>JAWHQI010000264.1:1380000-2580000 GCA_033032865.1 Dactylorhiza incarnata
GTGTGTGCTGTATATATATAAATGTGTATGTGTGTGCTTGTATATATATGTGTAGGTGTGTGTGTGTGTGAATATATATATATGTATGTGTGTGTGTTTGTGTGTCTGTGCTGTGAATATATATATATGTATGTGTGTGTGTATATATATATGAGTGAATGTGTGTGTGTGTGCTGTGTGCTTGTATATATGAATGTGTGTGTGTGTGTGTGTGTGTGTGTGCTGGTATATATGTAGGTGTGTGCTTGTATATATGAATGTGTGTGTGTGTATGTATGTATATATGTAGGTGTGTGTGTGTGTGCTTGTAAATATATATGAGTGAATGTATGTGTGTGTGCTTGTATATATATGTGTAGGTGTGTGTGCGAATATATATATGTATGTGTGTGTGTGTGTGTATATATATTTATGTTTGTGTGTTTACATGTTTATATGTTTACATATGTTTATATGTTTGAATTTTTTTTTAAGATGGGTAAGGCGAAAGACGGTGGTGTGTCTGCTATTTGGGATGCAAACGATGTTCTGATTTTCTGCGATATATGCATCCATGAAATAGAGCTTGGTAACCGACCCACAACCCATTTTAGTAAAGAGGGCTGGTTAAATGTGACTACAAAATTTCAACTACAAACTGGAAAAAAGTACGATAAAGTTCAAATGAAGAACAAATGGGATCATTTGAAGAAGGAGTGGAAAATTTGGAGTGAGCTAAAACGTGGGTCCACTGGTTTGGGTTGGAATCCGACTACAAAGACTATAGATGCTTCGGACGAGTGGTGGACTGAGAGATTGAAGGTATTCATTTATTTAAAAATGATGATTTAACTTTATGTTCAATTATTTGCCCTTCCTAATTTGTGTTATAATATTGTAGGTTGTCTCAGCGGCCAAAAAGTTCAGATATGCGGGCATCCCCCCTGAGTTAGAGGAACGATTGAGCAGGATGTTCGATTCAGTTATTGCATGTGGACGTCATGCTACCATTCCTGACTTAAGGAGTAATCCACCAGAGTCTACCGACGAGAGAGCGTTGTCCGGTGGGGAGAATGACATCCAGGAGGATGATGTTGCACCACCTCCCCCCGAGGTCACATCGGCGCGGAAGAGGAAGAAAGGAAAGAGAAGTGCCACCAGCTCCGTCTTAGAAGATCTGGCAGAATCTTCAAAGACCATCAGTCGATGCATTCAGGAGCATCCAAGGAGCAACCCTTACACTATTACTCAGGCATTAGAGCGGTTAAGTGGATACCCCGACGTTGTAGCGGACGAGAAATTCTATGACTTTGCCATCACATTTCTGTTGGACAAAGGTCATAGAGAGGCATTTATGTTCCTACCCGAGGGTATGAACATAAAGTGGATTTATAACCGCTACAATGGTGGGGGGTAGAATTATTCTGGTTAGGGTCATGGAGTTTGAGACTGTTATTTTTATTTATGATGTTGTGTTTGGATATTTCTAGTATTCCTACTGTTACTACCGTTAGACTGTTATTACTGTTACTGTTATTCTGCTACAATGTTGGATAGATAAAGTATTTGTATGTTTCTGCTAGACTGTTTACGACGTTTTATGTTATTGTTGTTGTGGTTAATGTCATGTCTTTTGTGTATCAGAATATGTCTACCAATGACTCAGATGATTCAGAAGATAGCTTTGAGGCTATTCAAGATTATGCGATCGCACATCATCAAAATGTGGTAGCAGCAGTTACTATCTTAGCTGAAAGCAGTTCTCTTTTCAACCAACCAGTACCTTGCATGACTTCGAAGCAAACAGGTCATAAATGGGTAGGAGAAATGCTAGCAGGTTCGACAGTCCGGTTTCATAATTCATTTCGGATGTCCCAAGATATTTTTATGGATCTATTGCATATCTTGGAGGAGAAGTACGGATTTCACGGGACAAGACGGACTGCATCTAGAGAGATTTTGGCACTGACCTTGGACATACTGTCTCATAACGAGGTCATGAGGAAGACATGTGAGCGGTTTCAGCACTCGACAGAGACTGCTAGCAGGTTTTTTGGAGAAGGCATTCGCGTGTTGATACTACTGGCGGCCGAAGTGATTCAACCATTAGATAGATCTTTCAGTAGCACACCGCCAGAGATTCTGTATGACACACGTTACATGCCATTCTTTAAAGATTGTGTCGGTGCAATTGATGGAACACATGTTCATGCATGTGTACCTGTTCGTGATCAAGTACCGTACATTGGGAGACATGGCATGCCAACACAAAATGTGATGGCTGCTTGTGATTTCAACATGTGTTTCACGTTTGTTATGCCAGGTTGGGAAGGCTCTGCGCATGATAGCCGCATTTTCAATTATGCGCTTCGGGATCCCCGTTACAAATTTCCGCATCCACCACCAGGTAATAAGATTTCTACTCCATTTTTTATACTTCTCACCTTTGAAGCGTAACGAATTTTGATCCTGGTTTTCAGGAAAATATTACTTGGTGGACTCTGGGTATCCGCTACAAAGGGGATACTTGAAACCATATCCAGAGACACGTTATCATCTCCCAGACTTTGCTCGTGGCGGGCGTGCACCGGAAGGACGCCGAGAGATATTCAATCACGCGCACTCATCCCTTAGAAGTGTCATTGAAAGATCGTTTGGGATTTGGAAGAAAAAGTGGGCCATATTGCGTGATATGCCGAGCTACAGCTTCACCAAACAAACCGATATTGTGATGGCGACAATGGCACTGCATAATTTTATTCGGAGGCACCCGTCGCGGAGGGATATTGATTTCAATGAGTTCGAGCAGGGAGGTGGTGATGAGGAGGTGAGCACACAAGGGCATCAAGTAGTTTGTCCTGATACAGCAGGCGGGGTAGATGAGATGATCACGTTGCGTGAAAATATAGCGCAACAGTTGTACACTTCTAGATCTTAGATGGTGAGATGAATTATTGGTATTTATATCTCTTATAGTCAGTATTATCAAGATTGTGTGTTTTATGGAACAACAATTTTTTTTTTCTAAAACTCCATTTTACCCAAACAAAATTTATAAAACTCCATTTCAATAAGCACTGAAAACTCCATTTCACCCAAACAGTTTTTTAACAAAACTCCATTTCTCAGAAACAGCTCTTTTTCAAAACTCCATTTCTGATCAGCAGCTTTTCATCAGCAACAGCCCAACCAAACGGACCCTAACTCCATGATAATAGCTTCTCAGATAAGGGGAGAGTTCGAAACAAGGGAACCTGTGCTCATGAGGTACTTAGCAAAAGTCAAAGGTCTCGTGGGGACGTTCAAAACTTTCTCCATCCGACACGTCCTTCGAGAGGAGAGCACCCCGGCAGATCGGTTGGCAAAATCTGGTCCTCGAGCCGGGGGGACCCTGACAGACCTATTCCGTCCTTCGATCGAAGAGGGAGAGCTCATGGAAGTAGAACAGCGGCCCTCCTGGAAGGATCCCTTCGTCACCTTCCTTGCAACGGGAAAATTTCCGGAAGAAGTTCCGGACCAGAGGCGCTTCCGGTATAAGTCTGCCTACTACGTGCTCCAGGAGGGTGACTTGTATCGGAAGACCCTCTCGGGCCTCCTGGCCCGATGCATCTCGGAGGAAGAGGTCCCAAGGATCTTGGAAGAAGTTCACTCCGGCGAGTGTGGCAGCCACTCGGGGAGCAGGATGTTGGAAGCAAGGATAATAAGGCAGGGGTACTTCTAGCCAACCCTAAGTAAAGACGCGGCAGCCTTCGCCAAGAGATGCCAGAAGTGCCAAATGTTCGCCCCGCTTCAGCTCATGCCAGCTCAGAGTCTAAAGAGTATCACGGCGCCCTGGCCATTCGCCATATGGGGGATGGACCTGGTAGGACCCTTCCCCCAGGCTAGTGGACAGAGGAGATTTCTCCTAGTCATGATTGACTACTTCACAAAGTGGTTGGAGGTCAAGGCGTTGGCTAAGGTCACCTCCCAGGTAATCCGCAATTTCGCATGGGGGGAGATCGTTTGTCGACATGGGCTTCCGCATGCCATAGTCACGGATAATGGACCGCAGTTCGCAAGCGAGGAATTCATCAGCTTCTGTGGCCAGTTGGGGATAGACCTCAGGTTTGCGTCCGTTCACCATCCCAGGAGCAGCGGGCAGGTGGAGGCGGCGAACAAGGTCATCGTGAACTTGCTCAAGAAGAAGGTGGAAAATCTCAAGGGCAATTGGGTGGAGCATCTCCCCTAGGTCCTATGGGCTTTAAGAACCACCCCCAACACCGCCACGGGAGAGACCCCTTTCAAGCTCTCTCACGGCTGTGAGGCCGTCATCCCCATAGAGTTCGAGGTTATGACACCACGGGTAAAGGTCGCCGCAAATGGAGAGGAAGATTGGAGAGCCGAGAACGAGGAAGAGTTGCGGCTCTCCCTCGACCTCATCGAAGAAGCTCGGGACCGAGCAGCCATCCATCAAGAAGAGGTCAAGCGGCGGATGGCCAAGTATTTCGACAGGCACGTCAGGATCAAGCAGTTCGAGAAGGGAGATCTGGTACTCAAGAAGGTCGACGCGGCTGGGAGGTCCGCCGCGGTGGGAAAACTTAACCCCAACTGGGAAGGCCCCTATGTCGTGGAAGAGGCACTAAAGTCTGGGGGGTATCGCCTTCAGAATGTGGAGGGCCAACCCCTCAGTCACACATGGAGTGGCGACGACCTTAAACGTTTTTATCCTTAGTACCATGTAGTAACAGTGGTTTTTGAATGAAAACATTCTGTTTAAACTGTGTGTATAAAAATGATGCTACAGCTCGCAGGAGAGACCCTAAAAGTTCCAGAGGTTGGCCCCGAGCAGACCTGCTGTCCAGGCTCTCATCTAGCTAGCTGGCAGGTCCGAAGGCTCACTCGGTGGCAGGTTCCATGTTCCAGAGGTTGGCCCCGAGCAGACCCGCTGTCCAGGCTCTCATCTAGCTGGCAGGTCCGAAGGCTCACTCGGTGGCAGGTTCCATGTTCCAGAGGTTGGCCCCGAGCAGACCCGCTGTCCAGGCTCTCATCTAGCTGGCAGGTCCGAAGGCTCACTCGGTGGCAGGTTCCATGTTACAGAGGTTGGCCCCGAGCAGACCCGCTGTCCAGGCTCTCATCTAGCTGGCAGGTCTGAAGGCTCACTCGGTGGCAGGTTCCATGTTCCAGAGGTTGGCCCCGAGCAGACCCGCTGTCCAGGCTCTCATCTAGCTGGCAGGTCCGAAGGCTCACTCGTTGGCAGGTTCCATGTTCCAGAGGTTGGCCCCGAGCAGACCCGCTGTCCAGGCTCTCATCTAGCTGGCAGGTCCGAAGGCTCACTCGGTGGCAGGTTCCATGTTCCAGAGGTTGGCCCCGAGCAGACCCGCTGTCCAGGCTCTCATCTAGCTGGCAGGTCCGAAGGCTCACTCGGTGGCAGGTTCCATGTTCCAGAGGTTGGCCCCGAGCAGACCCGCTGTCCAGGCTCTCATCTAGCTGGCAGGTCCGAAGGCTCACTCGGTGGCAGGTTCCATGTTCCAGAGGTTGGCCCCGAGCAGACCCGCTGTCCAGGCTCTCATCTAGCTGACAGGTCCGAAGGCTCACTCGGTGGCAGGTTCCATGTTCCAGAGGTTGGCCCCGAGAAAACCCGCTGTCCAGGCTCTCATCTAGCTGGCAGGTCCGAAGGCTCACTCCGTGGCAGGTTCCATGTTCCAGAGGTTGGCCCCGAGCAGACCCGCTGTCCAGGCTCTCATCTAGCTAGCAGGTCCGAAGGCTCACTCGGTGGCAGGTTCCATGTTCCAGAGGTTGGCCCCGAGCAGACCCGCTGTCTAGGCTCTCATCTAGCTGGCAGGTCCGAAGGCTCACTCGGTGGAAGGTTCCATGTTCTAGAGGTTGGCCCCGAGCAGACCCGCTGTCCAGGCTCTCATCTAGCTGGCAGGTCCGAAGGCTCACTCGGTGGCAGGTTCCATGTTCCAGAGGTTGGCCCCGAGCAGACCCGCTGTCCAGGCTCTCATCTAGCTGACAGGTCCGAAGGCTCACTCGGTGGCAGGTTCCATGTTCCAGAGGTTGGCCCCGAGAAGACCCGCTGTCCAGGCTCTCATCTAGCTGGCAGGTCCGAAGGCTCACTCGGTGGCAGGTTCCATGTTCTAGAGGTTGTCCCCGAACAGACCCGCTGTCCAGGCTCTCATCTAGCTGGCAGGGCCGAAGGCTCACTCGGTGGCAGGTTCCATGTTCCAGAGGTTGGCCCCGAGCAGACCCGCTGTCCAGGCTCTCACCTAGCTGGCAGGTCCGAAGGCTCACTCGGTGGCAGGTTCCAAGCTCTCAAGGGTGGATCTCGAGAACACTCGCAGGGACCACGCGCCAGCAAGGTGTGCCTCATCTTTCTTCCTAACTACCTAGGCGAAACCCCGGCCCGAGCAAATGGTAAGGGGTTTCGAGTGGAACAGGAAACGGGAAGTCGAAGAGGGGCATCATGTCAAAGTCATCCTCGGGCATTCGCTGTGTGGCCAAAGTAGCCGTAGTTAACGTCCTAGCGAGCCTAGCGAGATATAGCGGCGAATGAGAGGAAAGCTGAGAATAACACAAATTGTAGTCAATGTATACATCTTTTAAAGGCACTCGCCCGTTCAAGATTACAATCAAAAGGATAAATGAAAAAAGAGAAAATACAAGAGGCCCTTCTCAAGGATCAACAGATTTCTCGCTTGAAGATCCGTCGCTCTCACCAGAGTCTGGGATGAGGGCGTCTTCTCGCGGCTCGACGGTCGTCCTCAAGAAAGGGGATTGGAATGTAAAGCTCGGGGACGACTTGGCGAGCGGAAAGGCATTCGGCCTCCGCCTTCAGGTATCCCGCTCGCCGCAGCACCTGTAGCGCATGCTTGACGACATTCTGCGCGTTCTCCTGCATCAGCTGCTCCAACTCGTGATGGGGATAAAAATGGCCCCCGCTCCCCGGGTCGAGTGCTGATGCACCGGCCTCTCGCAATCGCTGGACTTCGGCTTTGGCCAGGCGGATTTCATCCTCAAGGCCGGCCACCCGAGCGCGGAGCATCTCGGTAACCATGGTATCCTAAAAATAATAACAAAGGTGGTAAGAATAAAGTTCGTTAATCGGCAACAAGTCACTCGCCGGAAAGGAGAAAACATACACACCTCTGCGACAGGGCGGTTGGCGAGAAGGGTCTCCGCAGCCACCAGCTTAGTCCTAAGCTCCTGCGCCTCGGTAGAAGCAGCGGACCGGGACTCCTCAACCTCCGCCAAGTCCCGCGCCAGTTTGACGCTCCGGCGAGAGGACATGTGCGAGAGTTCAAAAGCCCGCAGCATGGCTCGGGCGGACTCGTGAGCGAGAACTTGCATCTTCTCAGCATCGAAGACCTCAGCATCCTCTCGGCCGTAGAGGGCGTACGCGATGGCGTAAGCCTCACCGCTGGCAAGGTCGCTCTCTACCCATGATGGATAGAGGGTGGAGAGCGAGACCCGGTTGACGTTCCTGTCCCACTTGACCAGGGGAGCCCCCGAGGGGTCCACGTACTTCTCGCCGCTGGCGAAGTTCCGATGGTCCCTGGGCAGTGAGGGCGGCGGCAACGACGGTCCCGCGCGAGGGATGGTCTCTCCTGGCGCACTCGTCCCCAGGGCTAGGGTCTGAGCACCCGCCCCGAGGGTCTCGTCCAGGACCCCCTTCCCCTTGGCGGAAGGGGGGTTTTTGGGCTTCTTGGAAGTGGAAGAGGTCAGCACCGCTGGCTTGCGCTTCTTTCCGCCAGGTTTGGAGGAAGAAGGTTCCTCCCGACAGGCATCCGCGGCGGCCTGTGCGAGAGAGAGGGAAGATCCGGAGGGACGCGGCGGATGAAGGGGGAGGTGGCGCACACCTGCATAATATAGCAAATGGTTCTAGCGAATGATGTAAAAATCACAAAGCGAAAGCGAATGAAGTCTCGAACACTTACCCTCGCCCTGCGGAATGGGTGGAAGCGAGTTGACGTTTCGCCGGAGATGGACGAGATCCATCCCGTGCTCCAGAATGTATTGGTGGAGTTTGTCCTCGTGCCCCCCTAGGGTCGGGGGGCGGAAGGTTGACTCCTCCTCCTGCACCGGCGCGAGAAGAGTGTTCCCCAGGTTCCCGCTTACGAAAATAAAGCGGCGAACCCAGTCATGGTTCTTGTTCGGGAGCCCGTAGTGCTTTAGGGGGCTCAGTCCCGAGAAGAACGAGATACCATTGGTGCAGCGGAAGGTATAGAGCTTGCGGAAGACGGGCAGCGAGAACTCGATTCCCTCTTCTCGCAGGTAGCTCGCGTACCCGACCAACATAGCGATGGAGTTGGGGTTGAGCTGGCCGGGCATGACCCCGTAGTATTTGAAGGTCTGGCGGAGTTCCGGCCAGATCGGGAGGCGAAACCCCACCTCGAAATGCTCTAGCGGGATCGCGAGAGCACAAGGCGAGATGGAATTCAGGCGCTCATCCGGCCTGGGCTTTCACGCCTCGAAACCCGGCGGGACGTAGTCGGCGACGGCAGTCAGGTAGGCCTCCTCGGAGAGGTCGCAGTAATCGAAGACGTGGTTGGCGAATGCGCTGGCGCACTTGGCCCTGCCTTCCGCATCGCCACCCATTTTTGCGAGTGAAGAAGGAAAGGGGAGCAACAGATAAGGAAGAAGCGCGAGTGCTAGCGCAAGGAAAGAGAGCGGATGGTTAGGTATTTAATACGGTGGTTGAAAGACTTATTTATAGAGGGACTAAACGGCGTTTGGGCTTTCGAGACCACGGGTGTGCGGATAGCCATCGCGCCTTCCCGACACCTCGAAGCCCTAGCCGGTCCCTCTCTCCCATTAATGGCAAATGCCCTATGTCTATTCATTCCTCGGCTACGCAACGAGGTTGGAAGAGCATCCGGCTATAAGTTATCACTCGGCAATACCCAAGGAAAGCTATGAGATACGAAAAACGAATAATAAAGCATTCGCAAAGCATAGAGAAATTATTACAGACAAATATAACGTTCAGCATTCGCAGCACAAAATAAGAAAAGGAAACAATAAGAGGGGTGGACGTTGGGTAGGTCAGAACTCTTCCCAGACCCACCGGTCTCGCTTGCGCGACCCAGCTTCCAGGGGGATTCGCGGGCGGTAGTACGCGAGCATACTGGTGATTTCCTGGGAAGCAAGGTGGAGTTGGTCCCGGGCTCGCGCGGCATGCCTTTCGGGAGACAACTCCCCTCCTTCACCCCCCAGCCGCTCCACCGCCGCGAGAAGATGCGAGTGACTTCGTCGAAGGTCCTTCAGCTCCCGTGTGACTCCCAGCCGCACCTCATCCACCTGACCGGCGACGTTCCGCTGGATGTGGATGAGCTTCCCCAAGACCTCCGTAATCCGCTCCTTCAGGTTCGCGTGATCGGAGGAGTCGCCCAGGAAGTCAGAGAGGTCCCCGGGGGAGGGGAGAGGCGAGAGCATCCCCTCTTCTCCCTCGTTGAAGGAGTCAAAAGGGGAGGCCTCCCGATAGCCTGCGAAATCAAAATTAAGTCAGTTGCAATAAAATATGCGAATGCTATGGGGTCAGAGGAGTAAACTAACCGGGGACGGGTTCCCTATGACCTGAAGGGCGAGACGAATGGGGGAAGACCCCAGACAAGCCCGCGGAAGGTGGCAGGACCTTCCCTTTCCCCGGACGGTAAGGCGGAGGAGGAGCCGGAGCATCCGCACGGTCATCAGCACGGAGATGCTGATCCAGCTCTCGCTCAGGGGAGACCCTCCGTTCATTCGCGGTGACAGATGGGTTCACCTGAGCAGGGGGACTTGGAGGAATGGAGTCCCGCAGCGGGACGTCGGGGTTGAGGGCTGCGAAAAGGTAATGGTTAGTAGCCGACAACATAAAAGGAAAAAGCGAGAAGGTTCACAACTCACGGATTTGGGGTACAGTCTCCCCAGGAGGAGGCGGAGGAGCAAGATCCAGATCGGGAGGAGGTACCTCGTCCGCGGGAGGTGGCACCACCACACTGCTCAAAACGGCCCCATGGCCGTCCTCAGGTACCGAAACCCCCTGCGAATGGCCAGATCAATTGAAGAATAAGAAGGCGGAAACAAAAAAGAAAGGCAGGAGAAATCTTCGTACCTGAGTCCCGGGGTCTGGAGGGGTATTCGTCGGAGATTCCGAGGCGGTCTCGCCTCTCTGGCGAATCATCCGAATCGCCTGGGCTCGCCGCGAGACGTAAGGAGCGCTCGCATCCCTCTTGGATTTAAGCCAGGGAGCAAATCTGGCCGTCTTCGGGGCGGTCGCAATCTGGGCCGCAGCCAGACGTTCGATCATCTCCCGCGAGAGGGGTCTCGAGGAAGGTTTGTGGAAAGACATTGAAAGTAGCGAAAGGTCCAGAGAAAGAAAACTCCGGGCCAAGGTATGAAAGTGGTCCAGCAAAAATCTGACAGGAGGAGGTATATATAAGGTGGCGGTGGGACCCACGGAATCTTATGGATCCAGTCAGCAAGCACTCACCGAATACAGGGTTGGACTGTTCTTTACGACCGTAGGAACCGCTCGTAAAGATCGGGGATTGTGTACAACCCGTATTCGCCGAGTGGGCCCCCCCAGCCAACTGGCGAAACCTGGGTCGTCCGGATCATTCGCCGGGTCACTCGCCCAGGCTAAGGAAGGTAAAAATGCCCCCGGGTTGGTGGGGGTAAGCTGTAGGAGAGAAGGCGCCAGGCGAGTGGTGCCCTCACGGACCACTCGCCCAGAAGCGTGGGCATTCGCCCAGCCAGGCGGGTGCCCAGCGAATGGTTCCCTCACTGACCACTCGCCCAAAGGGCTGTGAGGGGAAAATGACCATAATACCCCTGGTGGGCTGCAAATAGCCCTTCGGAACAGCGGAGTTAGGCTATTAGCAGACCAATTTGGGGTGCGGTTAGTAAAATTAAAAGGCGGATTCAGGCTATTTACAGACCAGCCTAGGAAAACTATAAATAGACCATTAAGGGCACCTTGGAGGAGATCCGATTTTAGAGAATCCTCTCCTCCAGGCTAGTTTTGGTTGGCAGCCAGTGTCCTCCAAGGTGCCCGGTTGAGCTTTGGTTTGGGAGGGGAAGCTCTCTAAGATCTTCCGGGTGTGTGGCGGGACCTCCTCGCTTCAGCCTTGGGTCTATTCCGTTTCCAGCATCCACCATCAGGAGAGTCTAGTGAGGGAGAAATAAGCGTTGGCTACCCCCCAGTGGGTCCGAACTCAAGAGACCAGTTGCTGGTTTCAACACTGGGCGAATTGAAAGCGCGGATGCGCTCCCGCCCACGTTCACGCGCGCCCACGCTCCTGCCTCGCGCGCGCCCGCACATGTTTGTTGTGTGCTCGCTTGAGCGGGCCGTGCGTGCTGCCTTCGTGCGCTTAGTTTCGTTCCCCCTTTCGGGGTGATTTTGGACCCTTCGAACGGGCGCGGTTCGCGCGCGATATCCGGTCGGGTTTAATCACTTAAGCGTTTCGATCGAATCCCTACCGGTTTGACTAAAAAATCTTTAGGGGGAACCCCATCAATATTATTACATTTTTCGGTGACCGGCGAGAAAGGCGAAAGCTCACCGAGGAAGCTCTTGCAAGCAGTGGAATGAACAAACTTGGAAAGAAGCCGACAGCTATTTAACGCCGAGAACACCGTGATCCACGGGTAAAAGCAGGATTTCGAAAGAGTGATCGACAGACGAACGGAAAAATATCCTCTCTCCATTTGAACCAAACAGATACTATCTATTTCACCGTGAAGATTACTTCTCGCCTCATCCGCCGGATTAAATAATCCCAATTAACCTTTCTTTAGTTTTTCTATATTCAAAAACTTTTGCACCTTTAGATAAAAGAAGAAGGCATGCATCTCCACAATTAAATGGACCAAATTAAGGGTTTTCTTTATATCATGGTGCGTACGTTGCTCGCTTATTGAAAATGCCAAAAATGCCCTCTCCGTAATTAAATTTTTATCCCAACGACCGGTTTTCCAACCGAGCCGAGAAGGGAGATAGTATTGTCGAGAGCCGGGGATCGAGGGCATAAAAATCCAATGGAATGCATAGTAGATCGAGTCAGCGACAATAATGCCCATGGATGCGCACTGTAATATTAATTTTAAATTGATAGTGAGCGCATTGTCACGGATCCGCATGATTGGGGTTAATGCCCGGGAAGATTCCAGAGAAATCCGGAGGCTTGTACATAGGAAGATGATGGTGCATTCTAGAGAATTCATGAGTCTTGTACATACTAGACATGTATGGAATATTCTAGAATAGAAGTAGTCTAGAATCTTCTCTCCTTTGGAGGGAAATCTCTTTTGGGCCTATAAATAGGGAATGCCCCCTCATTTGTACATCATCCAAGTTTTGGAGAAACAATAGAGTTTTTGAGTTTCCTTTGCAATTGTGAGATCTCTTGAGTTCTACTTTGCATCTTTTCTTCATCGCCACCTAGTTCTTGCATGAGAGGCTGACTTAGCTTGGCTACGCGGAGTGGCAAGAAGGAGCTAAGGCCGCACGGGAGCTTGTAAGAAGAGAAGTCCGTGACAGTTGGTATCAAAGCTAGGTTGCTCAAGTCCGTGGTTGGTGTCTGAGAAGACTAGATGGCTGATGAAGGGAACAACAACTCATGCGTGGTGGATGAGCGCGGCAGGGAATCGCTGCCCCAGTCCGAGAAGAAGAGGCGGAGCCATAGCAAATCTCGGGATGAAGCGCACACGGACCGCATGTTGGTTGAATGGGAGGAGCGCATGAAGGCGGTGGAGGAAGACCACTTATATGTTCGCGGAGAACTAGAAGCTATCAAACAAGCGCTACCGGCTCGCGGACAGCTGGAACTTTTGAAGGCCCAAGTCCAAGCATGTCTTGGTGCAAATGCGGAGCTTACCCAAAGGTGCGATCAACTTGAGGATGACTATGAAGAGCGGATCGCCAAATTGGAGGAGGAATTGGCCTTGTGTAGAAAGGCCATTGCTAATAGTGGAAATGGGGTTGTGGCTAACTCAAGGATCGATGTGCCTAAGCCAAAACCTTTCACCGGAAAGAGGGATGCTAAGGAAGTTGAACACTTCCTTTATCAAATGGAGGTCTACTTTGAAGGATGTAACCTCACCAAGGAAGTACACAAGGTAAAGACGGCTAGCTACTACCTTTCAGATATTGCATCTCTTTGGTGGCAACGGAAGCTTGCAGATATCAAGAAGGGAACATGCAACTTGGACACATGAGATGAGTTCAAAATTGAGCTTAAGCGGCACTTCTACCCGGAGAACGTCGCAAATGAGGCAAGGAAGAAGCTAAAGGAACTCAAGCAGAAGGGGTCAATCACGGAGTACGTGAAGGAGTTCCAAACCTTGATGCTGATGGTACCAGTATGTCTGAGGACGACCAACTTTTTAACTTCAAAGATGGTCTCTAGAATTGGGTGAAGCAAGAAGTACATCATAGGGATGCCAAGACACTTGATGAAGCCATTGCGGCGGCCGAGGCGATGACAGAATTCCAAAGGCCAGCGGATACTACTACAAAGAAAGGTTATAAGAATGACCACACAAAAGGTGGGGGAGAAGGACCAGGGTCGCAGAGACCACCTAGGGGAGATTGGAACCCCAACTATGAAAGGGACACGGATGGGGAAAACAAGAGATTTACGCCAAAAAGAGGATGCTACTTATGCAAGGGACCACACTTGATGAGCAAGTGCCCAAAGCATGGTTCACTCGCAGCACTACAGGAGGATGATACAGGTGGACCCGAAGGTGAAGAAGGTACAAACCAAATATGTTCTTTGCAACTTCTAAGTGCTTTGAATGTGAAACCAGCTAAGAAGGTGGCTAGCAAGGGGCTTATGTAGGTGGAAGCCATGATCAACAACAAGTCCACCAAAGCCTTAGTGGATACAGGTGCCACCCATAACTTTAAGACAGAGGAAGAAGCAAGAAGACTTGGCCTCCAAGTGACAAAGTGCGAGGGATGGCTAAAGACCATGAACGGGAAAGCGAGGCCGCTAGCAGGAGTGGCTCGTTGCGTGGAGCGTCACTTGGGTACGTGGAAAGGAAAGGTGAACTTCTCGGTTGCAGCCATGGATCGATGATCACAAGCTAGTGTTGGGCATGGACTTCTTTGATGCAGTGCGTACCATTGTTATGCCAACTTACGGCTCGGTGTGCATTATGGAGAAAGGTGCAACATGCATGGTACCTGCAGTGGAAGGGCCACCAAGATGTGGAGCAAAATAGCTATCGGCTATGCAAATAGCCAAGGGCGTGAAGAAAGGGGAACCTACTTTCTTGGCGACTTTGAAGGAGGAAGCGGGCGAGATCATGGAGGAGGTGCCTCTACTTGTTGCGAAAGTCCTCAAGGAGAACGGGGATGTTATGCCTAGCGAACTACCAAAGAAGTTGCCTCCCCGCAGAGAGGTAGACCACAAGATTGAATTGGAGGTTGGAGCAAAAGCCCCGACAAAGGCACCATATCGGATGGCTCCCCCCGAGCTCGAGGAGCTGAGGAAGCAGTTACATGAACTGCTCGATGTGGAATGATCAGACCGTCGAAGGCACCTTTTGGCGCACCGGTGCTCTTTCAAAAGAAGAAGGATGGAACCTTGCGATTATGCACAGACTATCGGGCATTGAACAAGGTAACTATCAAAAACAAGTATCCCGTACCGTTGATTGCTGACTTGTTCAATCGACTTGGAGGAGCAAGGATATATTCGAAGATGGATCTGCAAAAGGGCTACCACCAAGTACGAATTGCCGAAGGAGATGAGCCAAATACTATATGTGTGACAAGGTAGGATCATTCGAGTGGTTGGTGATGTCATTCGGCCTAACCAACGCACCCGCTACATTTTGTACTTTGATGAATCAGATATTTCATCCCTACTTGGACAAGTTTGTAGTAGTGTACTTGGACGACATCGTCGTCTATAGTAATACAATGGAGGAACATGCTAAACATCTTCGCCTAGTGTTCCAAGTGCTACGGGAGAATGAACTATATGTCAAGCGGTCAAAGTGTTCCTTTGGGCAAGAAGAAGTGCATTTCCTCGGGCATGTCATTGGACATGGCCAATTGAAGATGGACATGGACAAGGTGCGGGCAATCGTCGAATGGGATCCGCCAACAAAGGTGACAGAGTTGAGATCATTCCTTGGTTTGATGAACTACTATCGACGGTTCATCATGGGGTACTCAAAGAGAGCAGTTCCGCTTACGGATCTGCTCAAGAAGGAGAAAGTTTGGAACTGGACGGGGGAATGACAACAAGCTTTTGAGGACTTGAAGAAGGCGGTAAGTACGGAGCCAATACTTGCCCTACCAGACTTTGGGAGAAAGTTCGAGTTGCGTACAGTTGCACCTGATTGCATTCGAAAGCCGCAAGCTGAATGAAGCGGAGCGGCGCTACACCGTGCAAGAGAAGGAGATGACATCCATCATACATTGCTTACAGGTATGGAGGCATTACTTGCTGGGAGCACAGTTCATGATCAAGACCGACATTATGGCGACCACCTACTTTTAAACTCAAAAGAAATTATCGGCGAAGCAAGCAAGGTGGCAAGACTTCTTGGCAGAGTTTGACTTTGTCCTAGAACACAAGCCGGACAAAGCCAACGTCGTAGCGGATGCACTTAGCCGCAAGGCGGAGCTAGCGGCGATCTCGATGGTGAAAGGCGACCTTCTCGAGCGGGTAAAAAGTGGGTTGGAAGAAGATCCGTTGGCCAAACAACTCATGCAGCTAGCCAAAAAAGGTCAAGCCAAGAGATTTTGGGTGAAGACGGACTACTCTATACCAAAGGAAGGAGATTGTATATCCCAAAGTGGGAAAACCTGCAGAGGGACTTAATCAAGGAGTGTCATGATACAAAGTGGGCTGGACATCCGGGACAAAAGCGCACCATGACGTTGATGGAGGATTCCTACTATTGGCCACGGATGAGGGATATCATTGAGCTGTACGTGAAGATATGTCTCGTTTGCCAACAAGACAAGATGGAGAACAAGCAGCCAACAGGACTCTTGGATCCCCTACCCGTGCTGGAATATCCATGGGAGACGGTGACGCTAGATTACATCAGCGCTCTGCCCAAATTTGAAGGTTGCGGATCTATATTGGTGGTGGTAGATCGCTTTTCCAAGTATGGAACTCTCATACCTTGCATGAAGGATGCAACTGCGGAAGAGACAGCGCGACTCTTCTTCAAACATGTGGTGAAGTATTGGGGGTTGCCGAAGAACATTGTGAGCGATCAAGACCCTCGCTTCACAGGGAAACTGTGGACAGAGTTGTTCAAGCTACTTGGGTCGGAACTAAACTTTTCCACTAGCTTCCACACCCTCAATCCGATGGGCAAACCGAGAGGGTGAATGCATTGTTAGAGTGCTACTTGCGGCACTTTGTGAGTGCCAACCAGAAAGACTGGGCCAAGCTTATGGATGTTGCCCAATTCTCCTACAACCTGCAGCGGAGTGAGGCCACGGGGAGGATTCCATTCGAGCTTGCCACGGGAAGACAACCCCTCACTCCGCAAACATTGGCGACCACGACGGATGATGGAAGGAGCCCAGGTGCTTGAAAGATGGCTAAGTCATGGGAGGAACATGCAGACTTAGCTAGGACGTGCTTGGAGAAGGCCCGTAAGAGGATGAAGAAGTGGGCTGATGCAAAGCGGCGACATACAGAATATTCGGTGGGAGATAAAGTAATGGTGAAGCTCTTACCCCAGCAGTTCAAGGCCTTGTGTAGTGTACACAAAGGCTTGGTACGGAGATACGAAGGCCCATTCCCGGTCATGGATAAGGTGGGTAAGGTTTCTTATCGCCTTGACTTACCTAGCTCTTTGAAGATACATCCGATGTTTCATGCGAGTATGCTCAAACCATATTACGGGGATAATGATGATCTTCAAAGAGGAGAATCTCAAAGGGCGCCTCCAGTGATGACAAAATCTTTTGACAAAGAGATCGAAGAGGTGATAACAAAGAGAGTGGTGCGAAGAAGAGGTGTGCAACCATGCACACAATACTTGATCAAGTGGAAGGGATTGCCTGAGTCTGAAACGACTTGGGAGACATGATTGGGGTTAATGCCCGGGAAGATTCCAGAGAAATCGGGAGGCTTGTACATAGGAAGATGATGGTGCATTCTAGAGAATTCATGAGTCTTGTACATACTAGACATGTATGGAATATTCTAGAATAGAAGTAATCTAGAATCTTCTCTCCTTTGGAGGGAAACCAGTTTTGGGCCTATAAATAGGGAAGGCCCCCCTCATTTGTACATCATCCAAGTTTTGGAGAAGCAATAGAGTTCTTTGAGTTTCCTTTGCAATTGTGAGATCTCTTGAGTTCTACTTTGCATCTTTTCTTCATCACCATCTAGTTCAATTCTTGCAGGAGAGACTGACTTAGCTTGGCTACGCGGAGTGGCAAGAAAGAGTTAAGGCCTCACGGGAGGTTGTAAGAAGACAAGTCCGTGACAGCATGGAGCCTAAAATTATTTCAATTCTTTCAATAATACCAAACGATAGTAAAATAAATATTATCTAACAACCTTAAAAAAAGATTTTTATTTAAATATATATTATAGTCAGCCGGTGCATGACGATCTTCTCCATTTGTCAGGCAGCAAGTTCAGATTAAAGCGTTCAACGGTACTCTCATTTTCCTCCCTTATTTCTATTGATTATGTGGTTCTCATCATGATCAATTTATTAATATAAAATATCAGACTTGTTTCACTATAAAATCATGCATCTCACCTCGCTCATTACTTAATTATATATCTAGCTCCACAGAATTAACACCCTCGATCTAAAGTTGCCATGGATGATGATGATAACTCAGAGGATGGTTCAGATTATTCCAACAACGGTATTAATTTAATTATTGCTTTATACTTAATTGCAAGTATACCTTGTTATATATTCTAACGGTATTAATTAATTTACTGACGGAGAAGAGGATGAGAATAATCTCACGACAACGTCTGAATTCACAGAGCAAGAAATAGATCTAATTTTCAGGATGTATAGACTGGTTGGAGACAGGTAGTAATAATTGGTTTGACTATTTAATGAAAGTTGACTCTTGATGATGATGATGATGATCTAACAGTGATGTCATCATAATGCAATATACAGATGGTCTCTGATTGCTGGAAGAATCCCAGGAAGAACGGCTGAGGAGATTGAGAAGTACTGGAAGTCAACAAATTAACGGTGATTAATTGATCATGCAGAGATATATGCGTGCATGCAAGCATGGGATTTATCGTTTTTCAAACTAAATAAGCTGGCGTACGTTGATCAGTACTACTGCTCGCGGCATGAATTAATGAATAAATAAACTTGTGTGCATGGTTTCTCATCAATTATATATATTTATGATCGCGTGCAAGATCAGCTTATAAACTTTTTGTTTTGATCGCATGCTCATCTTAAAATCAATTTACAATTAATATATATAATGTTGGGATTAATCCTAGCTAGAAATTCAATTCTCCCGGACAATCTAAATATACGATAAATCTAGAAAAATAACTTCGCAATCTTCTATTATAATTACACAATAAAAAATAATAATTGAATCCAAGAGAAAAATACACGTCCGATCAAAACAAATACCGCAGGGGAATAGCGAACTTGTCTGCAATTCGTGAAACGGACACACAAGATTTGTGAAAGAATGACGACGATCAACCACCACCACAAGAAAATTAATGCGTGCTTACGCTGAAACCATCTTGTTTGAGGCTTGAATCTCTGCCCAAGCCATATATGCTCGTTGAAAACCGAGCCTGCTCGAGCACCACAAGCCTACTGCACCGCCCGAGCTCACGATGCCGCCTCCAACCTCGTCGGCCGCCCACGCACCAACTGCGACTCGCGCGCAAATCAACGCCCACTTGCAGGAAACAATACAAGTTTCTGGAAATTGATGAAAATTTCATTGAAGCTCTTTCTCGTCGCTACTAGTCCGCTGGTGGCGGCAGTGTCTCTATCGATGGCCTGCATCGAACTCGAGTAACCGGCAGTGTAATGTTCGTTTGGGGGAATGGTCGTGCTTTTCGTCAAAAGCCTAACCAAACTTTCTATATTGAATAGTTATTTTGCGTATTTTCGGAGAGCAATCCAATATCGCTTTCTTCAAAACAAAGTTTTATCGAGCTGTTAGAGAGATGTCGTGAGTATCGGATTTCTCCTCCCATTATTGACGAAAATAAGGTTTGAGGAGAAATAAAGAGGACGATGGCCAAAATGATCCATCAACCAAATGTGACAGGTTTTTAAATTTCATCCCGACGGGAGCTTTCACCAGAATTTATATATAGACATTTTTATTTAATTTTAGCCGGCCCATTTTTTAACACGTTCTTTAAATTATGCACAGGGCTACGTTCGTGCAAAACTGCTCTTGGTTTGCAACATGCAAGCTCCATGTTGGAAACGTCGTATATGGGCACTCGACCTCACCGCCTCAACAGTCTCCTTATCGAGCTTCGCCGAGCACGCACTACTCCGGTCGAAACACCTTCCACGCGCGAACACCACTTCACAACACAACCTACGCGAGCTCCACCTCTCAGGCGAGATGACAGCGGCGAGATCTTCCCTTCAACTACCCGCCGAGTTCTCCAATCCACCACACCGGCGAGCTCTCCACACAACCACTCGGGCGAGACGCAACACCACCGGCGAGCTCCTCCTACTTCGGCGAGATGGTTCACGGCGGCTGCGAGAACACTCCAGGCGAGAGCTATTACTCCACGCCGGCGAGATGGTTGCACTCCTTCAGGCGAGATGTGGGCTGCGAGTGGGAATGGCGAGAACAAAACTTCCTGCGGGAAGATTAAATGCCAAACTCTCTCTCTCTCTACAGCTCTACCAAAACAAAACAAAAGAACTGCAGAATTTTTCTTCTATTCAACTCTCATCTCACTTTACAGGGGGGGGGGGGGGGGGGGGGGGCTATATATAGGCAATCCAAACTAATAGGAAGCTGACAAGTGGCAAAGCATTAAATGCCAAATAAAAGAAATATATAAAAAAAACTCTAGTTGACCTGGTCAACATAGCTCAAACCAACAAACTCCCCCTCAAGCTTGGCCGCACATGCCGAGCTTGTCTTTGAGCTTCACGAACGTCTCCACCTTCAAAGCCTTGGTGAAAATATCCGCGACCTGCTCTCCGGTAGGGCAATACACGACCTCCACGGTCTTCTGCTCCACTTGCTCACGAAGGAAATGGTACCTCGTCTCGATGTGCTTGCTCCTCCCATGCAGCACCGGGTTCTTCACGAGCTGGATGGCCGACATGTTATCCACTAACACTGTCGTTGGCCAGTCCTGCACATGATGTAGCTCCTCCAATAGCTTCCTGAGCCAGATGGCTTGGCAGGCGCATGCCGCCGCCGCTATATACTCCGCTTCGCATGATGACAAGGCTATAGTAGCCTGCTTCTTCGAGCTCCATGAGAACGTCGCCGTCCCCATGTGAAAACAGTATCCGGAAGTGCTCTTCCGATCATTGACATCTCCACCATAGTCGCTATCCGAGTAGCCGACTAGCTTCAACTCTCCTCCTGATGAGTACTTCAGGCCATGGTCCCTTGTTCCGTTCACATATCTTAGGATTCGCTTCGCTGCGGTGAAGTGATCCTGCTTGGGCTCCTCCATGTACCTGCTCACTACTCCAACAGCGTACATAATATCTGGTCGGGTGAAGGTCAGATACCTTAGACTCCCAACCAGGCTCTTAGACATGGTTGGGTCAACTCCTTCCTCCTTCGAGTCCTTCCTCAACTTTGTTCCGGGGTCAGCGGGAGTGGAGATAGCCTTGCTACCCTCCATCCTGAACTTCTTCAGAATTTCTTCAGCATACTTCTTCTGGGATATGAAGATCCCGTCTTCCTCCTGCTTCACCTCAACCCCCAGGAAGTAACTCAGCTCTCCCAAGTCCGTCATTTCGAACTCCTTCTTCATCAGCCTCTTGAACTCCTCAAGCATCGTTGGGTTGTTCCCGGTGAATATCATGTCGTCCACGTATAGACACAAGACCATGATATCCCCGTTCTCCTCTACCTTCACATACAGGGCATACTCGTACGGGCACTTCACATATCCATGCTTCTGTAGGAAGGCATCTATCCTTCCATTCCACGCCCTTGCTCCTTGCTTCAGCCCGTACAAGGCTCTGTATAGCTTGCAGACTTTCCTCTCTTGGCCCTTCACTACATACCCTGGTGGTTGCTCGATGTACACATCCTCCTCTAGGTACCCATTCAAGTACGCCGCCACAGCATCCATTTGCAAGATTGTCCACCCATAATGAGCTGCCAGTGCGATGATCAACCGAATGGTGTCAATCCTCGCCACTGGGGCATAGACCTCGTCATAGTCCACTCCTTGGACTTGCCTGTAGCCCTTCACGACGAGCCTAGCCTTGTGTTTCTCCACAGCTCCTTCCTTGTTCTTCTTCACCTTGTAGACCCACTTCACCCCGAGGGGTTTGTGGCCTGCGGGTGGATCGACCAGCCTCCAGGTGTCATTCTTCTTGATAGAAGCCATCTCAGCATCCATCGCCGTCCTCCAAGATTTCTCCTGGGCAGCTTCCTCATAGGACCTTGGCTCACAATCTGCTAAGAGGCAATATAATGAATAGTTAGTATGGATTGGGGCCGTCTCCTCATAGAGCTCCCCCACCCTCTTCATCCTGGGTGGTGGACTCTCGGAGTCACTCCGACTCCCGCTGCCTCTTGTAGAATTTTCTCCACCTGAGCTTTCCCCTCTTGAGTGGGAGGTGGAAGCTCCCCCTGAATTCCTGCTCGGTGGTGATGGTGGCTCCACTCCACCATCCTCGGCTCCAGCCTCATGACCACCTTCATCTTCATCCTCGAAGAACATTCCCTTCATGCTCCTCGTCTTCTCATCCCAGCTCCAGCTACTGCCTTCTTCAAACACCACGTCTCTCGAGACTATGACATTCTCTGTCACCGGGTTGTAAAGCTTGTAAGCCTTGCTCTCCAGAGCGTAGCCAACAAAGATACACTTCTCGCTCCTATCGTCGAGCTTCTTCCTCCTTTGTTCCGGGATGTGAGCATGAGCTACACACCCGAAGACCCTTAGGTGCTTCACGCTTGGCTTCCAGCCACTCCATGCTTCAAACGGCGTCATGAACTTCACGCTCTTTGTGGGGCATCTGTTCAGTAGATACACCACACATTGTACTCCTTCCGCCCAGAAACTCTTCGGTAGCCCCTTCTCCTTCACCATGCTCCTCGCCATGTTCATGATGGTGAGGTTCTTCCTCTCTGCTACTCCGTTCTGCTGCGGTGAGTACGCCGCCGTCAGCTGGTGTGAGATCCCATTCTCCTTGCAGAAAGTATCAAACAGCCTCGAGGTGTACTCCCCACCTCGATCTGTCCTCAGCACCTTCAGTGGCTGACCACTCTCCTTCTCCGCCATCGCCTTGAACTCCTTGAACTTGTCAAGTGCCTCAGCCTTCTCCTTCAAGAAATACACCCAACACTTCCGACTGAAGTCATCCGTGAAGGTGATATAGTATCTGCTTCCGCCCACTGAGGTGGTCTCAAACGGACCCGCAATGTCCGAGTGAACCAGTTCAAGCCGCCTCCTTGCTCTCCAGGACTTCCCTCCTTCAAAACTCTGCCTCTTCTGCTTCCCCTTCGTGCAAGCTTCACACACCTTCTGAGGTGGTGAGATCATTGGCAGATCTGTCACCATCCTTGAGTTAGATAGCAACTTCAACCCCGTGAAACCCAAATGGCCCATCCTGTGGTGCCATAGCCATGCTTCTTCCTCTTCCTCCGTTCTCGCGAGACAAGCTGTCTCTCAAGAATCCATCTTCAGCGTGAAGAGACGGTTCGCCGTCATCTCCACCTTCACTACTTCCTTCCCTTGACCATTCTTCATTGCCAGAGACCCATCCTTCATTTGGACGCAGTAGCCTCTCTCCACTAACTGCCCAATGCTCAGGATGTTGGTCTTCAACCCTGGCACATAGTACACATCATTCAGGTGCACTCTCTCCCCGTTCAGCTTCGTCTCCACCAAACCCTTTCCTTCCAAGGAGATCTTTGACGCATCCCCGAAACTAACCTCACCCCCAATGGGTTCAAGGTTTGTGAACATCTCTCTATCTCCACACATGTGGTTGCTCGCCCCTGTGTCCAGGTACCACACTTCACTTCTTCCTTCTTCCGCACCTCGGTAGGTTAGGAACATCACCGGGTTTCCACCCCCAGCATTGTTTTCATTATTCCTAGCCTCCGCATAGTGGTTAGCTTCTTCTCTCTTCCTCAGACTCCAGCAGTCGTAGCTCATATGCCCATACTTGTTACAGTTGTAACATTGTATCTGGGACATATCTCCTCGGCCTCTTCCACGGCCTCTTCCTCTACCTCTTCCTTCTTGCCAACCTCCTTGAGGTCGCTCCGCCTCTCTCTGGAAGTTTTGGTTCCTCCCTTGATCTCTGCCTCCTCTTCTTCCTCTACCTCTTCCTTGATGACCTCGACCACGCTGGCCGCCTCCTCTTCCTGAACTTTCCCCAAAGTTCAACTGGGTCTGGAGTGCTTTTCCCAAGCCACTCGCTTCTTCGTCATCCTGCAACATCCTGTACTCATGAGCTTGCAAAGAGCCTACAAGCTCATCCACGGCCATCACGCTGAGGTCCTTCGATTCTTCGATCGCCACCACTATGTGACGGAACTTCTTGGCCATAGATCTCAGCAACTTCTCCATGAAGCTTACATCTTCGATCGTCTCCCCATTTTGCTTCATCTCATTAGTGAGCGTCCGCAGACGGGTCACATAGTCACTCACCCTCTCGGTGCTCTGCATCTTGGTTACTTCATACTCCGCACGGAGAGACTGGAGCTTCACCTTCTTGGCCTTCTCAACCCCTTGCATGGAGCGTTGCAACACCTCCCATGCCTCCTTAGAGGTTCTCGCATCTGAGATCTTCTCGAAGGTCGCCTCGTCAACCCCTTGGTATAACAAGAACAGAGCCTTCTTGTCCGCCTTCCTTGCTTCTCTCAATGCCGTCTTCTGGGCATTACTCAACGTCGCCTCTACCGCAGCAGTGCGCTCCTCATACCCATTCTCCACTACATCCCACAACTCCTTGGAGGCAAGTAGCACTTTCATCTGGATGCTCCAGTTTCCATAGTTGGTCTTCGTCAACTTGGGGACTTGCCCCGGCATGGCTCCGCTTATCTCCATCACTTCTACTCCTCAAACCTTCCGAGTCACTGGCAAAGGCTTGAAACCTAGCTCTGATACCACTTGTTGGAAACGTCGTATATGGGCACTCGACCTCACCGCCTCAACTGTAAGACCCCATTTTTTTTTGCAAAAACCACCGGGTCTTAGGCCCAGAACCGCCGTTTTGCGGTGACACCTTCACTCGGGAAGATCGCCACCACAAAACGCCAATTCTGCCGGCCAACTCGATCACAAGAAAAGTTCATAAAAGAGAAGACAAGTCCACATAATCACATGAGTTAAAACCATAGAGGTAAATGTCCACTAACAATAGCTGAATAAAAGATACAAGGGTTACGACAAAAAGGGCTCTTGCCCTGTACATCATTTCCTCACTACAAGATCACTCGCGGAAGCTAACTCCTAAGTAAAACTAAAGCTAATCGTCACCGACACTGAAACCGGAGCACCCTGACCTGACTGACCCATCCCTGCAGACTCCGGGCTCCACTGGTGCTGCAACACTGGATGCTTCTTCTCTTTTGGCCAGCGGTCGCTGCCTCGCAATCCACGTCTACGTCTTCGCCGTCGGCCTTCTGGTCGCTGTGCTGGAGGGGCTCCACTCATCATGGGACATCTGACCCGAGTATGTCCCGGCTGGTGACAATGGTAGCATGGTCGTGGGGTCCACCATGTCGGATCCTGCTGTACCTGTTTCTCGGGGGTTGCTGCGTCTCCTCGAACTCCTAAAATGATAAGGTCCACCGACTGTCAGTCAAAATGACTCAGCCAATTCCCCACCCCTCCCCCAATGGCTCCTAGGCACCGTATGGGGAGGAGGAAGCGGAGGACATTCAAGGGGTAAATTCAAGAGCAGATGACGGCGGATCTACGACTAAACAGGTGTTTATATATATGAAGCAGTAAGTAGGCATAGTAAAGAACATGTAAAGAATAGTAAGCAGTATATATAATGGCAAGCGAAGTAATATAAAAGTAACCATTGATTTATAGGAATGCCCATACAAACCTATAGACCAAGGGGTCGTTTAGCAGGGCCTACCATATAAGAAGTCCCATAACCGACTTATACGTTAGGGGTAGGTTGAATGCAATGATTATGCGATGACACGCAAAGTATGTTGTTATGCTATGTTCATACAAGTGCAACTCACCCACTACGACTCTATGCGCATAGACCTTTAGTTCCCCCTTTTTGGAGCGAGCTAGACTCCCAGGATACTCCCGTAGTGGCAAACGGAAGCGGTGGGTTGGGCCTCGCCCACCTCTAGGTTGGTATTCACACTACCCAACCTAGACCTATTATACGCCTCCACTATATCCGCGGAGCGTCTGCGTACTCTTGCTGACTGGACCGCTAGACTATCAAGGCTAAGTGTAAAACCACACTCGCCGAGTCAACGTATTGACGTCGGTGTGAACGACCGTCCAATACCGAAGACCCACCACCTTCAGTGCACATGCAACATGTTCTACTTCCTATCTCTGAGCCATGAGTTCCCCGGGCTAACCTGCCCGCCATCAATAACCTTCCGAGCCAAAAGCTCCCCGGGCTAACCTGCCCGTCATCAATAACCTTCCGAGCCAAAAGCTCCCCGGGCTAACCTGCCCGTCATCAATAACCTTCCGAGCCAAAAGCTCCCCGGGCTAACCTGCCCGTTATCAATAACCTTCCGAGCCAAAATCTCCCTGGGCTAACCTGCCCGTCATCAATAACCTTCCGAGCCAAAAGCTCCCCGGGCTAACCTGCCCGTCATCAATAACCTTCCGAGCCATAAGCTCACCAGACTAACTAGTCTGCTGCAACAGTCACCGAGCCCACCGCTCGGACAACCAATCCAACTAAACTTCCGAAACCACAGGGTGTGGATGAGTGTGTTATTAGTTAATCTTGTACCATGTCTTACTCATATGAGTTAGGGTTAGTCTTGGACTTCCCGAGGGTTACCCTGTGAGGGGCTCGCTACGGTACTAGGAACCACTATGGGATGACACCCCAAAGTTCCCATTCCCAAGACACTTAATGTTATTAATTACTACCCATAAGAAACCCTCTTAACATTTCACCCGGTCTAAACCTAAGTGCTTTTAGGTCCTAATAGACAAAAGATGATCTTTCGTCAACCACAGGACGACCTACCCCAAGGATGACACCCCACCACCCTAGGACTCATCAAACTTTAATTCTCTCCAAGGGTCCTCTCATATCCATATAATTACCATGAGGCCCTCACTCTCCAATCAATATAATCCAATTTGGCCTACAACCCCAAAATTGCCAATTTGCTAAACGCAGACCATCCTCAACGCTTTGATGCTCATGAAGGGGAGTACACTAAATACTCAATCCTATGATTCAACAATTTTATTGGAGGTCCATACTACATATTTAAGGCCAAATCCAGGGTTTCATAATTTTCCAAGTAATAATAGTATTTAAATCATTTTTCCCAAAATACCACTTCCTAAGGTTTGAACTGCAAGTATGCTTTCCTGACATCAAATGCCTGCCTAAATTTTTACATAAATAAAAGGGTACCTAAAAATCAGTGGATATGAATTCTTAGGAAAAACCATCAAGATTTACTAATTTTCAAAATTCCAAAACTCATTTATTACCAGTAAATTCCAAAGGAGGTATCCTCATAGGATCTTCAAACCTTATGCAATTTAATACAGAGGTGATACAAACTAAAATATTAAGTCCTACAAAGTTTGACCAAGTTCCACAGAGGGTATATTTGTAATTTCCACAGAGGATATATTTGCAATTTATTACCAAATGAACTAGAGGTACCAAAAATATTAACCCAAAAATTATGAGAAAAATACAGTGGGTACATATTGGTATGAAATGGCATCCAGCAAAGTTTCATGTAATTACAGCAATCTAACACCCTACAATTGATCATCCCAAAAATTGCCAACATTATGAAATATTACAATTTGGACCTCCAAAAGTTTTCTCCTGGTTTAACAGAATTTTCCAGGGATTAATAACATTAAAACTAAGATTGTGACAGAATATGGTTAAACATTAAGTGTTATTTCATCCTAATATCCAAAACCCTAATTATTTGCAAATCTACTCAAGGGTTTATTACTTAGGATTGGCAACTCCAAATCCCTCCAAATTCTCACAGTAGCAATCTCTGGTCACCAAGACCATCTCCCCAAAATTTCAAGTCAAACCATTAAGGTTTGACCCCTCTTCCTTCAATAGCCTCTAATTGCACCCCATTAGGGTTTAGCCTAGGGTTAGGGTTTAATCATTTAGCCTAAGGTTTGACCCCTCTTCCTTCAATAGCCTCTAATTGCACTTGCACTTGTATGAACCAAGGTCACCCCAACAATCAGTGGGAGGAAGCCCCTCCACACTCCAAAAATTAGCTTAGGTTTACTTTTGCCCTAACCATAACCTTTAAGCAAACTATTCTCAAGAGAACTCCCTACCTTGCCCAAGTCCATACTACTCACTATACTGACCATGGGTCAGTAAAAGATCACCCAAGATCCTACCAACATTTGGTGAGGAGTGGGATTCCAATGGGTACCTATTTGGGGTGCAAATAGCAATTTAGCCCCTTTTTGATTTACTAGGGCAAACCTCCTCCAATGGCCACCAAATTTGGACCAGAGGTTGGCATGGGGTAGGGTGAGGTTCACCCCAAATATGAAGCCATTTGGCTTTGTGGAAGTGTGGGGGCACTCACCCAAAGTTTTGCCTAAACCTAGGGAGCCTAAGGTTGTTTTGGTGAATTACCCCACCAAATCAACTCCATAAATCATGATATTTTAACCAGGGCCTATAAATACTCCCTAAGACCACCCATCGAAGTTTGGAAGGGTTTTGGGGTGTTTAGGGTACCTAATTAGGTTACACAAGGATTATTGAACTTTCCCAAAAATTATGGGGAAAACTTCTCCAATCATTCTGATTTTTGGACATGTGTTATATGTATATAATAGTAGCCTACCCTCCAAATTTCAAGTCATTTGGAGTTCTAGATTGGTGTGGGCATCAAAAACAAGTTCTGGATAGCCATATGGACAGTCCCCACTAAAATGAGTGCTGTGCCCTAACCAGGACTCCAAATTGAGTGATTTCAATTTTGTATTAAACTAGACATCAAGGGATACATTTTATATGTTGACCACTTTTTCTGAATCAGCCTCTAACTATTTTTACCAGAATTAATAAGGAGCTGCGTTTTTAATCACAGAAATGGAGGATTAAAGCTAAAGGCTGCACGAATCCTAAAGCAAATCCAACCGCGCCTGGTCGTCTTCTTCCTCTGGCCAACGGCCAGGATCGCCCGCGCCTGGGCCACCTTGATCCCCGTTTTCCCGGCCACCTAGGCGCCGCCCCGGCCAGCCAATGCCGCCACCACCTTCGTTGAGGTGGTGGCCGGCGAATCGCGGTGGTTGGCCGGCCGGAAGTGGCCGGAACAGGGCGTTTAGGTCGGAAAGAAAAGCTCGATTTTGAGCTTCTTGGCCTGCCCGATCCAGAGCCGTTAGGGCTCGAACCTTGCCGCCGATTGAGGGGATCTATCCACTGAGAGAGGAGAAGAGAATTGGACCTGATTTAGGGCTTGAAGTCTTGTCGTTAGGGGGATTGCCATGGCCGACCTCCATGGTTTCCGAGTTCTGCAACCACCACATAGAGGAGCCCGATTCCTTTGGGTAAGTGGGGGAAACAGCTCCTCTCTGCCTGGTGAAGCTTTTAAAGGCTTCAATTGAGGGAGGCGAATAGCCATGGCTTCAATGCCATCAATGGCCATGAATGGGGAATTTCGGCCACCATGAAACTCCACGAAATTCAGCCCCTCTATGGCCTTGCATGACTGTCCATCTACTCCAAACTGAAGGGGGAAGATGCACCAATCCATTGGGAGAGGAAAGGGTGGCCCTTGGTCTCCTTTGGCCATTAATGGCCACCTTTCTCTCTCTTCCTCTTTCCTCCAAAACCCCCATTTCTCTCTCCTAATCACCATGGCCGAAATTTCTCTCTCTCTCATGCTTAATATCAGTCTACTAGGCTGGTCAAATGGTCAATTAGGGCACTTAGTGAAGAATTGTCATTTTGACCTAACAAGGGCATTTTGGTCAATTTGCACCACTGGGGGTCCCATGATAGGGATTTTAGGTCTACTAGGTCTCTTATGGTATTCTAGACCTAGATGAGTGATCAATTTGTCATGGTGAAGGTTAATTGGCTCTAAATAGGCTACTTTGACCAATTTAGGGTTAGGGTTGACTTTGGTCAATTTGGCCTCTTTGGTTGACCCCAATGTGCCCTTGGTGCCCTAAGGGGGCCCCTAAAGGGTTAGGGATACTATGGTGGGGTCAATTGATCAAGATGAGGCCCTAAAGCTCAACCCTAAGCTTGGTCACAGGAAATTGCTAATTGCAGTCCAAGGCACTTTCAATCCTAATCTTGCCTAAGTTAAAGGGATTTCTACTCTACCAAGGCCTTGTCATGACCTTGTCAGGACAGATTCACCTGGGGGGTCTAGCTGTCTGGGGGATGTTACATCAACAGTCTCCTTATCGAGCACTACTTCGCCGAGCACGCACTACTCCGGTCGAAACACCTTCCACGCGCGAACACCACTTCACAACACAACCTACGCGAGCTCCACCTCTCAGGCGAGATGACAGCGGCGAGATCTTCCCTTCAACTACCCGGCGAGTTCTCCAATCCACCACACCGGCGAGCTCTCCACACAACCACTCGGGCGAGACGCAACACCACCGACAAGCTCCTCCTACTTCGGCGAGATGGTTCACGGCGACTGCGAGAACACTCCAGGCGAGAGCTATTACTCCACGCCGGCGAGATGGTTGCACTCCTTCAGGCGAGATGTGGGCTGCGAGTGGGAATGGCGAGAACAAAACTTCCTGCGGGAAGATTAAATGCCAAACTCTCTCTCTCTCTCTACAGCTCTACCAAAACAAAACAAAAGAACTGCAGAATTTTTCTTCTATTCAACTCTCATCTCACTTTACAAGGGGGGGGGGGGGGGGGGGGGGGGGGCTATATATAGGCAATCCAAACAAATAGGAAGCTGACAAGTGGCAAAACATTAAATGCCAAATAAAACAAATATATAAAAAAAAACTCTAGTTGACCTGGTCAACATAGCTCAAACCAACACTCCACATGTTTGCCTTTGAAAATGAAGAAAAAACACTTTGTATTATCTATCATATAAAATTAGTCTGTCTATATGTTTTTGATGGACTTATATGAGAACCATGAACTTTTCTAAAGAACTTCCTTTACTATAATTTAGTACCAACATAGCGCTCTTAACTGGTTGTATATAGGTGCTGGCCTTTCTTGAAAGCTTTTCGTACGTTAAAAAACGCTCTCTGATGAATGAGTTTTAGAGATTATAGAAAAAAAATTCCTAGTTATCTCACACTTTCTATTCCCCTCTCTCATGTAAAAATCAAACGAACTAGATGATTTTGTTAGTCTCATATGAAGATCATGATTTTTGTTAAACGTGTTATATAATTTATATAAAATGCATGAAATGAAGTTCTTTAATGACATAATTATTGAAAAAAAATCTGAATGTGAACAATGAAAGAGAAGAATCCTAACACAATGAGATTTAAATTGACTTTCGTAATAAGAACACAAAAACATCATAGGCAGATCAATGATCCAGCATTCGAAACCTATTTTATGTTTCTCTTATACTTGATGAAAATTATTTTATCAAAGACACATGAATTATCACAAGCGCTACAGAAAAATGATCAAAACAACATTAATGCAATGAATTTTGTTAAAATATAAAAACAATTATTATTCAATATGAGAAATATTGATGTTCATTGGGAGACTTTCATCATTGAAGTATCATCCCTTTGTGAAAAATAAAATATAGATGTTCCAAACATGGATGGCAAATTTTATACATCAGAGAGATCAAGGCGCACTGCACGAGACATTATATATATATATTTGACGTGCGGTCTAATAAGACATTCTCAAAAGTTAAAGGTATCAGTGAACTTCTAAAAAAAATAGTGGAGCTTAAAAATCATGATCATTTTCAATTGGTTTATCGACTTTTAAAATTGGCTTGTCTTTTACCGGTTGCAACTTGCAACTATACTAGCGTGGAAAGAATATTTTCAGATATGAAGATTATAAAGAGCCATCTGAGAAACATAATGGAGGATGAATGAATGAATGATTATCTAATAGCATTGATGGGTCTACTGAGTGACCCGCAACAAGCATATATTGAGAAAGATATTGCGAACACAATTACAAATGAAGAAACTATTACCCATTTTCAGAATATGCGTTTGCCGAAAGTTGTTCTGTAATATGTAAATTCTTTTGGAAACATCAATATTACAAGTTTTCATATTTATGTATTTAATGTTTAATATCACTATATGTTCTTCTAAAAGGAAATTGTCTTTTGCAATGAGATTTTTTCATTTATATTAATTTTCGTTAGTGTATGGGTTTGACAAAAATCCTGGGAACGCCACTGCCTAGCGTTGACTGCTACCTCTATTCCCGTTGTAACCTAGGGCCCATGTGGGGGTCGGCGGTGCATACAAAACTTATATTAAAATGAAAAACATTAATAAAACATTTTAATAATTTTGAAGTGTTAGCTTAACGAGCGATATTTGATCGTCCAGGTACATATGCATAATTTGTCATTGAATTGATTATCAAAACATACAATTGTTTTTTGAAAGTATTGAATCAACGCATACTGAAAATGTGATTTATCAAATTATAATGAAATGCGTTCCAGAATTAAACTAAATGATAAAATAATTTGTATTTCTCTTGATAATACGTCGAATAATACTACGCAGTAGAATTATTAAAAAGTGATCTAAAACCTTTTATAAATGTTGTTTTTTACCCCATGTGTTTGTTATGTATTAAATTTAGTCGTGCAAATTAATTTAAGTTTTATGAAAATCTATGTTAATAAAATTAGAGAGATGAATATATTTATTTATAATTCTAATAAATTAAAAGAAGTTCAAAAATTAATATTTAAAATCTAAATTTGATATGCTCCTCCGTTTGAAATTAAACATGTAAAATTTTAAAAAATGTCATGCGACAATAATCATTACTTATAAAATTTTATTCGAGTACTATAATGCATGATTCAGGCGAACAAGATTGGAAAATTATTGTTGTCGTACACCCGTAAAGGCCTTATGACGCACCGGAAGAAAGCCCCCGAAAAGAGAGGAGGGGTCGACGGTCAAAGAGCGCGGTAGCACGCAGGCTGCACCCCCCGACCGCACCTCCCTTGGGGGTGCGGCCGGCCAAGTCGCACCCCCCAGGGGGGTGCGGCCCGGCCGCACCCCCCGAGGGGGAGCGGCCCGGCCACACCCCCCCGAGGGGGTGCGGCCAAGCCGCACCCATTGGGGGGTGCGGCCAAGCCGCACCCCCCTTGGGGTGCGGCCAAGCCGCATCCCCCCTTGGGGGGTGCGGCCAAGCCGCACCCCCCTTGGGGTGCGGCCATGCCGCATCCCCCCTTGGGGGGTGCGGCCAATCCGCACCCCCCCTTGGGGGTGCGGCCAATCCGCGCCCACCCCTCCTCGGGGTGCGGTCCGGCGCCCTCTCCTCGCCAAAGGATCCCGGTCCCCCCTTTTGGGGGGCAACTCCCCGTCCGCCGTCCGCCCGAGGCATCCTCGTGGTTCGTTGCGCACTTGGAGCACTTCAGTGCTAGCGCGCGCTCAGAACGTTTCTGAGCGCGATCAGGAAGTTTTCTCACTTTTTGTCTTTCCGGCTTCTCACTTTTTGGGTTTCCGGCTTCTCACTTTTTGGGTTTCCGGCTTCTCATTTTTTGTCTTTCAGGCTTCTCACTTTTCAGGAACAGTCGGTCGCCTTTTTCGCCTCCAACAGAACTGCCCGAACTGCCCGAGCCGCCCAAGCTGCCCGAAGGGCAAGGTGGTCATTTACGAAAAATGGCGATCCGTGTGCCCCAAACCGGAAAATATAATTCGTCCACCGAGCATTTATGGAAACTGCCAACGACAAAATTACCGGACTACCCCCTGGCCAAAGCTATAAAAAAGGGCCTGGGGGTTCATTTGAAGGGACCTTGACTTCTGGACCCGGGAGAGCTCCTTGCAGACTTTTGCGGAATTCTCCTTCGGCGCTTGAAGATCTCCTTCGTGGACTTGAAGATCTTCATCATCCCGAAAGGCGACTAGCCTACTCACTTCCGAAAGGCGACCAGCATTCTCAGAAGGAAAAAGCGACTAGCCTTTTCACTTCCGAAAGGCGACAAGCATTCTCAGAAGGAAAAGACGACTAGCCTTCTCACTTCCGAAAGACGACCAGCATTCTCAGAAGAAAAAGGCGACTAGCATTCTCACTTCCGAAAGACGACTAGCATTCTCAGAAGGAAAATGCGACTAGCCTACTCACTTCCGAAAGGCGACCAGCATTCTCAGAAGAAAAAGACGACTAGCCTTCTCACTTCCGAAAGACGACTAGCATTCTCAGAAGGAAAAGGCGACTAGCCTACTCACTTCCGAAAGGCGACCAACATTCTCAGAAGAAAAAGGCGACTAGCCATCTCACTTCCGAAAGGCGACTAGCATTCTCAGAAGAGAAGAAGACTTAGTTTTTCCGAGAGGTGGCCTGTCACGCTCGGAACTCGCTCTCTCTCTATCCAAACACTGTAACGAGCAGCGGCCTGTCGTGCTCAAGTTCTAGTTTCCAAGTTGTAACCCCCAGAAGATAGTGAAGTTTGGTCGGCACAGCTCCGACCGCGTGATTTTTTACCCTTTCCGGGTTTTCCACGTTAAAAACTCCCTGTGTACTCAGCAAATCTCTAATTGACTGTTTGCGCGCTTAGTTCGCTCACGAGCTAAGGTGGTTCAAGTGAACCGGTCTACCACGAGCCCTAAGCGTTCCGCAACAGTTTGGCGCCGTCTGTGGGAAACTTTCCCGAAAAACTCTTCGAGAGCCAACTGCTATGGCAAGAAAGAGTGCTGACACTACTTAAGGATCGATGCCGGAAGGACGCGTCGACCCAGCTCCCTCCCACTCACTTATCAATGCACCTCCCGCGGAGGAGGCGCTGCTTGCACGCGCAACAGGTTTGGAGGTGCGCATGCAGCAGATCGAAGAACTTCAAGCTGAGATGTTGGCCCTCGTGAGGAATCTTGGGGCTCCCCAAGTTCCGATCCAACCGCCAGCTTTGAACGCGCCGCCGCCCCCGGCTCTGAATCATGCCCCGAACGGGGAGGCTGTCCAAGAAGACGAAGCTTCAGAAGAATTCTCCAATGCGGCAAGTACCGCTCACCTTGGCCCACCAGCTGGAGGCCCAGAAGCTGATCACCGCCGCCACCACCACGGAAGAGCTGCCCCTGAGCAAGCAGTGGAAAGAGCTACGCGGGAAGAGATACGCAACATGATAGAGGAAGAGTATGCCCAAGCGGGACGACGAGTTGCCCTCACCCGTCGTCCCGCGCATCATGGCTCACCGCTATCACCTCAAGTCTTAGCCCATCCAATTCCTAATGGCTTCAAGCTTCCCAACATCGAGACGTTCGACGGGACGGACGATCCACTGGAGCACGTCAATCACTTCACCACCGTCATGAGGATTTACAGCGCTCCTGATCAGCTCCTCTGCCAAGTGTTCCCAGCAACCTTGAAGGGACAGGCGCGCACTTGGTTCCATTCCCTGCGGAATGGAGCCATCAACAACTTCACAGAAATGGCGCAGCAGTTCGTGGACCAGTTCATTGCCAACCGCCGAATTGTCCGGGATCCCTCCCACCTCTCAGGAATCCGCCAGAACGATGGAGAGACACTCAAAGATTTCTTCCGACGCTTCACTACCCAGGCTCGACAGATCCCAGGAGTCGACCCCGAGCTCCTGCGAGGAGTTTTCCTGGGAGGACTCCGCCCAAGTGGCTTCTACTCGGCTCTCATGAGAGAAACTGTGCCAAGTTATCCCGACCTTGTTCATCGGGTTGAAGCACAGATAGCTGCAGATGAGGCTATCGAAGCACACCGTCGACAATTCGAAGGAAGCCAGGGAAGGAAGAGGGGATCAGATCAAGCCCCTTGCGAACGAGAAGAACGTCGCGGCGAGGAGCGCCGTGGCGATGAACGTCGGCGTAACCACCAGATGGATCTGGGACCACAGCCGCCCAGGACCTACACCCCGTTGAACACCACCAGGACGAATGTGCTCTACGCCATACAGAACAACCCCGAGCTCCGCATGCCCAGGATACCCCCGCCAAATCCAAGGGGCGACCAGTCCAGGTACTGTGAGTTCCATCGGGGAACCGGGCATACCACTGAGGAGTGCACCAGACTCAAAGACGAAATCGAGCGCCTCATCCGCCGGGGACTCCTGGGAAGATTCCTACAAGGCCAGATTCCCAATCAGCCCCAGCAGCTAGGGATGCAGGGGAGCAGCCCCCCGCTCCCCGAGGCGCGGGGGGAGGAAGGCCGATGGTAGGAGAAATCGAGACGATCGCCGGACCCCCCGTCTCAGCATCACAGATCCTCTCAATTGCCCAGCCCGTAAGAAACCACGAAGACAAAAAAACTCAAGCAAGATATTACGATAGCTTTCGGAGATGAAGACTTGCAAGGGTTGCGGCTTCCGCATCAGGATCCACTCGTGATCAGCGCAGGGATCGGGGATCCCTGCTTCAAGGTGAAGAGAATACTGGTCGATAATGGAAGCTCGGTCGATGTCTTATTTCTTTCCACTTTGCAAAGTATGAAGCTCACAAAAGACCAGCTTAGTCCTGCAGCCGGGCCCGTCCACGGCTTCGACAACAGACCTGTCCCGGTGCAAGGCATGATCATTCTCCCAGTCACATTGGGCGAGTTTCCAAGACAGTCAACGCACAACATCCAGTTCATGGTGGTAGAGTCCACCTCCGCCTATAATGCCATCTTCGGGAGACCGCTCCAGTCGATCTTCGGGGCAATCCCTTCCATTCCACACCTAGCTATGAAGTTCCCTACTGCCGCAGGAATAGGAGTCGTAAGAGGAGACCAAGAGGCAGCCAGGACCTGCTACCTGAAGCAGGCCCAACCAGCAAGGGCGACCGCTCTCAACATCAATAACTTCGACCTGCGAGACGAGGCTACTTTGCAACGAGGAGCGCCCGTTGAAGGACTGGTAGAAATACCACCCTCCCGACGAGACCCGACTCGAACTGTTCAGGTCGGGTCACTCTTAACACAAAAAGAGCGAGAAGAGTTCACCACCTTCCTGCAGGAGAACGAGGACATTTTCGCTTGGAGCCCGGAAGACATGCCCGGGGTAGATCCTAACGTTATCTATCATTCGCTAAACATCAACCCCGCCTGCAGACCTGTGATTCAAAAGAAGAGGAACTTTGCCCCCGAGCGTTTAAAGGCGATCGAGGAGGAGGTAGCTAAGCTCCTAGAGGCACGATTCATACGCGAAGCAGAGTACCCCACATGGCTCGCCAACGTAGTCATGGTGAAGAAGGCCTCGGGAAAGTGGCGGATGTGCGTCGACTACAGCAATCTGAACCAAGCATGCCCGAAGGATAGCTTCCCCCTCCCAAGGATTGACCAGCTCCTCGACGCTACGGAAGGCCATGAGCTGCTCAGCTTCATGGATGCTTATTCAGGTTACAACCAGATAAGGATGAACCCCGTAGACGAAGAACATACTGCCTTCCGCACCGACCGGGGAGTCTACTGCTACAAGGTGATGTCTTTCGGCCTTAAAAATGCCGGAGCCACCTACCAAAGGCTGATGAACAAGGTCTTCAAGGACCTCATTGGAGAAACGATGGAGGTTTACGTGGACGACATGCTAGTAAAGAGCGTCCACCGGCGCGACCACTTGGAAGACTTGGAAAAGTGCTTCCGGCTTCTCCGTCGCTTCCAGATGCGGCTCAATCCCAGCAAGTGTGCGTTTGGTGTGACAGCGGGGAAGTTTCTAGGTTTCATGGTAACCCATCGGGGAATTGAGGCCAACCCCGAGAAGATCAAGACGTTGGAGGATATGTCGCCACCTCGCTCAATTAAGGAAGTACAACGCCTAAACGGGAGGATCGCTGCTTTGTCCCGTTTCCTATCACGAACGGGAGACAAGTACCTCCCCTTCTTCAAAATCCTCCGGGGAGCGCGCCATTCAGGTTTCCAGTGGACGGACGAGTGCCAAGTGGCCTTCGAGCTACTCAAACAGTACCTGGCTTCGCCACCGCTCCTGTCAAAGCCCACTGTAACATCCCAATTTTTGAATTTCTAAACCCTTTCGTGATTAATTGACCCGCTAGGGCCTTGTGGGCTTGGTTAGCACCCAAATGATTAGGTTAGTACTCTATTGGGTATTATTGACCCAATAAGTCGCTAAATTCGCTCACCAAAACTCAGATTTATCAACAAATCCTACACTCAGAGACAACAACTCCTACAAAATAACTCAGAGTAAAAATTCCTACAAAATTAAATAATGTTTGAAACGAAACATGAATTTAAAATCCGTTTGTTTTCATTCGTCGGAATTCGTCGGGAGTTCTCGAGAACATTCGACGAATTGACTTAGGACTTCTGTCTGCGTTCGTCGGAATTCGTCGAGAGTTCTCGTGAACATTCGACGAATTGACTTAGCCATGGAAAAATACTGATCAAACTTAAAAAACTGTCTTCTGTTTTCATTCGTCGGAATTCGTCGGGAGCTCTCGTGAACATTCGACGAATTCGTCGGGAGCTCTCGTGAACATTCGACGAATTTACTTAGCCACTGAAAAATACTGATCAAAGCTTAAAAACTGTCTTCTGTTTTCATTCGTCGGAATTCGTCGGGAGCTCTCGTGAACATTCGACGAATTCGTCGGGAGCTCTCGTGAACATTCGACGAATTTACTTAGCCACTGAAAAATACTGATCAAAGCTTAAAAACTGTCTTCTGTTTTCATTCGTCGGAATTCGTCGGGAGCTCTCGTGAACATTCGACGAATTCGTCGGGAGCTCTCGTGAACATTCGACGAATTTACTTAGCCACTGAAAAATACTGATCAAAGCTTAAAAACTGTCTTCTGTTTTCATTCGTCGGAATTCGTCGGGAGTTCTCGTGAACATTCGACGAATTCGTCGGAAGTTCTCGTGAACACTCGACGAATTGACTTAACAAAAAATTTTCTTTCCCTCTGAAAAACCTGCTCCACTCCTCAAACTTGAAAACTTTCAACTATGAGTATATAAAGTACACCCCAATCAACTCCAAGATTTTATCGCAACATTTCAATAATATTTTGAATAGGATGACCAATTAAAAATGGGAATAAATACGTTTAAATGAGTTATGAAAATATGTTTTATAGAGAAATTAATTATTTAAATAATAAGGAGGTTTTGAGGAAAATAGATAATGATATTATTTTTCTCCCAAAATTTTATCATAGGGTCCCATAAATATATAAAAGAATAATATTAATTAAAATCTATTAATTAATGTAAAATTTATTTATTTTGATTTAACTCTATTTAAACACCAAATAAATAAAAATAAATAGAAAACGTTATTAAAAAATTATAAAAAAAAATCATAAATGACATAGGGAGGCTGCCATAAAAATTGGAATTTAAAAATAATATATATTTAATGTGGAAGATTCGTTTTTAAAGCCTTAATTATGACATTTAAAACCCCTCATCAATAGCATTTACAAATCAGCCATGGGAATTGATTCTCCTCCCTTCCCAACACCTTGGGAAGGGCTTGGCCGGCTGGGATGATTAAGGGGGGCGGAATTACCAAAGGGAGGAGCTTTAACTCCTCCCCAAAACCCTAAATCAACCCCCACTCCTATATAAACCCCCTCCTCCTTAGGAATTAGTTTTCCCTGCACCTTGCTCTCCTAACCAGCCAGGAAACGAACTCCGGTGACCTTCCGGCGAGCTTCCTCCTCAACTCCGGCGAACTCCACCTCCAACAATGGCCGCACGACGATCCCCTCGCCTAAACGGCACGAATGTAAGTTCTCATGACTCCTCCTCGCCCTTAGATCCCTTCTCGTCGACCTCCGCCGTCTCCGACCACCGGAGTCGGCGTTCCCGGCCTTGGAAGCTTCGGACCACCCCCAACAACCTCCGTCGCCGATGCGGGTTTCGGCCCCGCATGGGACGTGTGAAGGGGAGGGAGGGCCTCCACGACCCTCTCTCATGGCCCTTGAGGCGAAGAGACCCGTCGGAAACCGCTCCGGCGGCCTCCTCATTCCAAACAGTAAAATAAATAAATATATAAATAAATTTTTTTTCTTTTCATTATTTTTCCGGCCAACGCCGGCGGCGGCCGGCCGCCGGCAGTCACCCCACCGGAGGCCCTCCCGGGGGTGCTCCCGCTGGGGGTAGTGGCCGGAGCTAAATTCCCCACCAACGGCGGTGGGGAGGCCCGCAATCTTCTCCCTGCTTCGACATATACTATATACTTATGGTAAGTGCATTTTGTTTAGCTTTTGTTGCATTCCGAAACATCTACGTTGTTCTTTTTATAGACTACTCCCCCATTAGTGCTCTAGTGTAATCTTATCTTGTTTCGTATGTTTGTTTTTGATGATGGGAGGGTTTTGGAATATAAAATGTTTAGCAACTGTTACCATGCAATACAAACTCTGTGACTTACTTTGTAATACATGTTATCACTACCTCCGAGATCGAAGAAATATATATATGTAGACCAAAGATACGTTCTTTCCTTCGAAGGATAAAATAAGAAACCATGGCTCTTCTACTTTTGTCGCTGATACTATATTTTTGAGAAATGTTTTGTGTTTGTTTACATTTTTCTGGATTTTGTTCTTGTCCCATGGTTATCATTAGATGTTTGGTGACTATCTGCACTGTGGCGGTGGTGGGGAGAGCCGTAAGAGAAGGAATATATTTTATATATGCGTATTTAGCTTTGATATATATACATATATATATATATTTTATACATACATGCCTATGTAGTTTTTATACATATATATATACGTATGAAATTTAATATATAGATATAGTATATACGTATGTACATTGAAGATATTTAAAGTTAGTTATATATATACAAATGTATATATACTTTATACATCCTTATATATGTATATATATATATAGAAATACATACAATACCTATACATACATATTTATACAGAAATATAATCTGAAACACATCCCGCGGCACAGATTTATTTTCCCACCATGCATGCAGCCACCGCGAGCCTTTATATATACATATAAATGCACACAGTAAATTTTATACATATAAATTATTTTATGCATGTATATATATATATATTTATTTATATATGTAACATATATACACATATTTATACCAAAGTGTAATCCGGTGCACTCCCCACTGCACGGATTTATTGTTTCGGCTCGCATGCAGCCACCGGTCTGTGCCAAGAATCGTGCGCGGGCCCTCTATTTTCTTTTGACCAGAAATCTTGTCACTAGTCTTGGAAATTTTAGCGTTCTTAAAACTAATTTTTGATTATCATAGAGTCAGATTTGGAAGGTTGCTGTGAGACACAATGTTGAAGATGCTTATTTACACTACAGCTTCCATGTTACATGTTTTCTGTTTTAAAGTACTTAGCAAATTTATTTTTACATCCGAAAAGTGCGATCCAAGGTTCAAAACCTGTCTTGCTAGAAAACAGTTATTTTTAGTTAACTTCATGCTCTGTTTTGGAGACCTTAGACTCTGTTTTAGGAAAAGCTTGTGAGACATGATATGGTAGATAAATAGTTGTACTGCAACTTTCATATGTTGTACTTCCTGATTTACAGTCTCGAAACAATTTAACTCTGACTCTAAAAGTGCAATCATAAATTAAATTCTCAAGTTTGAATATTGTTATTTATACTACATTTATCATCTTGTGCATGAGTGCATGGGAGGGTGCATGGTTACCGATGTGGCGGGTTCGTCGGCTTCTCCATAATATACACTATGGGAGAAGTTGTGACGACGAACTCTTCTGTTTTGGTGGTGAAGAGGGCCGGGGGGCTAGCTACCCCTTCCACACAGGTCCGTCTCACACCTATTTGGTTATGTGCCGAGAGGATCTCCGCACGAGGTGAGGATGTGTTCCTACCGAGAGTACCTATTCTCCATAGAGGTACGAGGGCCTAGGAAGTTGGGGTGTATCCATAACCTAGAAGTGGGAACGACCGACCCACTGTCACCGTCTGGCCACGGCGGTGAGGCCTGGGAAGTGAGCTCCTTCTCTTAACAGGTCACTATGTCGACATAGGGGAAAGTGATTGAGGCACATCATTTGAGTGACAGGGAGGATAATCATACATGCACACTATATCATATGTTACATTACTTGTACTCTCACCTTGGTCCGACATCGTATAACCACCGTTAGGAAGGGTCATACGATGTCGGGTGACTTTACTACTTTACTCGTTTTCCCTGTCTTGAATTGTTTCGAGTTACCACCTTGTTCATATAACCCCGATGGTTACATATTTGCTTCGGCTATGGTGCTAACTCTCCATGCAGGTGTTCTCCTTGGTGCCCATTAGGGGGCTGGGGAGGAGCGTGAGATTTACTTGGTCCGTCGTGGCTAACGTACTTTGTACGTTATCATTTTAGGAACCGATGCGCCTACCGACGGAGCGGGAGCGGATGGACGAGCGTAGACGTGCCCGTGATGACGAGGAGTTCCATGAGCCAGCCAGGACGATTTATGCGGACGTGAGGGCATTACTTTGAGAGAGGAGAGGATGAGAGATCACTTTGATTAGGCATTTTGTCGTCTTTTGATTATGATTGGTTGTTGCTTCGAGACCTTATGTACCCCTCCGCGGGTTTTCACTTATGTTTTATCATATATCATGCTATGATGCTCTGTGATGTCTTGCTTCCGCAAAATTTTATATTCTGTGAATGTTTTTCTGTGATGATGCAATAGCCTTACAGGGCGAACGTTCCGCCATTTGGGTCATGGGTCAGGTAAGAGGGTAAAACCTCTTCGGGCACACGAACCTCTTGGGGGAAAGCTCGCCCTGGGCATAAGGACCCCCCCGCATCGTATAACCACCGTTAGGAAGGGTCATACGATGTCGGGTGACTTTACTACTTTACTCGTTTTCCCTGTCTTGAATTGTTTCGAGTTACCACCTTGTTCATATAACCCCGATGGTTACATATTTGCTTCGGCTATGGTGCTAACTCTCCATGCAGGTGTTCTCCTTGGTGCCCATTAGGGGGCTGGGGAGGAGCGTGAGATTTACTTGGTCCGTCGTGGCTAACGTACTTTGTACGTTATCATTTTAGGAACCGATGCGCCTACCGACGGAGCGGGAGCGGATGGACGAGCGTAGACGTGCCCGTGATGACGAGGAGTTCCATGAGCCAGCCAGGACGATTTATGCGGACGTGAGGGCATTACTTTGAGAGAGGAGAGGATGAGAGATCACTTTGATTAGGCATTTTGTCGTCTTTTGATTATGATTGGTTGTTGCTTCGAGACCTTATGTACCCCTCCGCGGGTTTTCACTTATGTTTTATCATATATCATGCTATGATGCTCTGTGATGTCTTGCTTCCGCAAAATTTTATATTCTGTGAATGTTTTTCTGTGATGATGCAATAGCCTTACAGGGCGAACGTTCCGCCATTTGGGTCATGGGTCAGGTAAGAGGGTAAAACCTCTTCGGGCACACGAACCTCTTGGGGGAAAGCTCGCCCTGGGCATAAGGATCTCCTGCGTTGGAAAAAGGGGGGGTCCTTACAAGGGTATCAAAGCGGGAAAAACGATCCAGATTTATAAAATCATCACAGGTGGTTCCACCGTAATACGATACCTAATTCGAGGACGAACTATGCAACGGAAGCGTGGTGGACCGCAAAAGATTTATGATAAAACATCACGCAAGTTTCGCTAAGGAAACCCAACCGAACCAGTTCTTCGACCAAATACATACCTATTAGCTTGATTAGACAGTTCTGACACACATTGTTTTTAATAAATTGAAGCAGGAATATCGGGAGCCTAGTCTCGGGATACGAAACGAGAACGTTGACGACACCGATGAGGACATATATCGCCCCGGCACCCCAGTTGACGAGTGGGCCCCTCCACCTCCTGCTGCACCCACTGGCCAGGCAGCACCGGCCCAGCCGACCCTGTTTCACCAAACAGAGTTAGGGCAGACTCTCACTGCACTGCTAGATACTTTCCGGGCCTCACTACAGCAACAGTTGCCGCCACAGGCACAAGGCCCGACGGATGCAGAGAGATTGGTGATGTTCAGGAGCTTTCGCCCCCCGGTCTTCAGAGGGACAGAATCAGCCATCCAGACAGAGGATTGGCTGGAAAGGATCGAAGAACTCCTCAAGGGAATGCACTGCCCTTCTTATTATGCGGTTTCCCTAGCTACCACCCTTCTGGAGGGGTATGCTAGGCAATGGTGGAGGTCCGTCCTTCAGACCACGTATAGGGACCGCCGACTGACGGAGATCTCCTGGAGGGACTTTTCTACCTCGATGATGGAGCACTTCATTTCTAGCTCCGACCGGACAGAACTGCAGGAGCGTTTTCTACATCTTCGGCAAGGTACCATGACAGTCATAGAGTACCAGCGAGAGTTCTCCCACCTCGCCCGATATGCTGGAATCATGGCCATAGAGGATGAGAACCGTGCCAAGAGGTTCTTTCAGGGCCTCAATGACTCCATTCGGCAACCACTGATGACAACATCTCACGCTCCCTTCGAGGTTATCGTCAACCTTGCAAAGACGATGGAGGCTGACATAAAAACCACCCGGGAAAGGAACAGGTTGAAGAGAATAGCAGAGACACCCCAAGGGCATGATCAGAGGGGTCAGGGGACCAGGCACCAGCGCGGACGCGGAAACGACCGGGGAGAACATAGGGGCTATGATCGAGGAGATCGCCACCAGCCACCCCGTGATTATCACCGGAGGAGGACACCACCGCCTCCCCCAGCACAGCAGCGAGCCCTTCCTGCACCAGCATACGCGGTAGAGCAACGACCTTTTGAGAGGCGTTGTTTCCACTGCAACGAGTTGGGGCATCTACGACCTCAGTGCCCCCTACTGGCACCCAGGGATGGACATCGGGACTTTCATCGGGGTGGAGGTCGTGGTCGAGGCCAGCCTGGTAGAGGGCAGCAACGACCTCCCCAGCAGGCTTATGCCTTGGACCTAGAGAGGGATCGAGCCACCGCGGACGTGGTGAACGGTACAGAAATCTTTCTTATATACATATGCACATCTTGCACATTACATGTGATACTTATATTACATGCTTATATATATTACTGTCAAACATATATATATATATACACCAATCGGTTAAATTGAAACCTCAGGGATCCTCTGGATCAACGATCGGGCTGCTCGAGCACTCTTTGACACGGGAGCCACTCGCTCCTTTGTGTCTCATGATTTCATACATCAGGAGCCAGGGGTGGTTTACCTCACAGGGAACCCACTGCGGGTACGACTCCCTGATGGATCAGAGATGATCTCCTCAGATTTATGCAAATTCAAAGTAAAGATTGATGATCGGGAGATGGAGGTTGAAGCAGCAGTACTCCAACTGTCAGGATTTGACCTGATATTAGGAATGGACTGGCTCGCGGATCATGCAGCACAGATAGACTGTCAGAGCAGGAAGGTGACCCTCCAAGTGCCAACGGGAGGAACAATCACCTATCAAGGTATACCGTTTATCTCTCGTCTCGTGCTTAATTCAATACAGGCAACTAAGGCCACCATGAGAGGTGATGAGGTGTTCGTGGTCTACTTTGAAATGATGGGGCGGACCATAGAATTGGCCGAGGTAAAAGTGGTAAAGGAGTTTCCGGATGTCTTCCCGGAGAAGCTTCCAGGCCTGCCTCCACACCGAGAAGAGGATTTCAAAATCCACCTCCTTCCTGGGGCTCGTCCGGTCTCGAGATCTCCCTACAGGATGGCGCCAAAGGAGCTAGCAGAATTCAGGATGCAGCTTCAAGAATTGGTAGACTCGGGATTCGTCCGACCCAGCTCTTCTCCTTGGGGAGCGCCTGTACTCTTCGTGAAGAAGAAGGACGGATCCCTCCGACTCTGCATCGACTACCGAGAGTTGAACCGGCTGACCGTGAAAAATACCTATCCACTCCCAAGGATAGAAGAATTATTTGATCAGTTACAGGGGGCTCGGTGCTTCTCCAAACTCGACCTCCGGTCGGGATACTACCAGCTCAGGATTGATGATAAGGACATCGAGAAAACTGCGTTTTGTTCTCGTTACGGGCAATACGAGTTCACAGTGATGCCGTTCGGTCTCACCAATGCCCCGGCAGCATTCATGTCTCTAATGAACCGGGTGTTCGAACCCTTCCTCGACCATTTTGTCATTGTATTCATCGATGACATTCTGGTGTACTCGGCATCGGAAGAGCTGCATGTAACACACCTGGAGAAAGTGCTTCAAAAGCTGCGTGAACACCAGCTGTACGCAAAGTTTTCAAAGTGTGAATTTTGGCTTAAGGAGGTCGGCTTCTTGGGTCACATCGTCAGCGCCAACGGCATAGCAGTAGATCCAGCAAAGATTCGGGCCGTTAGGGATTGGCCGCAGCTTCGCTCCGCTGCAGATGTGAGGAGCTTCCTCGGGCTTGCGGGATATTACCGCAAGTTCGTAGAGGGATTCTCTAAGATCGCGCTACCACTGACGTCGCTAACAAAGAAGGATGCGAAATTTATATGGACGTCGCAGTGTGAAGAGGCCTTCCAGGAGTTGAAGGGGAGGCTCACCTCAGCTCCTATACTGACCATACCGTCGGGCCAGGAAGGCTTCCAGGTGTACACAGACGCGTGTCAACAGGGCTTAGGAGCGGTCTTGATGCAACATGGGAGGGTGGTTGCCTACGCCTCGAGGCAGCTAAAAGTGCACGAGAAAAACTACGCCACGCACGACTTGGAGTTGGGTGCGGTGGTATTTGCTCTAAAGATATGGAGGCACTATCTGTACGGCGTCCGATGTGAGGTGTTTTCGGACCACAGGAGCCTCAAGTACGTCTTCACGCAGAGGGAGCTGAACCTACGACAGAGACGGTGGTTGGAGTTCTTGTGTGACTACGACTTCGACCTCCAGTACCACCCGGGCAAGGCAAACACTGTTGCAGATGCCCTGAGCAGGAATCCTATAGCCTCAGCTAATTGGATGATCGGCACCCCGAGAGATATAGTACGAGGACTCGAGGAGATGGGGATCACCGTGATCGCCCGAGGAGATTCAGTTGCGGCAGCACATCAGCTGTATTGGACGGAGATCAAGTGCGATCTTCGGGAAAGGATTAGAGATGCCCAGCAAGATGACCCTTTGTTCGAGGATGGGATTGCTCGTTTGAAGGCCGGAAAAGAGCACCCAGATTTTAAGATAAAGGACGGAATCCTGTACTTCCGTGATAGGATGTTTGTGCCATCTGGGGGACAGTTTCGGCATGAGATTTTGTATGAGGGCCATCACACTCGCTACTCGATTCACCCGGGCATCACAAAGATGCATGCAGACCTGAAGAAAATGTTCTGGTGGCCTGGGATGAAGCGAGATGTCGTCACTTTTGTGACACATTGCCCGACGTGCCAGCTTGTTAAGGCAGAGTGCAAGAACCCCGCCGGGTTACTACAGCCGCTTCCCGTCCCCGAGTGGAAATTCGAAGACATATCCATGGATTTCATTCATGGCCTGCCCCGCTCTCGAACCGGGAACGATTCTATCTGGGTGGTGGTCGACCGTTTGACGAAGGTTGCGAGATTTATTCCCAACCGCCAAGACGATGGTGTAGGAAAATTGGTGCGCCTTTTCATTGAAAATGTGGTTCGGTACCACGGTGTGCCAAAAACCATAGTCTCTGATCGGGATGGTCGATTCACCTCAAATGAATGGAGGAGCGTTCAAGCATATTTGGGGACTAAACTAGCATTCAGCACATCATTTCATCCCCAAACAGACGGACAAACCGAACGCACAAACCGGACCTTGGAGGATCTTCTCCGGTTATGCTTGGTGGATAAGAAGGAGCCATGGGAGCGGCTCCTACCTTTGGTCGAATTCTCCTATAACAACTCGTATCAAGCAAGCATTGGCATGGCCCCATACGAAGCTTTATACGGCCGGAAATGCCGTACTCCACTTTCTTGGGCCCAAGACGCGGATCCGAGGGCCCTGGGGCCCGTTTTCATGGAGAATGTGACAGAAATTGTTCAGCTAATACAGGAGCGGATGCGTGAAGCTCAGGGTCGCCAAGCCAAGTACTACGACGCCCGTCATCGACACGTTGAATTTGTCGTGGGTGACAAGGTTTACTTGAAGATCCGCCCTCGCCACGGTGTATCTCGGCTCCGCCGACAACGCAAGTTGAGCCCAAGATACATGGGGCCATATACCATCACGGAGCGGATCGGTGAAGTGGCGTATAGGCTGGAGCTACCCCCGGAGCTTCAGGGGTTGCATGATGTATTTCACATCTCCTCATTAAGACGCGCACTACTACGCCCGGAACACGTCATTCAGGAGACCCCCGAACCAGTAGAACCCGACCGATCTGTATCCCTCAAGCCAGTACGGATCATGGATACCGAGACTAAGGTCCTGCGGCGAAAGAGAGTTCCCCTTGTCCGAGTTCTATGGGACAACTGCGGGATCGAGGAATCTACCTGGGAACCCGAGGACCAAATGCGAGAACTTTACCCTAGCCTCTTTACGCCAGGTAACACAAATCTTTTGGACTTCTTATTTTAAGTATAGTCATGTAGCGCAATTTTGAAAATACTATGACCCAATCGAATTTTCGAGGACGAAAATTTTGTTTGACTTTTTGGATTTGTAACATCCCAATTTTTGAATTTCTAAACCCTTTCGTGATTAATTGACCCGCTAGGGCCTTGTGGGCTTGGTTAGCACCCAAATGATTAGGTTAGTACTCTATTGGGTATTATTGACCCAATAAGTCGCTAAATTCGCTCACCAAAACTCAGATTTATCAACAAATCCTACACTCAGAGACAACAACTCCTACAAAATAACTCAGAGTAAAAATTCCTACAAAATTAAATAATGTTTGAAACGAAACATGAATTTAAAATCCGTTTGTTTTCATTCGTCGGAATTCGTCGGGAGTTCTCGAGAACATTCGACGAATTGACTTAGGACTTCTGTCTGCGTTCGTCGGAATTCGTCGAGAGTTCTCGTGAACATTCGACGAATTGACTTAGCCATGGAAAAATACTGATCAAACTTAAAAAACTGTCTTCTGTTTTCATTCGTCGGAATTCGTCGGGAGCTCTCGTGAACATTCGACGAATTCGTCGGGAGCTCTCGTGAACATTCGACGAATTTACTTAGCCACTGAAAAATACTGATCAAAGCTTAAAAACTGTCTTCTGTTTTCATTCGTCGGAATTCGTCGGGAGCTCTCGTGAACATTCGACGAATTCGTCGGGAGCTCTCGTGAACATTCGACGAATTTACTTAGCCACTGAAAAATACTGATCAAAGCTTAAAAACTGTCTTCTGTTTTCATTCGTCGGAATTCGTCGGGAGCTCTCGTGAACATTCGACGAATTCGTCGGGAGCTCTCGTGAACATTCGACGAATTTACTTAGCCACTGAAAAATACTGATCAAAGCTTAAAAACTGTCTTCTGTTTTCATTCGTCGGAATTCGTCGGGAGTTCTCGTGAACATTCGACGAATTCGTCGGAAGTTCTCGTGAACACTCGACGAATTGACTTAACAAAAAATTTTCTTTCCCTCTGAAAAACCTGCTCCACTCCTCAAACTTGAAAACTTTCAACTATGAGTATATAAAGTACACCCCAATCAACTCCAAGATTTTATCGCAACATTTCAATAATATTTTGAATAGGATGACCAATTAAAAATGGGAATAAATACGTTTAAATGAGTTATGAAAATATGTTTTATAGAGAAATTAATTATTTAAATAATAAGGAGGTTTTGAGGAAAATAGATAATGATATTATTTTTCTCCCAAAATTTTATCATAGGGTCCCATAAATATATAAAAGAATAATATTAATTAAAATCTATTAATTAATGTAAAATTTATTTATTTTGATTTAACTCTATTTAAACACCAAATAAATAAAAATAAATAGAAAACGTTATTAAAAAATTATAAAAAAAAATCATAAATGACATAGGGAGGCTGCCATAAAAATTGGAATTTAAAAATAATATATATTTAATGTGGAAGATTCGTTTTTAAAGCCTTAATTATGACATTTAAAACCCCTCATCAATAGCATTTACAAATCAGCCATGGGAATTGATTCTCCTCCCTTCCCAACACCTTGGGAAGGGCTTGGCCGGCTGGGATGATTAAGGGGGGCGGAATTACCAAAGGGAGGAGCTTTAACTCCTCCCCAAAACCCTAAATCAACCCCCACTCCTATATAAACCCCCTCCTCCTTAGGAATTAGTTTTCCCTGCACCTTGCTCTCCTAACCAGCCAGGAAACGAACTCCGGTGACCTTCCGGCGAGCTTCCTCCTCAACTCCGGCGAACTCCACCTCCAACAATGGCCGCACGACGATCCCCTCGCCTAAACGGCACGAATGTAAGTTCTCATGACTCCTCCTCGCCCTTAGATCCCTTCTCGTCGACCTCCGCCGTCTCCGACCACCGGAGTCGGCGTTCCCGGCCTTGGAAGCTTCGGACCACCCCCAACAACCTCCGTCGCCGATGCGGGTTTCGGCCCCGCATGGGACGTGTGAAGGGGAGGGAGGGCCTCCACGACCCTCTCTCATGGCCCTTGAGGCGAAGAGACCCGTCGGAAACCGCTCCGGCGGCCTCCTCATTCCAAACAGTAAAATAAATAAATATATAAATAAATTTTTTTTCTTTTCATTATTTTTCCGGCCAACGCCGGCGGCGGCCGGCCGCCGGCAGTCACCCCACCGGAGGCCCTCCCGGGGGTGCTCCCGCTGGGGGTAGTGGCCGGAGCTAAATTCCCCACCAACGGCGGTGGGGAGGCCCGCAATCTTCTCCCTGCTTCGACATATACTATATACTTATGGTAAGTGCATTTTGTTTAGCTTTTGTTGCATTCCGAAACATCTACGTTATTCTTTTTATAGACTACTCCCCCATTAGTGCTCTAGTGTAATCTTATCTTGTTTCGTATGTTTGTTTTTGATGATGGGAGGGTTTTGGAATATAAAATGTTTAGCAACTGTTACCATGCAATACAAACTCTGTGACTTACTTTGTAATACATGTTATCACTACCTCCGAGATCGAAGAAATATATATATGTAGACCAAAGATACGTTCTTTCCTTCGAAGGATAAAATAAGAAACCATGGCTCTTCTACTTTTGTCGCTGATACTATATTTTTGAGAAATGTTTTGTGTTTGTTTACATTTTTCTGGATTTTGTTCTTGTCCCATGGTTATCATTAGATGTTTGGTGACTATCTGCACTGTGGCGGTGGTGGGGAGAGCCGTAAGAGAAGGAATATATTTTATATATGCGTATTTAGCTTTGATATATATACATATATATATATATTTTATACATACATGCCTATGTAGTTTTTATACATATATATATACGTATGAAATTTAATATATAGATATAGTATATACGTATGTACATTGAAGATATTTAAAGTTAGTTATATATATACAAATGTATATATACTTTATACATCCTTATATATGTATATATATATATATATAGAAATACATACAATACCTATACATACATATTTATACAGAAATATAATCTGAAACACATCCCGCGGCACAGATTTATTTTCCCACCATGCATGCAGCCACCGCGAGCCTTTATATATACATATAAATGCACACAGTAAATTTTATACATATAAATTATTTTATGCATGTATATATATATATATATTTATTTATATATGTAACATATATACACATATTTATACCAAAGTGTAATCCGGTGCACTCCCCACTGCACGGATTTATTGTTTCGGCTCGCATGCAGCCACCGGTCTGTGCCAAGAATCGTGCGCGGGCCCTCTATTTTCTTTTGACCAGAAATCTTGTCACTAGTCTTGGAAATTTTAGCGTTCTTAAAACTAATTTTTGATTATCATAGAGTCAGATTTGGAAGGTTGCTGTGAGACACAATGTTGAAGATGCTTATTTACACTACAGCTTCCATGTTACATGTTTTCTGTTTTAAAGTACTTAGCAAATTTATTTTTACATCCGAAAAGTGCGATCCAAGGTTCAAAACCTGTCTTGCTAGAAAACAGTTATTTTTAGTTAACTTCATGCTCTGTTTTGGAGACCTTAGACTCTGTTTTAGGAAAAGCTTGTGAGACATGATATGGTAGATAAATAGTTGTACTGCAACTTTCATATGTTGTACTTCCTGATTTACAGTCTCGAAACAATTTAACTCTGACTCTAAAAGTGCAATCATAAATTAAATTCTCAAGTTTGAATATTGTTATTTATACTACATTTATCATCTTGTGCATGAGTGCATGGGAGGGTGCATGGTTACCGATGTGGCGGGTTCGTCGGCTTCTCCATAATATACACTATGGGAGAAGTTGTGACGACGAACTCTTCTGTTTTGGTGGTGAAGAGGGCCGGGGGGCTAGCTACCCCTTCCACACAGGTCCGTCTCACACCTATTTGGTTATGTGCCGAGAGGATCTCCGCACGAGGTGAGGATGTGTTCCTACCGAGAGTACCTATTCTCCATAGAGGTACGAGGGCCTAGGAAGTTGGGGTGTATCCATAACCTAGAAGTGGGAACGACCGACCCACTGTCACCGTCTGGCCACGGCGGTGAGGCCTGGGAAGTGAGCTCCTTCTCTTAACAGGTCACTATGTCGACATAGGGGAAAGTGATTGAGGCACATCATTTGAGTGACAGGGAGGATAATCATACATGCACACTATATCATATGTTACATTACTTGTACTCTCACCTTGGTCCGACATCGTATAACCACCGTTAGGAAGGGTCATACGATGTCGGGTGACTTTACTACTTTACTCGTTTTCCCTGTCTTGAATTGTTTCGAGTTACCACCTTGTTCATATAACCCCGATGGTTACATATTTGCTTCGGCTATGGTGCTAACTCTCCATGCAGGTGTTCTCCTTGGTGCCCATTAGGGGGCTGGGGAGGAGCGTGAGATTTACTTGGTCCGTCGTGGCTAACGTACTTTGTACGTTATCATTTTAGGAACCGATGCGCCTACCGACGGAGCGGGAGCGGATGGACGAGCGTAGACGTGCCCGTGATGACGAGGAGTTCCATGAGCCAGCCAGGACGATTTATGCGGACGTGAGGGCATTACTTTGAGAGAGGAGAGGATGAGAGATCACTTTGATTAGGCATTTTGTCGTCTTTTGATTATGATTGGTTGTTGCTTCGAGACCTTATGTACCCCTCCGCGGGTTTTCACTTATGTTTTATCATATATCATGCTATGATGCTCTGTGATGTCTTGCTTCCGCAAAATTTTATATTCTGTGAATGTTTTTCTGTGATGATGCAATAGCCTTACAGGGCGAACGTTCCGCCATTTGGGTCATGGGTCAGGTAAGAGGGTAAAACCTCTTCGGGCACACGAACCTCTTGGGGGAAAGCTCGCCCTGGGCATAAGGATCTCCTGCGTTGGAAAAAGGGGGGGTCCTTACACCCACCCCCGGGGAAACTCTGTTCTTGTACCTGGACGTGTCGCCTACGGCTCTTAGCTCAGTGCTCGTGAAAGACGAAGGAGGGGTGCAGCGACCGATCTACTACCTCAGCAAAGTCCTCACCGACACCGAAACCAGGTATCCGACAGCAGACAAGACAGCCTTGGCTCTTGTTTTCTCAGCTAGAAAACTTAGACCCTACTTCCAGACTCATGCGGTCAAGGTATTGACGCAACTCCCATTGCGGGCAATCCTCTAGAAGCCGGAAGTCTCGGGGAGACTTGTAAAGTGGGTCGTAGATCTCGGCGAGTTCGACATCCAATTCCTGCCTCGGCCCGACATCAAGTCACAGGTGCTCGCCGACTTCGTGGTGGAATACACCATCCCGCCAGAAACAACCCTCACCAAAGACACCACCAGCCCCCGTTGGACCCTCTATGTCGACGACGCCTCTGGAGCTGAAGGGGCCGGAGCAGGATTGCTCCTCATAAGCCCCGAAGAGATCACCCTGGATTACGGACTCCGGCTAAAGTTCCCCGCAATAAATAACATCGCGGAATACGAAGCACTGATCGTCGGACTCCGACTCGCCATCGACTGCAAAGCCGAGAACCTAACGATCTATACAGACTCCCAACTCGTGGTCTCACAGGTTGAAGGAGATTACGAGGCTAAGAGCGAACAGATGGCGAAGTACCTCGCATTCGCGAAATCACTTCTCCAGAAGATCTCATCGTATCAGATTCTACACATCCCCCGAGAGCAGAATTCCAGGGCGGATGCTCTATCCAAGCTCGCCACCTCACCCTCCAGCTACCAGTCTCGAAGACGCCGAATCGAAGAAGTTGTGATCCCAAGCATTCAAGGGCCATGGGAAATCGCAGCCATCCACCAGGAAGAGTCATCCTGGATGACCCCATTGCGAGCTTACCTCGAGCAAGGGCACCTTCCCGAAGATCGCCTAGAGGCGCGAAGGCTACGAATGCGGGCAGCATCGTTCACCATTATAGACGGGGAGCTTTACAAACGGGCATTCTCAGGACCATATCTAAAATGCCTGCCAGCAGGCGAGGCGGACTACGCCCTCAGGGAAGTACACAGAGGAGTCTGCGGAGAGCACCTAGGCGGGAAGGCATTAGCGCGGAAAATACTGCGTCAAGGCTTCTATTGGCTAACGATGAGGAAGGACGCGGCCGACTTTGTCCAGAGGTGCAAAAACTGTCAGCTGCACGCCAACATGCCTCATCAACCCCCGGTCTCACTTTCCACACTGCAGAGTGCGTGGCCATTCGCGCAGTGGGGGATCGACCTCCTCGGTCCCCTACCTCTAGCGTCCGGGCAGAGGAAGTTCATCATCCTAGCCATCGACTACTTCACCAAATGGGTGGAGGCGGAGCCCCTGGCCAAAATTACGGAAGAAAACGCCAAATAATTCGTCTGGAAGAACATCGTCTGCCGCTTCGGCATCCCGACTGCGATCATTGCCGACAACGACACACAATTCACTGGGAAGTCCTTCACCAAGATGTGCGGGGATCTGAAGATCAACCTGCATCACACGGCCGTGGCACATCCGCAAACCAACGGACAAGTAGAAGTCACAAACCGCACCATCCTCAAAGGACTGAAAACACGCTTGGAAGAAGCCGGGGGACAGTGGGTAGACGCGCTCCCGAATGTGTTGTGGGCGTATCGCACAACAGAGAGGACTCCTACAGGGGAGACACCTTATAACCTCTGTTACGGAACCGAAGCTATCATCCCCGTCGACATCGGCATTCCGAGTGCTCGAGTACTAACCTTCGACCCCAGCAAGAATGATGGACTGCTCCGAGAAAACCTCGATCTAATCCCAGAAGTTCGAGACAGCGCTGCTCACCGTGCTGCGCTCTACCAAATGCGTGTCGCCCGGACTTACGACAAGAGGGTGAAGCCCAGACCAATCAACGTAGGAGATCTCGTCTTACGCAGCATCGAGGCCGCCGGTAAAGGCCCCCAAGGAGATAAGCTCTCACCGGCCTGGGAGGGCCCGTATGTAGTCACCACAGTCGTGAAACCCGAAACATACAGGCTCAGGACGGCGGAAGGGAAGACTTTGCCACGCACCTGGAACGCTCAAAACATGCGCCGCTTTTATCAGTGATCCAGGGACCCCTGCCATGTACTAAGCCACGAGCTCAAGCTCGTGCAAACTTATCTTCAATTTATGTACAAGCCGCGAGCTCGGACTCATGCACCTATCTTATATTACATGTCATGTAAAAGCCGCGAGCCCAGACTCGTGCACCTATCTTATCTTACATAAAGCTATGCACCAAATGATTTCGTACTATAAAACCATATTTCGACACTTACACTCACTTAAGAAAAAACTTTAGAAAGAGGTCCTGCCTCGGGGGATTTGCACCGCCGTCGATTGAAGGTTCGCCCTTCTCCTCCGCCGTCGAATCCCAGCATCGTAGGGGCCTGCCCCCCTTACGTTCGCCCCCGGTTTGAATACACCAGCTATTCACCGACCACTTCGAGGCCCTGCCTCGGGGGCTTCGCACCGCCGTCGATTGAAGGTTCGCCCTTCTCCTCCGCCGTCGAGTCCCAGCGTCGTAGGGGCCTGCTCCCCTTACGTTCGCCCCAGGTTTGAATACACCAGCTATTCACCGGCCACTTCGGGGCCCTGCCCCGGGGACTTTGCACCGCCGTCGATTGAAGGTTCGCCCTTCTCCTCCGCCGTCGAGTCCCGGTGGCGTAGGGGCCTGCCCCTCTTACATTCACCCACGGTTTGAATACACCCACTATTCACCGGCCAAGCCGCGAGCACAGACTCGTGCAAAAAAGCCGCGAGCACAGACTCGTGCAAAAAAGCCGCAAGCACAGACTTGCGCAAACTAATTTCCTATTGTGTAAAAGCCGCGGGCTCAGAACCGCGCAAGCTAATCTGTCATTTTGCAGAAACCCCTCAGCCCATACGGATATCAGAGCCGGGCAGCAAGCCCACAACGACCTCGGAAAACCAACACCCTCCGACATCAGCTCCTATCAGAAAAGCGCCGCACAGAGGACAATGGGAAAAGCCGCCGCAGAAAAAATCAAAACCTTCGAACTCCTCGCTCCAGAACTCGGACTCCGAAGGTTTGGGGGGCTTATGTTGTACACCCGTAAAGGCCTTAGGACGCACCGGAAGAAAGCCCCCGAAAAGAGAGGAGGGGTCGACGGTCAAAGAGCGCGGTAGCACGCAGGCTGCACCCCCCGATCGCACCGCCCTTGGGGGTGCGGCCGGCCAAGTCGAACCCCCCGAGGGGGTGTGGCCCGGCCGCACCCCCCAAGGGGGTGTGGCCCGGCCGCACCCCCCAAGGGGGTGTGGCCCGGCCGCACCCCCCAAGGGGGTGCGGCCAAGCCGCACCCATTGGGGGGTGTGGCCCGGCCGCACCCCCCAAGGGGGTGCGGCCAAGCCGCACCCATTGGGGGGTGCGGCCAAGCCGCGCCCACCCCTCCTCGGGGTGCGGTCCGGCGCCCTCTCCTCGCCAAAGGATCCCGGTCCCCCCTTTTGGGGGGCAACTCCCCGTCCGCCGTCCGCCCGAGGCATCCCCGTGGTTCGTTGCGCACTTGGAGCACTTCGGTGCTAACGCGCGCTCAGAACGTTTCTGAGCGCGATCAGGAAGCTTTCTCGCTTTTTGTCTTTCCGGCTTCTCACTTTTTGGGTTTCCGGCTTCTCACTTTTTGGGTTTCCGGCTTCTCACTTTTTGTCTTTCAGGCTTCTCACTTTTCAGGAACAGTCGGTCGCCTTTTTCGCCTCCAACAGAACTGCCCGAACTGCCCGAGCCGCCCAAGCTGCCCGAAGGGCAAGGTGGTCATTTACGAAAAATGGCGATCCGTGTGCCCCAAACCGGAAAATATGATTCGTCCACCGAGCATTTATGGAAATTGCCAACGACAAAATTACCGGACTACCCCCGGCCAAAGCTATAAAAAGGGGCCTGGGGGTTCATTTGAAGGGACCTTGACTTCTGGACCCGGGAGAGCTCCTTGCAGACTTTTGCTGAATTCTCCTTCGGCGCTTGAAGATCTCCTTCGTGGACTTGAAGATCTTCATCATCCCAAAAGGCGACTAGCCTACTCACTTCCGAAAGGCGACCAGCATTCTCAGAAGGAAAAGGCGACTAGCCTTCTCACTTCCGAAAGGCGACAAGCATTCTCAGAAGAAAAATGCGACTAGCCTTCTCACTTCCGAAAGGCGACCAGCATTCTCAGAAGAAAAATGCGACTAGCCTTCTCACTTCCGAAAGGCGACTAGCATTCTCAGAAGGAAAAGGCGACTAGCCTACTCACTTCCGAAAGGCGACCAGCATTCTCAGAAGAAAAAGGCGACTAGCCTTCTCACTTCCGAAAGGCGACTAGCATTCTCAGAAGGAAAAGGCGACTAGCCTACTCACTTCCGAAAGGCGACCAGCATTCTCAGAAGAAAAATGCGACTAGCCATCTCACTTCCGAAAGGCGACTAGCATTCTCAGAAGAGAAGAAGACTTAGTTTTTCCGAGAGGTGGTCTGTCACCCTCGGAGCTCGCTCTCTCTCTCTCTCCAAACACTGTAACGAGCAACGGCCTGTCGCGGTCAAGTTCTAGTTTCCAAGTTGCAACCCCCAGAAGATAGTGAAGTTTGGTCGGCACAGCTCCGGCCGCGTGGTTTTTTACCCTTTCCGGGTTTTCCACGTTAAAAACTCCATGTGTACTCAGCAAATCTCTAATTGACTGTTTGCGCGCTTAGTTCGCTCACGAGTTAAGGTGGTTCAAGTGAACCGGTCTACCACGAGCCTTAAGCGTTCCGCAACAATTGTAGTGTATTTATATTTATTGGAATGTTTTCATAGACAAACGATAGCTATATGAGGTGTTTATTACCTCACTAGTTATTCTGTTATTGAAATTCTTGTAGCATTACACAAAAATTTCATATGCATAAACAAAATTTTGCTTAACGATCGATAATCTCGAAGTAATAATAGAAGCAATTTTTTTTAAAATATATTATCCAATTTCAAGTTTCAACGGTAATAAATAGCAGTTCAATGGTAAATTTGTTAATATTAGAAAATTATTAAAGTAAATGCAGATTTTATTTACATTGTTCGCACTTTCTTCTAAATTTTTTTTATTAAGAAGATAGCAATTTCAACTTAACTAAGATTTCTGTTTGACTAGACGGTAATCATATAATAAAAAGTTAATTTTTTTAATTTAAATAAGGTCAAATCGCTTGCGGCCTTGCCATACGGCTGTTTGGCCTTGTTTTGATAAAAAAATATTATTTTTTCAAATCGAGACGAGTTGTAATTAAAATTGGGCGCTTATATTTGCAGTTCTTTGATATTTGCGACCCTAAATTGTTATTTGCAATTTCATTGGATATTTGCAACCCTCAAATAACAAGTAAACTCTCCTTAGTAGGAAAAATCACATCCATAACAAGTAAGCTCTCTTTAGTAAGAAAAATCACATGCATAACAACGTGCATTTCTACATCTATTTCACTTATTTTAGGTGAATCATCGGCACTATTTACATCCTACAAATAAGAAGAATTCATTATATAGAAGAATTGAACAAAGAGAATTCTAGCAATAATCCTACATATACAAGAATTCAACATACAACATTACGTCTGCTGATGAAAAATTATAGCAATAATCCTCAAAAGAAACTCAAAATGCACAAAAGAATAAGTAATATACAAATAAAAATCTTCTTTCTTTCGACTAGAGAATCCAATATGAGCATAATTCAGAAAAAATATAACTAGATGAATGAATACCAATGGTTCGGAAAAACAGAGGATAGGTGTCAAAAATTTTTTGGAAAAACAATTTCAAAACAATCTCCAAAAAGATGTTTCTAACATTAAGAGAAACAACTACAAGATCGCCCCTCGTTGAGGAGGGAATCTCAGCGCGTGCGAGAAAGAACGCTGAGGAAGAAGGCTGCTCCAGGTGGCGAAATCAGAAGGGGGGGGGGGGGGGGGGGGGGGGGGGGGGGGGGCACAACTGCTCAAGGCGGCAAAATCAGAAGAAAGTGTGCTCTGCTCGGCTGCTCCAGGCGGCATGGAACCCTAGGTCGGAGCTCCGACCGTGATTTTCGGCTGCTCCAGGCGGCGACGACGTGGATTTCGGGGGGAATTGCATTGAAGTCGCGGAAAGGGGCGAGAGCGGAGGATGGGCATGCAGCGTATTAAATTCGGGCTTCAAATGGGGGCTGCAATTAGATCATATTTTTTTGGTTAAAATGACATTAGATTTTAGGATTTTGGGGCTGCAAATAGCTATTGTAGGCCTGCAAATATAAGTGCCCTTAAAATTTGAGCATGTGGCTGTCATGATGTTGAAGGTTAAAAATGATGTTTTGGAGCGTTGAGAATGAAGGTTTATCAAACATGATGGGGTTCTCCAAAAACAGTTTGGTCGAACCGAAGATTTTTTGCCGCGACCTTGATACAATCTCAGCTGACTCGTTCTCGCGCAATTTCTAGTCAGTTTGGTCTCTCAAACGGATGCCGGGGTGCCCATACGCCCATGCACGCAAACCCCGCCGCGCCCCGCTATACGTGCGAGCGCCACAACCCCAACGGGGCGTTGTTTTACTACGCCCCCATATTGGGCGCTGACTTGTGCTCTGTTTGGGGGGACTTATTTTCACCTGTCAAGCGGTCACGACCGCATGAATCGGGCCTTAATTAAGGTCTGGTTCATGCGATCGTGACCGCTTGACCGGTGAAAATAAGCGCATCTCCAATCAAATTTGAACAAGATTGATTTCAGTGTTTGGTTTTAGTTTTTTTTTTTTTGGGTTTTTTTTTTAGTTTTTTTTAGTTTTTCAATATTTTCATTTCTATAACATAAATTTTATATTGAGATTGGAGAATTGATTATACTTGTATTAATTATGTCATAATCTATTTCTATAGATGACAAACATTGAGCAGTGTGTTTTAGGACAATCAAAATCAACAATTTTTTGCATAGTATGTTTTAGATTTTCCGGAAAACTGAATTGAAGTTAAAAAAACAAACTTAATCGGTGCATTTTAGTTCGGTTTCGGCTTTGGGTGTGTAACAACTGAGACTATTTGGTTGGGTTTTACCTAAAATCGAACAGCTTGTAGGCCTAGGGATGAGCACACACAGCACCCCCTTTTAGGGTGGTGTGCAGCGCACCGACAACCCTTTCGGGGGTGCGCGCATCCAACATCCCCCTCGCGCGAGGGGGGGGGGGGGGGGGGGGGGGGGGGGGGGGGGGGGGGGGGTCGCAACGCTCACCGTCGTTGTCGCCGCCGCCGACCTTGCATGGACTGCCCGGGGGGCATGATCATCATTTTTCAAAAAACTGGTAATTCAGGTGATCTGAATCACACGCTCTCATTCGCTCATTCAAATTCCAAGAGGGCACAATTACCGCCCCCCCAAAATGCTATAAAAAGCCCACGGACCTTTATTTGAATGGATACAAGAAAAGAGAGAAGACAGAACTCTGAAGTTTTTCGCCGGAGACTTGACACTCTGAGTTCCCAATTCTGACTCTGAAGGCTCTCCTGCGTAGTGTTTACTCAACTCGCTCTCTTGTTAACGTGCTCTCATCTTTTCGCTCAGCGCGCGCTCCCCGCATGTACTCTACAAGTCTGCTTCAGCGCGCCTACGCTTAGAACGCACTTCCCACGTGCCCGCTCCGACGCCAAGTCATTCCCAGTGCGCACCTCGGGTTCTCACTCCACTTGCAAAATTGCTTCAGGAGGCACTCCACACCTCGCTCCTGAACGCGCTCCGTTCCAATGCGCGCCTCCGCGCTCCATTCTAGAATGCAATCCATAGCGCTCAGCTTTGCCAAGCTTCAGACACTTAGAAGCATCTTGTAAACAGAGCCATGACCTTCACCTTCTATAAAACTCTGACTTTTGTAATCGCATGCAACTAATGGATTTGGTCGGCACCGATCCGACTACGTGTTTTTTCTTCTCCTAATTTTTTCACGTAAAACGTCTTGTTCTATTATTGGCTCTCTCTTTAATTGTTTGCGCGTTTGAATAACTCTCGAGCTAAGACGATTTGATTCGCCCGATCTGTTGGAGTGCTAAGCGACCCACAACAAATATATATTTTCAGTGGTGACATTTTCTCCCGCCGAAAATATAAAAAAAAAACGGCGAAATAAAGAGAGCTTTCCACACGCTACTTGGGGATGAAAAATATCATCTATTTATTTATATATTTGAAATAATAAATACATTTTTGTTTAGCTAATAATTTTTTGTTGATTTATTACGCTTTTATAAGAAAATCCTAATATATTATAATTTTAATTACATGTGATTTAACAAAATAATATCGTACAATATAGTTTAAATTAAATATTTAACCGCTTTAATAAAGATTTCTCGTGTAATATTGCATGAGGAGTATAGTTTTTTTTAATAAATATTTTTTAAATATTGGAAAGGCCCAGCCTGGGCCCGACTTTCGGGCCTTGATAGGCCTCCCTTCCTATGCGGTGGCCGAGGCCTGGCTTGGGCCTGGTTTGCCCGGGGTCCGGCAGCAAAAAAGCCCGGGCCCGTGGGGCCCGACAAGACTAATTTGCATATCTGCTCCCGTGGAAGTAGGCCCTCCTCGCCGAATCACGTATATCACATCATATTCATTATTTGATTTTCCGCATCGCTCTTAGAACAGCTCAGTGCATACCTCCTCCAACAGCGTCATAGCCAGATTGCTGACCAAGCGCCGAACAAGCCCGTAAGGCTTACGTCGCACTTCTGCTCCCATATATTCCATTTCTTTCTCAAAGTGATTTAATGGTCTATTTGACACAAGGCCAAGGGTAGCGATGGTGAACACGATGTTAATGAATCAGTTCGTGAACGTTGGACCTCATTTAAGAAATTTTAATTCACTTTTATGTTCAAAAACAATTTTTTCCTTGATGGAGATTATAACCGTCGACATGCCAATCAGTGAAGTTTGTCCAAATTCACCGGAGCAAAAAATATCACACCAAACGAATTTCAGGAGATTTCACTTACACCGAGAATCAACGAGTTTCCAGGCGGTTCTATATATTAGCAAACCCCCTCTTGATATACGCACGACAATTTTATTTGTAGACTCATTTTGATATTCGCAAACCCAAAACTAAAAAAACTCCTCATACCATGTAATGGATTTTGAAACCTAAGCTAGGTGCGCAAAGTCAGCAACTGCATGCTGCAGAGCCGTCATTGTGTGGCGGCCACCATGTAACATGCAGTAATCGCTCTGAATATGGGAAACCGCAGATTTGGTCGCGATCGTGACCGCGGGAGACGGGTTAGCTTACATCCGCGCATTCAGGCCCCAAGAAATGCGAGTCATGCGATGAATTTGTGCAGTGCTATTAGACGAACAGAGTACGTCGCTGGATAAAATCAAAATACGAAACCAGACATTCAATCAGAATTAGGAATCAGAAATCTCTGTAAAGAGGGCAGCACCGACAGAACGAAAGCATAAACATAGGCCATAAGAAATCTCTGTAAATGAGTAGCATTTGGGCTACAGAAATAAACATTTACGATTACAGAATCGGAGATAACACTACAAAACTGAACCTCACACGTTGCTTTGCCTATACAACTTGGTATCCAGCACCTGCTTCCCACACATGGCGCATACACCTGAAACAGAGCACCAAATTGAAACCTGAGAATTCATCAACAAGCCCTAGAATTCCTCTATTTTATCATTATTTCTTCAACCCAAATGCAGCTGACAAACAAAAATAGAAGATGGAATTTGTTGAATCTGCTATCTGGTTTCGATGTAGTTGAATTTTAACATCGAATACAAACTCAACAAACCTCCACATTAGCGCCTGAGAAAATGATGAGTTCAATTTCACATATAAAATGAGCGAAAAGAAAACCGGAGGAGCCCTTAAATTTGAGGTCAGTGCTCTGGGAAAAAAACATGCTCTTCATCCATTTCTACTAAGAGCCCTTGTGACACTTGCCGTCGTGGCAGCTCACTGCTGCCTTCTTCTACAAGATCTCCATCTCAAGACTAGGTCGTGGCTTCTGCTCTAAGCCGCCATCATCGCTAGTTTTCCTCTCTTCGATTGGCGGCGGTTGGGGCCGCTTCACACCAGGTCACATTTCGCCACCATTTTCGGTAAATCATGTGCTAGGGTGACTCGATTTGTGTAAGTGGCCAAATTATGGTACCGTTTGGCGTAGCTTACGGGCTCCGGTGCGGTAGGTAAAAAACGGAGTTCTCTTCAAAAGCCCTGTTTGGTAATCGTCCGCTCTCAAACGCCGATTCTAATCTGCCGCGGTTTATACCTAGGGCTGATAAGCGGTTCATTCCTCCAGCTCCACCGCGCCGCAAGCGCGATTCCTCGCTTGCGTCTTCTCTTCGTTCCCGACTCCCTCCCGACGGCGAAACCCTACCCCTCCACGAGTCCTTCCTCGCCTCTCTTCTCCAGTCGAAGTGCGACTACGCCGGCTCCCAATCGATCTCTGCCGGCTCCCAATCGACGCCTCTTCCGATTTCTGCACCCCATTTCCGACGGCCAAGCTTGTCTCTGACGTTGTTTCTGCACCCGATCTCCTCTCCTAAGAGCCTCAACTCTTCGAGATCCAACATCAGGTATCTACTCACCTGATATCCTCTATTCGTTTGTAATTTTTGTATGGATATGAATTTTTTTTTTTGTTCTTTTAGGTGTATACTCACCCGATTTTTGTTTGTATGAAATTTTTCTTGTGTTTGTATATGATTGTTTGTGATTGTGTGTGTGTGAGTGTGTTTGATTGTGTGTCAGTGTGTGTGATGTATATATGTATGTGTGTGTGAGATGGCTGCTCTATATATGTATGTGTGTGTGTGTGTGCTGTGTATATATGTATGTGTGTGTGTGCTGTGTATATATGCATGTGTGTGTGTGTGTGCTGTGTATATATGTATGTGTGTGTGTGCTGTGTATATATGTATGTGTGTGTGTGCTGTATATATATATGTATTTGTGTGTGTGTGTGCTGTGTATATATATGTAGGTGTGTGTGTGTGCTGTGTATGTATATGTATGTGTGTGTGTGTGCTGTATATATATGAATGTGTGTGTGTTTGTGCTGTGTATATATATATATGTGTGTGTGTGTGTGTGTGTGCTGTGTATATATGTATGTGTGTGTGTGTGTGCTGTGTATATATGTATGTGTGTGTGTGTGTTGTATATATATATATGTATTGTGTGTGTGTTCTGTGTATATATGTATTTGTGTGTGTGTGTGTGTGTTCTGTATATATGTATTTGTGTGTGTGTGTGCTGTGTATGTATATGTATGTGTGTGTGTGCTGTATGTATATGAATGTGTGTGTGTGCTGTGTATATATGTATGTGTGTGTGTGTGTGCTGTGTATATATGTATGTGTGTGTATGTGTGTGTGTGTGTGTGTGCTGTGTATATATGTATGTGTGTGTGTGCTGTGTATATATGTATGTGTGTGTGTGCTGTGTATATATGTATGTGTGTGTGTGCTGTGTATATATGTATGTGTGTGTGTGCTGTGTATATATGTATGTGTGTGTGTGTGCTGTATATAAAATAGTATGAGTGTGTTTATGTTAAAATAGTATGAGTGTGTTTGAGTATGAATGTGTATGTGTGATTGTATGTATTCTTGATTGTGTGTGTATGTGATTGTAAGTGTATGTGTGGTTGGTTTTGTCTGTTTGTCATCTAATTTTAAAAATGTGCAGATGGGAAAACCAAAGGATGGAGGGGTTTCAGCCATATGAGATCAAAATGATATCGTTGTCTTCTGTGACTTATGCATAATTGAAATTGAGAACGGAAATCGCCCGACTACACATTTCAACAAAGAGGGATGGAATAATCTAGTTGTCAAATTTGAACAGAAAACCGGAAAGAAGTACGATAGAATTTAAATGAAAAATAAATGGGACCACCTGAAAAAAGAGTGGAAGTTGTGGGTTGAACTCAAAAGAGGGGAAACAGGTCTAGGTTGGAATTCCTTCAGAGGAACCATAGATGCTTCAGACGAATGGTGGGATGAGAGGTTGAAGGTAAACTAAAATATTTGCATTATATTTAATTAATTTCTTGTCTTATGTTGTTTCTTATATTTAATTAATTTCTTGTATTAAGTTGTTTCTGCCCCAGAGCTTGAGGAAAAATTGAACATGATGTTCAGTGCACTTTTGGTGTATGGAAGAAAAAATGGGCAATACTCCGTGATATGCCTACATATAGTTTTGAGAAACAAACACATCGTTCTGGAGACAATGGCTTTGCATAATTTTCTACGGAGACATCCATCACGTATGGATCCTGATTTTAGAGAAAGTGAGAGCCAGCGTACGGGAGGCGGAGTAGACTCACAGAGACGACATGATACATGCACTGATACATCAAGTGGTGTAGACGAGATGTTAACACTGCGTGAGTCTATAACGCAACAACTCTATGATGCAAGAAGGTAAGATTCTTTCCTCATATTTTAAATTTTAATTTAATATAAGAATCTAATATAAAGTATTTTCAATTATGCAGGTGATACACCGAAATATTTGCATGCAGCTGATAGATCTGTGCGTCTAAAGTTTAAAATGTTTTTTTGTTATGTTGTTTTGTAATATCTGCAAAAAATTGAAATTTTATTTGGTATGTAGTGTGACGTTGATTTTAAATGTTGAAAATGATTTCAGGTATTAAACATAGAAATTAAATTAATTACAAAAAAATTAACCTACAAAAACTCCATTTTTGCCAAACAGATTCTACAAAACAGCTTATCAAAAGCTCTGCAAACTCCATTTCACAAAAACAGTTTTTTAATAAAACTCTGTTTTCCAGAAACAGCACTTTTACAATCAGCAGTTATTCATCATCAGCTTTTCATCAGCAACAGCTCACCCAAACTGGCCCTATATCTTGCGACTTCAGTTTCGTTGGTGCTGCCTTCTTACCCATGGGGGTTTCAAGTGCTCCCATTAATGATTCTTCATTAGTTCATAATCATTCTGTCTCCCTTCAAATCATTAGACCAACTATCTTGAATATTCAGATGCCGTCATAGTTATTAAATGTTGAAGATGCATCAAGGTGCAAAGGGGTCATGGAGATTAGGCGTGTGCTCAAAAAGATTATAAATATATTTTCTAAAATAACAACAACAAGCCTTTATCCCACTATAGTGGGGTCGGCTATGGCTTAGACCCGACCAAACCTGAATAAACAAATCTATCTAAAGGAGATCACCGACCTACACGAGTCTATTCTTGCAGGATACGGTGAACCACATCCCGTTTGGGCGATCCAAGTCCACGGATGCACTCGGGCGGTCGTTCCGAGTCTTTTTGATATATTACTTTATTTATTTTGAATTGTATTTCACACCCGATCTGATCGGATGATATGAGACGTCCGATTCAGGTGCCCTATTTTAGTTATGAGTATATATATATGTGTAGACACCGGTTTTGTGGGCATCGAAGGTTATCGGCAGTTTCTGTGCAACCGCCGGTCTGCGGTTCCTCCCGGTGCGACTCTGGAGAGCCTTCTCTTGGTGTGACTCCAAGGTAAATCCCTCATCCCCTCTTCTTGCTAGCCCCGTTGCCTACCCATAGCCGCAAGTCTCCTTCATCCCATGCGTTCCATTCCTCCTTGTTTCTCCTCCCCTGCAACAGCCACCACCTCCCTTTTCACTTTCTACCGACCTCCGCCCGCCCCAGAAATCCCTTCCAGCTCTGGTTTTCCTGCAACCGAACCCTCCCAGTCCAGACTTCCTACAGCCGACAGCCTCCCCTTCCCCAAACTCTACAGCGTCCCCCTCCTGAAGCCTTCCTCTGCCGCCCACAACCCTCCTTACTCCCATCATTACCTCCAATCCCAAACCAGCCATCTCCCCTACTCAAATCCTTCCCCTACACTCCTACCCGAGCCTTTCTAGCCCTGAAATCACCCGGTCAGCGCCTCCTAAAACTGCAGCAACCTTGGATTCCCCACATTCGACCTATTCCGCCACCGCAGGGGATGAAGTAAGAAGAAGAATTATTCAAACAGCCTCATCACATTGTTAATGAGCATTTTATATTGAAGGCTACAATATAAACACATTGTTAAGGAAGAATTATTCAAACACCAAACAGCCTCATCATCTAATTTCTCAAAAGTAAGAAGAAGAATTATTCAACATCGCAATGTTAATGAGCATTTTATATTGATCAAACGGATCCAATTGCCCACCCTTGTGGAAAATAATAATCACCGTGAAGGCTACAATATCAATTGAATGATTCATCCATATGCACTGTAGGGCTCATTCATAACCATGTACCTGCCTGCTCTCTTTATTATTTTTCTGGCACTATTTTTAGGCAAATAAACGTAGGGAGGCTTACTCCAAGATTTTTCTAATCAATCTGATTGATAATCTAACTCTTTGAATACGCAAATTAGAAAGCAGATGAATAAAACGTGGAAGTTCACAATATAATTAAAAGCACCAGTGACTTGCCTTTAGAGTAAGCACAGGTATGGCAGTATTTGGCATCTTGGTGGACTTGTTGTTTACAAATAATGCATTTTGTATTCCCATAAGGTGTCCATCTGCAAAGAAATCCAGAAAAACAACGGAAGAATGAGAACTAGAACCAGAGCAAGTTTCAACAAAAAATATTAAACCAATATTAAAGTTTAAATCCAATATTAATCTCCAAATATATTGAAACAGGAAATGCACCTAAATAATAATGGCCAGTGACCCCTAGACTCAGTTGAATGCACTGACTCTCAAAAACAATAATAGAATAAAGAGATGGAGGACGTGCTAGCGAAAGAATAGTTTCACCGCTGATGAGAAGCTGCACTTAAAGAATCTTTCAAGTCTGCGATGAGATCAAATTGTTTTGAATGTATATATATTCACTATGACATTCCTTGTTGGGACTAGGATTAACATGGTTTAGATTTTTCATTTTGCGAGGAGTCCCAAATTGGATACGATAAGGCGGCAAGTTGAACCAGAAGTTGTTTAAGCTAGTTTCATGAAAGCTAAAATGATTCCTGTTTTGCAAAGAGGTTATTCAAATTAACATTTACTGTGTTAGATCTAACCTCAAGGAAATAAGTACAACATGGCCTGGAGAAGAAGGATCGTGACACTCAATTTGTACTTTTAAGTGTATCTTTCAATGAAGGAAGCATGGTTAAATTGTATGCCAATTCAATTCTAGTCTATTCTACTCCTGTTGCTTGAATGGATTCTTCCTCTTAAATAAACCTAGTGGTTGCTAACAAATATTTTTCATTATTTGACTAAACAGTTGCCTTAACCTGGTCACTGTGACCCCCTTTTTGAAGAGGCATTGATGCGGAACGGAGACGCGGACCCGCATCGGAGGACGAGTTTTGGGCCTGTTCGGGGCCGATTGACTACTTACCATATATGGCGTATCCGGATCGATGATCCGACTTCACGGATGAGTTCAGCCCGTAGTTTGCACACGATTTCATATATTATATTGTTATTTTGGCTTTTATTTTGATGTAATCGGGCTACCCCATCTCCGGCCAATCATAGCCGTTGATGGTGGGATGCCCCAATATCACTTTATTATAAATAGAGGTGTATGGGGCTGTTTGAAGGTATTGCAGATTTTAGAGAAGTGAATTCCCGGAATTCCGCGATCACTCCACGGTGCCGACTCCGTGGAACCCTAAATGACGACTCCTAGGCCCTCCCCCGCTCCACAAAGGTAACCCTAACCCTTAGCCACCTTCCTCCACCTCCAAATCCCCCTCCCGCAGCCCCCGCTGATGATTCCAGCGATTGCCATTCTACCCAACACCTGTTCCTGTTTCTGCGACCTTAATATCGCTGAATTCTTGTTCCTGCGACTTGAATATTGCTGATTTACTGTTACCACACCTATCGCAGCTCCCTGTTGCCGCTCCTACCGCCTCCATGCTGCTGTTCCCTGCATACAACCGCCTCCCCAAGCCCTTCCAACAGCCCGCCAGCCCCTCTGTTTCCCTCCTCCACAGTCCCAACACCACCCCAATCCCATTGCCGCTCCTGTGAACCACCCAGGAAGCCACCAGCCCCAAGATCTCTGCGCTACAGTCCCGATCCCATCCCAATCTGTCATATCCAGTTGCTGTCCCGTCATTTCAGCCACCGGTTCCACTCCGGATCGTCCCTATTGTGCCGCACATCTCCGGATCTGCTCTCCTACGACAGCCCCCATGCGTTGTGAATTGTTATTTGTTGTATGGAACTCTAATTCTCATTATTAATATATGGTGTTGTGATTTCATGTTGGCTTGAATCTCTTGAATATTAGTTGTTTGTTTTGGATTCTTCTCGTGATTTGCAGGATCAATTTGCCGCGACCTCTTGCTTTGACCCTCCACGCGGAGGAAAACCATTGCTTGTTTGCCTACAGAAATTATGTCTTCTGCTAAAAATATCTACGTGTGATTTTGACTATTTCTTGCTTAATTTGAATTCGCCGTCAGATCTGACATCTTGCATATAATCATTTAGGGTCATCGAGTTGCTTCCCCAACACGTCACTTAGGATTGCATTCAAGTAGCCACACATCAAGCTTCTAACCCTTCATTAGACGGTGTTTAGTGTACAACCCTGTATTCGCCGAGTGGGTTCCCGGGACCCAAGAGGTCTTTTAGAACATCATTTTTCAGTATGATCCAGGGCAGGGAGAGAGGAGGGCGCGCGGTGGAGGTAGGGACCTCCCGCTCGCCCAGCTCATGTAGGAGGCGAGCAAGGGGGGCGAGGGGAGGAGGCCTCCAGCCCCTCCTCGCCCTCGCCCCAGCAGGGGGGCGAGACCAGCCAGGGGACCGACCCCTGGGTCTCGCCCGCCCCAGCAGGGGGGCGAGGGGAGGAGGCCTCCAGCCCCCCCTCGCCCCCGCCCCAGCAGGGGGGCGAGACCAGCCAGGGGACCGACCCCTGGGTCTCGCCCGCCCCAGCAGGGGGGCGAGACCAGCCAGGGGACCGACCCCTGGGTCTCGCCCGCCCCAGCAGGGGGGCGAGGGGAGGAGGCCTCCAGCCCCCCCTCACCCCCGCCCCAGCAGGGGGGCGAGACCAGCCAGGGTACCGACCCCTGGGTCTCGCCCACCCCAGTTAGGGGGCGAGACCAGCCCCCGCGGGGAGTAACCCCTCTCGCCCAGTTTCGGGGGGAGGGGTCGGTCTGCGTTTATCGCCTCAGAATGGCGGGATTTGGATGTTCGCAGGCCAAATCCGGGGGTGTTTTGGTAATCTCATAGGCCAGATTGTGGCTATTGGAAGATCAACTCCAGAAATCTATAAATAAGACCAAGGGGGCACCATTTTGGGGGATCCAGATCTCTCTTTTGGCCTCTCTCTCACCAAGTCTCTTTAGTGGGTGAGGAGAGCCTCTAAAGGTGCCCAAGCTTAGCATTGGCTTGGGAGGGGAAGCGCTCAACGATCTTCCGGGTGTGTGGTGGGACCTCCTCGCTAAGCCCTTGGTCTTGTTCCTAGTTCCTAAGCCTCCACCCTAGCGCTCTCCCTTGGGAGAAGTAAGTGCGAGGTCACCCCCCAACTTGTTGAGGGTCCGAACTCCACAGAAACTAAGTCTTGTTCTCAAGTCTTGGTTTCAACATTTATGGTGCGGTGAGCGTGGAGAGTGACCAGCATAAGAAAATTTCAAGCTGAGCTCCATGGATGGAGGTGGAGGAGAATCAGACCCAGGCCACCCGCAGCCACCAGGGGTGGTGGTGTCGGTGGAGATGTTAGAAGACTTCAAGCAGGAGGTCCTGCACACCTTGCAGCTAACTTTTGCCGCGATAGGCGAATATAGGAGAGGAGGTGGTCCGGAGGTCCCGCCTCAGCAGGTGGGCGAGAGCACTCCCGGCCAGCTATCCAGGCAAGGGGTACCAGCGGGGGGGAGTGGGGAGGCATTCAGCCCCCACTCGCCCGGTCCCCTAGGAGGGGGCGAGTGGGGAGGTGCCATGCCCTCACTCGCCCAGCCCCAAAGGGGCGAGTGGGGAGGTGCCATGCCCCCACTCGTCCAGCCCCAAGGGAGCGAGTGGGGAGGTGCCATGCCCCCACTCGCCCAGCCCCAAGGGGGCGAGTGGGGATGCGCCATGCCCCCACTCGCCTAGCCCCAAGGGGGCGAGTGGGGAGGCGCCAGACCCCCACTCGCCCAGCCCCAAGGGGGGGCGAGCAAGGTAAGCCCTCTGTGTGAATTGATCCTCTCGGCCCCGGTTCCAGAGGGGTTCGGGGGGATGCAGACGTCTCACTACTCCGACAAGGATGACCCCGTCCTGCACCTGCAGTGGTTTGAGGACATGATCTCCATGAGGCCCACGTCGGATGCTTTCAAGTGTCGACTCTTCGCGACAACTCTGAAGGAGAAGGCTAGGGATTGGTTCCACCAGCTCCTTGTATGATCCATCTATGCCTTCGAAGACTTGCGTCGAGGTTTCCTGCTACGCTTCTCGACATCAAGGAAGAGGAAGAAAGATGCCGAAGCACTTTTCAAGATCAATCAAGAGCCAGGGGAGTCACTGGCTCACTATGTTGACCGGTTCCAGGAGGAGGTTCTCCTCACCCAAGAGGTGCCAGGTTACACCCTCCAGCTCGCTTTCATCGTGGGGCTGCAGGGGGGATTCTTCAAAATGGACCTCAAGAGGAGAGCTCCTTCGTCTTTTGAGGAGTTAATGGAAAGGGTGGCGGAGGAAGTCGGGAGTGAGGAGGCCAACCCAGAATTCGCAAGAAGGTTGGCCAGGCTGAGTGAGTCGGAGGCAAGGCAGCAGGGGGGAAGGTAGAGGCTCCCAAGGGGAAGTTCGACCAAGAGGAGGACAACTTCCAGGGAGAGGGGTCCGACCTCCCAGGGTGGAGGCAGGGACCGAAGGCACCCTCTCCACCACCCCAGCAAACCATGGCGATCGGCTACAGAAGAAGAAGAAATCGTAAGGGAGGAAGAGGGGGAGTCCGGGCGGAGTTACCATACTGTGACTTCCACGATGAGGAGGGTCACGCGACATCCACCTGCCCCGAGTTTTTGGAAATGAGGGAGGCAAGACGTCCGAAGTCGCAACGTCAGCAACCAGAGGAGGTCGAGGAGGACCATGCCTGGGAGTAGAAGTCCAAGTCCCGGTCTCCGTGTTTAGCTTTTTCTTTAAATCCATGTAGTGTGATGGTTTATTTCCTTAGTTTTTCTTGCGTGTAACCGGATGACTAATGTAATAAAAGTTTTTCCAAGTGTTCTTCACCCCTCGGACGGTTCCGCTGAACGGGCTCTCACTAGCCGGCAGGGCAGGTTGACCTCCCAGGGAGGCTATGTTCTTCACCCCTCGGACGGTTCCGTTGACCGGGCTCTCACTAGCCGGCAGGGCAGGTTGACCTCCCAGGGAGGCTATGTTCTTCACCCCTTGGACGGTTCCGCTGACCGGGCTCTCACTAGCCGGCAGGGAAGGTTGACCTCCCAGGGAGGCTATGTTCTTCACCCCTCGGACGGTTCCGCTGACCGGGCTCTCACTAGCCGGCAGGGCAGGTTGACCTCCCAGGGAGGCTATGTTCTTCACCCCACGGATGGTTCCGCTGACCTGGCTCTCTCTAGCTGGCAGGGCAGGTTGACCTCCCAGGGGGGTAAGTGGTCCTCCCCTCGGATGGTTCCGCTGACCGGGCTCTCTCTAGCCGGCAAAGCAGGTTGACCTCCCAGGGGGGTAAGTGGTCTTCCCCTCGGATGGTTCCGCTGACCGGGCTCTCTCTAGCCGGCAGGGCAGGTTGACCTCCCAGGGGGGATAAGTGGTCTTCCCCTCGGATGGTTCCGCTGACCGGGCTCTCTCTAGCCGGCAGGGCAGGTTGACCTCCCAGGGGGGTAAGTGGTCTTCACCCCTCGGATGGTTCCGCTGACCGGGCTCTCTCTAGCCGGCAGGGCAGGTTGACCTCCCAAGGGGGTAAGTGGTCTTCCCCTCGGATGGTTCCGCTGACCGGGCTCTCTCTAGCCGGCAGGGCAGGTTAACCTCCCAGGGGGGGTAAGTGGTCTTCCCCTTGGATGGTTCCGCTGACCGGGCTCTCTCTAGCCGGCAGGGCAGGTTGACCTCCCAAGGGGGGTAAGTGGTCTTCCCCTCGGATGGTTCCGCTGACCGGGCTCTCTCTAGCCGGCAGGGCAGGTTGACCTCCCAGGGGGGTAAGTGGTCTTCCCCTCGGATGGTTCCGCTGACCGGGCTCTCTCTAGCCGGCAGGGAAGGTTGACCTCCCAGGGGGGGTAAGTGGTCTTCCCCTCGGATGTTTCCGCTGACCGGGCTCTCTCTAGCCAGCAGGGCAGGTTGACCTCCCGGGGGGGGGTAAGTGGTCTTCCCCTCGGATGGTTCCGCTGACCGGGCTCTCTCTAGCCGGCAGGGCAGGTTGACCTCCCAGGGGGGGTAAGTGGTCTTCCCCTCGGATGGTTCCGCTGACCGGGCTCTCTCTAGCCGGCAGGGCAGGTTGACCTCCCAGGGGGGGGTAAGTGGTCTTCCCCTCGGATGGTTCCGCTGACCGGGCTCTCTCTAGCCGGCAGGGCAGGTTGACCTCCTAGGGGGGTAAGTGGTCTTCCCCTCGGATGGTTCCGCTGACCGGGCTCTCTCTAGACGGCAGGGCAGGTTGACCTCCCAGGGGGGGGGGGGGGGGGGAAGTGGTCTTCCCCTCGGATGGTTCCGCTGACCGGGCTCTCTCTAGCCGGCAGGGCAGGTTGACCTCCCAGGGGGGGTAAGTGGTCTTCCCCCCGGGATGGCTCCGTAGGCCGGGCTCTCGCTAGCCGGCAGGATAGGATGCCCTCTCAGGTGAGCTTGGGTAAACTTTCACCAGGACGATGTGGAGACTTCTCATTTTCTCTTAGCGCTACTCGCCGAATATGCAGGGTTGGACATTTCTTTTCGAGCGTGTACCTCGCTCGAAAAGAGTGAGGATTGTGTACAACCCTGTATTCGCCGAGTGGGTTCTCGGGACCCAAGAGGTCTTTTAGAACATCATTTTTCAGTATGATCCAGGGCAGGGAGAGAGGAGGGCGCGCGGTGGAGGTAGGGACCTCCCGCTCGCCCAGCTCATGTAGGAGGCGAGCAAGGGGGCGAGGGGAGGAGGCCTCCAGCCCCCCCTCGCCCCCGCGCCAGCAGGGGGGCGAGACCAGCCAAGGGACCGACCCCTGGGTCTCGCCCGACCCAGCAGGGGGGCAAGACCAGCCAGGGGACCGACCCCTGGGTCTCGCCCACCCCAGCAGAGGGGCAGGGGAGGAGGCCTCCAGCCCCCCTCGCCCCCGCCCCAGCAGGGGGGCGAGACCAGCCAGGGGACCGACCCCTGGGTCTCGCCCGCCCCAGCAGGCGGGAGAGGGTAGGAGGCCTCCAGCCCCCCCTCGCCCCCGCCCTAGCAGGAGGGCGAGACCAGCCAGGGGACCGACCCCTGGGTCTCGCCCGCCCCAGCAGGGGGGCGAGGGGAGGAGGCCTCCAGCCCCCCCTCGCCCCCGCCCCAGCATGGGGGCGAGACCAGCAAGGGGACCGACCCCTGGGTCTCGCCCGCCCCAGCAGGGGGGCGAGGGGAGGAGGCCTCCATCCCCCCCTCGCCCCCGCCCTAGCAGGGGGGCGAGACCAGCCAGGGGACCGACCCCTGGGTCTCGCCCGCCCCAGCAGGGGGGCGAGGGGAGGAGGCCTCCAGCCCCCCCTCGCCCCCGCCCCAGCAGGGGGGCGAGACCAGCCAGGAGACCGACCCCTTGGTCTCGCCCGCCCCAGCAGGGGGGCGAGGGGAGGAGGCCTCCAATCCCCCCTCGCCCCCGCCCTAGCAGGGGGCGAGACCAGCCAGGGGACCGACCCCAGGGTCTCGCCCGCCCCAGCAGGGGGGCGAGGGGAGGAGGCCTCCAGCCCCCCTCGCCCCCGCCCCAGCAGGGGGGCGAGACCAGCCAGGGGACCGACCCCTGGGTATCGCCCACCCCAGTTAGGGGGCGAGACCAGCCCCCGCGGGGAGTAACCCCTCTCGCCCAGTTTCGGGGGGAGGGGTCGGTCTGCGTTTATCGCCTCAGAATGGCGGGATTTGGATGTTCGCATGCCAAATCCGGGGGTGTTTTGGTAATCTCATAGGCCAGATTGTGGCTATTGGAAGACCAACTCCAGAAATCTATAAATAAGACCAAGGGGGCACCATTTTGGGGGATCCAGATCTCTCTTTTGGCCTCTCTCCCCAAGTCTCTTTAGTGGGTGAGGAGAGCCTCCAAAGGTGCCCAAGCTTAGCATTGGCTTGGGAGGGGAATCGCTCAACGATCTTCCGGGTGTGTGGTGGGACCTCCTCGCTAAGCCCTTGGTCTTGTTCCTAGTTCCTAAGCCTCCAACCAAGCACTCTCCCTTGGGAGAAGTAAGTGCGAGGTCACCCCCCAACTTGTTGAGGGTCCGAACTCCACAGAAACTATGTCTTGTTCTCAAGTCTTGGTTTCAACATTTAGGTTCATTTTATTTGTCACATGCTCATTTGCATTGCATGTAGGGCTAGAGCATCGATAATCCGTCACTTGTAGATTCGTCCTGCGTCAATTGGTATCAAAGCGAGGTTGCGAGCACTATTTTGATACGCAGTTGTAGAGTCTATAGGTTTCCTCATGGCTACATATCACAAATATTCCTCTCCTCTATTTGGGGAGCCCGAGTCCACTTACACCTGCTCCCATAGAGCCTCGTCAGAGAGATCCTCACACTACTACGATGATTATTCTCGATCGCAGCACACCACTTCCAGAGATCGTGTTGATCCGCCGACACGATCCCACTATGCTAGAGACAATCAGTATGATGAGTGTTGTCGTTCATATTCCTGCACGCGAGCGGGTCATGCTGATTCTTCAACGCGACTCGATTACCTGAGGGATGATTATGCGAGAGATCTCGATTGGCAATTTCGTACTGATGCACCTTCTTTTGATGGCTCATCGAGTCCTGAGTCTTTCAGTTATTGGTTCGTGGATATGGAGCATTATCTCGATCATTTTGAGTTATTCGGTGAGCGGCGCATCAGGTTTGCAAAACTTCGACTTCTAGATCAGGAAAAAGCATATTGGTCTAGCATTGAGAGGACCCGCGAGCGAGATCAGCTTCATCGCATCACTAGTTGGGTGGATATGAGCGTATGTTGTGTCAGAGGTATCTTCCTCCGTCGTATCGGAGTCGCTTGCTCGAGCAATTATTTTCCCTCCAGCAATGATCTATGTCTGTCGTTGAATACAAGGATCATGACCATGTTGACGGGTTTTATGACGAGCCCCCCCCCCCCCCCCCCCCCCCCCCCCCCGGTTGAGCCTCCTGATGAGCCATCGCGTCCTTGTGAGGATGAGGTTCAGGTGAGCGACCTACTTACGAGTATGGAGTTATTGATATCTCTTCAATTATCGCCCAAGATCTTGCTCCAGAGAGTGGATCCTGAGTGTAACATCGAGTACATAAGACTTTTGTTAGATACATTTGGGCATACTCTCGATGTCCCGAGAGTCGACCATATGATCCACTGCAGTCTTGATGAGTTCTTGGACATACCGTCTGCTGACCCACCAGATGAGTTCTTTCTTTTTAGGGACACTCACCACACTCTTAAGTCACATCCTATCGTCGGTATTTCTGGTATCCACTAAGGTGATCGTCGCATCAACGATGAATTTTCATACATATTTCCCGCTGAGCCCCCTGATGCGTCACAATCCCCAAGAGACATTTGACATTTTATGAGCTCCTCTTTGAGTGTTGATGTCTCACACGATCACCTGGACACTCGTTGCACAATGGATGAATTTTTCTACGCTCCACCGAGAGAGCCTCCTGATAGGCCACCTTATTTTATAGATTTCCATGTCATTGTCAGATTGCCCATAGAGAGCGTGTTGTGTCTGTCGTGTTTCATTTGCATCATTGGCATGAGTTTGTTGAGTCGTTTCTTCATCATTTGCATGTGTTTGTTGAGTTGTTTGTTCATCGTTTGCATGCAAGTCATGAGTCGGTCAGACGGAGGATCAATATGGGTGGTAAATCTTATAAATCGCATGCAGATGTTCGCCGGCAAGAACAGGTATTTCATGAGGTCGAGTAGGTGATGGTGAGAATCCGCGTTGTGAGCCTCCGTATGAGGCCTTGCTAAAAGTTTGAGCGTTAGGCGAATGGATTCTTACACAATCATGAGACGGATCAGAGCAAATATATATGATCTTGATATCCCGACGAGCATGAATATCCGTCCCATATTTAATGCTGAGGATTTGACTCCATACTACAAGACTCACGGGCATGTGGACCCACTTCGTGGAGATCCTCTTGAGTCTGCACCTCCATAACCTTTTGAGTCTACTACTCCACATCCTCAGTCCTGCACCCAATCCACTTCTGAGCCCCACCAGCCTTTGGGTTAGTCGCCTATGGTTTTACCGTCTGCACCAGTGATCGCACCGAAACTTCCAACCCATCAGTGGATTATTGAGAGCATTATTGATATCGTGGCTCATGCATGCATAGCCGCGTTAGACAGTCAGACACATGAGTACCATTGGCGAGGATACTTTACCATCGACGATACTTAGACGACCTCTGGTAGACCTCATCGAGTCTTACCTGGCAGACACCGAGAGAATTCCGATCTCTATTCATCAGGAGATGAATTCTTTCAAGCCGGGGAGAATGATGCGGAACGGAGACGCGGACCCGCAGCGGAGGACGAGTTTTGGGCCCGTTCGGGGCCAATTGGCTACTTACATATATGGTGTATCCAGATCGATGATTCGACTTCACGGATGCGTCCGGCCCGTCGTTTGCACATGATTTCATATATTATTTTGTTATTTTGGCTTTTATTTTGATGTAATCGGGCTACCCCATCTCCGGCCAATCATAGTCGTTGATGGTGGGATGCCCTAGTATCTCTTTATTATAAATAAAGGTGTGGGGGGCTGTTTGAAGGCATTGCAGCTTTTGGAGAAGTGAATTCCCGGAATCCCGCGATCACTCCACAGTGTCGAATCCGCGGAACCCTATGTGACGACTCCTAGGCCCTCTCCCGCTCCTCAAAGGTAACCGGAGGTAGTCTCCGGAGAGGTGGCGGTGGTCGCCGGAGGTGTTTTCCGACAATCGCCGAAAAACTGAAAATGAAGGAAACTTGATGGAGATGGCGGTGGTGGCAATGGGAGGCCGGAAAATTTTCAGATGATCGCCGGAGATAAATTTTAAGGGCTATTTTTGAGTTTTGGTGGGAGGGCGTTAGGGAAGTGGTTCCATGGCAAGAAAGGGGGATGGTGGGTGGTCGACAAAGGGGAATGGAGGGGGAGGGCGGTCAGCTGCTAGTGGAAGGGCTAGAATGGGGGAAGAAGGTGGTCAGCCAAGGGGAATAGTGGAGGGGCTGTTATGGCCGGTCAAGGGCAAGAAGAGGTAATCTCAGGCTTCGCACCCGGGGTCGGCTTCGACACCGAAATTACCAAAGGATGAGCTTCAATACTCCAATCTTTCAATGCCCAAAATGAGTCATTGTCCCCATAGACTATAAGGGCAACTGATGGCTATGATTGGCCGATCGTTTCGACACAAAAATAAATAAAAATACAACTCGAAATAAAAGATGAAAAGAACAAATAATGCTACAATCGTCGATCCGCATAAAGATGAACGATTCCGATTCCCCGTCACCTACTATGGGCATGTGAAGGAGGTTGATACACTTAAGGAAAAAATAGTCAAATGGGAGGAAAAAAATACTTTGCATTCACAAAAATCTCAATATCTCAATTTTCCAATGGGAATATTATCATGGAAGAAAACAACAATGCTCTTTCCGAGACATCATCTTCTCGGCAGGAAGGTTTGGCGAATGAGCCTATGGGTGTTGAAAGTGAGCTTAGTGTTCGCAAGCATAGGAACGATGCTAAAGTGTCTTTAACAACAAGCTTATCCTCTTTTTTGGTGAGGATAATAGTTCGATAGCTTACGAACTCGGTGTTAATGTTGAGTAAAGAGATGTTAAATTGATGGGCGATATTGATTCGGACTAATTTTATTGGCGGTCCATGCAACAAATTTTCCGCATATAGATACATAATATGATGTCTAAGCAAGTATCTTGTAGGTCTAGGTGAATAATCAATGGAAGGATTGGAAAAAAATACAATGTGTCACTTACTTTGGTTAATGAGACAAACAGGGAATTGAGTAATTAAACGATGAAGGCACCTCAAGGTCAAAATGTAGCCTTCAAGATAAAAATAATGATATTCAAAGGAAAAAAAAAAGAGATTCAGGAGAGTGCATGTGTAGTCAGTGTGACTGATAATGGAAAAAAAATGGTGGTCTTTAAAGGGGGCCGACAATAAATTTTAGGATGCATGTACAGAGTCCTTCAACTCAATTGTTCAGTTTCTTTTCTTGATTACAATATATCAGTTGTCACCCTTAATATGAAACTAGCCTTTGCTAGTGCTACCTCGAATTGCTCTGGGTGGAATCACACATGAGTGATTACTCGACAAAGCTTAAACTCATTGCGTAAACAATCAGTAGTTTACTTGAAGTTAGAAAATACCTTAAGCCTAATTGGTTATGCACTGCTTTTGATTTTTATAATCAGTATGGGACTCCTTCTCGACTAATAGAGGCATACAGTCCATATCCTAAGAAACATCTTAACATGTGATATTAATGGATTTATGGCATCACAAAAACTTAGTGTGAAATGTCCGACATAAGCTTGATTTATGGAGTCATCTGCCGAGTACAAGATTATTGTTGGCATAGTTCCCTAGAGTACCTCTGTTGGAATCTTTGGCGATGTACAACACCATATATGTCGCAAATTATTTACATTATGGTTAGTCTCAACTTAAGGAATATTCATTACGCAAGGTGACATTTATCAATGTAGTGTATTCTTATTCATTGGTTCTGTTAAAACACAAGTTGGAGTTTTGCAAAGGATGAGCAGTTACTCCATGTGAAACCACCCAGTGTTACTGGCTTGTGATGTCTTAGAGGTTGGGCGGTTACTCGTGGTGTAACCGCCCCTGCATGGTGAGGTGTTTTAGTCTGGACTGTTACTCATGGAGTCAGGGTGTAACCGCCCCTGCCTATTCGTTTTATAGTACGGGCGGTTACTAGGGGTGTAATCGACCAAGCTCTTTGTACATGGTCTACTGTATGTAGTCTCACATTGCTAATTGTATATTCTCTCACTTCCTCTGTTCTATATAAAGAGAGGCGTTCTCATGTAATACTTATATTTTTTAGAAATAAAATATTCAGTTATTTTCAATTTCTCACATGGTATCAGAGCTAACGATCTCGTGACTGCGCTTTCTGCTACTGTGTTCGCCCGTTTTCGCTCGTCGCTGCCCCTCACTGACTTTTGCGGACTTCGGTATCTTATCGCCTGTCCTCTCTGCTTCCTTTGTGCGAACACTCCACCGCCCGACTCCAGCTCGCTTGGTATCCTCCTTCTGGATCGTGGACTTCGGTTTGTAACCGCCCACTCTCCAACTCACTTGATATCCTATGGTCTGTGCTGACTCCGGCTCTTTGACCACCCGCCCCTTCTTCGATTTCTGCTCCCGGGTGTGTGTGGATTCTTCGATTGTATCCACCTCGTCTTCTCTGTTGTCTTAGGCGGTGTCTTCGCCAGTTCGTACGGTTTCATATCTTGTTCACCGCTGGTAACCTCCCCTTCTATATGGATACTCCCGCATCTTCTCCTGTCACTGCCAGTACTCCCACTGTATTGACCAGTTCCTTTGGCAATCTTGGGACTGCGTCCAAATTAACCGGATTGGAGTGTTTCCTTTACCTTTTTGTGGCGATCTCAACGCAAATTACTTCACCTGACTAACGATCCTCCTGCTACGGATCCGCTGCCTATGACAACAGGGATGTTAGTTATGCTCTGGTTCGCGCTTGGCTTGCTAGTCTTTCATATGAGTGTTTACCCATCATTCATCATCGACACCGTGAAAGCTACTTGGGACCATCTTGCCGCTCTTTACTCCAAGGGAGCTAAGATCTCTCGCATCTACACATTGCATGCAGATCTCTTTGCTCGCCCCACCTTATCTCCCACTGCAGCTTACCAGGAAGTTTAGGCTTTTGGCGCAGAGCTTTTACAACATCAGTCCTTCTTTGCCGACCTTACTGATCAGCCAAAACATTTCCAAGATCTCCTAGTCGCGTGTTACCTCCTTCGCCTACCGAACTCCCATGATATGATTCATCAGTAAATTATGGGTGAAGTTGACTCCCGACATTAGATGTTACTACTGCTCGCATCTCTGCGGTTACTGCTCTTCTTCAAAGGCCTACTTCTGCATCTCCACCGCCTTCTGACACTTTTGCCCACTCAGCTGGTCATGACCTCTCTCGCGGTCGTGGTGGTCACTTTGCGGGACGAGGACCTAGCAGGCACCTAATGCTCCTACTGTGGGAGAAGTGGGCACATTGCTGACCGATGTTATGCCAAACATCCTCATCTTCGGCCACCAACTGTTAAGGCTCCTTTCCATGCCTTCAAGCCTTCGGCTTCCATTGCCACATCTTCAGGTAGAGCGCAGGTTGCCACTTAGGGTAAGTGGTTCATTGACTCAGGTGCCACCAATCATATGACTGGTAACTCGCTTGTCTTTTCTCACTTGGAGAAACACAATCGGTTACCCCCAGTTTTGGTTGCTAATGGATCTCCTTCTCCTGTGTGGCATTGGGGTGGTTCAGGCCACCCCCACTCTCAACCTTCATGAAACTCTTTACGTGCCCAATTTTCCTTGACACTTATTATCTGTTCATGCCCTCTCACGGGAACTGCAATGCTCTGTTACATTTACAACTACTAAGTGTTATTGTCAGGATCTTCGCTTCAAGAAGACGTTTGCTACTGGGACTGAATGCAGGGGCCACTACTTCATTGACCCTGTTTCTGTAGACTATGCCTCCACCACCTCCGAGTCTCTACGTCAATGGCATCTTCACCTTGGTCATCCGCCTCCTCGCTTGCTCTACCAACTACTTCCATCTCTCCCGAAGGACATCTCCTCTCTTGACTGTGAAACTTGTCAATATGACAAACATCACCGCTCCGCCTATCCCGTTAAAGTCGATCGAAGTTCGGTTCGTTCGTTCGATCTTGTTCATTCAGACATTTGGGGTCCCTGTCCTACCAAAACTTTCGGTAGGGGTAGTCTTTATTTTGCAACTTTTATTGATGATTTTTCAAGATGTACTTGGGTGTATCTTCTTAGAGAAAGCTCTAAACTATTCTCTATATTCACCACTTTCTATAATGAAATTCGCACAGTTTAGTGCTTTCTTAAAGGTGCTTTGTTCTGATAATGCTAAAAAGTATGTTAGTCATCAGTTTTCTGATTTTTGTATGCAACATGGTATTATACATCAAACCAGTTGTGCCTATACGTCTCAACAAAATGGCGTTGTCGAACGCAAGAATCGTCATCTTCTTGATGTTGCGCGCACTTTTCTCACCCAGATGAATGTTCTCCGCTCCTATTGGGGTCATGCGGTCCTCATCTCCTGCTACCTCATCAACTGTATTCCATCTGCCATCCTACAAGGACAAACCCCATTTTCCATTCTGTACCCGAGTGCTACACCATTCTCCCTCACCCTCGGGTGTTTGGTTATACTGCGTTTGATCACTCTCCCTCCCCTGGTCGCAATAAACTTTCATCTCACGCCATCAAGTGTATCTTCGTCGACTACTCTCTTACTCAGAAAGGATATCGTTGTTATGACCCTATTCTCAAAAAACAATATTTTCGACCGACATCACCTTCTTCAAATCTACCCCTTATTTCCCCGCCACTACTATGTCCCTCGGATTCTCCTCCTTCATCTCTTCCCATTTTGCATGCTCCTCTGTTTGATGTTCCTCCACTTCTTCTGCTTCTATTGACACCTTCTCATTCTCCTTCTCCAAATCCTCCCTTGCTCCAGCTACTCCGGGGCTCTCTCTGCCAACTCTCTCTTCATCGGAAGGATCTGATGAAGATAACTTATCGGACTTTGATCTCCCTATTACTCTTCCCAAAGGGGTCCGCACTTGTACTCAACATTTCATTAATGATGTCGTGTCATATGCTCGGCTTACTTTTTCTTGCAGGGACTTTGCTCTAGCCATCTCGGCCACTGTCACCCCAGCCACTTACCAAGAAGCTCTTGCCTTACCACAATGGAAAGCTGACATGGAAGAGGAAATGTCCACCTTAACAGAAAGGGGTACTTGGACTCTTGTCCCTACCCCTCCTGGTGCATATATTGTTGGTTGTCGTTGGGTCTTTGTTGCGAAATATCATCTGAATGGCACTGTAGATCGCTGCAATGCTCATTTGGTTGACAAATGGTTCACTCAAACCTATGGTGTGGATTTTTTCGACACTTTCTCTCAAGTTGCTCGCATTAGCACTATCTGAGTCCTTTTGCTCTGTGACTGTCAACAAAGACAGGAAAATATCTCAACTGGATGTTAAAAATGTCATCATCTATAGTGATTTGCAAGAGGAAGTGTACATGGAGCAACCTACTGGGTATGTTACTCAGGGGGAGTCTCAGGTATGCAAGTTGCGGAAGGCCATTTATGGACTCAAACAAAGTCCTTGTGTCTGGTTTAACAAGTTTAGTGAAGTCATTTTCACTATTGGTTTCTCTAAAAGCTCTGCTGATCACTCTCTATTTATACGGAAGACCACTGATGGGCTGGTTGTTCTTACAGCATATGTTGATGACATCCTACTCACAGAAGATGATGTGTTCGGCATAGAAATGACTAAGAAACATCTTAATGACAACTTTGTAACCAAGAACATGGGATCTCCAAAATACTTCCTCGACATCGAAATTGTGAGACAACGCAACTCTATTGTCCTATCCCAACGTAAGTATGCACTCGATCTTCTAAGTGAAACTGGTCTTCTTGGTGTTAAGCCTGCTCGATACACTATGGCGGTGGGAGAGGACAAACTTTGGAGTGAGGATTCTCCTCTTCCTGATGCTACTCAATATAGACGATTAGTTGGTAAACTCATTTACCATACCGTTACAAGACCAGACATTTGCTATGATGTTGGGAATGTAAGTCACCTCATGCAAACACCCAGAGAGTGACATCTTCGGACAACACTAAAAATATTGAAATATGTTAAAGGATCTCCAAATAAGGTCTATTATTTCAAAAGAATAATCATTTGCGGATAGAAGCGTATTCAGATGCTAGCTATGCTGACGACAAAGGAGATATAAGCGTATTCAGATGCTCTAGCCATCTCGATTCTGCACGTTCGTTGGTGGTAATCTTGTTACCTGAAAAAGTAAGAAGCAAGTTGTAGTGTCCAGATCAAGTGCTGAAGCAGGATATATGAGTATGACTCAAACCACGTGTAAATTAAAGTGGTTACAGGCACTTCTACTTGACCTGGGAGAAGTTTACAATCATCCTCTGCCCATGTTTTGCGACAATAAAGCTGGCATATATATCTCAAAAAATCCCATTTTTCATGAAAGAACAAAGTATATTGAAGTTGATTGTCACTTTGTTAGAGAAGAAGTTTTGAAGAAGCAGATCTGCATTCCGTTCGTCACTTAAAAAGAGTTGACAGATATTTTCACAAAACCCGTTACTTCATCATTTCCAGAGATATGTGACAAGTTGGGCATGATCGACATATACGCTCCAGCTTGAGGGAGGGAGAGTGTTAAAACACAAGTTGGGTTTTGCAAAGGGTGGGCGGTTACTCCATGTGTAACCGCCCAGTGTTGCTGGCTTGGGATTTCTTAGAGGTTGGCGGTTACTCATGGTGTAACCGCCCCTGCTTGGTGAGGTGTTTTAGTCTGGGCGGTTACTCAGGGTGTAACCTCCCCAGCCTGTTCGTTCTATAGTACGGGCGGTTATTAGGGGTGTAACCGCCCAAGCTCTCTGTACATGGTCCGCTGTATTTAGTTCCACGTCGCTAATTATATATTCTTTCACCTCCTATGTTCTATATAAAGAGAGGTGTTCTCGTGTAATATTTAGATTTTTTTTGAAAATAAAATATTAAGTTATTTTCAATTTCTCATAGGTTCATTCATAAATATCCATATGCTTAAGGTAAAGAAGTTACTCATGGGCTTGTTACTTCGTTCTCTATTGGGAGTAAAGCTTTTGTTTAATGAGGATAGCTCAAAAAATGTTTAGCTCGTGGCCCTCGTGGGAGTTTTTCTAAGCGCCCAGAGGGCAGTAGGTAATTAGTCAACAAAATTTTTTTTTGCTTCTTTAACTTTTTCCTTGAGAAGATTTAAGATTAACAAATTGGTTGCTTCTACTTGAATATTGCCACCCGAATGATGGATTGAAGTAAAGTTCAATCGTTAAGACTACACAACACCCTTTTAAGCCAACGCCGGTAATTTTGGACCATTATCCGTCACTAACATATATGGTGTCTATGCCAACAAATTATGTTCTTTGGCTTAATACATTGGGAGAAATAATCAATTAACACTGAGATATATATCTTTTATGTTCCCCCGCAGTAGGAAATGAACTAGGAAGCTCTGTGAGTCTATCCTCTATATTGTAAATGTCCAACGACTTGGAATGAATTTCATTTTTTGGGACAATTGTAATTGAAGATCAAAATTTTTACATCGATGACATCATCAAAAATAACATTCAGTATTTTTACGCATAATCAACTAGAAGTATGATGGTTGTCACCACATCCGATGACTCGTGATATCATCACGCACCCGCTATTATTTGTATTTGTATTTTAAATGTTCTTTTTTTCCAGCGCACTCATTTTTATTTGAAGTTTTACGGCTCATCGGTTTGATCACCCGGTGAGACCATGAATAAAAAGTCCAGTAATTTTAGTTAGTTAAGACGAAAAAGGCAAGCTCAATTTATTTAAGAACGCATAAGTTTAAATTAGAGCAAAATTCCAACTCAAAAGAAAACTCAAAAAATTAAGTCAGAAAATGAAATTTTGGAAGTTTGGAAAAACATTATTAGGAATTTTACTTTTGAAAATTACATCAAGTAGGATCCCTCTTTTTGGAAAATTCTGTTTGAAAAAAAACTTATTGGGAAATGAAATTTAGGCAAAACATTAAATGACCACCGTGAGAAGAAAAGACAAGTTATGCCTTATATGCAAGCTTGTAGATGTCGGGCGACATGTCATTTTTGAGGGAAAATCGCAACGTTAGCGTCACAGATGAGAAAAATGGTGTTTTCTAGTATGGCGGCCGACATGTCGGACATGTCGGCCCGACATGTCGGTTTATGGCGGCGACATTAGCTATGAACATTTATTTTTAATTATCACCCGATTAATGGCTAATAGCACCCAAAAATACTAAAACCCCAATTTATTTTCTCCCGGTTCACTTCATTTCTCGAACCTGTAAAACCTAAAATCCCGATCCCGTCTCCCGCTGCACTGTTGATGCTCGATCGATCTCCCGCAAGCACTGTAAGTCTCGCTGTTCTCTGTTGATCGTTGCTGCTAATCGATCGATCCCGGTTTATTCCCGGTGCTGCTGCTCGATCTCGTATCCTCCCGCTGTTCTCTGCTGCTGCTCGATCGATCCCGTCTCCCGCTGCATTGCTGATGCTCGATAGATCTCCCGTAAGCACTGTAAGTCTTTCCCTGCTGCTGCGTTGTTTTTCTTCTTCCTGCTGCTGTGATGTTTTCTATTACCTGCTGTTGGGTTGTTTTTTACCACATGCCAACACATAGACCACATGCAGGTAATACCGCATGTTGTTTTCTACCTGATGTCCGACATGTCGGCCGACATATGCACAGCATATGGTTGCTGGCCTTACTACCTGTTGTGCTGTTTTCTACTACATGTTGTGTTGTTTTCTACCTTATGTCTTCTTCCCTGCTACTGTGCTGTTTTTCTTCTTCGTCTTCTTCTTCTTCCTGCTGCTGTGTTGATTTCTATTGTTTGTTGTTGTGATGCTTTCTATTACATACTGTTGTGTTGTTTTCTACTACCTGTTGTGCTGTTTTTTACTACATGTTGTGCTGTTTTCTACTACCTGATGTGCCCTTAATTAGAAAAAATAATTACCATCTAATTAAAAACATATATCTATATATAATTAAAATCCGACATTTTGAAATGTCCCCGATATATCCCCCGCAATCCGACATCCAACATAAAAAACCAAAACCGACATAAGTCCGACATCAGACATCTGCAAGCTTGCCTATATGAGGACTCCACCATAAAGAAGAAAACATGAATCGGACAGCAAGGAAAATGACTTTTCGTTTCAATGCATTGTCGATCTCGACCCCGACTTCAGACGCTCCACTCCAGCTTCAGACAACCGCCGACGGGAGCCTTCAACGGTCCCTCCTTCCGCCCCGTCACCGACGCCGATCTGTCAACACCCGACTCCATCGTCCAGTGTTCCATACGGAACTGTTTGCGCGCAGGTTGCCGTCGACTTTCGACGACCTATTCCGGCAACCCTTCGAGGTCATTTCAGTCCAGAGATTGACCGGCAATTCACTTAAGATTATTTTGAGCTTGCCTTTGAACGTTCAATTGCTTTAATTGCCGATATTCATAACTTATTATTTGTGTAATTTTGCTTGTGGATGTGCGGATCTCGATACGGTTCAATTCGTTAGATGCTCGAGGGATCTTCTTCGAATAACGATTAACGGTTTGCGAAATTCAACGTTAAGAGTGTTTTCGAACGCAAAATTCGTTTGGCCCGCTCGGCCTATTCTCAAAATAAAATCGGTTACAATTTAAAAATTAACTTATTTTTTTAAAACCCTAATTCCGGTTTACATCAAAGTATCAGTGTCGTTGTAATTGTAGTGCCAATATTCGGTTTTGAGTGGTTATTGCATTCGCATGAATGAAAGCCATCAAGTATTAAAGGAATCTGCAACTCTTCAACACACTTACAATACGGTAAGAATTGTGCTGTAAAATGTTGATCAATGAGTATAATTAACAATTTTAAGTTTGAATCACAATTTATCTTTTATATCTAGAATAATTCCCGAAGGCACAACACATATAGAGTCATCCAATCGTTCTTTTGCACTTGGTGCATGTAGCTCGATTGTATTTGTGCCATGGGAGCACCATATTTAGCCAGTAAATCTGCTACTTTATTTTCTTCTCAATGGATGAATTAATGTGAAGGTATTTAAGATCGGCAATATCTATCTAGAATTTAAACATATGTTATTGTAATATTAGAAACCAGCATTTGCCGGTCCCAAGCCCATATGAGAAATGGTGAGGGTTGCATTAGGTAAACGGACAGCGTAAAAATTTAGTCACAATTATGAATATGGATCGTTTGAAAAATTGTTCACAACTACGTTGTTTCCCATAAGGAACGCGTCGTACGGTCCGAATGCAGCGTCTGGGCAAAGACCGCTACATCTCCATGACTTGAGTGTAGTGTTAAATATGCAAGAGTCCTCGTCGTATGGTCCGAATGTGACGTCTGGGCAAGGACCGCTACATCTCCAGGACTTGAGTGTAGTGTTAAATATGCAAGAGACATCGTCGTATGGTCCGAAAGTGGCGTCTTAGCAAGGACCGCTACAGCTCCAAGAGGACTTGGATGTAGTGTTAAATATACAAGAGCCCTCACATATTAGGTGTCTTGGGAAAGTAGATCGTAGGATTTGTGATCGACTTAGTTTTGAAATTTTGAATATGGGTACTCTAACGGGAAAAACGATGGAAGTAGTGGATACGATGATTAGGAGAAAGATAAATATTTTATGCCTGCAAGAGACTAAGACTTCGTTTGGTTAGGCTGTTGCTGATGGAAAGTTCCTGATGAAAAACTGCTGATATAAAAAGTGTTGTTTCTGGAAAACAGAGTTTTGTTAAAAAATTGTTTGGGTGAAATGGAGTTTGCAAAACGGAGTTTTGAAAAAGTTGTTCGGTGTTGAAGTATTTATATTTTAGTATTTTTGTTTAGTCCCACACCGCTTATCGGTGTGTGGTGTCTTGTTGTAACCCTATATAGTTCCCCTTTGAGGATGAATAAACTTGCACCTTCTATTTCCATTTCACTCTTTCTACATGGTATCAGAGCATTTCGATCTGAAAGCCTAAAATAAATTTTTTTTTTTGCTCATCCCGCGACCTTGCCCCCCCCCCCCCGACCCGTTCGTCTTCCGCTTCCGGCTCGGCTGATAGGGCTTCGGCGGCTCCCTTTCCCCCCCGCTCCCGTCGATGGGATCGTATCTTGATTCCAAAGACGGGAGCGGGGCCATCTCTTGTCGACGTCGCTGCTAGCTTCTCCCGTCGATGTTGACGACGCTTCCGCCATCGACGACTGCTGCGGGCCTTCCTCTTCTCCCGTCGACGCTACTCCAGATCTCCCGTCGAGCCATCTTCATCGACTTAAGACCGCTGCTTCCATCTTCATCGACCGTTGCTGCCCTCTTCCATCGACGACACGATCCCGTCGTTCTCCTCTGCCGATCGACGACGACTGCTTCTTCCGTCGAAGTCTTGCTCCAGATCGACGATCCCGCCGCTGTCTGCCATCGATGATGTTGCTGCTTCGCCTCTTCCAGATCTGTCGCTGGAGCTTCTCCTCCCTGCTGTCATGCCGCTGCTCTACTTCTCCGGCTACTGCCGCCCTGTGCCACTGCTGTCCTGCCGCTGCTATGTTTAAGTTGTTGCTCTTTTTTAGTTGCTGTTTTTTTTAGCGTCTCATTGCGATTTCGGCCCCCTTCCACGTGATCTGGGTTCATGTACCCGACGAGGGTCCCACACGTGCACGTGGTCTACGTGAGGGGGAGTGTACGTCACGGCCTCCGGGCATAGTCTATGCCTTTATGCACGTATTCCACGTGAGGGGGAGTGTTTGTGATAACGGCGACTCGGATGCCTCTTTTCCCGACTCCTGCCTTAGTCACACATGGCCCCCAGGTTGATTTCGTATGTTGTTTGTGTGTCTCCCCATCTTTTTCTTCTATGTTAGGTAGGTGTGGTTTGGCGTTTGTTGGTTGACCTGGCTCCAGCACCGGGAGCATCCAGTGTGCTTATGGTCGATTTGTGGACCAACGTCGTGTGGCCTTTGCCCGGTTGAAGTATCCCCGGTGACACACGGTTGGGCCTCGGTGGCTGTTGTTTTGTCCCACATTGCCAACCATCATTTACCTTTCTTTTATGTTGTGTTCAAGCTGAAGGGTTCCCCTTCAGCTTGAGGGGGAGTGTTGAAGTATTTATATTTTAGTATTTGTGTTTAGTCCCACACCGCTTATCGGTGTGTGGTGTCTTGTTGTAACCCTATATAGTTCCCCTTTGAGGATGAATAAACTTGCACCTTCTATTTCCGTTTCACTCTTTCTACATTCGGAAACAATGCAGAGTTTTGAGTAAATTTTTTTTATTATAAAATGATAACTTATGTGTTTTTAATAATGACAGACAAATGTAATAATGATATTATCATTTTGATGATGATAATAATGATATTATCGATTTATTACTTCATCGTTTTGGATCTACGAGTGCATATTTATCCGTAAATTATCAATTATTTTGTCGAGGGATAGTTTCGTGTTAAATAATCTACCAAATTGATTGTAGATTTAATATACCTTATTTTTATAATTAAGAGTCAAATAATAATAGATTCAAATAAACCCACTAAATTCTCTTGTGGGTAATTGATTAAAAAATTCTCTAAACTACACACAGCAGCAAAAGAGTATTTTTTTAAAGGGGAAGAAAAACAGAGCAAACTTCCTCCCCTCCTTCATCCACTCCCCTCCCACGGGAGGATTAATTCATTACCATCATTTTGCCAGCTCTCGTCATCATTTTAAACCAAAACATTCCATTAATGCTATTAATGCTTTCTTCCTGCTTTTCTTCTTCATTCTCCCAAAATAGGGCTACAGTAAAACCAGAGATTTGTTGAACGACAGCGGGACTTCAAATCGACGGAACTTTGGAATCAAATGCTGATCGGGGTGCTGGAACTCGATTTGGACCATCATCGTCGGCCAGTATGCGGTCGGGGAGGTAAGTGGCAGAAGGTTCGTCGCAGATGGCGTCGAGCCGCTTATGTTTCTTCCGGGCCCTCGTTGGATGTCGCATCTCCCTTCGCCTCCGCCGGAGAAACGACTCCAGTAGAACAGACATCATCGGGAGGGAGTGAAAACTTGAGGTTCTCCGGTAGAACACCCTAGAGAGAGAGAGGAGGAGGACCAGACTACGGGAGCTGGTAGGCAGCGCAAGGTCGCCTTCACCTCTTCCGCGCGCGCGTCTGGACGCAGGAAAAACAGTTTTTTACTGCGGTTGAAAATAGGCCTACAGACGGCTTTTAAAAAAATGGAGTTTCTATAAACATCTCCTCCAAACGCTGCTTATTGATAAAACTGTGTTTCGGCCCAGCCGCACCGGAGCAAATAAGCCCAACCAAACGCTACCTAAATTGGTGTGTGAGAAAACAAAATTTTTTAGACAATTCAGGTTTAAAATTATGGTACATAGAAAAAAATAAAACAAACAATAAAGTAGGTATTATTGTGGATACTACTTGAAGGGATGAAGTTGTAAGGGTAAATAGAAAATGTGATAGAATCTTAGTTCTTAAATTGGTCGTAAGAAAGAAATATATTAATATGATTAATGCTTATGAGTCACAAGTAGAATTAAATGAAGTTATTAATGTGCAATTTTGAAAATACATTGATGGTTTGGTAAGAGAAATCCATAAAGCGAGAGAATTTTCATGAGAGGGGACTAAAATGGACATATAAGGAAGGAAAATATGGATTATCTAGACGTTAATGAAGAATTTGGGTATGGAAAAAGAAATGAAGAAGGAAGAACTATTTTAGACTTTGTCATGGCACATAAGCTAACTATCACAAATATATTCTTCATAAAGAGAGAAGAGAATTTAATTACGTTTAAGAGCGAACAAAATAAGCCACATATTGACTATTTTATGACTCACAAAATATATGGAAAGATTTGTACGAATTGCAAAGTCATACTATGAGAAAGTTTGACAACACAACACATGTTAGTAGTGTTGGATATGCAAATTAAATATAATAAATTCAAGATAAAAATAAAAGTGTTGGCAAAAATTTGGTGGTGAAACTTGAAGATAAAAAAATAGATTATTTTTAAGGCAGACGTTATGGAACAACTAGTTGATGATCCTTATGTTGATCCTAGTGTCACATGAGAAGTTAGGTCTTCACATTTAAGGATAAGTGAAATGAACGTACTTGAAGAGTTAAAATGTCATGCGCCCCATATAAAGAATCTTGGTGGTGAAAAAAGAAAGTACAAGACAAAGTGAGGGCAAAAAAGGCTAGCTATAAAGCACTCTACAATTGTAGGAATGATGAAAATTTGACAAGGTATAAAGTCGTCGAGAAAGAAGCTAAAAAGCAAGAAGTCAAGTTTATGAAAAATTTTACAAGCGACTAGATATCAAAGATTGAGTAATATATATAAAATTGTCGAGCTAGTGAGAGGAAGACAAAAGATTTAAGCCAAGTTAAATGCATGAATGATAAAACATATACGGTTTTGACGGATGATGTGGTTATTAAAGAGCGATGAAAAAGATATTTGTATCAATTTTACAACAACAAAAAAGACAATAAACTGAGCTTAGAAAAGTTATGTAAATCAAAAGTATAGGAACGTAACTTTTTATCGTAAAATTCAAGCATTGAATAAGATGAAAAATGGAAAAGGAGGTTAGATCAAACAATATACGCATCAAAGTATGAAAATGCTTGGGGAAGAGAGATTTTGTGGCTTACATATTTTTTCAATAAGATATTGAAGACAAAGAGAATGTTGGACCAATTGAGAGAAAGTATATTGGTACATTTGTATAAGAACATATGAGATATACAAAATTATATCAATTACAGAGGGATTAAATTAATGAGTCATACCATGAAACTATGAGAACGAGTAATAGAGAGAAGAGTAAGACGAGAGACTAGCATCTCGGAGAATCAATTTGGATTCATGTTAGGGCGGTCGACCATGGAAGCTATACACCTCTTGAGGAAACTCGTTGAAAACTATCGGGAAAAAATAAGATTTGAACATATTGTTTATCGATCTTGAGAAGACTTATAATATGATTCCAAGAGGGGTCTTATGGAGAGTTTTAGAAAAAAATAATGTAAATGTATGACGTAATAAAAGACATATACAAATTTAGTGACGAGGGTGAGGACATCTGGAGAATTAATACGAGAATTCCCTATCAATGTTGGCTAACATCAAGGGTCAGCTTTAATCTCTTATCTCTTTGCCCTTGTCTTAGATGAGCTCACCAGACATCCAACAAGCAATACATTGATGTTTATTGTTTGCAGATGATATTGTTTTGGTCGATGAGGCGTGCAAGGGTATAAACACGAAACTTGAATCTTGGCGAGACACTTTAGAAAAGACGGGTTTTAGGTTGAGCAGTACAAAGACGGAGTATATGGAGCTTAAATTTGGTAGTGCGAGAAGGACAAATGACTATGTCATTAAGTTTGGTGACCAAGATATTTCTCGCAGTGAGTGCTTTAAATATCTGGGATCGATAGTTCAAAAAGATGGAGGTGTAGATAAAGATGTGATACATAGAATCCAAGCAGGTTGATTGAAGTGAAGAGGCGCGTCAGGGATTTTATGTGATCGTAAAGTACCATTAAAACTTAAAAACAAGTTTTACCGTACTGCAATTAGGCCAATGATGCTCTACAGTTCTGAGTGTTGAGCGGTGAATTGTGTACATAAGCAAAAAATGGGAGTTGCAGAGATGAGAATGCTTAGGTGGATGTGTGGACACACGAGACTGGATAAAATTAGAAATGAATGTATCTGGGATAAGACGTGAGTGGCACCAATTGTAGAGAAGATGCGAGAAGCTCAATTAAGATAGTTCGAACACGTACAAAGGAGACCATTAGAGGCACTTGTTAGGCGTTGTGATAGTTTAGTCACTAGACATGTTAAACAGGGGAGGGGTAGACCAAAAAAGACTTGGAATGAAACTATAAGGAAAAACATGATGTACTTATGCATTAGTGAGATTATGACTAAAGATTGGGCACAATGGCGAAAAAGGATCCATATAGCCGACACCACTATGGTGGGATAAAGGCTTGGATGTTGTTGTAATATTGGATAATTGGCTTCGTATTCTCATTAAATAATTGGCTTCATATTCTCATTGGATCTATAGGACCATAACAATGAAATATGTATAGACTTGAAGATATCTAACGCTTAAATCATTTACGCAAAATTCGGCAAACAATGCTTCATATTTAGCTTTATTGATGGTAATCAGATATCTTAACTTGTTAGATGCGTATCCGCGTGCATTTGCTGTGAAGATTAATGAAATGAACCATCGTTGTCGCCTTATCTAATAAAGTTGACAACGAAATTGACTAATATTTAAGTTTTTATTGTTGTGTCGGATGTAATGAACTTATGAACTCGTTGAGTTAACCTCCCATTTCAGTAGTTTTCCCAATGCTCGGTTTTCACGAAAATGGATTTTAGTGGATGATTAGTAACAATTTGGATTGTGTGCATCTAAGAGTAAGGGTGCAATCTCCTTGTTGAAGTCATAAGAGACGGAATTATCTTTTTCATGATCAGAAATATTTAGCTCGGCTCCACGAAGAATGTCACTAACATTATATACATGAGATCATCATCTTCTATCATCATACACTAGCACAAAGGTGATGACTTTTTCGCAACTCCTAAGTAGAGAAATAAGACATCGTCTGATTTGAGCTTTGGAGTATGGGTGGTGAAATCAATGTTTGTTTTAACTCTCTAAGGGCTACGTAACATTCTGCATGCCATGCTAAGAATTTTAAAGAAAGGAGAACAATGGTCTTTTAACTTAGATGAATCGACTTAACCAAAATACTTGTTCATTAACAAAGTCATCCACTCCAGTTGTTGTGCCGTCCTACGAACTTTTCACCTCACTTGGGGATGAAACGGCATACGTTAAGTCATCGCAGCTATTTGATGTTTGTAGGTGAGGTTATCTCAAGAACATTCTTTACTCAAAAGGTTATCTCATCATATATATCCTCATTCATCAAAATAATTGACTTAAGATACCTAAATATATTTTCATTGTTCTAATTCTAACATAACTAGAACAATGAAAATGCCGCCGCCAATAAAAGTCAATATCATGTGCTCTATATTTATTCTTCTAATTTGAAACATTCTACCTTCTAAACAATATTTTCATTGCTCTAATTTTAACATAATTAAGTAGATTTCTCGGCGACTAGAATGATGTCATCAACAAAAAGCATATACTAAACCTTTCTATCTCCTTTACAAGCATATCCATTACTACTACAAAAAGTTTTTTTTTTTTAACTCAAAGTTGCCCTTGATGTAAACCCTATTGTGACTGAATTCTTTGATCACTCCACAATCTTAATTTTAAACTTCTGGCACTACTAAAACTATAAACAATTCGTATTCCCTCCAAGCCCAGCATGTTCATCTCTCTTCTTATGTAGGCATGCCAATTGAATTCATAATATATGTTTTTCTTTTCTTTTCTTTTAACTCCAAATTTGAAATAGGGAGACTAATTTTCTTAGAAGTCCCATCTCTACATCACTTTTCTCGCAGCTAAAAATCCTTCAAAAGATCATTAAGCCGACCTTCTTCAAAAAGAAAGCCATACGCCGTAAGTCATCCGAAGATGAGGGAGCAGCCCATGTCAAGAAAACACAAATAATTCCACCGAAGGCTACGAAATCCATAACACATCGACAAGAAGAAGAAGAAGAAGAAATACCTAAGAAATAAAAAGAATTCTTATCCGATTTCCGAGGGATGGTAAGCAGAACCTGTGCTTTTTGGACAAGAGCTTGTTCTCGTTAATCTTCCTTCCGCCTCCCTCAGTTGTGTTGCTCGCTCCCTCTTTCCATTTATCCGGCACGATGACCTTGGACAGCTTCTTCTCACCTGCACTCGAATATTGGTCAAAAATTACGATCGAGGATTCTCAGAGAGAGGAAATGAAAAACCATTAATTAAAGCTTACATTTCTCGCACACCATTCCGCTGCTTCAGTTTGCCTCCCGCTCCGAGATTTCGAGGGATCGAAAACGTAGGAAGCGGGTGAGAGGATAAGCGGAAGGGGGAGAGGGGTAACGTCGGTAAATAAAGACAATCTTAACTACTATGAGTGCTCATAAAATTGCATATTATTTTGTATTATTAATTACCCAAACTCATAGGAAGATTTTGAAATATAAATTTATATAGGAGTTTTTTGTAATTTCAAAAAAGATAGAGAGTGCAACCTATAATTTTACATACTTACAATAGAGAGCCTCATAGACAAACTTATTTTATAGGCAAAACTTTAATTATGTCTCCAAAATTTAGCTTCTTTATGAAATATGTACCAAGAATTTATATTTCAATATAAATTTACATAGGAGATTTTTGTAATTTCAAGAGATGGAGTAGTGCAACCTATAATTGTACATACTTGCAATAGAGAACCCTATACAAACTTATTTTATAGGCAAAACTTTAATTATGTCCCCAAAATTTAGCTTCTTTATGAAATATGTCCCAAAAATTTTATATTTCAATATAAATTTGCATAGGAGATTTTTGTAATTTCAAAAGGATAGAGCAGTGCAACCTATAATTTTACGTACTTACAATAGAGAACCCCCATAGAAAAACCTATTTTATAGGCAAAACTGCAGGGACGTTGCTATTAGCAAACCACATTTTGCTATTAGCAAACTAAAAAAAATCGGGTTCAAATATTTTAAGTCATTTTTTCTTCAAAACAATTCCTATTAGCAAACCCTCATTCACATTCACGCACTTCCCCTCTTCCGCTCTACCGAAACATCTCCCTAGCTGAAACTCATCTCCTTCCCGCATCCCATATCCCTCGATGCGATCTTTCTTCCAGCCAGAGGTGGTGGGGTTGATTCGTTTGTTCTGGCGAAGGATGAGTTGTGGGAAGGAGGCTTTTGGGGAGGAGAAGAGGTCGCCCAATGAAGAGCAATCTAAAGATCTGGGGACCGTCAAGGTAGAGGTGGAGGCCCGTGGAGAGAGTTGTAGCAATAGTGAGATGGAAGGATGGGAGCTCGGACCAGATCTACTGTCGGAGACTTCTACTCATATGACGGGAAATGCTGAGAAGAAATCACAAATTTGTACAGATATAGAAGATGAAATCCAGAATCTCTGAATGACTTCAGAGCGATACAAAGAGCAAAAATAGTTGGAAATGTTGATCTGACATATGGTGAGGAAAACCGAGATGAATAAGAGTAAGCCTAGTCATGTTGATGTGAGATCCGGTGAGGAGAGATCAATGCAAATAGAAGTGGATCAGCTTATTGGAAATATCTACTGCAGGATGGTACGAATGATGACATTGAACTTGTCAAGGGACTGAAAAATGAAAGAAGAGGGAAAGAAGAAGGATTTATTGAAAGCAGAGAGCAAAAATAATTGGTTTGCTAATAACTATTTTCAAAATAATTGGTTTGCTAATAGCTAAGGTTTGCTAATAGCAAAACGGTTTGCTAATAACAACGTCCAACTTTAATTATGTCCCCAAAATTTAGCTTCTTTATGAAATATGTCCCAATATTTTTATATTTCAATATAAATTTACATAAGAGATTTTTGTAATTTCAAAATGATAGAGTAGTGCAACCTATAATTTTACATACTTACAATAGAGAACCCCGTAGACAAACTTATTTTATAGGCAAAACTTTAATTATGTCCCCAAAATTTAGCTTCTTTATGAAAAATGTCCCAAAAAATTTATATTTCAATATTAATTTACATTTTGTAATTTCGAAAAGATAGAGTAGTGCAACCTATAATTTTGCATACTTACAATAGAGAACCCCATAGACAAGCCTATTTTCTAGGCAAAACCTTAATTATGTCCCCAAAATTTAGCTTCTTTATGAAATATGTCCCAAAAATTTCGCATACAATCTCTGTCCTCTTCATCAAATGAGACTTCAGAATCTAGATTCCCCACCCGATCTCCCATGCCTCATATCTCAAATCATTGCTCTAATCTTCCTCCGAACGTAGATCCAAATCCACCACCCGATCTCCCATGCCTCATATCGAGAATCCTTAGGCTTTGTCAATAAAGGTGAGGTCGTCTTCCCTGGCCTACTTGATGAATGGCAGGTGCACCGGTTGCAAGAAACACAATGATGAGTTTATCTTCTCCACGGGGAATATGGATCGATAGTATCTGACAACTACAACATCTCGGACTATTTTAGCGTTTCGAAAAGTCGTTTGAACAAACTTATGATAACTATATTTAGAAGCAAAAAAGATATAAATAATTATCCATTACAAATATCCCAGAATCACAAATAAATTTCACCAACATCACATTCATTAGCTTAAGAATAAGAAAAATGAGAAAATGAAGTTCTTACAGGGTGATGACAACTTAACATCAAGTCATAAAAATATGAAAATCTCTGTTACCAAAGGTTCGGGCGGGAGGAGAAAAAGGTACGGAGGGATAAGAGAGACTTCTCCTTGAGTGTGGAGAAAAAAGTCACAGATTGTCAATCAGGCCTTTCCTTCAGTTCTTAAGCGTGCCCGGGGTAGGGGAGTTGTTTTTAGCAAACTCCTATTTTATCCATCTTCTCTCTAAGAGCTCCCACCTTCACATCTTCGCTCTTGAACTCTCTAGCGGCACTGAGAATCTTTAAAATCTACACCTTAAAGCTCTAGGACTGCTGCGGTGGCTGAACGAAGATGAAGAAAAGAGGAAAAGTAGTGAAATCCGAAAGAAATTGGTCGTGCACAGTGCTAGAAATTATTAATATAAAACATTTATTTTGTAATGTTTTAATAGAGTTTTGTTTGGTGTTTGGTGTTTGGTGTATAGCTCCTCATAATTGATAAAAAACTTCTAAACCAAACGGAAGGAACTTCAAAAATTATGTAGGGAAATCTTTTCACGAAAGGAGGATGATCATTTGTATCACCTTATCAATCTCTACTTTCTTTAGTAAGTATATAAAGAAATTCACTCACTCTTATTTGTTCAAAGGAACACAAGAAGAAACTCACACGCGTCATGCATCGCACCGGACCACATCCGAATTTCGGATTTGGAGAATAATTGAATTGAATTATATTTTTTGTATAAAATGGTTTTGCCATTTTGGAAATCTTAAAATTTCTAAAACCTACGTCGACTTCTACCTGCGTCGACTTCTATTTGCAGCATGCATCGACTTCTTTGTTATTCACAACCCACGTCGACTTCTATTCGCAGCCCGCGTCGACTTCTCTGTTATTTGCAGCCCACGCGTCGACTTCTCTGCTATTCGCAAACAACGCGCGTAACTTTTTTTGCACACTTTCTTTACGTGTTTTTCATCATAAAATTTTATACGTTGAAAATCAAAATATTTTCTTACATGTTCTCCTTTTCTCAATCTCTTTCGTTTCGGCTTTCGCTCATTTGCGATTCAGCTTTCTTGAAGTTTGCATCATCAAGTGGGAGTTCGGGTGTTATGTGCTTCTTTGATATCCGCGCACATCAGAGTTTTTGGTGCCCATGCGTAGACCCATCTTTATTATCCGAGGACCGTTAAACTCCACTTTTTATTCATTTTATACTAACAAAAAAACTCCACTTTTCATTCCGCGATCCCGACCGCGCCCTTCTCCAGGTCACTGACCGCCTGCGACCGCAATCCCGCCCGCTCCCCTCGCTTGACCCCCGACCATCTGCAACCGCTCCTTCTCCGGTCATCCGATGTTGATACAACAGATGCCAACAACAATCTTTCTAACGACATCATTGCGAAGCATTTTTAAACTTCCATACGTGGAGAACAAAGGTACTTATCAAATTTAACTTGTTATCCTTGTTGCGGTCTACTCGAGGCTTCTAAAATCAGTCTAAAATGACCATCTTAGCCCGGGAGCGGACGAGCGCGCAATCAGTCACAGAATTTCGAGACAGCTGACAAAAGATCTTTTTATCGTGGAAAACCCCGGAAAGAGGTGAAAAACTACGCGGTTGGTTCGAAGCCAACCTAACTTCACTATCAGTTGCTTTTTTACAGGGCTATTGTGGGAACTTAGGGCGACAGGCCGCTCCTTGTTACAATTGGGGAAAGAGATGAAGAGAGGCATTCAAAGGGTGACAGGCCACCGCTCTCGAAGCTAAGTCTTCTTCTTCTTTGCCGCGGTGGGGGGCACCGCGCTTTGAGGCATGTACGACTTTCTGCTTGCGTTATGGAGGTCAAGGGGTGCGCGCAGGACTCTTTGAGCACTTCCGAGGTTGACAACAATGTCGGGAGTGGAGAACTCTCTGTTGCCTTGGATGTGAGGACCACATTTAGACCCCACATACATCTGTATCTAAGCTATATTCATACATGTGTCCCAGGTTGAAGTAAGGCTAGTGAATACAATATAAAGACACATAATAAGAAATGTACTTGCATACCTTGTATACTTGTTGAAACTGTTCTGTCTTATCATAATCAGTTCTTTTGTTTTCGCGTATCCAAGTCATGTCCGTTACCTACAAAATTTGACGACGGACTTAGTCATAAAAATATGACTAAGTGAGGATATACCTCTTTCATTGCTATATACATTTAGAAAAATTTACACATTTCAAAACATCATTTTCATTTACTAACAGTTTTCTGTCTCAGTAGTAACTTATGCAGCATATAACTATATGAACATGTTAGTACCAGTATAACAGTATGAGCAGTATAGGATCATAATCATATCATGTAACAATATAACAGTAAAGCAGTGTATCAGTATAAGCAGTAAATCCTTGTATCAGTATATCAGTGTAAGCAATAATTCCATGTATCAGTATGTCTACATCAGTGTATCAGTATTTATGAAAGAACATAATGATTGGGGGAACATTTCAATAATCATAAACAGTATAAGGAGCTATAGCATTCACACGAGCTACGGAACATGTAAACAATGCAAGTATCATAACTGTATCTATATCATGGAAGCCGTGCACATACATAATTTCATGTCAGTTTTCATGTCTATAAGCATTTATCCATGTACCTTTATAACTCTTTAACTCAGTATTTCCATGAACGTTTCTTTTCTTAGGATATATTAGGGGCGATTGAATTGAAATTTATTTTCATTTTTCCTTTTCTTTGGGCCCGACCCCTCTGGGTCCTGTATCTAAATCAGTACGTGCACACGCGTTTTCGCCTACGGCCAACTGACTTGGTAAACTGGCCCGACCCCTCTGGGTCCTGTATCCAAATCAGTACATGCACACGCGTTTCCGCCTACGGCTGACTGACTTGGCAAATCATCATATTCATTTCATTCATATGCATGCACTTCAATTCGCCCGTAATATAACCTTGTGTCGACACGCTTACATAAAGTGAGTTATTCATTTTTATAATCCCCTCAGAAATATCATTCGCCTGTTTGCCTTTTTCAAGGCCATACAATATAGCGACATTTAGTATCAGTGATATCAACTATGCATGTAACATTCAGTATAAAAAGAGTGTGTATATAAAAAAGAAAGTAACGCCATAAAGCATAAATGAAACAGGTAGCTCTCACCATCAGTAATTCACATCATTGTCATGCCAATATGGAGGTGTCATCCTTCGCGGTATCTGTATAGCATCATATCATTTATGGCATTTATATCGGGGTTGCAACTCGCTATAGTTACAATATTATCTACTATGATTACATCATTTGGAAGCTATTTAATTTAACCAACCATTTAAAACAAAATTCAGTTAGTTTTCTGCTGAACAACATAAAGAGCTATCCATAGTCCACCCTGATTAATTTTTCCCCCATATATATACTTGAAAAAGAGGAGCAGCAATTATCAACACTCCTCAACAGCCGGCCAACAAGGGCATTATATCCAGGAAAAACCCCCCTTATATACACTGAAGTGGTGTTGGGGCATCAAAACAATAGCAACTTACTAAGAAATTTCCTCTCCAAACAGCCATATAAAATTAATAAGAAAAGCAACAGCCGGCCTGAAGGCAAGGAAAAGCCCAACATAATGAATAACAGCAGTTAAATGGAAGGGGAATCCCCTTATATAATCATAATAGCAGTTCATGGTAAAGAGACTCCCCTCCCTAAACCAAAACTTGCAACTGCTAATTAAACTCCCTCCCCAATTTCCAAAATAACAGAACTATAGTCGGCCAAGATCAAGCAAACAGTACACATTTCATGAAATTTCCCCCAACCAGAAATCTTTAAAGCCAAGTAGAAATCAGTATTGAAATATAAAAGAGAAAGAGAGAGGCTCACTGTGAAGCATAACTCAAAAAGGCACCGACAGTAACGATGAGGAAGAGAAGAGGGTCGCAGCCAGCCCTAATTCCATCCCGACAAAAGATCCAGGACAACCAAACCTTGCCCGGCTAGCTCAGAACAGAACAGTAGAGCCTTGCCAAACCTAACGGTAGCGAATGGATGCTCTCTTAACCCTAGTCGACATAAGAACGAGAGCGAGAGAGGAGGAAGGCGACAGTGTAAATGCAAACATAGAACTTCTCGTGCTTTATCCTCTCCCACCGCCTCAACCCCACCGCCTAAACGCCTTAAGTTACATAGCCATTTCGTTATTGGCACACCAAGTTGCCAATTAGCACAACAAGTACATCAAGCTACCAATATAACCTATTGGCACACCCATTTCAGTTCTTCTTAACCGCATTCAACGCAGCGAATACGCTACTGGCACCCCAAGTATAATGAAAGGTGTAGTACTTACTTGCAACATGTAGAATATAGGAAAAAGTAACAATATAGGAAAAATTCATTTTCCGTTAAAACATTTCGAGTGCCGTAACACGTCAATAAATTCATACTCAACTTTCAAATCTATGCCAAGTTGACACTGAGTTATATTTTCATCATAGGGGACATATCATAACTTAAATTGAGTTTTATATTATTTATTTGCGTCACTTCATCTTTTGGGCCGTTACAATTTCTTCCCCTCTTATAGGAATTTTCGTACTCGAAAATAGGACACAATACATAAATTCTCATCTATGACATTATTTCCTTTCGCACACATTCAAACTTTTACTCACTTTCTCGTTTTCCGTATTCTTACAATTATAGCGATTGACAAACTGCCACAATTAACTATAAAAGAACATTAGTGTTCCGTAATACTTTTATCACTTTTCAATACATTATTCAATAAAACATTGTCGAGAAGTACTTTCATATTTCTTTTTCAATATTATACTATCAACATGATATGCATATAGCGATCTCTCACGTTACCATTTTACCTCCTCACATGTCATCACTCAGCAGTATTCTCGTTCCTTGCAAACTTGTAAATTTTTTAAATTTCTGTATAACCAACTTGGCTTTTATCGCGCCTTCTTTACATCCTTTGTTTAGCATGTTTAGCATATTTTCATTTTCAGTTCGCAGTTTCAATTACTTCCCATGTCTTTTTACTCGACACTCAAAGCATAATCATTGATTTATTTTCGTATCTCCTTATTCTATCGTGCCCTCTTTTTAAAACTTCTTGCAGAACGATCTATAACATATAGAGTGTCAATGGACTTTCCTTTTTCTTAGCTTAGTATTTTCTTTTCACGTTATACCTCAACCACGATTTCAATTATAGTTTATCATGTATTCCTTACTTTTTCATTCCTCAAATCGAAGTCAGTACATAATAGTGAAACGACATACTTGGTGGCCTTATTTCATTTATAGGCCATATAAAACGAAGATAAACTTCAATGCACATTCATTTCCTTACCTATGGCTTGCAAATGGTCACAAAGTTTTGACTATAACTATTGTTATGAAATCTTTCTACAAACGTTTACAGTGTCTCCATAACATCCAAAATGTGATATATATCTCGCAGTTTACTTTTCAACCTCTTAAAATGTTTGTGACATAAATCTTGTTTCTTTACCTTCATATTTTTAGCGATCTATTTGTAACACCTTTTTCAAATCCATATAACGTATCAAAGATTCGGCCGAAATCCACGATATTTTATATAGAGTGAAAGTGAAATTACAATTCATTATAATCTTTACTTTGCTTATTCATTTTCTTCCATGCATGATCTTTAGCTAAAAGCTATATGATTTTCATAATTTTTACAACGAATGGCATTATTGAGACTTACTACGGACATTTAAGAGTGCTTGCATTGAAAACAATCGTGTCTTTTAGGATGGTAAAAACCTTTTATCCGTGCATTCTTCATTGGCTATGATGCAACATAAATATAAGCCTTTTTCATTTAATCAAATCGTTTGTAATTGTTGATTATCTTATACCTCTGCTATCTTGGTTCTAAGTTCATCTGAATGAAAAATATATTTCATACTCGTTTGAAGCCTCACGCTAGACATCATATCATCTTTTTGTTGCAAACAATATTTCGTAACTCCATGTTATGGGTCGAATCATTTTTCTCTAGCATATTTTACGTACTAAATGATACCACAAAAACAGAAACCATTCGTAGCTTTTCCTTCATGTACATGTCCATCTAGTTCTGATTTATATGTTGATACTTGTCATTCCATCTAAATATCCTTTCAATCGGAAATTAAATTACCCAACAATTTCTTGTTCCATTCACCATCCTACATTTCTGAACTTTACGACACCCTTCTCCATCAATGTTTTCTTTTCTTCCTCTCATTTTAGATAGCATATTCATTTCATGCCTTTAAAATTACGTGTCATTTTTATCTTTACTTGTTATAGTCGAATGATTTCATCTCGAACTTAATTTAAAGCTAGATCCTCTTGCCCATACAGGCATCATAATTATAAGCATAATAATCCTCGATATTATTTCATATTTCTTCTCATCAAAATTATTTTGATTCATTCTTATACCACCATAAACTGAAATTGATAGGTTTATTTTCCTTTGAGTCATGAAAATACCTTTACTATATGCACTCATTTTGTCGTTAAGATAATCGTGATTTTGTACTATTCACTTCATCATTGCTGGAATACAAGTTCATGTATGAAGATTTTATTCAAATACTTTCCGTCGTATCACTTCTTTTCGTATTCATTGAAGTCATGACATCATAGTACCATTACTTACATTTATAACTGCTATTATAACCAAATTCCGTTTTCTTTTTACATATTTGTAGAACATGTTCAAAATTATGTATGCATACCAATACATGAAGAAAGTAGACTTATAATGCATATTCATTTTCTTCACTATTGTTTCTTCTTGCTATTGTAAAAAGTTTCCAAAATATTAACAGTGAATAGCGTTATTTAACTTTTCTATAGATGTTTAGCAATGTCTTCATGGACAATAAACATTTGTTTCTTGTAGAAAATTAGAGTTCATCATTTATACACCTTTTATTACATGTTTAACCATTTTACATACCTCCGTCATCGCATTATAAAAAGATACAATGTTATTATATACGTATAACCTTTCTTCCAGTTCTAAGTACATTCATCTTTCAACTCATTTATACTTATCATAGCCATTTATCTATCGCAAATAATACGAAGACATTTCTTGTCGGAAACCTTTGGGTTGGCTCGTGCAGTAGAAACAATGTTAAATATTACTTGGTTTCATGTGGCTTTAAGTTCATGTACATTTCAATTCATTTCTATCTTCTCATAAATGGTTTTCAACCCTTTCGACTTAATTCCATTTAGACAGATTCCAAATGTTGACGCCAGGAAAATCCTGACCTCAAGATTCGGATCAATGCAGCCCGAGGTTACTGATCCTGCGGTCCAACTCCACGGCTCTGATAGCTAAAATAGGAGAGAGAAAATGACTAAGCACACCCCAGGTGCTCCAGCAGGGAGGTCCCACCACATACCCGGAAGTTTGGGAGAAACTTCCCCTCCGCAACCAAAAGCTGGGCGAGGTACTAGACGGGCATGGATTTGGCGAGTATCCAACTTGGGGGGACCTCAACCACTTCCAAAAGTGCCATTTCTAGTACCCCTGGGGGTCTATTTATAGAGAAATCCTAGGGGGGTACAGGCGAGTATACTGCCTCTGATCGCGAGTTACAAGGGCTACTCGCCCATACTCATGAGATACTCGCCCATACTCGCGAGATACTCGCCCATACTCGCGAGATACTCGCCCAAGCTCGCGAGATACTCGCCCAAGCTCGCCTCTGCTCGCCCCTTGCTCGCCATACTCGCCCCTTGCTCGCCCAGCTCGCCTCTTGCTCGCCCAGCTCGCCTCTTGCTCCTGCTGGCTGAGTTGCCTTGTGTCTTGGACTGTCGGCTCCTGTGCTGACCCTTTGACCTTGACTTCAGCCTACGTGGCTTTGAATGGGCCTACCTCGGAGAATGAGGGTTTTACACAATCCCCGCTCTTTGCGAGTAACGTAGTTGCTCGGAAAGAATCATCCAACCCTTATTCGACGAGCTGTCTTTCTGGCGAGAAAAGGTCGACACCTCGCAGGAGCCGAGCTCAACAGGAGGCGGATACAAGGTCGACACCTTCTAGGAGCCGAGCTCAACTAGAGGTGGAGAGAAGGTCGACACCTTCTAGGAGCCGAGCTCAACTTGAGGTGGAGAGAAGGTCGACACCTTCTAGGAGCCGAGTTCAACTAGAGGTGGAGAGAAGGTCGACACCTTCTAGGAGCCGAGCTCAACTAGAGGTGAAGAGAAGGTCGACACCTCGCAGGAGCCGAGCTCAACTGGGGGTGGATACAAGGTCGACACCTTCTAGGAGCCGAGCTCAACTAGAGGCGGAAAGAAAGTCGACACCTTCTAGGAGCCGAGCTCAACTAGAGGTGCAGAGAAGGTCGACACCTTCTAGGAGCCGAGCTCAACTAGAGGTGGATACAAGGTCGACACCTTCTAGGAGCCGAGCTCAACTAGAGGTGGAGAGAAGGTCGACACCTCGCAGGAGCCGAGCTCAACTGGGGGTGGATACAAGGTCGACACCTTCTAGGAGCCGAGCTCAACTAGAGGCGGAGAGAAGGTCGACACCTTCTAGGAGCCGAGCTCAACTAGAGGTGCAGAGAAGGTCGACACCTTCTAGGAGCCGAGCTCAACTAGAGGTGCAGAGAAGGTCGACACCTTCTAGGAGCCGAGCTCAACTAGAGGTGAAGAGAAGGTCGACACCTCGCAGGAGCCGAGCTCAACTCGAGGTGGAGAGGTCCAAGGGGACAAACCATCCCGAGGCCTCCATCCTATTGCGTTTGCTAAATGCTGATCGGTCAAATCGATCATCTCTTCGTCAAGCTGGGGGGTTGGCGTCCGGACTCTCCTCTGATAACCTCTCCAGCCGGATGGGAAGTGCAGTCGGGGGGTAACTCGGCCAACGTGCAAGGGGGGAGCTGATCTCGACCGTCAATGCAGAGGCTTGGTCTTAGGAGGACTCTCTCCCGAGGCGCTATCCCACCACCCGACTTGGGTTTTTACGAGAGTCGAGTCGGAGACCTGTCCCCCAATCGGTCGCCAGGTTGCAGAAGAGTCTTCGTACTATCACTCAACAATCAGAGGGGATTAACCGCACCAACCCATATGATTGGAATAAAATACAAGAGATATTAGGCTTTGTTGCAAGAGGTCAAATGACACCTTTATACAAGGGTCCCTCAGTCAGGTAAATCGATCATCGCTTCGACGAGTTGGGAGGTCGGCGTCCAGACTTTCTCCTGATAATCCCACCAGTCGGATGAGAAATGCAGTCGGTGGGAACCGCGGCCAACGTGCAAGGGGGGAGCTGATCTCGGCCGTCATTGCAGAGGCTTGGACTTAGGGGGACGTATACCGAGGCATTGTCCCATCACCCGTTCTGGGTTTTACGAGAATCAAGTCGGAGGCTCGTTTCCCAACCTGTCGTGGAGATCGGTTTCACCTACTTCAAAAAGCTCTTGCCAGAAGAGAAAAACAACTCTCGCGGCCCATGTTTCAGGGGGCGAGGAAATTTTATTTAAATGGAATAAACACAAGGAGGGGGAGAATAGACCTTCCCGCTCAGGGATAGAACCTTTTCAGGTCATTGCCGCTTCAGGTATTCCCAAGCGATTCCCTTTCATGATTCTACAGGCGGTCTCTGCCAGTCTCGAATGCCTCTTGAACGATGAAAGATCCCTCCTAGTTCAGTTCGAGCTTCTTGATGACAAGTGATCTCCTTGTTGAGTCTTTAGGTACTTCTGAGCAGTTCTTCATCTCATAGAACACACCATGAAGGGGACTGACAGTCGGGGAGGTTCCAAAGGAACACACCATCCCCAGGTCTCCATCCCACTTGGGTGTTGAATGCCGACCCAACCTGTTTCACCTTATGAGTAAGACCCCTCATGGATCATAGCCGACGGAAGGAGATCATCGGTGATAAGAAGCTTGCAGAATACCAAGCTTGGAGACATCATGAGTAGTATTCTCATGGAACATAAGTCCTTCATGAAGATCATCGCGAGTAGAAGCTCGCGGAACACCAGCTTTGAGACGTCACGAGTCAGCATCCTCGTGGAATGTAAGCCCTTGATGAAGATCATCGCGAGTAGGAACTCGCGGAATCCTAGCTTTGAAAACCACCGCGACTAGGAGCTCGCCGAGCATCAACTTGGAGACCTCGCGAGTAGCTTTATGTGCTTTCCCTGGGTGGCGAACTCGTCATGAATCATCCTGTTTGTTAGTCAGACAAAAGCACTCACGGGCTTTACCAAAGCACCCGTCAGTATGATCATGTGTGGAAATTATTGACATTGAAGAAGAAGGAAACTGAGGGGAGGAGTGTCCCTTTTTACATAAGACCCCCTACGCAGAGGGTTCGGGGGCCACTCTTGAACTAGGCACCAGGTTCTCACAACCTTGCGAGTAGAGAACTCACCCTCGCGAGTAGAGAACTCGCTTATGGGCGAGTATAGAAGAATCTTGCTCGCCTGCATGAAGTCGCCTCATTTGATGCTGCTCGCCTATGGGCGAGTAAGGAAGAAGCTCGCCTATGGGCGAGTATAGAAGAATCTTGCTCGCCTGCATGAAGTCACCTCATTTGATGCTGCTCGCCTATGGGCGAGTAAGGAAGAAGCTCGCCTATGGCCGAGTATTGAAGAAGCTCGCCTGCCTGCACAAAGTCGCCTATGCCGAGTAACAAGGAAGCTCGCCTATAGGCGAGTAGGGATGGCGAGTAAGGAAGGATCTCGCCACTACCCAGGAAGCTCGCCTCTCTTCCGAGTAAAGTCGCTGGTCTGAACTTATCTCTGGATCTCGCCTGTAGGAACTCGCCTATGGCGAGTAGGGATCTCGCCATCTGGAACTCGGCTCTGGATCTCGCCATCTGGAACTCGCCTGCATGAAGTTGCCTCTGGAACTCGCCCAACTTGTCGAATGCTCGCGAGTTGCTGCCTTTGGCCTCCATCTCGCCACTTTAAGCCATGAAGCCTTCTCGCAAAAATTTCTTCCTCCGACTACGATCCACGCTCACCGCACCAAAGTGTTGACGCCAGGAAATTCCTGACCTCAAGATTCGGACCAATGCAGCCGGAGGCTACTCGCCCAGCAGTCCAACGAGATGACTTGGCTGGCAACGACGAAGAAGCTAGAAGAGCAACAAACAGGACCCCAGGTGCTGCGGCAGGGAGGTCCCACCACGTACCCAGAAGCTCCGAAGAGACTTCCCCTCCAAGACCAAAGAATGGCCGAGCAGGGTACGAGGAAGACACCGACTTGGCTAGTACCGGGAGTAGCGGCCAAGTGCGACAGGTTCCAGAAAGCAAGAGCGAGGGTTTTAAAAGCTCAAGTCCAGGTGCCAATCCAAGTACCCCTGGGGTCCTATTTATAGGAAAACCAAGGGGTAGGGGGGGTTTTTATAGCCCACCCCCCGACCCGGCGACTATGGGTTACTCGGCGAGTACCATGCCATAGTCGCCCATCTGGCGAGTATTGGGGACTGCTCGCACACGCCGGGCCAATACTCGCTAGGTCTTCTGTTCCATGCTCGCCAGCCTGGCGAGTATTGGCTGTTTACTCGCCGAGGTCTTCTCCACTTCTGCCTTGAACTGCCGGTCTTTGTGTTGACCTCTTTGACTTTGACTTCTGCCTACGTGGCCTTGGGGGGGTCCACCCTCGGAGAATGAGGGTTGTACACCAAATTACTAAATTTCTATAATCGATCTTCTTATCATCATATCATGTGTGCTTATTTAGTACTCACTATAACCAAACTTCTTGAAAACCTGGCTCTGATACCAAATTGTGAGGCCCCCATTTAGACCCCACATACATCTGTATCTAAGCTATATTCATACATGTGTCCCAGGTTGAAGTAAGGCTAGTGAATACAATATAAAGACACATAATAAGAAATGTACTTACATACCTTGCATACTTGTTGAAACTGTTCTGTCTTATCATAATCAGTTCTTTTGTTTTCGCGTATCTAAGTCATGTTCGTTACCTACAAAATTTGACGACGGACTTAGTCATAAAAATATGACTAAGTGAGGATATACCTCTTTCATTGCTATATACATTTAGAAAAATTTACACATCTTAAAACATCATTTTCATTTACTAATCGTTTTCTGTCTCAGTAGTAACTTATGCAACATATAACTATATGAACATGTTAGTACCAGTATAACAGTATGAGCAGTATAGGATCATAATCATATCATGTAACAATATAACATTAAAGCAGTGTATCCGTATAAGCAGTAAATCCTTGTATCAGTATATCAGTGTAAGCAATAATTCCATGTATCAGTATGTCTACATCAGTGTATCAGTATTTATGAAAGAACATAATGACTGGGGGAACATTTCAATAATCATAAACAGTATAAGGAGCTATAGCATTCACACGAGCTACGGAACATATAAACAATGCAAGTATCATAACTGTATCTATATCATGGAAGCCGTGCACATACATAATTTCATGTCAGTTTTCATGTCTATAAGCATTTATCCATGTACCTTTATAACTCTTTAACTCAGTATTTCCATGAACGTTTCTTTTCTTAGGATATATTAGGGGCGGTTGAATTGAAATTTATTTTCATTTTTCCTTTTCTTTGGGCCCGACCCCTCTGGGTCCTGTATCCAAATCAGTACGTGCACGCGCGTTTTCGCCTACGGCCAACTGACTTGGTAAACTGGCCCGACCCCTCTGGGTCCTGTATCCAAATCAGTACATGCACACGCGTTTCCGCCTACGGCTGACTGACTTGGCAAATCATCATATTCATTTCATTCATATGCATGCACTTCAATTCGCCCGTAATATAACCTCGTGTCGACACACTTACATAAAGTGAGTTATTCATTTTTATAATCCCCTCAGAAATATCATTCGCCTGTTTGCCTTTTTTAAGGCCATACAATATAGCGACATTTAGTATCAGTGATATCAACTATGCATGTAACATTCAGTATAAAAAGAGTGTGTATATAAAAAAGAAAGTAACGCCATAAAGCATAAATGAAACAGGTAGCTCTCGCCATCAGTAATTCACGTCATTGTCATGCCAATATGGAGGTGCCATCCTTCGCTGTATCTGTATAGCATCATATCATTTATGGCATTTATATCGGGGTTGCACCTCGCTATAGTTACAATATTACCTACTATGATTACATCATTTGGAAGCTATTTAATTTAACCAACCATTTAAAACAAAATTCAGTTAGTTTTCTGCTGAACAACATAAAGAGCTATCCATAGTCCACCCTGATTAATTTTTCCCCCATATATATACTTGAAAAAGAGGAGCAGCAATTATCAACACTCCTCAACAGCCGGCCAACAAGGGCATTATATCCAGGAAAAATCCCCCTTATATACACTGAAGTGGTGTTAGGGCATCAAAACAATAGCAGCTTACTAAGAAATTTCCTCTCCAAACAGCCATATAAAATTAATAAGAAAAGCAACAGCCGGCCTGAAGGCAAGGAAAAGCCCAACATAATGAATAACAGCAGTTAAATGGAAGGGGAATCCCCTTATATAATCATAATAGCAGTTCATGGTAAAGAGACTCCCCTCCCAAAACCAAAACTTGCAACTGCTAATTAAACTCCCTCCCCAATTTCCAAAATAACAGAACCATAGCCGGCCAAGATCAAGCAAACAGTACACATTTCATGAAATTTCCCCCAACCAGAAATCGTTAAAGCCAAGTAGAAATCAGTATTGAAATATAAAAGAGAAAGAGAGAGGCTCACTGTGAAGCATAACTCAAAAAGGCACCGAGAGTAACGATGAGGAAGAGAAGAGGGTCGCAGCCAGCCCTAATTCCAGCCCGACAAAAGATCCAGGCCAACCAAACCTTGCTCGGCTAGCTCAGAACAGAACAGTAGAGCCTTGCCAAACCTAACAGTAGCGAATGGATGCTCTGTTAAACCTAGTCGACATAAGAACGAGAGCGAGAGAGGAGGAAGGCGGTAGTGTAAATGCAAACATAGAACTTCTCGTGCTTTATCCTCTCCCACCGCCTCAACCCCACCGCCTAAACGCCTTAAGTTACATAGCCATTTCGTTATTGGCACACCAAGTTGCCAATTAGCACAACAAGTACATCAAGCTACCAATATAACCTATTGGCACACCCATTTCAGTTCTTCTTAACCGCATTCAACGCAGCGAATACGCTACTGGCACCCCAAGTATAATGAAAGGTGTAGTACTTACTTGCAACATGTAGAATATAGGAAAAAGTAACAATATAGGAAAAATTTATTTTCCGTTAAAACATTTCGAGTGCCGTAACACGTCAATAAATTCATACTCAACTTTCAAATCTATGCCAAGTTGACACTGAGTTATATTTTCATCATAGGGGACATATCATAACTTAAATTGAGTTTTATATTATTTATTTGCGTCACTTCATCTTTTGGGCCGTTACATTTGAGGTGATGATCTCGTGGCGTTCTGTGCTCGGAACGAAGCTTGGAGGAGGAGGACAAAGTTCTCTGGTCCGTCTTCGAGGCGTTCGAAGATTCTTCAAGGTCTCCTTCGAAGGTGATGAAGATCTTCAAAGAGTGCTCTCTCTTGCACTTAGGAGGAGAGGAGGGAAAAGAGAAAGATAGAAAAGTGAGAATGCTTGGGGTCCTTATTAATAGGCCCCGGAGGTGGTTACGGTAGTTATGTGGTTATCCGCAAACCGTAACCACCATATTTACTATTTGCAGGCCGGTTTTATAAGGTTTACGATGCGTATTACTTGCGTATTTTTTTATACGCACCCCCCCCCCCCCCCCCCAATGTGTTTTTGGATAAACGCACCCGCCCATGACAAGTGGTTACTCAGATGGTTACTCGCCAGTCAGAGGGTGGAGGTTTTGCGGAATGATCGTACGATCATGGGTGAGGGTCCAGCCGGCGACGGGGGAACCGGTCGGTGGTGAGGAGACCAACCGGCGGCGGAAGCCAGCAGGCGAGGGAGAGGCGGACGGGAGGACGGACGACCGTATCGCACGACAAGGCAGTTATCCGCGTGGTCGGCCGACAGCACGACAAGGCGGTTATCCGCGTGGCCGGCCGCATTGCCTCGCGGTCGCGCGCCTCGCGGCGGGGTGCGACCACGACCGAACGCGTGGCCGGTCCCGTGGCCTCACGCCCGCACGCTGCGCGGCGGAGCGCGGCCACGGCCGGCCAGGAGGCCGACCGTGCGGTCGTGTGCCTCGCGACCGCGTGCGACCATGGCAGGACGTGAGGCCGTCCGCGCGGCCTCGCAGTCGCGCGTCCTGCGGCCGGGCGCAGTGGGCGTGCGGCCAAGGTGGGGCGGGCGGCCGGCCGAGCGGCCTTGCGGCCGTGCTCCCCATGCGGGTGCCCAAACGTGGGGTCGCACCCTGTGGACGTGCGACAAAGGGTGGCCGACCGGGTAGCCAACCTCCGGGCATGCGTTTGCACGTCGGTAACGTGCCGACAGTCGGTTGAAGCGACGGTTGGATCAGACCGTGCGTGGTGATCATGCACGTGGTGGTTTTCCTCCTAACTCCCCACTAAATGTGTGGAGGTTATGGAATTCCGGCTATTCGCAGCCCAAAATTCCTATATAATGAGGGTTACCCCATCAATCCTGAATATCAAAATGGGGATTTCCTGAATATCAAAAATGGGAATTTCCAGGATATCAAAAATGGGAATTTTCAGGATATCAGAAATGGGAATTTCAAGTTGCTAGACCGAGGAATGGGGCCTTCAAATGAATTTTCTTGTACAAAAAGATATTCCAAGCTCATGCAATTTTCAAGTGCGGTGGGTATTTCGCTAAATAGATTGATGTTCGCAGTTGCAAATCAGTTCGAATTAGTCAATTTGCGCGCCCATTTTCGCAGGCAATTTCCCCCTAAGCAAACTATTTGAGATATCAAGTCCCACTAAAAAAGATCGAAGGTTGAGAACTTCAGGAATTTCTCCATTGAATCTGTTCCACGACAGAGCCAGCTCATGCATGTTCACTAGATTCTTAAAGCCGGCAAGTATGGGCGGGTTCAGAGAGGGGCCAAAGTGAGACACCCCCTATTTTTGTTATTTTTATAAGCAAACCAAAATTTGGCTATTCATAGATCAAATTTGGCTATTCACAAACCAAACTCGGCTAATTGCCCACTCAAAAATTATTTGACCGTGAAGCCGTGACCCGCCTTCGTCGCTCACAAAAATAACTTACAATCTCTTCTATGGCATAACAGCACGATGTCACGACAGTCGACGCATCCGATTTCTTCGTCTCTACACCGACGCCTACTTGCACAAGGCACGACATTGTCGTCTATCGACACAATCCATTTCTTATTTCTAGGGAAAAGCTGCACCCTCTCCAACTCTCCGTACTTTAAGTATCAACCTCACAATAATTCAACGCTCACGAGTCCACGATGACCTAAACTAAGGTTTTCCGCTCTCATCACTTCGTCATGTAAGTCAATTTTCTTGAATCTGATCTTTACTTACGACTTCTACTTCTAGATGTGTGCTAGATTGCTAGTTCCGCCTTTATGGTTCAGAAGCTCTCACTTATCAATCCATTATTATGCGTCGACCTCTCATAGTCTCATCTTCTCCTCCATGATCCAATACTCTGCCACTCTAGTTCTCACTTCTCATCCTCTCTTAAATTCACTACCTTTCTGGATATCTTCCATTTCTCAATTCTCTATAATGGTGTAATGCCTTGATTTTTTCTCTAGATAAAGGTCGAACATGGGAGTTACCACGTCGCAGTTGAGGTTACTACCGATTATCAAATTAATTCAAAAAATGGTTCATTTTCACCCTTTTCGATCTCTATTTGCTACCATGAGCAGCCTGGAGGCTACCGCCGCACGTTAGGTGTTATCGATGGCGGTAGCATTCATTCTATTTTGCCCAACTGGACTGGGAGATGCCGTCGCACGGTAGCCCTACCACTGCGCGATAGCTATTATTAGGCAGATCAATTTATTTTAGATCCACGATCGTAGCGATTAATTCTTCAAGCTACTGCAAGTATTGAATTCGAAAGAGTATGGGCATAGCTACTGCAAGTATTTTAGATCTGCAAGCTTTTGAAGTTCGTGGTGATTAATTCTTCCTATGATTACTGCAAGTATTGAAAGAGTATTCTAAACTATAAATTATATCAAGAAAGTTGCGAAATAGTATAGTGATCAAATGTTGAATGATTATTTGGTTAATTTTATTAAAAGATACTTTTTTTGGAAGTTTACGACGATGATGTGTTTGTGTTCGATCATTTTCAAAAATGAAGACTCGTCGTGAACAATTATAATTTTTTTCGTATATTTTGTATTATCCAATTTAGATAATTGAATGAAATTTTGTACGGCTTTGTAGTGTCATCGATATAACATTTTTGTACAATTATATTTAGAATTGTCTTTTGTGCACCCCATTTGTAATTTCGTAATTCCGTCATTATTGGCAAGCATGCTTCCACTAAACATGTTATTCTACAAGTGAAAAGTTGATTCAGCTGAGAAAGCCGCTTGCTAATTGGGTCAAGAATTTGGCCATCAAACCTCTTTCTTTGTAAAATCAGAACATGCATTGCTCTTAATGATAACCAATGTAGTTAGTAGGTTTTCTTCATAATAGCAACCGTATGTGAAATATGAAATGTAAGAATTGGGAATACATTATCATGAACCGACATTATTTGATAATATGCAAGCAAATGCTTTTGTGAGAAGCTCATTAAATATTTTCATAATTTGGTGTGAGAAAAGCATGTTGAGGTACAAATACAACTTCAGGATTTGCGGATACCAAAGGGATACACATAGCAAAAAATGGCCGGTGTATATCATCACCCTAGCTAAAAGTAGAGGTGCAAATAAAGCTCGGGTCCGGTTGCCCGTCCCGAGACCGCCCAGATCAGATCCCGGGCCTGGTTAGGCCCAGGTCGGACCTAGGGGTCTAGGCCCTGTTTTTGCAAGGGTCCAACCCTGGTACCCGGGTCGGGACCTGGCTCGTCCAGTGATTTTCGCCCAGCTCAGCGCTGCCTAGCATTTATTGTTGGGCGCTGTCCACCCAACAAAGATCTGCCAAAGGCGGCGCTAGATGCCCAACAATATTGGCCAAAAGGCAATTGCTAGATGCCTTTTGGCATCAATAGTTGTTGCTGCCAACTTTGAGGCTTGCCTAGCCAGGCCTGACTTGGCTGGGGGCCGATATGGTAGGCTCAGACAATCCCCCTTTTCTTAGAGAGACCCGGGCCCGGCCTGGGTCTAGTTTGCTTGGGGCCATGAAGGAAAATAGCTCGGGAGCCTGGGACCGACATGCAGAAAAGACAGGATACATGAGAGAGGAAAAGTTTTTTCCAAGTTCTCTTAAACCTCTTTAAATAGATAGTACTGCAAACAATGTTTTTCTTCATTTTCAAAGACGAAAATGAGGAGCTTGTATGTTCGCAACGAAGAGCAGTTCTGCACGGGCGTAGCCCTATGTACGATTATTCGTGTGTGTCTGTCTACATATCTATAAATATACTATATATGTAAGAAAAAAATACCATTTGGTGAAACATTAATCTTTCTATTTTTGCCATTCTTTAATACAAAATTTTCATTTTTTCAAATGTGAATTTAATTTATATGTTTTAATTTAATTTAAAAAATTGAGCCCTCATCCCCTAAATTCCCATAGAGTTTGGTATAATCGACAGCAAAATATTTCATGAAGATGACTAGCGGAAGATGTATTGTCATGTCGGGGAACGATTATCACGTCAGGATGAAATTTAAACACCTTTCACATTTGGTTGATGGATCATTTTGGCCGTTGCTGCAAACCTTATTTTCGTCAATAATGGAAGGAGAAATCCAAAACTCATGACGTCTCTCTAACCGCTCGATAAAACTTCATTTTCAAAGCAATATTGGATTACTCTACGAAAATACGCAAGATAACTATTCAATAGAAAGTTTTATTAGACTTTTGACGAAGGACCATTCCACCCAAATGAAACTTTCACAGCCGATTACCGGAGTTTTAGGCCATCGATAGAGACACTGCCCCCACCATCGGAGCTCGTTGCGACGAGATAGGCTTCCCTAAAATTTATTGTATATTTAGATTGTCCCGGATAATCACTAGCTGGGATTAATCCCAACATTATCTATTGAACAACTAGCTGCTCTATATATTAATTGTAAACGATTTAATAGATTATCGACGAACGTTGAGCATGATTATCCGGTACGTGTAAACAGATTTTAAGTTGATCGAGCATGCATCCACGTGCATGGGCTTCTCTCTCTATGTTAGAAAGGTAATGAGAGCAAAATAATAATCAGCACTATATTCATCCTTTTGAGGGTATATATATACATGGAGGAGAGGTTCCATCTTTACAAATTTGAGATGTGTGACTAAAGGAGAGAGAAAGATAATGGGCCAAGAACTGGGCCTTTACACATGGGCTTTTATATACTAAATTATATTAACACCCCCCTCAAACTCATCAAGGTCGAAGAGTGAGTTTGAATCATAATTTACAAAAAGACTGAGAGTCGACTAGTGAGAGTTGTTGGATCAAGAATTCATGTATCTGAGTGGAATGAGCTTTGGTAGAGAAGTCCGCAATCTGAAGTGTAGACGAGATATGTGGAAGCGAGATGGTCTTATTTAAATACTGTTGACGGACATAATGACAGTCAATCTCAATATGCTTAGTGCGTTCATGAAACATAGGATTGGAAGGAATCTAAATAGCACTTGTGTTGTCGCAGAACAGTGGTGTGGCACTTGGGATTGAGATGTGGAGATCTTGTAGTAGGCGCTGAAGCCAAGTTATCTCAGTAACAGTGGTGGCCATGACACGATACTCGGCTTTAGAACTAGAGCAGGATATAACATCTTGTTTCTTGGATTTTCAAGAAATGAGAGAATCTCCAAGAAAAACACAGTATCCGGTGGTGGATTTACGATCAGAGACGTCACCAGCCCAATCAGCATCAGTATAGGCACAAAGACTTAAGGATGAGTTTGATGGAAAAAGTAGAGATCTGGTCATTGTGCCACGAAGATATCGCAGGATGCGATGAAGAGCAGTATAATGAGTATTCTGTGGTTGAGAAACAAACTGGCTGATGATATGCACGACATAAGAGATGTCTGGACGACTGATGGTGAGATATACTAGCATGCCAACCAGTTGTTTGTATCTTGATGAATCAGATAGAATTTCTCCTTCTTGTGGACTAAGCTTGAGGTTTAGCTCAAGTGGAGTAGCAGCAACACGATCATCAGTTAATGCAGCTCAATCAAGGATTTCAGTAATAAACTTCTGTTGCGATAAAAGATAGCCCCTGGGAGTGTGATCAATCTCTAGACCAAGAAAGTATCGAAGAGATCCAAGATCTTTCCTGTTGAATATGCTTTTAGTCGCCCCATGTGATGATCATATCATCAACATATAATAATAGGAGAGTGCCAGAGGAATGTGTGAATAAAGCTGTGTATGAGATACTTGCAATAAAGCTGGCTAATAAGACGACAATTGTGAACTTAGAGAACCACGCACGAGGGGCCTGTTTGAGTCCATAGAGAGCCTTGCGAAGGTAACAAACCTGTCATGCTGAGTAAGAGACCCCTGGTGGTGGTGTCATATAGACATTTTCAGAGAGGTCACCATGAAGAAAAACATTCTTAACATCCAATTGAGAGATATTCCATGCGTGCGCGGCGATAATGGCAAGGATAGTGCGAATGGTAGTCTTTTTGGAGACCGGGGCAAATGTCTCATCGTAGTCAATGCCATGTTGTTGTTCAAAACCATGGGCGACTAGTCGAGCCATGTATCTGTCAATTGTTCCGTCAACTAATGTTTTGATTCGGTAGACCCATTTACAGCTGATGGTGCGAATACCTTTAGGTAGAGGGGCAAGGTCACAAGTGTTGGTGTTATGCAAGGCAAGTAACTCTTCTTTCATGGCCTTCTGCCATACAGGTTGTAAGACCCTCTTTTTTTTTACTTATAAACCGGGTCTTACCGCCCAGAACCGCCGTCTTGCGGTGAGGCCAATGCGCCAAATGGTCATCACCACAACACGCCGATCCTGCCGGCTAATCAACATCATCTGGGCCAACCACAATTCATAGTAATAGAAGCAAATAGAAGCACAAGTCCACAAATCACATTAAATATATAAATTACAAGTTTACAATGTCCACGATGAGAAATAAAGTAAAAGAGGGCATATGCCCATTACATGTTCAAATATAGTGCATCAAGACTCTCATTCTACTTTTATGCGGAAGCAATCAAACTCTGTCTTCATACATCTGTAACTGTTGTTGCGACGACGTGTAACGGTTGTTCTGCTTCACCTCGTCTTCCTATCCTGTCTCCTAAGCGGGGTCCTGCTGCTCCGGTACATCATCCCTTAAAATGAAGTGGTCCACTGACCGTCAGTCTAAAAGACTCAGCATATTCCTCACCGCCTCCACCCGCGACTCCTATGCACCGTGCGGGAGGAGGAAGCGGAGGACATCAAGGGGTAATTCAAAGAAGCAGGTGACAAGTGGTAAAACTAGCAATGTATATCAAGCAAAAGATACATAGCTTCTAGCTAGCAGGAGTACACTAATTAAGATTACTCTAGCAGTTCTACAATTAGGCTTGTAATAAGAGCAAACAATAGAAGAAAGCTACAATAGCAGTAATATGAGCAAGTAAAGTAATATGAAGAGCAGCTAGGAAAATTAACCTTAACTTATATGCGTACACACAAGACACATAAGTTAAGGGATCTGGCAAGAAGTAAACTCATCGTATAAAAGAGCCCACACTAATTTATACGATGAGGTCTCGGTTTGTGCAGAAATGCTATGCTATGATGTGCAATGCAATGATGCAATGTTTGTATTATTATTTCATACACATGCAACTCACCCACATGACTCTGTACGTACAGACCTTTAGTTCCCACTTTTCGGAGGTAGCTAACCTCTCGGGCACCTCCCGTCGTGGTCAAACGGTGGCAGAGGAGCGGGCGTCTCCTCACCTAGGTGGGTAAGTCACACTACCAGACCTAGGCCCTAACGTATGCTGTGATACCGGTACTCATGAGCTCCTGCGTACTAATCTGAATTGGCCAGGCAGGGTTTAGGGAATCCGTCCCGTCGGACACGCAGTAAGACAACCTGGCCCCCATAAAACCATTAGCACTGCCGAGTCAATGAACTGTTGTCGGTGTGCCGACTAAGACAGGACCGAAGACCCACCACAACTTATACACAAGCAACATGTAGTAGCCTTTTACTACCGAGCCTCCAGCTCGCAATTCTACATCAGTATTTATAAAGTAGAGCCTACCGCTCACCAGACTATACCAGTCTATTATTTAAACTACGAGCATACCGCTCGCTAGACTACACTAGTCTTATATTTAAATTACGAGTCTACCACTCGCTAGACTACACTAGTCTTCCTTATATATCCCGAGCTTACCGCTCGCAGGACTATCCCAGTCCTTCCTTATATATCCCGAGCTTACCGCTCGCAGGACTATCCCAGTCCTTCCTTATATATCCCGAGCTTGCAGCTCGCAGGACTATCCCAGTCCTTCCTTATATATCATCTCAGTTTGGGATGGAGGTTAACTTGTCAAGTTCACCTACTTACTAATCTTGCCTATAATTTAGTTGATCTTAGAAGCTTTAGGGTTAGCCTTGAACTTCCGGAGGGTTACCCGGTAAGGGGCTCGCAGCGGTACTAGGAAGTGTGACGGGCTGACACCCCGAACTTCCTATTCCCAAGGCACTTAATCTTGTTGGTATCTACCCTTTTTTACTTGATCCCCATTTTCCTCTCCAATTACATTAAATCTCTAAGATGAGTTAAACTTGGCACTTAGGGGTGGGGAGTTCATTTGAACTCCAACACCACCAACTGTGATCGGGTGCTGACTCTCCCGTCGTCACATTCTAAGCTCGAGTTCCCTTCTTCACCGAGGAACTGCACACATACACTTAACATTCTCAACCTCACTTGGACTCACACTCCTATTCTTCGTCATCCTTAATCCAGGGTTTGCCTTAGATACTTCTCGACTTCGCCCTTGAGTATTTACCTTAAGATGGCTCACCCGGCTAAGGGCAGTTTTACTTCCATATAATCGTTTAACACTGATGAGTTGTTTGTGGGGCCCTTGACGAGGTCTAACTTCCTTTCTTATCATTGTAAATTCCTACACTTATAGCTTTGCTAAACGCACCCCAATCCTAATTTCCCATGATGCCCTTGGAGATGCTCTTCCAAATAGTCTGAGCCTTCATAATAATTAAAGAGTTAATAGTTCTATGTGTGAAGGTCAGTGGTGGTCTAAATCATATAAATCAGTTTTACTATTTGCAGACCAAAATAAGATTGAGCTAGATTCGACTCCTATGGTGCAATCTTGATCACATCATATCCAAATGAGTTCCAATTATTACCATAGGTTCGCAATGAGTAGTGATCTAACAACCTTAAATCCTAATTTCATAAATTTTCTAGGGAACCTTTAATCATAGTTTCTATTTAAAATAGAAGATGGGCAAATAGAGATTTCTACATCGAGTGTCAACTAGTGATCTCCATAAATTCTGATAAATTCACTGTAACATAATATTGGTCTAAAAACCTCAAACCCCAAGTTTCACATTTTTTACAGGGATTATTTAACCATAAATTCTAATTAACATAAATGGGGTGCAAATAGGGATTTACACATCAAGTATTAGATTATGACCTCAACAAATTCTGGAAGAATTACTATAGCATACTACTGGTCTAAAAACACCAGATCCCGAGTCTCATATTATTTCAAGGAGTATTTATCCTTAATTATCATTTATTACATTTGGTGTGCCAATAAGGGTTTACACTACAAGTGCTATGTTAAGACTTCAATAAATTATGGGAAAATTATTATAGCACACTATTGGTCTAAAACACCATTATAGGCCTATGACCCGAGATCTAGAATTTTCTTGATTCAATTACCCATTTTTATTTCAATAGTTGGAAGGGGCCTATATTGAATTTAAACATAAATCCCTATAATTTTGACTCCAAAAATTCTACAACTTCAGAGGGTGAGAAATTCCATCCTCACCAACTCATAACCATAACTTCAAGGGCATCTAATGGGGCAAATGGGCCAAAGTCACCTTTTTCCCATTTTTGCTAAATGCACCCCAATTTTCACTACACCCTTAAATCCAAAGATTCAATTTGAAGCTCAGAGAAATCCACTCATGCACATGAGTTGAATTCATATTTAGAGGTGGTTGATATCATGCCTAAGGCCTGGGCAAATAATCAAGGCATTTGCTTGAGCTCAAGTCACTAAACACACCAGATGCACTTTTATACATGTCTCACTATAAGTGGCCTAAAAGGGGCTACACTTGACCAAATGACATGAAGTCAGTGGCATTTTAAAGGTAGCCTCAATGTCTACAATACTTATGTTGACCACTAACTCCAGAAGTGAACATAACCTAGGTGGATTTAACATGTAAGTGTTGTACAAGATTGTTTAACATAGCAAGACACTATTAAGACATGTCACACCAAAAATGGTATAGAATGAGTTATACTTGGCCAAATGACATGAAGTCAGTGGCATTTTAAAGTTAACCTCAATATCTACAATACTTATGTTGATCACTAACTCCAGAAGTGAACATAACCTAGGTGGAATTAACATGTAAGTGTTGTACAAGATTGTTTAACATAGCAAGACACTACTAAGACATGTCACACCAAAAATGGTCTAGAATGAGTTATACTTGACCAAATGACATGAAGTCAGTGACATTTTAAAGGTAACCTCAAGGTCTACATTAGTCATGTTGATCACTACTTCCAGAAATGAACATAACCTAGGTGAATTCAACTTACAAGTGTTGTACAAAGTGTAAAATTCAGCAAAACACTATTGTAGACATGTCACACTAAAAATGACATAGGAGGAGTTGTACTAATCCAAATGACATAAAGTCAGTGACATTTTAAAAGTAACCTAAAGGGCTACAATGTTCATGTTGAATCAACCAATTCAAAGTTTCATAGTATATCAGGGAGTACTTATCATACTACTCAATAATCAACAAATTATCCATGGAAGATATTTCAGAACTTGAAAAGGAACTAAGCTAAATTTTCATCTAGGCCACATGAGATTATTTCTACTGATGTGCCTCATCATAAAGCTACACATTCCAGAAAATCATCATTCTTCATATATAACTTCCTCACTAATTAATTAAGTTTCCCATGGAGGGCAATTCAAAATTGTAAAGGAGCTACCCTAAAATTTTAACCATACCACATGAAATTTTCAACCAAACCACATGAGATGGTTTCTAAGGGTATTTAATATCATAAAGGACTATGCCTAGAAGGTGGGATTTTTTGCTAGTTGTTTTAATCTTATAATCTTCATTAATCTACTAGTGTGACCATTTTCCTTTAATTAAAAACTTTAGGGAAATAACTTCCAAAAATCAAGAGACTTATGACAATCATGTATAACCATATGACATACACTAACCCCAAGGTTTCAGAAGCATGCAAGGTGATCCCCACCTTCAACCCCATCAAAAAGCTCAAAAGCTCAATTTGAGTAATAGCACCCCAATTTTCCTCTTAAGACCCTAACTTCATTTTGAAGTTCAGAGAAAAATACTCATGCATATTATATGATATTTTAACCAGTGATTTAGATATGTATGAAGAGCTCACCCCCCAAATTAGGGGGTGTTTGGAGTTATACAACTCCTTAAATATCAAAAATGTACTTTTACTAATAAATGAAATAACCCAATGGATACACCTCCAAAAATGCTCAAATTAAAACCCTAGGTGTGTCTTCGTACCCTGCATGCATGGTAGAAAAATCAAGGGATTTGGTTAAGTCAATTGAAAGATATAGCCTTTTTAATTTCTGCCCTACACAAGGAGCAGTCCTAGGAAAGAGGGTGCTCTGATGTCCACATTGCACCAAATTAGATGATTAAGGTGGCAAATGAAAGTGAACTCATAGGGCTACAAAAGTTGTCTCTGCCCCTTTTTGCAAATATGGCCTCTAAGGCCTTCAAAGATTGCATGCAAACTACTTAAAAATCCTAGGCAGAATTATTATGGTTTGCCAATAGACATAAAGAGCAGTCCTAGGAAAATGGGTGCCCTGGTGTCCACAGTGCACCAAATCAGATGATTAAGGTGTCAAATGAAAGTAGACCCATAGGGATACGAAAGTTGTCTCTGACCCTTTTTGCAAATATGGCCTCTAAGGCCTTCAAAAATTGCATGCAAACTACTTAAAAATCCTAGGCAGAATTATTATGGTTTGCCAATAGACATAAAGAGCAGTCCTAGGAAAATGGGTGCCCTGGTGTCCACATTGCACCAAATCAGATGATTAAGGTGTCAAATGAAAGTAGACCCATAGGGATACGAAAGTTATCTTCCCCTTTTTGCAAATATGGCATCTAAGGCCTTCAAAAATTGCATGCAAACTACTTAAAAATCCTAGGCAGAATTATTATGGTTTGCCAATAGACATAAAGAGCAGTCCTAGGAAAATGGGTGCCCTGGTGTCCACAGTGCACCAAATCAGATGATTAAGGTGTCAAATGAAAGTAGACCCATAGGGCTACGAAAGTTGTCTCTTCCCCTTTTTGCAATTATGGCCTCTAAGGCCTTCAAATATTGCATGCAAACTACTTAAAAATCCTAGGCAGAATTATTATGGTTTGCCAATAGACATAAAGAGCAGTCCTAGGAAAATGGGTGCCCTGGTGTCCACAGTGCACCAAATCAGATGATTAAGGTGTCAAATGAAAGTAAACCCATAGGGCTACGAAAGTTGTCTCTGCCCCTTTTTGCAAATATGGCTTCTAAGGCCTTCAAAAATTGCATGCAAACTACTTAAAAATCCTAGGCAGAATTATTATGGTTTGCCAATAGACATAAAGAGCAGTCCTAGGAAAATGGGTGCCCTGGTGTCCACAGTGCACCAAATCAGATTCTTAAGGTGTCAAATGAAAGTAGACCCATAGGGCTACGAAAGTTATCTCTGCCCCTTTTTGCAAATATGGCCTCTAAGGCCTTCAAAAATTGCATGCAAACTACTTAAAAATCCTAGGCAGAATTATTATGGTTTGCCAATAGACATAAAGAGCAGTCCTAGGAAAATGGGTGCCCTGGTGTCCACATTGCACCAAATCAGATGATTAAGGTGTCAAATGAAAGTAGACCCATAGGGCTACGAAAGTTTTCTCTGCCCCTTTTTGCAATTATGGCCTCTAAGGCCTTCAAAAATTGCATGCAAAGTACTTAAAAATCCTAGGCAGAATTATTATGGTTTGCCAATAGACATAAAGAGCAGTCCTAGGAAAATGGCTCTACAAGGAGATGTAGTGCTCCAAATCACTTGATTTCAAATCCTACAGAAAATAGACATCAAGAGCTACAAAAGTTATCTCAGCCAACTTTTCAAGATCTGGCCTCTAAGGGCCTCAAATCTGGCATTCAAGGTCTGTATATTCTTAGGTCATTTCTAAGTGGCCTGCATATAGCCTGATCTTGATCAGATCAACGGCTGTGATTACATCTTCTTCCTCCAGCCTAAGGGCGTGATTTGCCCGACCTGGAGCAATCTCCAACTCCATTTCCTGGCCATCTAACCACCTCCCATGCCGGCCACCACCACCACCACCTCCGTTGAGGTGGGGGCTAACGTTTGGCGGCGATCCGGCCGCCGTAGATGGTGTTTTCCGGCGAACCCAACACCACTCAAAATCCGAAATTCTCCATTTTTCTCACATGGGATCAGGCTCAATTGAGCCCGATTTCTCTCCTAAATTCATCTAGATGCTAGCACAAGTGGAGAGGGGAAGGAAACTTGCCTCAATCGAGCTTAATGGTGGACTTTTCCCGGAACCGCCATGGCCGACCATGCTCCAAGCTCTCCCATGCCGATTCCTCATTTCTCCATCAAATGTCTTGATCCAAGACTTGATTTCAGTTGCTTGGCACCATCTGAAGCTGATGGAGGGGTGTATTGGGGGTGAGGTTGGCTCTAAGTGGTGTTGCCATTAAGGGATTTCGGCCATGCCTTGGAAGCTCCTCCTTGGCTCCATTTGGCATCAATCTAACAGGAAAATGGCTGGCATTCATGATGGCAGCTGGGAGAAGGCATGGGGAGTGTGAATTGAAGCCATGTGGCCTTCATCCCATGAATTCATGGTTGGTTCTTTCCAAAATTTGGGGATTTCTCCTAATTACCCCCTTGCATGGCATCTATTTTTGAAATCTGAGGTTGGACATGGTAATTAGCACCTTAGGCTGCTGGGTGGGCCTTGATTCAAGGCCTTAGCCCATTGGAATAGGCTTGGGCTTTCATTTCTCCTTTTTGGGCTTAGGTTTGACTTCTCGCTTGAACTTCTCAAACATCTCCAGCCACTCCCCTGTTGTTGGCGGCTGCGAGTGGCCTGAGTCAGAACCATTTCCTCCATCTCCTGTCATCGAACCTAGCTTGAGATTTTCCTTCACCGGCTACGGTCCACGCTCACCGCACCAAAAATGTTGAAACCTGCAACAGGTCTCTTGAGTTCGGACCCACTGGGGTGTAGCCGATGCTTACTTCTCCCTCACTAGACTCTCTTGACGGTGGATGTGAGAATGTGAATAGACCCAAGGCTGAAGCGAGGAGGTCCCGCCACACACCCGAAAGATCTTAGAGAGTTTCCCCTCCCAAACCAGAGCTCAACCGGGCACCTTGGAGGGCACTAGCAGCCGACCAAAAACTAGCCTGGAGGAGAGGATTCTCTCAAATCGGATCTCCTCCAAGGTGCCCTTAAGGGCTATTTATAGATTTTTCTAGGCTGGTCTGCAAATAACATGAATCCGCCTTTTAATTTTACTAACGGCACCCCAAATTGGTCTGCTAACAGCCTAACTCCGCTGTTCCGAAGGGCTATTTGCAGCCCACCAGGGGTATTATGGTCATTTCCACCTCAAATCATCCTGGGCGAGTGGTCCGTGAGGGCACCACTCGCTGGGCACCCGCCTAGCTGGGCGAGTGCCCATGCTTCCGGGCGAGTGGTCCGTGAGAGCACCACTCGCCTAGCTCCTTCTCTTCTGCACCTTACCCCCACCAAACCGGGGGTACTTCCTCCTCCTAGCCGGGGCGAATGATCTGGCTGACCCAGGTCTCGCCAGTTGGCTTGAGGGGCCCACTCGGCGAATACGGGTTGTACAATGACATTTTCGTTTTGGACATGTTTCTCCTTCCTGCTTAAAAACTTTGTCTGCTTAATTTCCCTTTATTTCTAGTTCTCATTTCTCACCTTGTGATATTTGTCATTTTGCAAAACAAAGAAAATTGCCCCATTTTTCTAGTGAATCCAAATCTTCAAAAGCTTTTGAATTAATACATGTTGATATTTGGGGTCCTTATTCTACAACTTCTGTGAATGGGCATCGTTTCTTTCTTACGATTGTTGACGATTTCACTCGTTTTACTTGGGTCATTTTTATGAAAAGCAAAGGAGAAACACGACAACATATACAACATTTTTGTGCGTATGTTGAGACACAATTCCAAACCAATCTAATACGGAGTGACAATGGGGTTGAATTTCTGATGCATGATTTTTACAACAATAAAGGAATCATACATCAAAGAACTTGTGTTGAAACACCCCAACAAAATGGTGCTGTTGAACGAAAACACCAACACATTTTGAATATAGCTCAAGCCCTTTTCTTTCAGGCTCACCTACCAAAATCCTATTAGACTTTTGCCATAGCTCACTCTATCCATATAATAAACAGGTTACCCACTCCTTTGCTCTCAAACAAAACCCCCTATGAAACTCTCTTTCACAAACCCCCACGATTTACGCATCTCAAAGTCTTTGGATGTCTTTGCTATGCTAATACTCTCACTTCTCATCGCAACAAGTTCTCCCCAAGGGCTAGAAAAGCCAATTTCCTTGGATATCAAGATGGTATAAAAGGATATGTTCTCCTTGACCAACAATCAAGACAACTCTTCATCTCTAGGAATGTTGTGTTTTTTGAACATTTTTTTCCTCTTGCTCAACAAACTTTCCCCACTTCAAATCCTAACCCTACTCCTCCTCATTCAACATCTCTTGATTTTCAAAATATCGATCTTATTGCTGCTAAGACACATTCCAATGATACGCCAGCACACACTGATGACATCAACGTTGCTCCAGTGCTTTCTGGCGATATAACAGCTTACCAAGAAGAAGCAGCTTGTGAAAGACATTCTGCCGACGTTACCTTGCCAAGAAGAAGAAGCCGAACCAAAAATCCTCCATCCTATCTTCAGGACTATCACACTTCCCTTCTCACAAATACAATTGCAGATGCCTGCCCTGACACTGCTGCCTTTAAAGTTTATTATCCTCTATCTGATGTTTTAAGCTATGACAAGTGTTGTCCTACTTATAAATCTTTCCGTCTTAATGTCTCTTCCCATTTTGAGCCACGTACCTATGCACAAGCATCAAAACAAAAATGTTGGAATGATGCAATGAAGGCGGAACTCGCAGCTCTTAAGGAGAATAACACCTGGAAAATTGTTGATCTACCGCCTGGTAAGACTCCCATTGGATGTAAATGCGTATATAAGATAAAATATCGAGCTGATGGATCTATCGAACGACATAAGGCAAGGCTTGTAGCGAAGGGATACACACAAATGGAAGGCATAGACTATTTTGACACCTTTTCTCCTGTTTTGAAGCTTACAACCTTGCGTGTTCTCCTTACAATTGCAACAATAAAGGATTGGTCTCTCGAGCAACTTGACATTAATAATGCCTTCCTTCATGGGGACTTAGATGAAGAGGTCTATATGATCTTACCACCTGGTTTTGAATCCCTTAACCCCAATCAAGTGTGCAAACTCCAAAAATCCCTTTATGGGTTAAAGCAATCAAGCCGGCAATGGTATTTCAAGCTATCACTTGAACTTATTAATCTTGGTTACACACAATCTACAGCAGATCATCCTTTGTTTATTAAGAAAACTCTCACAAGCTTTACTGCCATTCTCATCTATGTTGATGACATTGTCCTGGCTGGAGACAACATCGAAGAAATACAAACTGTAAAAGGAAAACTGAATGAACTTTTCAAAATTAAAGACCTTGGGAGTCTTAGATTTTTTTTGGGACTTGAGATTTCCAGATCCTCAGAAGGCATCATGCTCAATCAACGCAAGTATGCACTGGAATTATTGGAAGATAGTGGTCTTTTAGCTGCTAAACCCATGCTTTCTCCACTAGATCCTAGTCTCAAGCTGCAAAAGGATCAGGGTCAGTCCGTTCATGATCCTCCAAGTTTCAGAAGGCTGATTGGTAGACTGTTGTACCTAACCACCATGCGACCTGACATCAGCTTTGCTGTTCAGCAACTTAGTCAATTTATTTCTTCACCAATGGAACCCCATTATCGTGCGGCTCTTCGCATTTTAAAATATCTGAAGGGAGCGCCGGCCAAAGGTCTTTTCTTTCCTGCAGAGAACACTTTGACATGCTCAGGTTTCTCCGATGCTGATTGGGCCTCTTGCCCAGATTCTCGAAGATCAGTGACTGGCTTCTGTGTCTTCATTGGCCACTCTCTTGTTTGCTGGAAGTCTAAAAAGCAGAACACTGTTTCACGATCATCATCAGAGGCCGAATACAGAGCATTGGCCAGCCTAACCTGTGAATTACAGTGGATGAAATTCCTGCTCACTGATTTCAACGTTTCTCTGGACCAGCCGATATCAGTGTATTGCGACAATCGTTCGGCAATCTATCTTGCACACAATCCAACTTTTCATGAACGTACAAAACATATAGAGATTGATTGTCATGTGATGCGTGAGAGAGTAAAGTCCGGGTTGATACGTCTGTTGCCCATTTCTTCATCAAATCAGTTAGCAGACCCTTTTACTAAAGCCCTCTTTCCATCTGATTTTCAAACAGCAATCAGCAAGCTGTCACTGTGTGATCCTCACAGTTCACCTTGAGAGGGGCTGTTACAGATTACATTATACGTTAGTCATTGATAGGCTGCCACATGGCATCTTATTCACCGTTTATTATTTCCTTATTTGTAAGAGTGCTATATATATGGCCTCACCCTCACAGTTCCTGTAATTAACTTTTTCTTAATTCAAGACTTGGTCTTTTTATTCTCATTCAATAGCTGAATCTCCCGATTGTAAGAGCTAGGAGTGCAAGTTGAGTTACGAGTCAGATCGTGAGCTCAACTGGCATGAGAAAAATAGACTTCTGGGCCTCAATACATAGGCACTGTCTCCGCAATTTTCTTTATCATCAAAAATGAATTTTATGTTTGCAACGTGCCGACTCACCTGCACCACGGCTGTAACTAAATATTCTCTCCTGTCGAAAAAGGCGTACAAAATATGAATTTTGCTTATCTTTGATGACAATACATTTGTTTTCATTCGAGGAAAAATTGAGCGACGGTTGGTGGCACGGTCGTTGTCGCAGACCAAATAGTACATTCCTGGGTTTGTTTTGAGTTTGACAAAAAGCTGATTTCAGTCCTCAAGGTTTGCTGCATTTATAAATCAATCATTCAAGTTTTTATTTCAGACTTTTTGTTCCTAAAATTTACAAAGTATATGATTTTGATCCTTATTGTCAAATATGTTAATTATGTCTATAATGAAAAATGCTTAGGAGGGCTGCTTAGGCCTTAGGAGAGAGAATACAATGTTTAACTATCTCTTTTCTTAATTATCTCCTTGATCTCCTTCTTAAAGCAGCTAAAGTAAATGAGAGAAAACATAAATTAAGAATACAAAAAAAAAACAATAGTTTGGCAGCTGCTCTTTCGGCGAGCGACAACGTTGCCGGCGGCGATCCGATTCTTCACCCACTCGAAGCGTGAAATCGAGCAGGATACGGCGGTCCCTCTCAAGATTAAATGTAATGATGAAAATTCATTCGCGGAAGGCTGTCATTAGACAAGCCAACGTTATTTTTGAGAAGCTACTATGAACTAATCAAATTTATAAAGTTGATTTGACATGTATGATGATATATGCATTAGGATGAAGATTTTTTTTAACAAAAATAAATAAAAAATGGTGTATAACTACTTTCCACATTAATTAATTGATATTGTGCTTATTTTAAGATGCATTAAATAATTGATAGGGGTGGAGCACCAAACCTCTCGCAATCGAAGTACTGTCATGGTTGACCGTATGGGAGGAGCCTCATGTCTGTCGCTCGTGTATATATGTATATATATATATATATATATATATATATATATATGTATATATATAGTAAGAATTTTTAAATTTTCATGATTTGAAAATAGCCATTTAATATCCACCTTTCACAATCATCAATGTTGGATAGAGTTTTCAACTTTCTTGATTTGAAAATAGCCATTTATTATCTGCCTTTCACAATCATCAATGTTGGAACTTTTTTATTTAATATTCATTATATTATGTAGTTGTGATGATATTGAAAGCCGTCGTAATAACACAATTTTATTCTCTCTGAGGTGTTAAAAAAAGGGGGCTGCTATTAGCATCGCGCTTTTGTCTATTAGCACTCAAAATTTTAAAATTTTAGGGCTTATTAGCACTCACTTTTGTCTATTAGCACTCAAAAATTTAAAATTTTAGGGTGTTATTTTTAATAGCCGCAAGCAGCTCTTTCCCCTTAGATGCATGCCCCTACACATCTCCTCTCGCAGAAACGACGCCGTTGGAGTCGGCGGCGATGACGATGGCGTTGGCGGCGGTGACGATGGTGTTGGCGGAGGCGACGATGGCGTTGGAGTTGGCGGCGACGACGATGACGTTGGCGGCGGCGACGATGGCGTTGGAGTTGGCGGCGACCGCGATGGCGTTGGCGGCGGCGACGATGGTGTTGGTGGCGGCGACGATGGCGTTGGCGGAGGCGACGATGTCGTTGGAGTTGGCGGCGACGACGATAGCGTTGGAGTTGGCGGTGACGACGATGGCGTTGGAGTTGGCGGTGACGACGATGGCGTTGGAGTTGGCGTTGACGACGATGGCGTTGGAATAGGCGGCGGCGACGATGGCGTTGGAGTTGGTGACGATGACGTTGGAGTTGGCGGCGACGATGGCGTTGGCGGCGGCGACGATAGTGAAAATGATATTTTTATTATGTTAAAAAAAATTGACAAAAAATTGCTAATAGTAATAGTGCTTTGCTAATAGACAGGTTGAGTGCGAATAGACAATCACTTAAAACAGCGTTTGCTAATAGCGGCGAGTGCAAATAGACAAAAGCGCGGTGCTTATAGCAGCGCCCTAAAAAAATGTTAAATTGAGTTTCATAAAATTGATAGAGACCAAGTGTTGTAAAAACAAATTAGTGGTCTAGCTGGTGTACCACAAATTGTATCATTTGATTAGATTAATTTCTAAAGTTTTGTGTTCAAACGTATCCGTTAGACCCTGAAATATTCACGGTCGGTGCTGACTTTACTCACTGGTGACTGAGAATAACATGCAGTGGTTGTCTGGGATCGTCCGAGGTCCCACCACACACTTGAGATCTTTCCAAATGTGCAGCCCCTCTAGAAATTGCCTAGGTCTTCTTGTTCCAATTGAAATTGGAAGAAGGAGAGCCAAAAGAGAGGGCAAAAAACCTATCCCCCGCATTGTTCTTAAGTTCGTTTATTATATAGAGACCTTCATTTTTAGCGGCTGTCCTTTACATCGAGGTCGTTTGAGGCTATCGTATGAAGTCAGGGATGGGACTGACACCCCACCCACGATACACATAAGCATAAAGATGATCTTAGTTTGTGTGTTTCGAGAAAAGATCGAGCACAATCTTGTTTGTGGGGTAGGACATGGATTATGGAGCAAACGACATAGATTACTAGGAGAACGGAAGATTTGTAATTGAAAATAGAGACTTACCACAATAAGTGATGAAAATAATGAGCTTTCCCTCAGTACGAATCAGTAGGTAGTCGAAAGAGCAAACTTAGTCGTCGAAATAAGATAAATTTCACTTAGTCGACAACTTCTCGGGGACAAAGCCATAGTAGTGGAAAGGGACCTTCTCAGTGAGCGGGATCGAGGAGCGAGAATGAAGCAAAGCAGGAGGAAAGGCAGGAGAGGGCAGTACACCACATACCGCCCATCGAGAAAGGTAGCAAGATGGACGACTAGGTGTTCAGTATAAATGAGAAGGTTGACCATATCGTCATGCCATCTGATCAGAGGTGTACCGAGAAAGTTGACTTGATGGGCGACACACGTTGGAGAGCAAGGAATATGTGAAGCGTTGTAAAGTGGGGGAACATCATTTGTATTATCTGTCTGTGAATCAATAACGAGTCGATCGGCCGACCCACGAGTACGCGGGTGTTAGCGGGTCAATAATATAGAGTCCAGCTTACACTGGGTCGATGTTTTGTGTTTCAAGCAAGCGATCTAAATTGGTGATCGATGTGCCTGATATGATGTGATGGAGATTTGAGTAATTAATCACCAAATCTATACTCATGATCAACGGTTATCCCCACTTTTCGAGAATGTTTTAAATAAATCCCCTCAAAAAAGGAGTTGAAACATTGGAAAGGGGTTATAAAAGGGGGTAGTAGATGTTTGTGCCATACTACATTGCTTGTTTGTGCTGATTGTTCTGTGTGCTGCTATAGAGTTGTCGAGCTCTAGCGTAGAGGGAGAAATGAAGCCAATGAAGGGTCGAGGAGAGCTACTCATGTGCAGAGTGATGTGAGAATAGTAGTGATGCTGGATGCGCGCGTTAGTCAATGATCGCGTGGAGAGCAAGGCAATGGAAAGGCAAGGGAGGAGCAATGACTCATCGTCGAAACAATTAATAGGGGGTGAATTAGAGGAACATGTTGTTTTTAAAGGTAGTGGAGATGGGGACGACAATGAATTTCATCCCCATCTCAAGGGAGATGTTAACTTGAACCTCTGCACGAATCATAGAGGTGATTCTGGGAATCGTCGGGAGCTGATTGAATTGGAAGGCGATGCGGAAGAAGAAGACGAAACTGCGTCCCTAAGGTGGTCTCCAAACAGAGCAGCTCTCCAACCATTATGGTTGGTGGTAGCGAAGGGTACCATTCAAGCTAGGTTACTGTCTCCTGTTGAACAAGCATATCTCGAAATATATATTTGTTCTTGAAACCCAAGTTGATATACCATCTCCAAAACATGATGTACCTCTGTAATATTGAATTGTGTGTTAAAATTAATATATGTTGTGAATATTTTTCATTTCGACTTTTCTTTTGTTTTACTTGATATACTATGCTTGTGACATTCATCTCGTTCATTTCGACAAGGAGCTTTTGATATAAGTATAGACTGCCGACATGGCTTCTCAGAGAAGCCCGAGATGTGATCTCGGAAATGAGCTGACAAGACCGTGGTAATAATGCTCATTAGAGGATGTTTTCTCAGTTAGAGAAATAACAATGATGAGATCTTTTTCGAATTTCTTCCCATCCCTAGCCAAATGTGGTACCTACCGGTATCTAAATTGGTTTTTTCAGGCATTGTACGATCACTATTAGACAGACACTGTGTAACATCCTAACATTTAATTAGGTCACTTAGACCTTACCTAACCCAATTAAGGCGACTGAATCACCCACTGTGTATCCTAAGAGTTAGGAGACGACCCTGAATTGTCATTTTGAGCAAATAAGCTCAGAATTGACTATAGTCAATTGCATTAAACTCGTATGACCATACGAGTGCAACACAACTCATTTCGTTTGAATTTGAGGTCGTTTAATGAAATTGATAGGTTTAGGTCACGTTGTTCGGCACAACAACCATGAAATATCATTTTGAGTAAATGAGCTCAGAATTGACTTTAGTCAGTTGCAATAGACTTGTATGATTCATACGAGAGCGACAAAACTCGTTTCGTTCGAATCCGATGTCGTTTATTGAAATCGATCGATTTAAGTCATGTTCGACACAAAAACCCGGAAATATCATTTTGTGCAAATGAGCCCATAATTGACTTCAATCAGTTGCATTAGACTCATATGATCCATACGAGCGCAACAGAACTCATTTCGTTCGAATTCGAGATCGTTTAATGAAATCGACCGATTTAGGTCACGCTGTTCGACACGACAACCAGGAAATATCAATTTGAGTAAATGAGCTCAGAATTGACTTCAGTCAATTTGAGTAAATGAGCAACATTGCATTAGACTAGTATGGTCCATACGAGTGCAATAGAACTTATTTTGTTCGAATCTGACGTCGTTTAATTAGTCAAATTGACTAAAACATGTCTCGTTAAGTTATGTGGTGTCTCGAAAAGCATGAACGTTTAAAATCAACTCCATCACATCAATATTGACTCGTCACTCGACAACTAAGACCCACATTGACTTTGACATGCATGGAACCCCACTATATGTTTGACTTTGGTCAAACCCTCCTTAAAAAGAGATTTTTTTTATTAAATCCCACCCCACTTAAAGACACTCACCCAAAACCCATCCTCATTCTCATTTCTGAATGGGCACACATCCCAAGGCAGTGGGAGGAGGTATTTTTCAAACTATGGGTTAAACCCAACCTAAACCTAAACCCAAGCCTAACCTCTATTATTAGTCGCGCCTAAGATAACCAAACCCCACTCAAACCCTAACTCTAACCAAACTTAACTCTATCTAATGCCACTAACCCTCATAATACAACACCCATGGGCAGACCCACATTTGGGCGAGCGTAGGAGGCCGCCCACACTGAGTTTTAAAAATAGTATATTTTGATAAATAAAAATGGGAACGATCTTTACTATCATGTCATTCTCTGATTGGAGCAAGTCATTCTTTGATTGGAGCAGTTACATAAATTCAAAAAATTGTTGCAACAGACAAATATAACTATGTTGCAACAAGTTATTCTCTGATTGCAGCAATTACACAGATTCAAAAAGTTTTTGCAATAAAATATATTGTTGTTGCAACCAAGCGAATTACGAATTTTGAATTTCAAAAACGGTGATTTTTAAGCGGAAAGGAGGCATTTATTCAGATGAGTGAAGAAATCGTAGAGGGAGAATATTAATATAAAATGTGCATCCGTATAAAAGGGAAGTGAGACGATTTTCCATATAAATCGACGAGGAGGCATCAGTTCTTGGATCGAAGACGAGGAACTTGCAAAAAACCTAAAGGAGATTTCCTGGGGCGTTAAGAACTGTGTTCATCATGTCTTGTAAGATCTTTCTTGTTGTGTGGTGTGCTTCTATAGTCATGAACTAAATCTCTAAGTCTTGTATGATGAGAATACTATGATTTATTGTGATGATGAATTATGTTGTTTTTATGCGTGTTTGATGAATTATCTTTATTGACTTTATGATCTTAATATATAAACTTTTTGCCAAAGTTTTCATTTTCTTACTGCGCTTCATAATTCGAGAAATGAGTAGCGTAAGTATATCATAAACTCAGTATAACATAGAAGAGTGAAAGAAATTTCATCTTTATGTTAGCATCATTGATTTTTATTTTTCATATTATTCTTCATTTCGCCTGAGTTAGAGATGACAAGAGAGATAAAAATATAGTGATTTCTGATATTGAGAGATACTGAATTCTGTCTTAAAATCATTGCAAGATAGTTAATTGAGCATTTTCATAAATTATTACTCTAAAAGTTCATCACAATAGACATAGAAAATCAAAATACAAGATTACTTCTCATAATTGATAAGAAGTATTGTTAGGAATTCGTTGTTCATTTTTGTTAGAATTTTTTATCTGTTATCACATCATTCTATTTGATCTGCTTGGATTTAAAGAAAAGGATAAACTAGTGCTTGCAAGCTTCAGATTAGTCACTTCTCCGTGAGAATGATCTTTACTATCATTATATTACTTGTTTCGACATGTGCACTTGCGTATATCTATTTTTTGAATATCAATTATGACTAAAGATAGTGCACAATGGCGACAAAGGATCCATATAGTCGACCCCACTATAGTGGGATAAAGGCTTGAATGTTGTTGTTGTTGTTATAATTGTGTACTCCGTCCACACAGAAAAAAAATTTCTACGTTGACCCCACTATAGTGGGATAAAGGCTTGAGTGTTGTTGTTAATTATAATTAATTGTGTACTCCGCCCACACAGAAAAAAAAATCTACGTCCACCACTGATAACACCCCCACTCCCTGACGGCCACTTGCCTCCTCCACCTTACCCAGGCCGCTCTAAAGACTAGAGGATATCGATCGCCTGTAAAACTCAGAAGATGAAGCACTCGGGAACACCTGGAGCTAGCAGAGGTGACTTGAAGAGGTTCCATCAAATAGCTCATTCAAATAGCTCCCGCCTCGGGGAGAAAGGAAGACCGGATGATCATCAGAGAGCGTTTTTTTTTACGTATCAAAAGCTTTCAAGAAAGGCCGGAACCTGTATGCAACCAATTAAGAGCGCTATGTTGGTACTAAATTATAGTAAAGGAAGTTCTTTAGAAAAGTTCAAAGTGTTTTTTTCTTCATTTTCAAAGACAAACATGTGGAGCTTATTGCATGTAGCAAACAAGAGCAGTTTTGCACGAGCGTAGCCCTGTGCACAATTGTTCGTGTGTTTATGTCTACACAGTTGCATAGTAATTTAAAGGACGCATTACAAAAAGGGCCGGCTAAAATTAAATAAAAAGGCTATAAATTCTGGTGAAAGCTCGGGATGAAATTTAAAAACCTTTCACATTAATTTGGTTGATGGATCATTTTCGCCGCCGCTGCACCTTCCCGGTTCTCCTTCGTCCTCTTTCTTTCTCCTCAAATCTTATTTTCGTCAATAATGGGAGGAGAAATCCGAAACTCACGACATCTCTCTAACCGCTCGATAAAACTTCGTTTTGAAAGCGATATTGGTGGAATAATGCTCTCCGAAAATACGCAAAATAACTATTCAATAGAAAGTTTGATCATTAGACTTTTGACGAAAAGGACCATTCCCCCAAACGAACATTTCACGGCCGGTTACTGGAGTTCCAGGCCATCGATAAAGACACCGCCGCCACCCGCAACTAGTAGTTGCAGCTACGAGACAAATTAAGCTTCCATAAAATTTTCATCAATTTCCATAAACATGTATTGTTTCCTGCAAGTGGGCGTTGATTTGCGCACGAGTCACAATTGGTGCGTGGGCGGCCGACGAGGTTGGAGGCGACATCGTGAGCTCGGGCGGTGCAGTAGGCTTGTGGTGCTCGAGCAGGCTCGGTTTTCAACGAGCATATATGGCTTGGGCAGAGATTCAAGCCTCAAACAAGATGGTTTCAGCGTAAGCACGCATTAATTTTCTTGTGGTGGTGGTTGGTCGTCGTCATTCTTACACAAATCTTGTGTGTCCGTTTCACGAATTGCAAACAAGTTCGCTATTCCCCTGCGGTATTTAATTTGTTTTGATCGGGCGTGTATTTTTCTTTTGGGTTCAAGTATTATTTTTTATTGTGTAATTATAATAGAAGATTGCGAAGTTATTTTTCTAGATTTATCGTATATTTAGATTGTCCGGGAGAATTGAATTTCTAGCTAGGATTAATCCCAACATTATATATATTAATTGTAAATTGATTTTAAGATGAGCATGCGATCAAAACAAAAAGTTTATAAGCTGATCTTGCACGCGATCATAAATATATATAATTGATGAGAAACCATGCACACAAGTTTATTTATTCATTAATTCATGCCGCGAGCAGTAGTACTGATCAACGTACGCCAGCTTATTTAGTTTGAAAAACGATAAATCCCATGCTTGCATGCACGCATATATCTCTGCATGATCAATTAATCACCGTTAATTTGTTGACTTCCAGTACTTCTCAATCTCCTCAGCCGTTCTTCCTGGGATTCTTCCAGCAATCAGAGACCATCTGTATATTGCATTATGATGACATCACTGTTAGATCATCATCATCATCATCAAGAGTCAACTTTCATTAAATAGTCAAACCAATTATTACTACCTGTCTCCAACCAGTCTATACATCCTGAAAATTAGATCTATTTCTTGCTCTGTGAATTCAGACGTTGTCGTGAGATTATTCTCATCCTCTTCTCCGTCAGTAAATTAATTAATACCGTTAGAATATATAACAAGGTATACTTGCAATTAAGTATAAAGCAATAATTAAATTAATACCGTTGTTGGAATAATCTGAACCATCCTCTGAGTTATCATCATCATCCATGGCAACTTTAGATCGAGGGTGTTAATTCTGTGGAGCTAGATATATAATTAATGAGCGAGGTGAGATGCATGATTTTATAGTGAAACAAATCTGATATTTTATATTAATAAATTGATCATGATGAGAACCACATAATCAATAGAAATAAGGGAGGAAAATGAAAGTATTTTTGAATGCTTTAATCTGAACTTACTACCTGACAAATGGAGAAGATCGTCATGCACCGGCTGACTATAATATTTACAGAATTCTTTTTTTAAGTTTGATGATAATATTTATATTACTATTGTTGCGGGTCACTCGAAGTAATGCCCGTAGACCGTTCAAAGCGAAACGTCCTAGCTCGGGAGCAGGTCAAGCGCGCAAACAGTCACAGGAAAATCCAACGGCTGACAAAGAAGTTTTTACGTGGAAAAACCCCAGAAATTAAAGAGAAAAAACCACGGGCCCGGGTCTGTGTCGGCCGAATTTCACTATTTCTTGGAGAGCTACAAAAAATTTTCTTGCGATGGTGGCAGACCACCACTCGTTACAATAATGCTTCTGGATCGCGGAGGTCGCTTGGAGTGGGATGGAGATGAGCGTTGTTGAAACCGATTTCTCGGTCTCCCGTAGAGCTCGGGGCCCTCACCGAGATGAGGGGCGGCTAGTCCTTACTAATCCCTCGAGGAGGGTAGGCGGAAGATTAGGAAAATGACCTAGACCTTGGTCACAGCGAGGAGGTCCCTCCACTAACCCGGAAGATCGTTGAGCGTTTCCCCTCCCAAGACAAAGCTGAGACTTGGGCACCTTGGAGAGCTCTGGAAATGCTAACCAAAGAAAGCCTAAGGAGAGGGAAGCTGAAGTGAGATGCTCTCCAAAGGTGCCCTTGAGGTCCTATTTATAGATTTTCTGATCTGGCCTGCAAATAGCAGGATTCCGCCTCTTGATTTTACTATCCGCACCCCAAATGGGTCTGTTAACAGCCAAACTCCGCTGTTTGGAGAGGCTAAAGGCAGACCACCAAGGGTGACAGGGTAATTTGGCCGATTCCTAGCGAACTCTTGACCCGCTCACCTCCTTACGAGCACTTGGCGAGTTCTTGACTCGCCGGCTTCCTAGCGAGCACTTGGCGAATTCTTGACTCGCTTGCTTCCTAGCGAGCACTTGGCGAGTTCTTGACTCGCCGGCTTCCTAGCGAGCACTTGGCGAGTTCTTGACTCGCTCGCTTCCTAGCGAGCACTTGGCGAGTTCTTGACTCGCTCGCTTCCTAGCGAGCACTTGGCGAGTTCTTGACTCACCGGCCCTTCTGGCTCGCTCGCCTTTGGTTGCCCGTCCTCTCGGCGAATATCGGGGTTGTACAAGCGTGCTCGGGAGCGATCTTGGGCGGATGGATGCAGTAACAGGGCTCTGAGCTCGGAGTTGGATGAGTCTTCGAGCTGTCTTCTGGGAGACCTTCTGTAAGACCCTCTTTTTTTTGCTTTTAAACCGGGTCTTACCGCCCAGAACCGCCGTCTTGCGGTGAGACCATTGCGCCAAATGGTCATCACCACAACACGCCGATCCTGCCGGCTGATCAACATCATCCAGGCCAACCACAATTCATAGTAATAGAAGCAAATAGAAGCACAAGTCCACAAATCACATTAAATATATATAAATTACATGATTATAATGTCCATGATGAGAATCTAAGTAAAAGAGGGCATATGCCCGCTACATGTTCAAATATAGTACATCAGTATTCTCATTCTACTTTTATGCGGAAGCAATCAAACTCTGTCATCATACAAGTGTAGCTACTGCTGCGACGACGTGTAGTAGTTGATCTGCTCCATCCCGTCCTCTTATCCGGTCTCCTAAACGGGGTCCTGCTGCTCCAGTACATCATCCCTAAAATGATATGGTCCACTGACCGTCAGTCTAAAAGACTCAGCATATTCCTCACCGCCTCCACCCGCGACTCCTAGGCACCGTGCGGGAGGAGGAAGCGGATGACATCAAGGGGTAAATCAAAAAGCAGGTGACAAGTGGTAAACGAGCAATGCATATGAGGTAAAGGACATTGCATTATAAGAAGCAAGTATAATAGATTAAGAGCAGCTACAGAAGTAACCTTATCTTATATGCACACACAAAGGCACATAAGCTAAGGGATCTGGCAAGCAATAAACTCATCGTATAAAAGAGCCCACACTGATTTATACGATGAGGTCTCTGTTTATGCAATACGTAAAAGACATTGCAATATAAGAAGCAAGTATAATAGATTAAGAGCAGCTACGAAAGTAACCTTATCTTATATGCACACACAAAGACACATAAGCTAAGGGATCTGACAAGCAATAAACTCATCGTATAAAAGAGTCCATACTAATTTATACGATGAGGTCTCTGTTTATGCAGAAATGCTATGCTATGATATGCAATGCAATGATGCTATGTTTGTATTATTGTATCATACACATGCAACTCACCCACACGACTTTGTACGTACAGACCTTTAGTTCCCACTTTTCGGAGGTAGCTAACCTCTCGGGCACCTCCCGTCGTGGTCAAACGGTGGCAGAGGAGCGGGCGTCTCCTCACCTAGGTGGGTAAGTCACACTACCAGACCTAGGCCCAAACGTACGCTGTGATACCAGTTCCTGGCACTCACGAGCTCCTGCGTACTGAACTGAATTGGTCAGGCAGGGTTTAGGGAATTCGTCCCGTCGGACGCGCAGTAAGACAATCTGGCCCCCATAAAACCACTAGCACTGCCGAGTCAACGAACTGCTGTCGGTGTGACGACTAAGACAGAACCGAAGACCCACCACATCTTATACACAAGCAACAAGTATTAGCCATATACTACCGAGCCTCCAACTCGCAAATTAACAATTAAAAAGTAGAGCCTACCGCTCGCTAGACTGTATTAGTCTTATATTTAAACTACGAGCATACCGCTCGCTAGACTACACTAGTCTTATATTTAAACTACGAGCCTACCGCTCGCTAGACTGTATCAGTCTTATATTTAAACTACGAGCATACCGCTCGCTAGACTACACTAGTCTTATATTTAAACTACGAGCCTACCGCTCGCTAGACTGTATTAGTCTTATATTTAAACTACGAGCCTACCGCTCGCTAGACTACACTAGTCTTATATTTAAACTACGAGCCTACCGCTCGCTAGACTACACTAGTCTTATATTTAAACTACGAGCCTACCGCTCGCTAGACTACACTAGTCTTATATTTAAACTACGAGCCTACCGCTCGCTAGACTGTCCCAGTTCTTCCTTATAACCCGAGCCTAACGCTCGCAGGACTACCTCAGTCATTCCTTATAACCCGAGCCTAACGCTCGCATGACTACCTCAGTCCTTCCTTATAACCCGAGTCTAACGCTCGCAGGACTACCTCAGTCCTTCCTTATAACCCGAGCCTAACGCTCGCAGGACTATCCCAGTCCTTCCATTTAACCCGAGCCTAACGCTCGCAGGACTACCTCAGTCCTTCCTTATAACCTGAGCCTAACGCTCGCAGGACTACCTCAGTCCTTCCATATAACCCGAGCCTAACGCTCGCAGGACTACCTCAGTCCTTCCATATAACCCGAGCCTAACGCTCGCAGGACTATCCCAGTCCTTCCATTTAACCGTTATGTTTGGGGTGAAGGTTAGCTTGTCCAGTTCTCCTACTTAACTAGTTTTGTCTATAATTTAGTTGATTTTAGAAGCTTGGGGTGAATCCTGGACTTCCCGCGGGTTACCCGGTGAAGGGCTCGCAACGGTACTAGGGGATACGTTGGTGACTAAAGCCCAAATTCCCACTTTCCATGACATTTATTTTATTTGGTTACTACCCGTCCCTGTATGCCCGCTTGCTCTCCAGTTGCTCTAAAATCCTAGGGTGGATTACCTTTTCAACTCGGGCAGTCATGTGTCGGAGATCTGACGTACACCGGACAGGTCATTCCTAGTGTCCGACTATTCATTGATTTACCTCTTAACCATCATTTTCACTTTTGGGTATGACATCTCTATTTCTAATGGCAGTCCATGGTGAGTAAGTCCTTAACTCAGCTGGGCATCCGCTACTTTTCCTAAGGTTAGTAACTCTGGGGTGGTGACCATAAGTTAGGGGTCCAAATCCATGATTCAGTTTCTACTGTCTGCAGACCGAGGTGAGACTGACTAAGTTGACTTTCAAGGCGCTATCTTAACCCTATCATGTGTAAGTGGGTTCCAAGTCTTGTCCTAAGCTCTCAATGGGTAACGATCCAGAACCCCAAGTCTTGGTCTTCCAGATTTCCTCGGGGGTGTTGTACGTTGAGAATCAGTTAGGGGTCTCTTTAAGTTCTACATCTGAGCCTCCATGAATCCTGGAATAGTTACTACGGTCCCATGTTGGTCTAAGCCCCAGACCCTAAGTCTTGTATTAACCATGGGGTGGTATCCTTAATTACTATTTATTACATCCTCTAGATATACCCAAATTTTCCTACATCCTTATGTCCAAACTCCATCTTGAAGTTCAGAGGATTTCCACTCATGCTCATGGGGTGAATTCTTAAGTAGAGGTGGTTACTATCATGCCTAAGGCATGGGCAAGTCTTCAAGGTATTAGTATGAGTCCAAATCACTAAACCTACCAGATGCACTTTTATACACGTCTCATTAGATGTGACCTAAAAGGGGCTACCCCTAATCAAAGGTCATGAAATCAGTGGAATTGTAAAGGTGACATAAATGGCTACTCTATACATGTTGATTATTCTCCAGATATGAATTTAACCTAGGTGAATCCAACTTACAAGTACAGCACAAGACATCTAACATAACAATTACAGATTGTATATGTCTCCCTAAAAATGGTGTAGAAAGAGTTGTACTTATCCAAATGACCTAAAGTCAGTGGCATATGAAAGGTAACTTCAAACTCTACATTACTCATGTTGGTTACAATTTCCAGAAATGTATTTATCCTAGGTGAAATTAACATACAAGTACAGCACAAGACATTTAACATAAAAATTACAGATTGTATATGTCTCACTAAAAATGGTGTAGAAAGAGTTGTACTTATCCAAATGACCTAAAGTCAGTGGCATATGAAAGGTAACTTCAAACTCTACATTACTCATGTTGGTTACAATTTCCAGAAATGTATTTATCCTAGGTGAAATTAACATACAAGTACAGCACAAGACATTTAACATAAAAATTACAGATTGTATATGTCTCACTAAAAATGGTGTAGAAAGAGTTGTACTTATCCAAATGACCTAAAGTCAGTGGCATATGAAAGGTAACTTCAAACTCTACATTACTCATGTTGGTTACAATTTCCAGAAATGTATTTATCCTAGGTGAAATTAACATACAAGTACAGCACAAGACATTTAACATAAAAATTACAGACTGTATATGTCTCACTAAAAATGGTGTAGAAAGAGTTGTACTTATCCAAATGACCTAAAGTCAATGGCATATGAAAGGTAACGTCAAACTCTACATTACTCATGTTGGTTACAATTTCCAGAAATGTATTTATCCTAGGTGATATTAACATAAAAGTATAGCACAAGACATTTAACATAAAAATTACAGACTGTATATGTCTCACTAAAAATGGTGTAGAAAGAGTTGTACTTATCCAAATGACCTAAAGTCAGTGGCATATGAAAGGTAACTTCAAACTCTACATTACTCATGTTGGTTACAATTTCCATAAATGTATTTATCCTAGGTGAAATTACATACAAGTACAGCACAAGACATTTACATAACAATTACAGATTGTATATGTCTCACTAAAAATGGTGTAGAAAGAGTTGTACTTATCCAAATGACTTAAAGTCAGTGGCATATGAAAGGTAACCTAAAGGGCTACAGTGCTCATGTTGATTATTTCTTCCATAAATGATCCTAGCCAAGGTGAAATCAACAATCAAGGTGGTATATAATAACTACCTACAAGGTACATTTACACATATAAACAAAATGTGTCCAAAGGTGGGATTATTAAACAAGCTAGATGCTATAAGCCCACCATTTCCAATACACCTAAAGGTGATGCATTCATTCATAACACATGCAAGGGTAAATCTCTTGCCAAGGATGGGGCCATTGAGAGAGATTCATCAAACTCAAGTTTTGCTAAATGCACACATATTCATATACACCACTTTGCATGCATGTGAAAAACCCCAAACTCAAGGGGGCCATGATGTTGAGTCCCCTAGCATGCATCGGAATAAAAATCAGTGACATGCAAGGTGATTTACACCTTCACTTTCACTAAAAGCCCTAAGAGCTAATAATTGCTAATTGCACCCCATAACTCCTTTGAGCCATAAGCTTAAAATTGAGTTCCTGGAAAAACTACTCATGCAAATGGGATGAAATTTAAATCAGAGGCCATACATGCCCTAAAGGGGCCATCACCAAAATTTGAGATCATTAGGAGTTGTATAACTCCAAAAATCCCATTTATTTAATTTTCTAGGTTTTGAACAAAACTATAGAAAAAGTATCTCCTAAAAATCTGATATTCAAACCTAGGCTAGGTATAGGGTATATGCATGTATAGACAAAATATCAACTTCATCAGATTTTCCATTAAAGAGTTATACTAATCTAAAGATCTGGTTTGAGTTTTGACCAGCCTCACTAGAATGAGTGCTGTGGAACCTACAGTAAACCAAATGAATGATTTCACTTTCATATGAAAGTAGACATCCAGATCTACAATTTCTATCTCTGGGGATTTTTCGAAATATGGCCTCTAAGGGCCTCAAAATAAGCCTACAAAAATCGGGCAAAAGTGTGACAGAATATATATATAAAGATTCAAAAATAATTAAAAGTACTGTTCATCTTCTTCCCTAAAACCGACGGGTAGCAGTTTTTAGGGTTATTTCGCTCAATACTCCCTCAATACTTGATGGGTTTTCACGAAATTAGTTCCTAAAGCTTCGTTTTGAGACAAGCTGTTGATTGGCATGAGTATTGTAGTAAACCGTGGCCTATATCTCTGATTCTAGCATGGATATTTTTCGGCCAAAATGGTGGATTTCGGCCATGAATATTCCATGAAGGTTTAAAGAATTAGAGGGAAAATGATTCAAAGATCTAGCATGGGAGGAGAGGGAAAGGAACTTGCCTCAAACGAGCTTGATGGTGAAGTTTTCCCGGAATCGCCATGGCCGACCATCCAAGCTTGAGCTCCATGCTGATCTCTCCATTCTCCATCAAATGCTTCACTTCAAAGCTCTATTCCAACTCCTTTCCACCTTCTGAAGCTATTGGAGAGGTCAATTTTCGGATTGAAAGGCTCTTTAAGAAGTTGCCATGAAAAGGGGAATTTCGGCCAACATTGGTTTCTCCTCCCAGCTGCCATTTGGCATGGTTTCTGGCTGGAATTGCTGGGAAAACGCATAAGGAGATCAGAGGAATCAATTGAGGAGGGAAATTGGGCCATGTGGAGCTTCCTCCATGATTTCATGGTTGTCCTCTTCCCAATTTGGGGGAAATTCCAAATTACCCTTGCATGTCACTTAATTCCTGAAATCAGAGGGCATGGGAAGTAATTGAACATGTGGGCTGCTGCATGGGCTTGGGTTGAGGTCATGGCCCATTGGGGTTTGGTTCAAAAATGCCCATTTGGCCCGATTTTGACCTTTGTTGACTTTTGGGGTTGACTTGGTCAACTGATGGGTTGACTAGTCCAAAGTGTTGGTCTTGAGTCTCTTGACACCGTCCAATGTTGATGGGGTCATGGTGATGCCCTAATTGGGCCAATTTGGCCAATATATGTGATTTTGACCAAAATTGGGAAAAGTTTGACTTTGGTCAAATTGGCCAATTTTGGTGACCTATAGATGGGGATTTTAGAGTCATTGGGTCCCCTGTGATGTTATAAGACTAGGGGTGAAGTCAATTTGGCAAATTGAAGGTCAGTTTAGGGTTTTAGCACAAATAGATCGATTTGAGGCTTCTTAGTAATTGGCTCAATTTCCCAAATTGGCGGCCCCAAGATGGGGCTTTGGGGCCCATTAGGTCCCCTAGGGAGGTTGCCATATGAGGGTGGGTCCTATTTGATCATTTGGAGTTCAATTGACCTTATTTATGGAGGTTTGACCTATGATAGCTCAAGGTTGACTTTTGGTCAATTTGACCAATTTGGTTGACCCCGAGGGTCCCTAGTGGCCTACTCACCTCCTTGGATAGAAACAAGGGTCATGACGAGGTTATGTTGACTTGTTGGAGGTATATTGGTCATCCCTAAGCTAAGCTATCAAAATTTGCTAATTGCACCCCAATGTGTATTTCTTCTTAATTTATGGAATTCATGGGGCCTCCTTGGCTTATTTTGGTCTCTTAGAGCAATGTCATGACCTTGTCATGACAAAATGCATCTTAGGGGTCTAGTTGTTTTGGGGATGTTACACCTTCGAGAAGTGAAGGAGATCTTCGAGGCTCTGAAGGGCTATTTGAAGGTTGAAAGAGATCTTCGAGCGGTCTTCCAAGCCGAAGGAGGTCTTCAAGGAGACTTCGAAGAATCATCGAACTCTGAAGGCGGCCTTCAAGTGTAGATAGAAATCCTCCAAGGAATCTTCAAGCTCTGAAGGAGATCTTCGAGAGATCTTCAAAGCTGATGAAGGTCTTCGAGGGAATATCTTTAAGCGCACAAGGAGAATTCTGGGAGATCTTCCAAGGAATGCTCTGGAGCTCTTTCGGGTGTAGAAGACAAGGTCCTTTCAAATGAGAGCTCTGAACTCCTTTTATAAATTTTGAAAGGGGCAGCTTGGTACTTGCACTGTTATAACCATCATAACTACCGGACGGGCCAATCAGATTGCATGATCTAGAGCACATGGATCACCATTTTTTTCGGATCAATGCAGCTGGAGGCTACTCGCCCAGCAGCCCAACTAGATAGCTTGACTAGCAATGACGAAGGGGCTAGAACAGTAACAATAGGACCCCAGGTGCTGCGACAGGGAGGTCCCACCACGTATCCAAAAGCTCAGAAGAGACTTCCTCTCCACAATTAAAGATGTCCGAGTAGAGTACGAGGAAGGCACCGACTTGGCGAGTATCAAGAGTGACGGCCAAAGATGTCGGGTCCAAGAATTCAAAAGTTGAGTTCTGAAAGCTCAGCCAAAAGTCTCAATCCAAGTACCCCTGAGGTCCTATTTATAGAAAAACCAAGAGGGGGGGGGGGGGGGGGGGGGGGGGGGGGGGGGGGGGGGGGGGGGTTTATAGCCCAGCCCAACCCGATGACTATGCGACATTTGAGGGGATCTCACCTGGCGTCGGTGAGCATCACCTATAATCGCCTACCTTGGCTAGTATGAAAGGCTGCTCGCACAAGCTTGCATATACTCGCCCAGGCCTTATACTGTTCTTGTTGGCTGAGTTGTCTTGGATCTTTGACTTCTGGCTTCTGGTTTGACCTTTGACTTTGACTTCTGTCTACGTGACATTGAATGAGCCATACTCTCGAAGAATATGGGTTGTACAACTGCACTCCCAAATTTGGGAATGTCGTAGTACTCCCTTTTTATAGGGAGTGAATAAGAGTTTTATGGAAATTAAAAACTTAATAACATTTTATGACATGTTGGATCTTTAGGCGCCCTTAGAGGGGGGTGGGTGAATAAGAGTTTTATGGAATTTAAAAACTTAATAAAAATATCATGGTTAATTAAAGAAGTTTCAGGATATTTTATAGAAAACTTAATTTTAATAATTTAGAAAAGATTAATTATATTGAAGATTAATTTTAGAAAATGACAGAATTCAATAATTCTTCACTACCGCCTGCGGTAAGTGCTATCGTCGGGCGCTAGCTCACAGAGATTGAATTTCTTAAATTATTCCAGGCAAAAGAACCATTAAATATATTTTGCAGTAAGAGTTCAGGAGAATATTATTTAAAACATTTTATAACATGAAAATAACATTAAGATAATAAGACAAAGAGAGTCATGATATTTTTCTTTAGAAATTGAATACAAAAATGTTTGATATGAATGACGCTTGAAATCAAGGCGAATAGAAAAATCCTTTTCGTTTTCTATACCGAACTTTCTCCCAAAGACCGGGTGGTTATAGTCTATATATCTTACCCCAGATAAGGCCTCTAGCTAGCCACCCCTAGATCAAACATAGAACTAGTCGCCACAACACGCGTCGAATTCTCCCTAAGTCTAGCAAGACTTAGTCGCCAACAACCATGATGAATTTTCCATGGAATCCTTCTCGAAATTCGACGTTCTCCCCGAACGATTTCTTCACTTTAATTACAAAAAGATAAGACAAAAGAGATTTCAAAATATAAAATATTTAAGAGAAAACTCTCCAAAAATTTCTGAAGGTGAAGAGGAAGGCGATGTACGAATTGACATTCTTATTGCGTTCGTCCTTCGTGTTGAATATGGGTGGTAGTACTTCCCCTTCAAAAACTCATTTCGATCTTCATGTTTGCCCGCCCAAGGGAGTTCTCTTGATTTCTGGAGACGAATTTATGTAGCGGACACTTAGGAAATTTTGTTTTTCTAATTATTCGATAGACAAATTTATGTCCCTCGGATCACTTATCTTAATGGTTAGACAACTTTGCCTCGTGGGAGGTTCTGGCAGCCCAGTCTGGCTCACAGGAGTAGCGACGACATCCTCGCTAGAAAAATGAAAAATCTCTAAACTCGTCAAGAAATTAAGTGAAGCTTCGTCTTATCGTTGGTAATCCACTGGTGGTGATGGTTTCTCGATCGGAGATCTAGAACTTTGACAATCACTTGTGGAATGTCTGTTTTTGGATTAATGGCCGCCTACTAGAACTCTGCCAAATCCTTCGATTTGATAGCCTATATCATAGAATTTCTCAAGAGCAATTCAATGTCGCTTTCGGATCGAAGTTTTGTCGAGCAGTTAAAGAGATATGAGCTTCCAAATTTTTGGATCTTAAAACTCCATTAAGGGCATGTGGGTCGTCCATGGCCTCTGGCACGCCTTCCTAGGACGCCCATGGCCTTGGGTACTGCTTCCTATGCCGCCTAGAAATCAGCGGAGACAAATGGTACATAGCTAGAACTCTTGCAGTGCGATGTATGATCATTTGATGAAAACCGTATGAAAGCTCGTGGGTCTATAACATCATGAATCCGGTGAGGACGGTTCTTTGAGGTTGAGGAGTGCATTGGGGGTAGTGAAACCTAGACAAAGTAGGTCCTGACAAACTTTTGTGGTGGCAGTTCTGTAAAGGTATATTCGGACATATAACGGGCTCGGGGGCTTTGCGCGTGGAAACCCTAGGTAATCTTCTATATATACCTAGCTGGGGGCAACAAAGAGTGTGTTCCACTTTGACCCTCTTTCGGATGTTTCGAGCACCCTTCTACATTCTCGAAATTTTGCCCTAAGGGTTCGCTCGCTCCCGTGCTCCCGTTAGCGTCGTTCCTGTTCACGCGAAGGATTAGCGATCCATCCCGCCGTTGTCGCTCGCGATCGAAGAAGGAGGAAGCCCGTTCGCTGCTGCCGTTCGCTGCTGCCCTCCCGTCGCCGTTCGTCGCGATCCGCCCAGCCTCTCGTACGCCGAAGCCCTCGCCAGTGTTGTAGAGGGAGATCCCGGCTCTTCGCTGTTCGTGAAGGAGGAGGCCTGCTGCCGGTCGCGTGCTAGGTCGCCACTCGTCTAGAGGAGCTCTCACGTTGCTCTCGCGATCCAGATCTGCAAGCCGCCGCACGTCCAGACGAAGGAGTTCGTCGGATCTGCCACCGATCTGTCTTCGTGTTGCGCAAGAGGAGAAGTTCGTCGCTGCTGTTCTTGGTCTGCCGCCGTGTGCGAAGAAGGAAATCGCCGGATCCCAACCCTCCCGCCTCAGATCTGACGTTTCAAGGCCGTCTCAGCGGTTTTCAAGCCGTCCCAGCGGTTCCCAGCCGTCTCAGCGGTTCCAGCCCGTCTCAGCGGTTCCGCCCGTCTCAGCGGTTCTGTCTCGCCGTCCCAACGTTTCCAGCCAAGTCCAGATCCCCCTCACCCTCCCTCAGATCTCCCGTTGCCGCCGTCTTCAAGCTCGTATAGCCCTAGCGTTATCGTCCGCCGACAGCGTCAGCGACAGCCCCCTGTCGCTACCGCCAGACGACAGTGCCGACGACAGCTCCCAGGAACCCCGTTCCTCCCTGTTTTCATGTCGATCTCTGACGGGCGCACAATGATGAAGGGGAACTCCATGGCGTCCCCCGTTCTGATGATAAAGCTGGAGAAGTTCACGACGACTGAGTTCAACGATTGGAAGTTGAATACTCAGTTCGGGATGAAGTTTCTGAACGTGTTCTACACAATTCAGTCTGATGGTGCTGAGGTCGTAGGGACTGCTGACGAGGCACAGTGGGTTTCTGATGAAGACTTCTGCAGGGACTACCTGCTGAACTGCCTATCTTCTAATCTGGCAAAGATATACATGAAGCTGAAGACAGCTAAGGAAATCTGGGAGGCACTGGAGGAGCACTTCAAGAAGGAGGAGGACCTCTCTAAGGCTCACCTAGTGGACAAGTTCCACTTCTTCAGTTTCGACGAGGAGAAAGTCATTCTCCCTCAGGTATCAGAATTTGAAAAATTTAATTGATTCTTTGCATAGTGAGTCTATTAATCTGCCCGACAGCTTTGTTGCGGGCACGATTATGTATAAGTTGCCCTCCTCATGGTACAATTTCAAAACGGAAATGTATCGCAAGAAGATGCAGGTTGGTCTGAACGACCTCAAGCGTTTCATACGCATTGAGGATGAGAACAGGACGAAGCACGCTTTGGAAGCTGTTGGCAAGCAGAAGGCTGCTGCCAACATGATTTCAAGCTCCAAGCGGCCTCCTCCCCCTCATAAGACCAAAACATCTCGTAGTAACCCCCAAATTGCAGGCCCGAGTAAACCCTCTAAGAAATTTAAGGGTAAATGTTATAACTGCAATAAGTGGGGACACTGTGCATCTGACTGCAAGCTACCGAGGAAAGAAAGAACTCGGGCACCACAAGAAGGCAACCAAGCCCATCTGGTTAGCCAAGCTGAGCCATCCGACTTTGTTGCCATGGTCGGACACGCGCAGGCCAGCACGGAGTGGTACCTGGATTCTGGGGCAACGTGCCACGTTTGCAATAATGCTAATCTTCTGACAGAGCTGAAGGATGCAAAGGAATCAGTAACTGTGGCAAATGAAGACTCAGCTGACGTCATAAAGGTGGGGAACGCAACTCTGGTGCTCTCCTCAGGTAAGTCTTTAATTTTAAAAAACGTTAAATTTATTCCTTCAATAGCTGCTAACTTAGTGTCTATCAGTTTATTATGTGATGCGGGTATGTCGCTTAGCTTCTGTAGCGGTAGGGTAACTTTGTCAGTTAACTCACACTATTTTGGATATGCTTATGTCCAAAATAGGATGTACCATCTGAGTCTAGCAAGTGAGGTAGTCCAACAAGTTCAATTGAACTTAGTTAGCCCTAGGACTCTACACGAGAGACTAGGACACGTAAACTACAGGAAAATGATCCAAGTAGCTAGAACTCACAAAATCATATTAGACACTAAGTCTCCACTTGAAAAATGCGAAGTGTGCGCTCAAACTAAGATCACTAGGAAATCTTTTGGCACGGTTACTAGGAGCACAACACCTCTTGAGCTTATACATTCTGATATTTGTGACTTTAAGAGTTTTGTCACTAGAGGTGGGAGGAAGTATATGATCACGTTTATAGATGGCTGCATGAGATTTTGTCATATTTCGTTGCTTAAAACTAAAGATGAAGCGTTTGAAAAGTTTTGTCTTTTCAAAACCAGGGTAGAAAACCAACTAAACATGAAAATAAAACGTTTTAGGAGTGATAGAGGAGGAGAATATATGTCCAGTGAGTTCAGATGCTTCCTTTCTTCACATGGCATCATAGCAGAAACCACTGCTCCTTTCTCCCCCCAATCTAACGGCATAGCCGAGCGCAAGAATAGAACGTTAACAGAGATGTTGAACTCTATGTTGCTCACTGCAGGCATGCCTTCCGCTTATTGGGCGAAGCAGTCTTGACTGCGAACCATATTCTGAATAAAGTTCATCATGCTAAGTTAGAGGTTACTCCCTACGAGCTTTGGTTTAAGAGACCCCCGTCGTTTACTCGACTTAAGACCTGGGGTTGTATAGCCAATGTCAGGGTTCCTGACCCTAGACGGCCTAAAGTTGGACCTAGGACCAATACTTTTGTCTACCTAGGTTGTGTTGAGGATAGTGCTGCAGATAGGTTCCTTGATATTTCTAATAATATCATAATAGAATCTAGGGATGCGGTGTTCTTCGAGGATAAATTCCTCAAAGATAAGAACTTAACGATCCTAGGTATGCAAACAACTATTACTGAGGAAGATCCTGAATCAGTACCGAGCACCTCCTATTCCGTTCCGGTAGATAACTCTGGCCTAGAGTCTAGAAGGACTTCTCTAAGAGAGCGAATTCCCAGAACCTTCGGTAGTGACTTTGTGACTTACCACATTGAGGCCGATCCATCCACCTATAAGGAAACGATGAGATCCAGGGATTCCCTACTCTGGAAAGAAGTTATTGATGAAGAGATGAATTCTCTTCTTCAGAATAACACCTGAACGTTGGTTGATAAGCCAAAAGGGGCTAAAACCGTAGGGGTGTAAGTGGGTTCTGAAAAAGAAATTGATTCCTGATGGTAGCGTAGCTAAGTATAAAGCACGCCTGGTGGCTAAAGGTTTCACACAAGTCAGCGGAGTAGATTACTTTGATGTCTACTCACCTGTGTGTCACTTAGCACCATTCGGGTTCTCCTTGCTATTGCGTCTATTGAGAACTTTATTGTTCATCAATTGGACGTTAAGACTGCGTTCTTGAACGGAGATCTGACCAAAGAGATCTACATGAGTCAACCTGAAGGTTTCATTGTAGACGGTCACGAAACGAAAGTCTGTAAATTACTTAAGTCTTTATACGGACTAAAGCAAGCACCGAAATTATGGCATGAGAAGTTCGACTATAGTGTAAAGAACATGGGATTCATGTCAAGTCTCTCGGATAAATGTCTTTACATACGTAATAGATCGGATAAAGTCGTCATAATATGCTTGTACGTAGATGATATGCTCATTCTAGGGTCTGATCAATCCGAAGTGGATGACGTTAAGTCAGACCTAATAAAAGAATTTAGCATTAAAGACCTAGGTGTAGCTAACACTATACTAGGCATGCAAGTGAGCTTTGGGAAGAATGGTATCTCCCTAAGTCAAAGCCACTACATAAAGTCCATGTTGGACACGTGGGGATACAGTGCCAGTAGAGCATCTGAGACACCATACGACTACACTAACCGTCTAAAGCCCAATGAAGGAGGTATGGTTAGACAGTTAGATTATTCTAAACTGCTTGGTAGCCTCATGTATGTCATGGTCTGCACTAGACCTAACATAGCCTTTACAGTCAGTATGTTGTGCAGATTCACTAGTAATCCTGATAAAGACCACTGAAACGCCTTAGATAGGCTAATGAGATACTTAAAGCACACCCAAAAGTATGCTTTAGTTTACACTGGTCATCCTTCTATTTTTGAAGGCTATTCTGACGCATCTTGGTGCTCAGAATTAAACGACAGCAAGTCCACTAGTGGGTTTGTATTCACACTAGGAGGAGCAGTTGTAGCCTGGAAGTCCAAGAGGCAATCCTGTATTGCACTCTCTTCTATGGAATCCGAACTCTACGCTCTTGCGTCAACAGGAGGAGAAGCTGAATGGATGAGAGATTTGGTGATGGACATTTCTTTGTCGAGCCTGAAAATGAGTTCTGTTGCAGTTTACTGCAACAATCAGGCTACTAAAATGATTGTTACGAACTCTTTGTTCAATGGCAAAAGAAGGCATCTCAGCCTGAAACAATCCTGGTTGACCTCTCTCACAAGTCAAGGGATTATGACCCTAATTGATGTGAGGTCGAAAGACAATGTTGCAGACCCCTTGACCAAAGGATTGAATAGAGCTCTCACAATAAAAACATCGGGAGAAATGAGACTAAAGTTCATAGATGTATGAAACTTTCCTCCGCAGTTTTATGTTTTGACAGTGAGAACCTACAGTAGCAACATTCAAGCATCTAATAACAGACTGAAAACCCCAAATAATTTCTTGATGAAAACCCAAGATGGTTTGATGCCGGTTATTCCACACTTGATAACCAAGCACCACTCTCATTGTAAGTTGATTCGAGAGTTATTCAACTGGAAATTGAAAGTCGTTGTAAATGTTAATCTAAACATTATTGGTCACAACACATTATTCCACATCTGATAATATTGCACGTGATGTGTGCCCACATGTGTTGGTGAGGCACATAGTGATCAGTAATGTGTAAGATAACGTGACTAGTCCTAGTTAGACTGGATGAGATGCTGACAGAGTTACTTCACCGTTACTAAAAGTGCTAAGCTCATTTAGTAAAAGCTAGTTTACTTTAAACGTCACTGCATATGTTTATGAATTCATAGAGTCTGACTCATGAAATTTCTTGCAGGTCACAATGGAGATTATGGAGGAGAAGTAGACTTGGACATGGATGACGATGATCCACTAGATGAGTAGAATCATCAAACGTTTTAATTCATGTTATCTTGTAATAATTATTCAGACTATATTTTTTGGGATAGAATCTCTGTGCCTTTTGGTTTGCCGTTTATGCAAAAATCATTTTCATGTGCTAATTAATATGATCTGTCCTGAATGCTTTGTTTAGTTTGAATTATTATTTTGTCTACTCTCCAGCACCCTGAAACGTTACCGTTATTAGTCACGAATATAGGAGGAGATTGTAAAGGTATATTCAGACATATAACGGGCTCGGGGGCTTTGCGCGTGGAAACCCTAGGTAATCTTCTATATATACCTAGCTGGAGGCAACGAAGAGAGTGTTCCACTTTGACCCTCCTTCGGGTGTTTCAAGCACCCTTCTACAGGTTCTTGGGCGAAAAGTGATGTATGAATGAACCAAATCTCACGCTATAATTGAAGAAAATGCAACTTTTCTTAAGTAATAACTTGGACAATAAATATCAATGACGCTTTTTCGGATTAAATGACTGAGATGAAAAAAGACAATCATACGTTTCAGCTCAATATTGGCTGAGATGAACCAAATCTGACAACACTTCTGATATGACATGAATTGAGACGTTGTAGTTATAATACAAATAATTGTTGCATGGGGGATTTCACCCGTGCTCGACCGCTCTCGGGCGCACGACATTGTCCATGCTTGACAAGATTCCCTCCGCTCACAATCCCCCTCGTCACCTCGTGTGCGATTAAAGATCGAGCGACAGCTGGTGTCATAGGCGGACGTAGGTAGAGACATACCCGGGCATGTGCCCGGGTCATATTTTGGAAAAATGCTGACGCCTTTGTGTCCCTAGGCTAAAAACAGATTTTAGAGGGAAAAGTTAATCATTGACATAGATATTAGCTCCGCGCCTCCTAGTGTCATAGCTCAACACCTCTTAGCTTGCACGATGACTAACGTGAAGACAAAGAATTCTATCTCTGCACCAGTTAGCTAATGTCATAGCTTTACATCTATTTGCCAGAAAACCTTCCTTTCTAGCTCTGCGCCAGTTAGCTAATGCCATAGCCTTCCTTTCCGACAAAGAATTATAGCTCTGCGCCATAAAGCCTTTCTTTCAAGTTCTAGACGGGGCTCTAAGGATGGATCCGGAGATGGAAGGTGGAAAGAACGAGCTGGATCAGCACATTTTTTCCTCTCAGATGCCGGAATAGGTAACTCGTCTTCCTCCTTTTCTTCTCCTCTTTTTTCTCCTTCATCTCTTGTTTCTCAATTCTCTTATTCCATTCCAAAGTCAACCAGATTTCGAAGCCGTATAGGTTTTTCGGGAACGCCTTCGTCGTTATCCGCTAGTTTTATTGTAACTTTGGCTAGTTTTATTTTTATCTTGCTCTCTCCTATCAATTTTTTTAATCCATGATTCAACTTTGTATTGGAGCTGCTGCAATAGAAGCTCTTTTTTAGTTTTTGACATTTGTTGGGAGGGGAGATCACATCCCACTTGAAGAGGGGACATACTATCACTTAAGATAAACTTTATCCATCGGTTTTGAATTAGTGATTTTTCATACCTTCTATTTTCAATTTCATTTTGTCATTTGCAAAATGGACGAATTATTAAATAAAAATTGAAATAGTTTCTCAATTCATTTTCGGCGGTTCTAAGTGCATTTTATTAGTAGTCGTGCCCTCATTTTCGTCATTAAAAGCTTTAATTTGTATATTTCGGTTTCACATTCATGTAAGAACAAATAGCTAAAAGTTGAGCAATATTTTTAACAACTATTTTTTGCCAAACTTTTGTGTGCCCGGGTTGCTCAGAAATCCTAGTTCCTCCTCTTGGTGTTTTATTATTATGACACTTTGGAGGGAGATTGCGAGTAAAGGCAGTCTTGTGGAGCATAAGCAAAATCCATACAAAAACTGCTAATGTTGAATAAACGAAGAAGCGCACGCTCATTGGCTGGCGCCCAAGGATAATGGCAGACCAAGAATAATGGCAGCACAAGGATAATGATAGACCAAGAATGTTAATGTCAGACCAAAACCTTAATTTGCAGACCAAACATAAAATTCATGAATTTTTGTGGAAGATGACTCTCATTCAAAAATCAGAGGAAATATGGTGAACCCCTGGCGATGGGTTCGCGAATTCTATCATCCCTTTCAATATTTGGATGAGTTGCGCATTTTCTCGAACAGGTGAACAACATCTGAGCAGAACTAGCAAAAGCTTGTCATCTCAAAAACTCCAACTTCTGCAAATCTCAACCACAAAAAGCACAAGAACATGTACAAGATCGAAAACACGTGGAAATGTTACGTACCTAAATTTGAATTATAATTGTTTCAGCCAAGTGTTCCTTGGTTATTTTACGTGTTGCCGTTGATTTCTAATTTGGTAGTAACTACTCTTGCCGCCTACATTTGAATCTAGCTTGTAACTGACTGTTAAAGGCTATATAAGCGTGTTGTACCGTGTGAGGAAGATATATGAAAAAGCCGAATGCTTGTGTTATCTTCTCCTTCCTCTATTTTTACTGAAACTATCAGACCTCTCCAATTGCAGACTCCTCTAATTTTTCTTCAGGCGTAGCCTCGGGAAGATAGCCATCAAAATCGTAGGTAAAGAAAGGGGGTGGCGATCTGGTGGTGGTCGGCAATCCAGGTGCCGGAAGCGATGCGGATGGTGGGGATTGGGTTGTTAGAGCTGCCACTAGTAGGTTTGAGGAGGAGAAAAAAATCCTTATTTTTTCAAAACATAATTGTCATTAGCTAAAGTAGGGCTCCCATAATATCACCCTTTTACATTAATAAGGGTAATTGTTATCCGCACTACTGTTTTGGCTATCCGTACTTTTTTGTATGAGTTATTATGCGCCTTTTAGAAATACGTCTTTTACAAGCTTTTTTAGGAAAAATGATCAACATGAGATCTACAACTTTCGTGTTGAACAATTTTCCTAAAAATGCACGCACAAGACGTATTGCCGTCCTGATTAAAATATGTGAGTAACTAGAACTAATTTTTGGTTGTACATGCATTTTTAGGAAAAGTGTTCAACACGAAAGTTGTAGATCTTGACGAGATCTACGACTTTAGTGTTGAATATTTTTCCTAAAAATGCATGTACAACACGTATTTCCCAAAGGCGCGTAATAACTCATTCAAAAGGAGTGCGGAACTTAATAAACGGACTCTCGCAGCAAGCGCCTTTAATAATATTTAATTAAAATAGAATCTTTCGAAACTGTACCATTTATTGTGCAGCTATTATTCTAGTCTAAATAAATATGACCATCAATCAATCATTCCCAGTGCAAAATTGTAAATTTGCATTCACTTTTTGCAGCCGGGCCCCACCGAGACAAATACCATGAAGTTTTCGTTTAACTCGCGAAAATCTGATTGAATACTTGGGCCTCATCTGACAGGAGAGGTGTAATTTTAGGTGGGAGATTAAATACAGCCGTTTGATCTGATATTTGAGGGCAGATTTGCTTTCGCGAAATACTGAGTATTTTAATTGTGAAATATGGTTTGATGTGCGCGATTGTAGGTGAGAGAAATCTACCTAATTTTTTTTTCATTTGGTAAGGCGGCGGGGGACGGCGCGGGAGGAATCGCCGCGGGGATTCGAGACGGAGGTGTGGGTGGGGTTGTTGACGGAGCTTTCAACCCCGTTTTCACTTCGCTGCCGGAGCAAACGCCGTCGCCCTGCATTTGTTTTTCCGCCTTGCGGCGGCGGTTGCTCCCGCACCAGCGTGAAAACGCTGAACCAGATGAGGCCATAACCACACATTATCACGTTTTCGTTTAACTTCCGATTGGCCGGTTTCCGTTCACCCTTGCTTTAGGCCTCGTTTGTGTTGGCTGATCCGCTCGGGTTGCGGCTGGTCCAAAAAGGCATTTCATCCAACCGGCGTGTTTGACGCGGATTTTTAAACGAAAACATTGTTTTTAAATTCAGCCGGGCTTATGTCAAAAACCAACTGCAAAGGAGAGCTCCATTCCGCACGTTCAGAACGGTGCATCCCCACCCTTGCATCGCGATCCCAATAGAGCTCTTCTTCACGACGCCGCTCCCTGAGGCTCCTCAAGACCGCTCTGCCTCGGCATCGCGATCCTCTGCATTTGGAGTGTATCTATTTCACGGTCCAGATCTATTTCTGGCTAGCTAATCCGACGGGTTCACTAATCTCATCCTACTTTATTTTTCTTTTAATCAAAAAATTATACACTAGTACATCAAGTGAGAATGCATCCACACCCTAAAATAAACCTCGATTTGAGGTTCCGAACGGAGATAATCCTAATCAGCTCTGCCAGAACCTCCTCCTTGTTGAGCTGAAGAGTGTAAATCACGTCTTCTTCCTCATCTGGATCCCGAAAAGTCTTCGCGTTGCTGACGATAATCTTGATCTAGGGTTCTTTCCAGTGTACTCTTCCCGTCGCAAACTGCTCTTCCCGATCCAAATCTCTTCCCGGCGTAATCTTCTCGTTGCCGACCTGACCCTCTTTATCTTGTTCTCGGTTGTTTATCTTGTTGATCTAGTAATATTCGTAACAAAACTCACGAGAGATGGAAATATTCGTAGCAGAACTTTTGTTGTATGCATGCAAGCAAAATTTCACGGCTATAGAGGAGCATGACCGAAAATTTGTTCCATAAAAAAATATTAAATTTGTGCTTATGATTATCAGATTATGGTTCAAGTCATTATTGCGCATTACGGCATTTTGCTCCATCGTCATTGGGGAGAAAATGTCAATGCTAAAAATAACTGTTTGGTAATCCTCCAATTCTCATCGTGATCGCTCCAAAACGTCATTTTTATCATTTTTGAGATTGCAGTCATCCCTCTCATTTTTCCACTCTCACATTGCCAACGCTATCATTCCCGCCACAGCCAAAACAAACAGACCCAAAAGTCTTGTCTTGTGCGATGTTTGTTAATAGAGAAATAATACTTAGGTGCGCAACTCTCACCTAGAAATAGGTGGGGGGGGGGGGGGGGGGGGGGAATACAGCTGTATGATCTTAGATCTGACGGTAGGAAAAATACTGACATTATTTATTATTCATAAATACTGCAATATTTAGAGCTATCAATGGCTGAGATGCACTCCTCTCACCGTGATTTAGGTGCGAGATACTCACCTAAAAATTTTTCTTGTTAATAAGATTATATTTTGAGTATGTAGTTTTTTTTAATATATTTTTAACGCTCTTGTTATGGTTATATGACTTAACAGTGTTTAGGTTTATATGTTCCAAAGATTATCAATCTTCTAGTTTTTGTTGGTGAGATTGAGTGTCGATTTTTAGGAAGATTTTTATTTGAAAGTTTTCTTTTTATGCTCTTGTTGCGGTCATCTGCCATCATAACTCTATTTTTACAAATAGTTTTTTGATGCTCTTCTGAACAGTACTGCAAATACAGTTTCAACTAAATAATTTTATATTGCAAACTTCATTTTTCAGAAACAATTCATTTTTCAAACTTCATTTCTGATATTTTACTTCCAATCAACATCACCCCTCCTAAACAGAGCATTCGAGATATTTGATTTCGCAAAAAGGTATCTTAAAGTATTTTTTTGAAAAACAATGAACACTCCTATCTCTAGAAAAATTCAAAGGCACCAACCCATCTCCTCTGGTAGATCTTCATAATCCTTTTACTCTCGAGGGTTTTACTTTCACGGTTGTACAAAGTGGCGGAATTAGAATTTTAACTCATTTTTGGCACAAACTAACATTTACTACAATGCATTCTTAGTGAGGTTCTCATAAGTCGGTACAATTAAAAAAATGTCCATGCAATGGACTTCGTCATGCCGAAAAATTCCACCAGATTAGGGGTTGAGTAGTAAACTTTGTTTTGTCGATTTTTTTTGTCAAATGTAAGACATTATATAGGCTTCATGGCATTAAAAAATTATGTCAAGTTTAAGGCTGAGCGATAGGCTTCTTCAATTGAAAATTTTCATCAATTGAAATTTTTTGCATATCTATATTTCTAGAATCTCGAGTTTTATATACCAAAACTAGTCGAGGTACTTGAATGCTAGTGAGGAGTGATTTGAAAATATTGTATAATTAATGATAATGATGATCAATAAAGTTATTTAAATTTTATTACGTAGATCATCAACATTATGAAGCAAAACATTTCCCCTAATCAGAAACAATGACATGAGGAGGTGATTGTAGTGTGACTCTCGAGCAGAAAAATAAAAGATTTTCGATTAGCCCAATTTCTTTAGAAATTCTTTGAATAGTCTCTACAAGTTCAATGGTGGTGATGATTACAAGATCCGATAATCGGAGCTCAAAAAATCAGCTAATGATGGTTAAGTTGTACAAAAATGAAACACTATCAGAACTCTACGAAAATCTTAAATTGATAACTCTATTTTATGGGTTTTTCGGAGAGGAGTCCAACTCAATTTTTAGATTTGATTTTCGTTGAGTGGTTGAAGAGAAATTAGCTTTTAAAGTTGTATAATTCATATGAGTAAAATAACCTACATTTTTTTATCAAAATTTGAATCCAGGCACATGCCCCACGGGGTGCCCGTGAATAGTTCAACTCTAGGCTGTTTGTGAAAGCTTCAAACACATCATGATTTTTCTGCACCCATAGTAGAACTTAGGGTATGTTTGGTTCGGCTGATGCTGATAAAAAACTGCTGATCTGAAATAAAGTTTGAAATAAGTGTTGTTTCTGAAAAATAAAGTTTTGTTAAAAAATTGTTTGGCTTAAATGAAGTTTTGAAAAAGTTCTTTGAAAACAAAATAAAGTTTTGAAAAAGCGCTGATGAAAATGAAGTTTTGAAAAAGTTCTTTGAAAACAAAATAAAGTTTTGGATGATTTTTTTTTTCATAATATGATAACCAACAAAAAAACACGATAATAATTAAGGCAAAACATAAAAACACGACAATTTTTTTTCCTTCATATACGATCTAGATTCATACAATTATTGCGCTATACTCTCACACAACAACTATAAAAACACATTACAATTTTTCTGAAATGAATTGCATAAAAACATATCAACATTTGCAATTTATCTGGCAACCAAACAATCACAAAAAATTACATAGAATATGTAATCAACTAATGATTCTCGGTTATAAGTGGAAATCTAAGACAAGATAAATAATTTGAATGTTGAAGATCACAACAATCATAACACCGGCAGAAGGAGGGATTACCACCCAAAGTCCTGGAAGGACGCAAGATCTCTCGGAGCGGTTCAACCCTAGAGAACCAAGTGCAAGGAGGCAAGATTCCTCACGACCTGCAACTGGAAATGCGAAGAAAACCTGGAAGGAGGTGGAAGCATCAGAATCCCTATCTATCAGGGAGAAGGCGTCGCCGACAAAATAGGGCCAAATGGAGGGGTCGAAGATCACCGATCTCTCGCTGGGGTATCGGGAGATGAAGAACGGGAGGGAGAGGCGCATCTGGACTGGAGCTCTGGGTGCGGATCAGGTATTAGAGGAAATCACGGATATTAATAAACACCGTTTAATGGAGCCGCCGAACCAAACGTTGCTTTTAGCGTAAACGCCGTTTTCCACCATCCGCACCGGAGCCTATCAGCCCACCGTCCGCATGAGATTGGAGCGGCAGGAGAAAAGCGTTCATATTTCGTGGTTGAACACCTACTAGCAAGCGTTTGGAAGGAGGATGTGTGACTGAAGAACCCTAATTTTTATTCGGGAAGTAAGAACTAATTGCCTTTTTTAACTCAATTTCAGTGCTGATTCTTCTTAATAGGTTCCATGAATCACCCGAATTTGATGAGTGTAACGGATGATGTATTAAGGGTATCATGGTAAATACATGTGAAGCCTTGATGTTAGGTAACGCCTATAAATAGAGACAAGAGGCTTGTAAAAGGCATTGAATAAATAATATTGAACTGTCTTGTCTTTTATAGTTCCTTATTAGTTACATTAGAGTAGCCTCTGCATGTAGCTTTGGTATGAACGCTGGTCATCACGCCGGCAGCCCACCGCCGGACTCTCTTCGTTACAATGAGGCAAAGAGGAGTTACCGTAGACGCCCAGCCCAGAAAGAGCTCCTCCGAGCCTCGGGGAGAAGGATCGAACGGCTCTTTGCAGTGAGATCAGGGCGGGAAGGTGCTGATAAACTCCCCGGAAAACACAAACCACGGTGGCTTGTGATTCCGCTTATCAGTCTCTGGGCTTTCTCCCTGCTCCTCCCTCCCGCCCTCCGTTTCGATATCACCTCTCCCCGGCTTGCTTGAGCGCTCGTCCTCCTTGACACGCTCTTCTGGCACGTGATTCTCATTGGACTGCGAATAAATTGTTTTAGAAGTGCGTATAACATTTAAATAGACCAGAGGTCTTAAAAGCGTTTTCTATTTTCTTCCAAATCGGATCAGATGTCTTGTCCTGATACAGAAGCTGGCGAGAAAAATTTCCATCATCCGGTTCACCTGAAGCAGGTATTTTAAAGGAAGAAATTCAGCCATCAAGCTTTTGCTTTTTCTCGAGCTGTTCTTCTTCGCTCAAGCAAAAGTGACTTCTTTTTCTCTGCTTCCGAAGAAAGGCTGTCAGGGTTGTCTTCTCCGGCGAAGTGCTGCTCAGAAACCGTACTCTCCTTATCCAATCCTTCGCACCTTCCAACATTTTTCATCTGCCCTCCTTCCCGGGATTCCAGCCTCAACGTTTCTCTCGTGAAAACGACTGCCGCAGTCTCCCCTGCTCTGTATTCGGATTCTTTCTTTATATTTGGATCAAATCAATAGCATCGATGATCAAGATCTTCCTTCTTCCCCTGCTCGCTTCCTTCTTCCCCTGCTCCCTCTGCCACGCTGTGGGTGTCTGCCAAAATGGGCTTTTAACGCCAGGCTAAAAAAAACAGAGAGTCTACTTTTCACTCTCCATAAAAACCCATTCCTGCCTCTTGAGGCTTGAATAAAATAGAGGAAGCGACGGCCCATGGAGGAAGAGTTTGACGAGGAGGAGGTGTGGGCTACCGTAATGGAGAAGAAGGGTGATAGCCCGAAGACCAGAAGGCATTCTGTTTCTATGCGCACGACAGGATCAAACGTGTTTGCAGAGCAGAGCAGGTGCTCTGCTCCAGTTAACATTCCCAGCCGGTCTAAGATCTGTAAAGGAAGCGGCTATCTGAATGCAGGCATTGAAGGAGGAATAAACGCCGACCACGAGGAGGAAGACGATGAGGAGGAGGAGAAAGTTCCTCCACATGAATTGCTGGCGAGGAAGATGGCGAGGAGCCAGATTTCTTCCTCCTCTGTTTGCGAAGGAGCAGGGAGGACTCTCAAGGGAAGGGATCAGCGCAAGGTGAGGGATGCAGTGCTGACGAAGACCGGATTTCTGGAGTAGCAATGTTGCTGATGACTAGTAGTTGTATCGAGTAATATTGATGCTAGCTTTATCTACTTGAGCTGTCGATCTGTTCTTCTTCTTCTTCTTCTTCTTCTTTTTCGCTGATGTGTTGTAACATGGCGGTGATCCTGGTTTTGCTTGTGGTTGGCTCTCTGTTCAGGAGCTTAGAGAGAGAGAGAGAGAGAGAGAGAGAGAGAGAGAGCGTGTTTTGGTCCTGATGTGAACAGAAATGAGCTTTTCTTCGGCTATGATTTGCTTCAATGCTTATTTTGGGGAAAATACATAGAGCAATGTTAAATGCAGGCCGGTTTTGATTACATGCAGGCCGCGAATATATGCAGGTCAAAAAATTATTCATGCAGGCCAAATTTCATATTTACATACCATATTCAAAAATCAAATTAATATCATGGCCGCCATCGCCGCCATGGCCGCCATCGCCGCCATGACCGCCATGGCCGCCATGGCCGCCATCGCCGCCATGGCCGCCATCGCCGCCATGGCCGGCATCGCCGTCATGGACGCAATCTCCGCCATGGCCGCCATGGCCGCCATCGTCATTCGCCGCCATCGCCGCCATCGCCGCCGCCGCCGCCATCGCCGCCATCGCCGCCATCGCCCATGACGCCGCCATCGCCGTCATCGCCGCCATCGCCGTCATCGCCGCCATCGCCGACGACGTCGCCATCGCCGCCATCGCCTCCATCGCCGCCATCGGCATCGTCGTAGCAAATACCCATGAATAGCTTTAGGCCAGTTGTAATTTAAAAACACATCGGACTCGGACAAATGAGTAAACTCCTTAGGAACATAGTTGCATGGAAGGAAAAAACACATAATACGAGAAATATTAAACTACTTGAATCATTTTTCCTATAGTTTTAAAAGGAAAAGTGATATATCTTTTTTTAAATTGTGGCCTGCATATAGCTAAAATCGGCCTGCGTTTAACATCGCACATTTTAAAAAATTATGGCCTGCATATAGCCAAAACTGGCCTGCATTTAACATCGCTCAATATATAAACTGGCCTAAAAGTTTGAAGTAGGTTTTGAAACGCTGTGTTTCGCGAAATTTTTAAATCCGAAGCCCGGACTGTCCGGGATGATCGCTCACTGATCGCGCACCTTCTCTCTCCTCAAATCTCCGACTACATGCCCAAAAGTGTATTTCTCTCTCCTCAAATCTCGGGCTTCCTATTGGTCCCGGCTTCCTATTTTTCTTCACTTTTTGTGAGAGAATGTGGCAGCTGAAAATATATATTTGGTAAACCTGAATTCTCCATTCCGGCTCCAAAACTCTACCGCCGAAACAAACAGAGCCTAAGGCCCCGTTGGGGGCAGGCGGTGGAGTTTTTAAATAAATGTCACCGCACTTATTTCATCGTTTCGCTTGGCGGGTGAGAAACGCCGTCACTCAAAAAGCACGATTTTGGTGTGTTTTCCGGCCGTGGCTCCCCCCACTGTCGCGTATGAAAACACCGGTTTTCATTTCACGCGCAGGCTCCTCTCCGAATCCTTTCTCGCAAGAGAGTCACGTGAGCCCTATCTCCTTCGCGCAGGAGTGCCGCTACTCCCCTCCTCCAGCCAATCGACGGCGGCGTGTCCGAATCCTACCGGAGGCAAACTTCTCCTTTTGCGGGCGTCTCTTCTACTCCAGTGTCTCTTCTACTCCAGCGTCGGCTCTCCCTTAAAGATTTTGCAACTGTTGAGCTTTCCCGCCCGTCCAGTTCAAGAGTTGTATTAGATAGAGGATAGGCTTGAAACTGGTGCGGTTTGAGCCCAAACTGTAACCAAACCGTAGGGGTTCGGTTTTTTACTGAAGAAAACCGCACCGCAACCAAACCATGCGGTGCGGTTTGACATTGGTGCGATTTGGAGTCGGTTTTTGCGGTGCGGTATCAGTTTTTGTACAGTTATATTATGCATTTTCAATTTTAAGCACATATTTGTATGAATTATTTTGTGTTATATATTTTCATAGCATAAATTCCTTCCAACTACGACGAAATTCATTTGTATGAAACATTTCACTAATGATATTTGTGCATATTCCACTATTGATATTTCTAACTACCAAATTAATGAAACATTTCACAACTATTGCTCCAGAATCACAATTTAAGAAATATTACAAATAAATGAAAATCAAATATTTCATAAAACACAGCATGCGCAAGATTTTAAAAGCAATAATTCAAAATTACTTATCATGGTAATAATTGCGGTGCGGTGCGGTTTACTCGGTTTTGTCAAGATAAAAACAGCACTGCACCGCAAACCTTGCGGTTTTCCATAACCAAAACCGCACCACAACCAAACCGTTCGGTGCGGTTTGAAAACGGTGCGGTGTTGCGGTTTTTTGCGGTTTCGGTTTTTAATTTTCAGGCCTAGATAGAGGAGTTCGTCTGGTGTTATTGTTCCAATCTAAATTTCTCCTCAGTTTTTGGTAAACCATAAATCCTATATTTTGTGTTTTTTATAGTCAACAGCCACAACAGTTATGTGTTACAAAATAGATAAAACTGCTTTCATGCTCCTGACTACAATAAAAACACAGTTTAACAAAATGGCGAAACTACGTTTGAGACCGCAGTTTCAAACCACCGCGTTCATGATCGCCACCGCCGATCGCTACTCTTCTAACCACAACCGCCGCAAAAACAGACCCTAAGTTTTTTTTATTCTAACACAACTCTCCGAATTTTATGTTTTGTTTTAAATGTCATTGGAGTACATTCAGTTTCCTAAATAATTTTAATGATATGGATATTATTTATAATTATTTTATAAAAAAAAAATTAATGACAATAGCTTATTATTTTCTGGCATATAAACAATACTATTATATAATTTTGACTATAGTAATCAATACATCAAAATTATTGGATGATCTCAAAGTAATTTAATATAATTAAAACACCTCAATGCACAGCGGGCCCGGTAGTACATGAAATAGTGCACCGCTATTGTTGTGATATGTCACGGACCATCATATTTGGCCAGTCTATGACAATGTATGCTAGCTCTCTGAGATGATTCTAGAGAAATATGGAATTTCGAAGATCTTTGTGGAAAGGTGAATGCATGATATTATAGAAAATTATATGATAGCATCAAGAGAACATTCTAGAGTTATGTAGAAGATTCATGAATATGGTAAATACATGAGATGCATAGAATAATATAAAATACAAGGTATTTTAGATTCTTTCATATTTTGGATGAAAAATTCTTTGGGTCTATAAAATGAGAGGACCTCTTCATTTATAATCGTACAAATTTTGAACAAACAATAGAGTTTTTTGAGTTCTCACTTGTGAGCTTAATTTCTCTTGCATTGTTTCTTCATTCTTCTCTTTCATGCAACGTGCTCCTTGATTTTTAAATTTGAACTTTCATAATCTATCTTTGATATCAAATTGTATGATTTCATATACCATTTTCTGATATCTGAGGTACCCAATGGATATTTATGATTTACAATAGTTGATTTTTACTCAAAATACAACTGACCAAATTGATTCATGCATATCTCATATCAAGTCTTTGTAGTATGTCTGAAAAAACCCGCAAAAATAATATAAGTTCGTTACTTAAATATTTTTTTCCGTCACCTACAATTTCAAGTGCCAAAATTTCCAATTAAAGTACCTCAATGAGCCAACATCAAATCACTGAATTCATTTAATTCCATGATCAAGGATAATATGATATGAATTTATATGTTTATGAAGTTGTTATTATGGAATTATCATCTTATGAATTTACCATGTTCAACTTCTAGGTTCTATAAGATTTTGAAAATATCACAGAGGATGATATCATAGTCTGACACACAGGATCAAAATACAATTTATCATGCAGAGAAGATTAGTTACAATATTTAAAGAATTAGAACTTATAAAGAATTATAAAATATTTATTTTCTCTCTCTCTCTCTCTCTCTCTCTATATATATATATATATATATTAAATTAGAACTTTATATTTTGTTAAGATATATTAAATACCTTTAAAAATTAAATTTTATGATAAATTTAAAAATATATTTATAATATATATGTACTCTTCAAATAGAATTTAAAACTATACACAACACATGTTTTACAATGTAAAATTATTTGATGAAACAAAAAACATATTTTTTACGATAAAATGCTTATATCTTATCGTGTTTCAATTACAACTTAGTTACAATATTTAAGCAAAATAAGAAAATAAAAGTTTATTTTTTTTTTAATATTATTAAATATTTTATAAGAATTATTATAAGAAGCTTAATAAGTGACTTCTATATTTATAGTATTATCACGGCTCAACACCGGTGACTCGTTTAAGATGGTTCGGACATGTACATAGGAGATCATTAGAGCCAACTACTGTTAGGCGTTGTGAGAGTTTAGTCACTAGACATGTTAAACGGGGGAGGGGTAGGCCAAAAGGACTTGGAATGAAACTATAAGGAAAGATATGATATACTTAGGTATTAGTGAGGCTATGATTAAAAATAGGGCGCAATGGCCGACCCCACTATGGTGGGATAAAGGCTCGAGTGGTGTTGTTGTTGTAGTATCACTAATCCAATCGATCAGACCTTGAACCTTTACTTTCAACGGTTCAACTAATCAAAGCTGGGTCGTGGGTTTGAGGGCTAGTGACAACACGGGGGTGAGGTGTTTATTGGTTCAATCAATCTTAACCTATGTTGATTCCCTTAACCTGTGTTAAGTTCAAATTACATGCGGTGTGTCTGTATGTGCCTGTGAGCTCTAAAGGAAATAGTTGCATCTTTCTAATAAGTTAGAGCTTATTGGCAAATTAGTAACCTACAAATATAATCAAAGCCTCAAAAACTTCGCCTGAATCATCCCGAAGATTGACGCACTGCAGCCGCTCCATACACTGATAGGATTTTCTCCGCCACAGCTGTGATCCGCTCCCACCGCCGCTCCTCCTTCGACATGCTCAAAAGATCTCCGTGGACCGGCTACAATCTGCTCCGGCCGCAGAACTATGACCTGATTTTTCTTCTTTTTTGGTAAAAGTACAAGCACCCGCTGTAATATTATTATCTTGTTTTCGTATATGAAAGTTTATATACGTGCTAAAGAAAGCCGATGGGATGAATCGAGCCGAATATCATCGAACGGTCACAATTTTACAATATCAAATTGAAGATTCTGAAGAGTTGATTGCTGGAGACTTCGGGTGTAGAGAATTGCATCCAGGAGAAATGTTACAGAGGGTTGGCATCCATCGGATAGGAACCAAGAACTCGAAGAAATGTGACATATTCCTGCGCGAAAAATTGGCATGTATGTAAACGATCCGTCATTCGCCAAATTTGAATGTCAAAATAGAATAGAATAAATTTGGCAAGTCAAAAAAGCCTCCATGGAGATACTCTCTTGTGCAGAAACCGCAGGGAATAACTCTGATTAGATGGATAACAAGAACAAGAAGACCAAGAAAATCTTACCATTTTGTTGTGGTCTCACACGACAAGTTATCCATTATCGGTTATTGCACATATTTATTTAGTGTCGTTATTTAGCGTTGTCATGCGTCTATATTATGCGTCAATGTCATGAGACAGTTTGTTATGTTGGTTTATGTTGTGTGTTTTATTATTTTATAATAAGTCCAGGTGTCGGGACTTGTTATGTCTATGTCACTATGTAATCTTATTTAAAGACCAATAGGTTTGTAAATGGAGCATGCAAGAACTAATCTATTTCTCCTTATCCCCTATATGAGATGCTCTCTCACTCTTTCATGCAACTCACAACAACAAAACTCGTCGGGACCATCGTTCCTCCACAAAGACCAAAGCCGACGATCTTGAAGCCCTATGCTCACAGCCGAACGTTTGCACCATCTTCCCAGGTGCACTAATCCGAGCGAAAGACCCCCTCGCCAACCCAGTACAGGTGGAAGTCAACTCCCACTCGTCCGCCAACGCGCAGTATCATCATCGTCAACAACTCCCTCTCAACCAGCCATTGATCATTTTCGGATGTTCCCACTAACCTCCCTCTGCATATCGAGCAACGAGACCACTTCCTCCTGCAACATTCCTTCCACCGCTTCGTTCTGCTCCCAACAAGGTCGTGCTGCACAAATTCATTTCCTCGAGCCTCTCGCACACTTTCAGTCCTTCGAGCCTAGTGCCTTCTCTGATTTTCCTTGAGCCCAATGCCAAAAGGCCAGCCACAGTCGCTTGAGCCTGACGCCAGCTGCTCTTAGTGGCGCGACCATTTATCGGGCTGCACATCTTCTGCTTCCATCAAGCCGCTTATGTTTGTCCCAACAAGCCTCATGGTCCTTCTTTCATTATTAATTAATTAGTTCTTATTGGATTAATTAATTGATTAATTATTTCGACACGGCGATGCACCAAGTCGTGATTTCGTGACTCGCTCTCAGCATTGATAGACTCGTCGTGTCTGGCCAATTCGGGTTCCCTACCCCACAAGAGCAGCCCCCAATCCAACCAAAGAGCGGGGAAGCCCCACCAATCTCTGTTTGTCACGTCGGCCCACCATCACCTCCGATTGTTTCCTCACTGCAGTTCCCACAACAGGCACCTCCATCGCCGAGCCCAATGGTTATGCCGCAGGAATCCATGCAGTCGCCGGTTCTCCTCCAACAAGCACTCTCATTACCCCTTCTCTGAACATTTGAACGCTTCTGCAATTGGCCCCACAACAGACCTTCTCACCCGCCCTCGTACAAAGGACCCCATCACTGCTTCAATTACTTAACGACCACGATGTGGTCTCTTCTTTGATTACATCGCCAAACAAGCTACGTCCCTCGGACAACAACACCATCATTCGTGACATCTGTGAGCACGATGAAGGCTTGCCGCTTGATGCAGTTTCCCTTACGACACAGTACAAGGAGCTGTTTTGGCGGGAAATTAAGGAGCAAGAGGATCAAACCGTCCGAGCCACGTTTGAGCTTGAGGCAAAGCTCGATTCGAAGGACGAGTGAGATGTCATGGTCTCACACGACCATTTATCCATTATCAGTTATTGCGCATATTTATTTAATGTCGTCATGTGTCTATATTAGACGTTAATGTCAAGAGCCAATTTATCATGTGAGTATATGTTATGCATTTTATTATATTTTATAATAAGTCAAAGTACGAGGGCTTATTATGCTTATGCCACTATGTAATCTTATTTAAAGACCACCAAGATCATGAATGGAGCATGCAAGAATTAATTTAGGGTAGTTTACCGAGACCTCCTGATGAGGATCGGCCGCATGGTCGTATTCGATGGAGGAGATCGGGCCACCACTTGGCGGGGCCCATTTTTGCATATTTGCCGGAGATGCATTGATCGGATCGGCGATCCGAGACCACGAGCGCGTCCGAAGCGTTGTTTTATATTCTATATGTATTTTGTTTTAGTGTTTTAGGACACCGGACGTAACAAACGATCATAGGCGTTCACGCCGGGTTCCCAACCACCCCTCGTTATAAATAGGGGCGGATGATCTCATTTTCAGACATTGTTGAATTTGTGAGCGAATCCAGATCCAGCAATCATTCGTGGTGCGATGCCGCAAGACCCCGTGGTGCAACGTCCCGGTTTATTTTCAGTTTTATATTTTCCCATTCACTGATTTCCCGTAAAACTTCCCCTTATCCCATGATCTCTCCATCACAGCCCTTCACGATTCAATTTCACATCATTTCTTCTCCCTCCAGGCCGCACGATTGCAGAAACTTCCCGCTTCTGTCGTCTTGGCCACTGTTCATCTCCTTTCCCAGCGATGCAAGGGACGAAACCTCCTACACGCTACCTTCTCACCATTAATGGATGCATCTCCTTCCTCCTGGTTGATCGTGAGCCACCAGATTCAGCCCTAGACACCTCTTTCTTCCTCATCGGAAGGATCGAAGCTTTAAGTCGCAACTTCCTCCTACGGCTGCGATCTTTCTCCACTCGAGCCATCCTCCCCGCATCTCGCCGCGCGTCCAGCAAGGTTTCACGCCACTGTCGTGAGTCCCATTTCTCGGAGCCCGATCACCTCCCGTTACCCATCATGTGAACTAACGTGAACCCCATCCAACCTTCTTCTACAACATTCGCTGTTTTAGTTCCCCTTTGTTTTAACTTCTGTGAATGCTCCCATAAGTTTTTCCTCGTCCATTATTAGTCCTAATCCACATACTCGACCACCTCTGGAACCAAGAAAAGTCGTGGCCTACTGTAGAAAATTGAATAAAGGTTCGTTTCATTCACTCGTCAAATTTCATTATTCCTCTTACATTGATCCCTTATTTATACATACACAAGGGGGAATCTAATTCCTGATTGGAGATGTGGGACTAATTACAAAAAGAGGGAAGACGCTAACTGCACACCACTCAGCGCTAAACGCACACCAACACTCCCCCTCAAGGTGAGGGCATTCTTAAGTAGGAGAGAATGTAACAACCCTTAAAATCAAATAATAATAATAAAATCAATTATTATTTCCCTCTTATTCCTAACCGCACCCCAGCCCTCCCACCTTTAATTAGCCCTCAACAAGGGTTCCCGCTCCCGTCTCGCTAAAATCCCGCAAGCCGCAAGGGCTCTTGCTCCCGCGTGCGCCTCCCGCTCCCGATTCCTGCCGCTACTTCTGCCTCCCTGATCGTCGGCGCCTCCTCCTGCCATGGCCGACGTCGCCTCCTCCTGCTCAAGCCGGCAGCCTCCTCCTCCCTCTCCTCCAAGGGACCGACAACCTTCCTCCAAGCCAGCAACCTCATCCTTCTTCTCCTCCTCCGACTTCCTCCAGGCCAGCACCTCCTGCTTCCTCCGGCCGGCAGCCCCTTCTTTCTCAAGGCCAGCAGCCTTTTTCCTCCCACCAGCAGCCCTCACTCTCCTCTAAGGGATCGACAACTTCCTTCTTTTCCTCAAGACGAGTAGACGACAACAATCTTAGTTATTAAAGGCGCAAGGCGCACCAAGGCGCAAAGGGGTCTTGGAGCCTAGGCGCGAGGCTCAAGGCGCACGCGCGCCCCTGACGAAGGTAATGCGCAACCATATTCGGTTTAAATAATCAACATCAAGCATCAGTTCATCTTCATAATCAGATTTTTCATCTATTCTACTCATTAATAATTCATTACTATCATTTATATCTCTTAAAAACTAGAATCAATGTGATCACTTGCATCATAACTAAGTCTCAACGCTCGATTATGTTTCACAAACACTAAATCATGCCAAAAATATTGAGTTCTTACATTATTTATTTCTTTATTTTGAAAAAAAAAACATTTACAATAGAAATTGCACATAGACGTGTCTTTTATGCTCCAAAGGCGCACGAAAGCGCAAACCTCTGAGCTTGGTGAGCCTTGAGCCTTAGGCGCGCCTTTAACAACTAGGACAGTAATGCCTCCTCATGTGGCTGGCAACAACTTTCCTTCCTCTCTTAGGGCTGGCAACCCGCTACCTCGTCGTCTTGGCCGAGAGTTTGTGAGAGGGATGCCTAGGGTTTGCTCGTTTCCCCTCTACTTGGATTTTGAGCCCGGATTGGGTCTCCTTGGGTAAGAATTTTTTGTTTCCTCTCTTTATTCAGATTTCCCTAATTTTCTTGAAAAGTTTGCTCTCCAAATTTCAGATATATTTGTGATTTCAGATTTTTGCCCTCCTATAATCGTCTAACCGTGGTTTGTTCGTGATTTCCGGTGCCACTCCTCGATTTAATTGGTGGGATCGCGCAAAGCCCTCTCCGACTTAGGGTTTCTCCTAACCAAGCGCTACCAAGTCTCCGTTTCCGCGTGGTACTTTCCTCTCCCCTCACTCTTGAGGGAGGTAATTCGTTATCCCTCTCGTGCTTTAGGTTTTAAAAATAATTCTTTGTGCTAGCGTAGAATTTTCGTCATATCAAGTATCTCTTTCATTGTTTTTATTCAGGTTCGAAAATAGGATTTCTGATTTTTGCTCGCGCTATTTGGCTGCCTCCGTCAGCTTCAACTTATTTAAGGCAAGTAGAGACCCCTCTCTCTTGCAAGCATTGAATTTAATCGTCACTTATGTTCTTATGTTTATATGAATGCACCCTTGAATGCTTGTTTCGTCGAATAAATTTAGATCTCAAATCCCTAAATAGACTTGTTAATAGATTGCGGTATCACGCGTTGGAATAACACAAATTGTGAACATGAATGATTTTATTTGGATAGTTACCTAGGTGAATGAGTTTCTTAATTGATGAATAATTCAAGGAATGATAGGTTGTTGAGCATGAGTAACAAGTGTCATGATAATAATAGTAATGATTTCTGGTTAACAAATAATTAATCGATGTTTTTCTATCATCCTCGTATCGTACACACCTTATTTGGAAGTTAATCGTGTCATAAAATGACTTAATGTAAATGAGTACTTGTTATCCCAGAATCGATGCATGTCAAGCTTGCTCCTGCGCATTTTACTTGAATAATCTTCTCGTTAATAAAATTCTTAGCCTCTCAGACTCGCAAGATTCAAAACTCTCTATTTTGGGTGTCATCAGCTCCTTTTTGCTTCGCAGGTACGCTTGAATGCAAGACTTGGTTAAATAATGTCTTATAACTTAATTTGCTCCCATTTCACGTTGGTAAAATTTACTCTTGTATATCTGAATCAGTATTTGGTTACATGTCTTGATATGCTAGAATCACTCAATCATGAATTAAGTCATTAATAACGTAAGTTAACATTGAAAGATAGGGTTTAATTGATGCAACTCCTTAACTTAGGTTTCCTCTTGAATCCCTAATGGGAACAAAGGACCGGTCATAGCGAGCTTAAATTTCTGAATCTCCTGAATCCGTACTACATGAATCATGTGCATCAAACAAAACACCTACACTTTCACTTGTCACAACTTATGTTATTACATGATCATGTTTTTATGCTTTACTCTGGAGTAGTCTAATAATTCCAGATTTTTCTGCTTGTCTCACTTCTTTGTTTGTCTTGTTAGTTTGGCTTCATGAAAAACACTATACAAATATTCTGTTTCCCCTGCTCGTATTTTAGTTTGCTTGTTCCTGTTTATTTCAATGTTCTGAGACTTTTCCTTCTTGTTTTGGAATTGCCTTAGTGTTCGTGTCTGCGTCGCCCGCTTCCTTAGTCGATCTACGTCAAGCTTCAGGTTCTATGTTTATGTTTCATTTAATTACTGTCGGACATTTCTTTTATGTAATAGTTACGATCAGCCATTTTATCTGTTATCATGGAAAACTGATAGGCTATAATATGTACTAGAATTTGGCATTAGTGCATGTTCATTTCCATTGGGATCGTCATTGCATGGAATTATACAGTATACTTGTATCATGGATTTTTACTAAAATACATGTGCATCTAATCTTTTCACTGCCACATTTTAAAGCTTCCGCAATATAACAATCGGTTTTTATTAAAAAAGTATTGTTTTAAAATGAATTATCAGTATCTCAGCTTCCGCCTAACAGGCATGGATTCTCCTTCCGCCAATGTCTGTGGCATCACGGCCCGCCCCAAAGCGCACTCTGACTTTTGTCGAGACAGGTCGTGACATTCTTCAACTGAGTAATTTCACCTTCATCATCGCCTGTGATGATCATGTCGTCCACATACACAACAAGTATTGTAATGTGAGTTCCACGTTGCCGAAAGAACACTGTATGGTCCGCATTGGTCTGCTGATATCTCATAGCTACCATGGCCCTCCTGAACCTGTCAAACCAGGCTCGAGGAGACTGCTTCAGTCCATAAAGTGACTTCTTGAGTCTTCATACCTTCCCTGTTGTTTGCCTCGTGCCAAAGCCCGGTGGTACCACCATGTAAACTTCTTCCAACAAGTCCCCGTGAAGAAAGACATTCTTCATGTCCAACCGGTGTAGTTTCCATCCCCCATTTGCCGCCAAAGATATTAGTGTCCGCACTGTGCTCATCTTTGCGACGGGTGCAAAGGTCTCATCGTAGTCGATGTCATAAGTCTGACTATACCCCTTTGCAACTAATCGGGCTTTGTAGCGCTTAACCTGACCTTCCGAGTTCTGTTTCACCGTAAAAACCCATTTGCACTCAACCACCTTTTTTCCAGGTGGTAGAGATACAAGATTTCAGGTGCTATTCTTTTTCAATGCCCCGAATTCTTCTAGCATTGCAGCTTTCCACTGTGGATCTTCCTTAGCAACCTGTCAACACTCAGGAATAGAGACATTATCCAAAGATGCAATGAATGCTTCATGTATAGGTGATATTTTAGAGTAAGAGACAAATTGGGCAATATCATGGGGAAAGGCATACCGATGTTAATAATTAGTTTTTTTAATGTCTGGACTGTTTTCTTTACCGTTTCAAATTTGCCTTTTCATGAGCCTTAATGTTGTAGGCAGTTTTTTGGAGTTTATTTTCCTTTCAATAGCTGTAGGCTTTTGTCTTAAATGGTTTAGGAGTTATGTTGTTTTAATTAGGTGTTAATTGTTTAGACGTTTCTATGTATACCTCCAGCTATAAAATGGAGTTGTATTGCTGAATGAATCATCAAGGAAAATTTACAAAGCTTTCTTTCACTACCAGTTTTCTTCCAGCAGTTTTCATTTTCTGTTTTTTCGCTGAGTTCTAACATTTGGTATCAGAGCTAGAGCAACTATGGCGGAGACATCTTCAAAACACGATGGGTTCCATGGCAACTTCAAATACCCGGTGCTCACGAGGAGCAACTATGGCGTTTGGGCTATCAGAATGAGGGGGATCCTCGATGTTCAAGATGCTTTGGAGGCGGTGGAACCAATCGATCCGACGGTAAAAGTGGATGAGAAAAAGAACAAAATAGCTTTTTCGATCATCCAACAAGCACTTCCAGATGACGTTCTCCAGATGGTTGCAGAGAAGAAAACTGTGAAGGAGATATGGGACATGCTTAGGATCATGTACCAAGGCGCGGACCGCGTCAAGGATGCAAAGATCCAAACTCTGCAGACGGAGTTTGAGATGCTTCGCATGAAGGAGACAAATTCAATAGATGATTTCACAATGAAGCTTACCACAAACGTCAACATGCAAAGGGCGTTGGGAGGTACGGTAGCGAAGGCTGCGGTTGTGAAGAAGTTCTTGCGATCCGTCCCATCGAAGTTAGTCCAGATTGCTTCGACGATAGAGCAATTTGGCGACTTCACGACGATGACCGTGGAGGAGGTTGTCGGCCGCCTCAAGACTCATGAAGAGCGTGTTGGTGGGGCTACCAACAAAGACGAGGAGAAACTTCTCTTGATGATGAGGGAGTTTATGGCTCATGACAAGAAGCCATCCAATGGTGGAAGACACCAAACCGGCGGTCGTGGAGGCCGTGGCCGTGGACGAGGGCGCGGCGGACAACAACGCAACAACGATCGACCGGAAGGTCATGATCGCAATGACGGTGTTAAAGATAAGTCAAAAATCGAGTGCTTCTATTGCCACAAGATGGGCCACTTTGCCGCGGAGTGCCGCTCGAAGAAGAAGAACAACGAAGAGAAAGCGCACATGGCCGAAGCCTTCGAGGATTTCGAACCGGCCCTTTTATTGGCCGAGGGCGAAGAAGATCACCCGAAAATGGTATGTTCTAATCTTCTCCTTAATGAAGAGAATGTGCAACCGAGCAGTTTTCCCGGCGACGTGGAAAAATCGGATTGGTATCTTGATATGGGGGCTAGCAACCATATGATGGGTTGCAAGGATTATTTCTCCTCCCTAGATGAGACGGTGAGAGGCAAGGTGAAGTTTGGCGATGGCTCTTCGGTGGAGATATGTGGTCGGGGAGCGGTCTTCTTCAAAGACCAAAAGGAGAAGCACAAAGTCTTTACCAACATCTACTACATCCCGAAACTCCGCACAAACATTGCGAGTTTGGGACAATTGGAGGAGAACGGATGCAAGATCGTCATGGCGGACGGATTCTTGTGTCTATTCGATCAAGAGAGGCGTCTCTTGGCGAAGGTGGAGAGGTCCAAGAATCGTCTCTACATCCTAAATATGAAGACGGATGCTCCGGTAGCCTTGCTAGCGGAGAAATACAAAGAGGAGGCGTGGCTATGGCACGCTAGATGGGGACATCTCAACTTTCGGGCACTTCATGATATGGGGCGTTTCAAGATGGTGGAGGGGATGCCCCCCATTGAACACTCACAAGAACTTTGCGACGGGTGCTTGGTGGCGAAGCAAAGGCGATTACCATTTCCGAACGTTGCGGCGGATCGTGCATCAATTCCTCTTCAATTGGTGCATGGAGATTTGTGCGGACCCATCAATCCGGCCACCCCTGGAGGTAAACAATACTTCTTCTTCCTAGTAGATGATCATAGCAGGTTTATGTGGGTGGAGTTATTAAGATCCAAGGACGAGTCCCTGGATGCTTTCAAGAGGTTAAAGGCACGAGCGGAGATGGAAACGAAGTTCAAAGTGAAGGGACTCCGTAGCAATCGAGGTGGGGAGTTCACCTCCAAAAGGTTTGAAGCCTATTGTGAGGAAGTCGGGATCAAACGATTCCTCACAACCCCTTACTCTCCGCAACAAAACGGCGTGGTGGAGCGTCGCAATCAAACAGTCATGGGGATGGTTCGGAGTCTTCTCAAGTGCAAAAATGTGCCCGTGAAGTTTTGGGGAGAAGCGTTAGCAACCGCGGTGCATCTTCTCAACCGGGCGGCTACTCATAGTGTTGTTGGGAAGACGCCTTACGAGGCGTTCTACGGAAGGAAACCAAAAGTGCACTACCTTCGCACTTTCGGTTGCCTTGCGTATGCGAAGACAACGAAGCCAAATCTCACGAAGCTAGCGGATAGAAGCACGCAGATGTTGTCTCCAAACTTGATCCTCGTGCCTTGAAATGTATTCTCGGACCACTAAAGGATATCGGTGTTACTCTCCTGATCTTCACCGATACATCCTTTCTTCGGATGGCGTCTTCCGGGAGTCCGACCCTTATCCCTCTCCTGGATCCTCTCATCCTGATCCCTCTCTGGATGCTCTATTGGTCCCTAGGCATGAACCTGCTGTCATTTTACCGACTGATCTGTTGTCCCCCCTGTGGGGGCAAGTTTACTCCCGTCGCTCTTCTGATAGTTCAGTGGTGCCACCACCTCAGCCTACCTCTGTTACCGATGATGCGACGACTGTTCCTCCGAAAGAACCTGCTAGTGTATCTACTACTATTCCGCCATCTAGCTCAGAGGTTCCTATTGCAGTCCGGAAAGGAGTTCGGACCTGTCGGAAGCAACCGCTATATGTTCACTCTTACCAGGGCTTGTCTGCTTCTCATCGAGCGCTGCACTCGACTCTTGATCGATATCATCTACCGTCGACCGTGGCGGAGGACAAAGCTCATTCTGGCTGGGCGGCAGCCATGCATGACGAATTGACTGCTCTCCAACAAAACAATACATGGGACCTGGTTCCCTTACCCCCCGGCAAGAAGGCAATTGGATGCAAATGGATATATTCTGTCAAAGTGAATGCAGATGGTTCTCTGGACCGCCTAAAAGCCCGCCTGGTTGCCAAAGGTTATGCTCAGACTTATGGCGTGGATTATGATGAGACATTTGCTCCTGTTGCGAAGATGTCCTCACTTCGAATACTTCTTTCACTTGCTGCCTTCCGCCAGTGGGCCTTACACCAGTTGGACATTAAGAATGCTTTTCTCCACGGGCTCCTGGATGAGGAAGTTTATATGGAACAACCTCCTGGGTTCGTTGCTGAGGGGGAGAGTAACAAGGTGTGCCGCCTCCCAGCGTCCTTATATGGATTGAAACAATCCCCTCGGGCTTGGTTTGCTCGGTTCAGAGCTGTTGTTACCCAGTTCGGGCTTACCAAGAGTACTAAAGACTCGTCCCTCTTTTATCAGAACTCCTCGGCTGGTACTATTCTGCTACTGGTATACGTTGATGATATTGTTATTACAGGAAGCAACTCAGCAGGAATATCAAATCTCAAAGCATTCTTACACTCTAATTTCCAAACAAAAGATCTGGGTCCATTGCGGTATTTCCTTGGGATTGAGGTGATTCATGATGATCACTCTCTCTTTATTTGCCAATGAAAATATGCTCTTGATCTTCTATCTGACCTTGGGATGGCTAACTGTGGTCATATGGATTCTCCGCTGGAACCAGGGGAAAGAGTCTTCATGTTGAAAGCAAACCTTTTGAATCACCAGAAAAGTACCGTAGAATTGTTGGAAAATTAAACTACCTCACCATGACTCGCCCAGACATTGCTTGTGCAGTTGGTAAGGTCAGTCAATTCATGGCGGCTCCAACTATGTCTCAGTGGGAGTCCGTTCTCCAGATTATCAGATATGTGAAGAAGGATCCTGGTTTGGGAATATCATACAAAATTCGAGGTCATTCCGATCTAGAGGCATACAGTGACTCTGACTGGGCAGGATGCTTAGCCACCTGAAAATCAACCACGGGATTCACTGTCTTTATGGGCGGCAACCTTATCTCCTGGAAGAGCAAGAAACAAACCACAGTTGCCAGATCTAGTGCTGAGGCCGAATATCGGGCTGTCTCACACTGTTGCTGAGATCATGTGGGTGAGGCAGATTCTCGGTGAAATTGGGTATCCCGTTCAAGATCCCACTCCTCTATGGTGCGACAATCAAGTTGCAATCCAGATAGCCACGAATCCTGTGTTTCATGAACGCACAAAGCACATAGAGGTCGACTGCCACTTTGTTAGAGAAAAGTATGAAGAAGGTCTTGTTTTGCTAAAGCACGTGAAGACCGGAGATCAAGTTGCAAACATTCTTACGAAAGGGGTTACGGGGACTCGAATGAACTATATATGTAACAAGTTGGGTCTGGGAAGTTCCCACGATCCAACTTGAGGGGGAGTGTTATGAGACGTATTAGACATATTAGTCTCACACCTTGTACCACCACATCATATTCCTTCATGCTTAGTATACATAAATGGTGAGACCTATATGTGAGGCACTCAGTTTTTCTCCCAAATCCCGTAACAAAGTGAAATGATTTGTTGTTGCCCATGGACATAGTACATTTTGGGGTGAGCCACGTAAATCTCGTGTTCTTCTATGTTTGTTTATTTCTTGTTTTTGCTCAATTTCGTAACACAGTGTTTGATTTGTAAGATGGGGCTACATCCTTCTAGGGAAGGCCCAAGTCTTATTTGATCGGACTTGGGAATGCGCAGAGAAGACATACAATTAGTGTAGCATGAATAGGAACATTGCAGGTTACAACTCCGAACTTGATATAGAGGTCGTAAAGCGCGTTAACAACTATGGATGCAAGAGAAGACGGATATCGGTGGCTTTCCCATACGAGCCTACTGATTTATGCAACTCCGGATGCTAGAATATACGAATATTTGTTGCGGAAATTCGAGTAGAATGAAAAAATGATATAGAAAATTAACAATCCAAGGTGACACAGATTTACGTGGTTCACCCCAAGATGGGCTACGTCCACGGGCATCAGCAGTCGGATTTAACTCTCAAGAATAGAGGCGGTTAAAGAGGGTAGGCAGATTTCATAATCCGGAATACAGAATACCGAATACATAACACAATACAGAAAACAGAATGCCCAAACCCCAGAACGACTACTTCTTTGCTACAAAGATTACACAACACTCCGTACATTTATAGTTTTGAGAAATAGGATTGACACGCCCATGACACACGCCCTTGTGCATCGGGCGTGTGACCCAATCAGTGCATCCTTTCATCGGCAACCATTTAGCAACCGCCATGGAACCGTCGGAACGACACATAATCGTGTGGTTCGTGCGTGTGCATCGAAATGTCGCGTCTCCTCCTTCTGGATGCGTTCAGTGACTTCTGAAACGGTCCCAATTGCTACACACCCGTGTGTCTCGGGTCGTGTCCTCCGAAATTTTTTGGCCAGGGTCGCGGGTCGTGTTCAACATCAGTCGACGCCTTTGGGTTAGGATTCGAGGCATATCAATAACAATCTCCACCTTGCATTGAATCTTATCAGAACAGAAGTAACACGCCATAAATCTGCTGCTCCCAGCCCCAACCCGGGGCTATCTCCAACTGTCAATGTTGAGCAAGTCAAAGCAGTGCATAAATTTGCTCTTAGGAACTGGTTTAGTGAACATATCAGTTGGATTATCTGTTGTGCCAACTTTCTTCACTTTCGATAGCCTGACAAGCTCCCAAGTCTGATTCTTGTGAAGAGATTTCATCTCGTCACCCATTGCAAGAACCCAATGTGTAGCTTCAGTATCATAAATAGTCTCCTAGAAGGTAGAAGGCTCTGGTGACTCCACCTCTTCAGCCGTTTGGAAAGCATACGCTACAAAATCAACATAGTCATACTTTTGTAGAGGTCGAATCTGCCTCCTTGGACGATCAGTGACAATGTTGTACTTTCTCTCCTGCAGTGAAATTGTATCGAACTCCAGTTCAAACTCTGTAATTGGCTCTTCATCAGTTTTGTTTGAGTGGGGTAGATCATCCCCTTGTCCCAAGTTTGGAGTTATCTCAAACACCATCAGTTCGTTAGCAGTATCATGTTTCCCCGCAACTGATATTGTAGCAGCTGTAACAGTTATTGTCGCTCCTTGTAGCGCATATAGGGAATTCTGCTTAAGTCCTTTCATTATCACTAGGACTCCTTTAGTGATACGTAGGACTCCACCTTCACAACTGTATTTGAAGCCTTTTGAATCCATAGTACCTAAAGAGATTAAGTTCTTTTTCAGATCAGGGATGTGTCGATTCTCTATCAATGTTCTGATGATGTCATCATGCATTCTGATCCGAAGTGAACCAATGCCAACTATCTTGCATGGTGTGTTATTGCACATTAGAACATTTCCACCATCAATTTTTCATGTGTAAAGTCAATCCCTTTTCGGACACATGTGAAAAGAACAACTTGAATCCAAAATCCATTGATCCACTTGGTGTACTTGATCAACTACAGATAGAGATCTGCTTCAGAGCCCGAGTCATCTTTTGCAACAACAACCACAGGGGGTTGTCCCTTCTTCTTAGGACATTCATTCTTCCAATGAACCAGTTCTTTGCAGTTGTTACAGATATCCATGGTTTGATATTTGGCCTCGACCTCTAGATTTGGATCTTCCATTTCATTTTTCTGGTCGGCCCCGTGACTTGTCAAAATTCAGAATGTTGGTCCAACAACTTCCTTTTCTGTACTATTTCCAGAAGCCTGGTGTCGAAGTTCTCATGAATGGAGACTAGAACAGACCTCTTCGAAAGAGATAGTGTCTCTACCAACAACAAAGAAATTTACAAAATTTTCATATGAAGGAGGTAGAGATACTAATAGAATTAGGGCTGCATCTTCAGCTTCGATTTTTTGACATCCACAATTTTCAAATCCATAAGGATAGAGTTCAAATCGTCAAGATGCTCCTTCAGAATCGCACCTTCCTTCATTCGAAGAGAGAACAAACGTTTTTTCAATTATAATTTCATGTAGAGACTTTCCAACTTCAATCATAAACCAACGGCCGTCTCTTCGTCGGCTACCTCGTAAATAACTTCATCTGCAAGACACAACAAGATCGTCGAGTGCGTCTTTTCATCTTGTTGTTCATATTCTGAATCCTCCATGGATTCAGGTCTCTTTCCTGAAAACGGCGTCCAAACATCATATTGCTAATAAGACGTGAACCTTGATGCGCCAGAGACTGAAACTATTCTTCCATGTGAACTTGTCGATCTTCATGTTGTTGTTTTTCATCGTTCTTCAAACCACGAACCAGATGAACAGATCCCAGACGAACATGAAACCAACCTCCCTCTGATACCAGTTTGCTGCGAAAATTTGAGTAGAATGAAAAAACGACACAGAAAATAAACAAACATGTGATACAAATTTACGTGGTTCACCCCAAGATGGGCTACGTCCACGAGCAGCAGCAGACAGATTGTCACTCTCAAGAACAGGCAGTTATAAAAGGTGGGCGGATTTTAGAATTCAAAATACAGAATACATAACACAATATAGAAAACAGAATGCCCAAACCCCAGAACGACTGCTTCTTTGCTACAGAGATTACACAATACTCAGTACATTTATAGTTTCAAGAAATAGGATTGACACGCCCTTGGCACACGCCCGTGTGCCTCGGACGTGCGACCCAATTAGTGCGCCCTTTCATCGACAACCGTTTAGCAACCGCCCGTCAGAACGGCACACGCCCTCGACATATGGCTGTGTGGTCCGGGCGCGTGCATCGAAACGTCGCGTCTCCTCCTTCTGGATGCGACCACTGACTTCTGGAACGATCCCAACCGCAACGCGCCCTGGGCACATGCCTGTGTGACTAGGGTCGTGTCCCCGAAAAATTTCGGCCAAGGCAGCGGGTCGTGTTCAGCATTAGTCAACGCCTTTGGGTTATAATTCAAGACATCAATAACAATACTGATGTTTATCACATGCGGGCCTATTAATTTATGTTAGCCCCACCAATGAAAAGCTCACAGACGAATAAAGCCCCAGAGTCGGGCTTAAAACTCTGAAAAGAATCTCAAGAAGTTGAGCCTACACATCCAAGTTTGGTAGAGGTCCAAAGTTTGATTCATGGCTTATGATCTTAAATAAGTATGAATATTGGCTGTCATCAGTTGCTATAGCTACGAAAAAAATTAAAATCCTATCGAGCCATGAAAGACCCAGCCTGGTCATTGGCTGAGCCAGGGTCTCACATTGATCTATTCTTATAATAAATAGAGCTTGTAAGACCCACTATTGATGAGTAGCGATCTTATGGAATATGGTAACAAGATGAAGGTTTATGTTTGCTTTGTCTCCCCTCTCCCGAGTCCATTGATTTCCTTCTTCAATTCCATGTTTCCAAATCCATTGCTACTATGTGTTAGAACTCACGCATCCAATTTAAAATCAATTGATTTGAGGTAGAGAGAGAGAGAGAGGCTTGTGATCTATATCAAGTGCAGAAGGCTATCTTATTTCCCAATGTGGGACTATTTTCAACACTAAGCGCTTGTACTGAAGTGTTGTTGTTGCTGCTATGGGAAGGAGAAGGCGTTGCAAGAAAATCCAAGCCCCACTCCTCCATTTTACCCAACACATGCAAGGAGCCATCAGAAATTTAGTATTGCAATAAATCAAAGCAATGACTATTGAAATAATTAGAGAGAAATAGAAAGTTCAATTTATTCATCCTCAAAGGAGCTTTTTATATGACTTACAAACTCAAACTCACAATGTGGGACAAAACCCATACATATCCAAAGACTCTATTACAAAGACCATAATAAAAGGAAATTCGATAACTTCAACACTCCCCCTCAAGCTGGAGGGGAAACCTTCAACTTGAAAACATCATGTAAAGGTAATGGAGGTAGGCTAAGTGGGACAAATCATCAAAAGGACCACCGAAGACACAGACTCACATGACACAACCCGCTGGAGTCAAGTCAACATATGGGCCACCGGGGATACTCCCACACGACACAGCCCGTTGGAATCAAGTCAACAGACGGGCCACCAGAGATACTCCCACACAACACAACCTGCTGGAATCAAGTCAACAGACGGGCCACCAAGGATACTCACACACGAAAAAACCCGCTGGAAAACATGTCAACCAACAAAGACCATACCATATACCAATCAACGAAGAAAATTGGGGAGACGCCTCTCCTCCGCTCCTCGCTGGGTTCGAAGACCACGATCCAGTCTTCCGCTCCTCGCCGGGCTTGACGAACGTCATTCACGATCGTTAGTGCCTTCGTCGACCTCTCCCGATCCAGGCGTCGGCGTCGTCTCCTCCTCTGGATGATCCCGCAGCCCCGACCTCGACGAACGCCTCTCCTCCGCTCCTCACTGGGTTCAAAGAACACGATCTAGTCTTCCGCTCCTCACCGGGCTTGACGAACGTCATTCACGATCGTTTATGCTTCTGCATCTTCTGCCAGTTGCTTGTCCAGCGTTCGCCAGCCCGTTCACCCTGTCGCTCGTTTCCGCAGCCCGTTCGTTGCCCCCGCTCATCTCGCCGAGCCCGTCCGCTGCTCCTGCAGCCCGCTGGACCCCTCTGCCCCCCGTTTTGGTTCGATGGCGTCACCTCACTCCTCTTCCGCCTTCCTCCAAAAGGCCTTCGTGATTGCTGAGGGGACTCCTCCTGCGCCCTCTACTACTCAGTCTGGTGCTCCTCGTCACCAGCCGGTCCGTTGTCACTATTGCCAGTGCCTTGGACACATTCCATCTGGGTGTCGCAAGCTTCAGAGGGCTCAGCAGCCTGGTCAGCATCATGCTCCTGGAGTTCCTTCCGCTCATTTCTCGGCTCCAGCGCAGTCTCTCTCTGTCTCTGAGCTTGTGCAGCTGATTGTCCAGCAGTCTTCTCTGGCCTGCTCTTCTGCCTCTGTCTCTCAGCCGGCTGCCTCCGCCCCTGCAAGTATCTCCACCTTCGACTGTTTGCTTGACTCTGGAGCCACTTTTCACATGACCTATGATGTTACACACATTTTGTCATGTCAGCCCATTACTCATACCCTTAGTATCATGGTAGCAGATGACACCATTCACCCCATCACTAGTTGTGGCCTCCACACCACCCATTTTCACATTCCCGATGTTGCCTACATACCTGTGTTATCCATGAACCTTATATTCGCCAGCCAGCTCACATCCCATGGATGTCTGGTTACCTTTGATGAGTTCACATGCCGTGTGCAGGATCGTCTGACTGGGGAACTCCTTGGGGCTGGTCGTCGTCGTTGCGGGGTGTACGCCCTTGATCGTCTCCACCTTTCATCCACTTCATGGTCACCTGCAGCTTCCTCCCTTTGTCTTCCTTCAGTGAGTTTCTTCAGTGGCACCACCGTCTTGGTCATCCCAGTGGTACACGTCTAGCTTCTCTCATTAGTGATGGTTTCCTTGGTCGTGTTTCTATTGATCGGTCTCACTCATGTTCAGGTTGTAAGCTCGGTAAACAACTACAACTCCCTTATCAGACTAGTGAGTCCAGGTCTCAGCGTCCCTTTGATCTCGTTCATTCTGATGTCTGGGAACCCGCACCTTTTGTATCCAAGGATGGACACCGGTACTATGTTCTTTTCGTTGATGACTACTCTCGTTATTGTTGGGTCTATTTTATGCGTTCTGGATCTGAATTTTTTCAGATCTATGTTACTTTTTTTGCTATGGTGCGCACATAGTTTTCTGCTTACATACGCATTTTCCGTTCTGACTCAGGGGGAGTATCTCTCTCATGCTTTTCGAGATTTGCTAGCTACTCACGACACTCTCCCTCAGCTTGTCTGTCCCGGTGCCCATGCTCAGAATGACACCGCTGAAAGGAAGCATCGTCATATTATTGAGACAACTCGCACCCTTCTTATCTCCTCTCGCGTTCCTCCTCACTTATGCAGCCCCCCACTTTCCTTCAGGGTCAGTGTCCCGGTGAGTGTCTGTACTTTCGACCCCCACGTTACACTTATCTTCGTGTTTTTGGTTGTCGATGTTATGTTCTTCTCTCTCCACGTGAGCGTACTAAGCTCTCTGCTCAGTCTGTTCCTTGTGCCTTTCTTGGGTACAGTACTGAGCACAAGGGCTATCGATGTTATGACCCTGTTGCACGTCGACTTCGCGTTTCACGTGATGTCACTTTTGATGAGTCTCACCCTTTCTTTGTGTCCCATGTTTGCTGAGTTGGAGGCGCTTGAGCACACTCGTAGATGGGAGCTTGTTCCTCTTCCACCTGGTGTTGTTCCTATTACTTGCAAGTGGGTCTTTAAGGTCAAGACTCGCTCTGATGGTTCTGTGGAGAGGTACAAGGCTCGACTTGTTGCTCGTGGTTTTCAGCAGGAGCAGGGGAGAGACTATGACGAGACTGTTGCTCCAGTTGCTCACATGACTACAGTACGGACTCTTATTGTTGTTGCCGTTGTTCGCCACTGGTCCCTATCACAGCTCGACGTGAAGAATGCCTTTCTTCACAGTGATCTTCAGCAGGAGGTATACATGCTTCCTCCTCCGGGTCTATCCACTCCTCCAGACCTTGTCTGTCATTTGAGGCGAGCTCTTTATGGGCTCAAGCAGGTGCCCCGCGCGTGGTTTGCACATTTCAGTTCAGCCATTACAGCCGCCGGATTCTAGCCATGTCCACATGATCCAGTTCTGTTCGTGCACTCCTCCTCCCGTGGTCAGACCCTTTTGTTACTATACGTGGATGATATGATTATTACTGGTGATGATCCTTCTCATGTGGCCTTCGTCAAACATCACCTTCAGCAGCAGTTTCAGATGACTGACCTTGGACAACTAAGCTACTTCTTGGGTCTTGAGGTCAGCTCTACAGATCGCGGGTTTCAGCTCTCTCAGCAGCGCTACACATCAGATCTCCTTGCTCGGGCTGCTCTCTCTGACTCTTGCACAGTGGACACCCCTATGGAGCTTCATCTTCAGCTACGTCCGGATGATGGGGTTCCACTCTCCGATCCTACTCGATACCGCCACCTCGTGGGGAGTCTCGTCTATCTCACCATTACTCGGCCCGACATTGCCCATGTTGTTCATGTGTTGAGCCAGTTTGTTAGTGCGCCCACCTCTGTGCATTATGGTCATCTGCTGCGGCTCCTGCGCTATCTCCGGGCGACGACCTCTCGTGGTCTATTCTTCTCCAGCAGTAGTTCTCTACAGCTACGTGCTTACTCCGATTCCACCTGGGCTAGTGATCCTGTTGACCGTCGTTCTGTCACTGGTTTCTGTCTGTTCTTAGATTCTTCACTTATTGCATGGAACTCCAAGAAACAAACTGGTGTTTCCCGTTCCAGCACTGAGGCTGAGCTTCGAGCCATGACTACCACCGCTGAGGATATTATTTGGCTCCGTTGGCTTCTTGGGGATCTTGGTGTCTCTTCTCCAGATCTCACTCCCCTTTATTGTGATAATACCGGTGTCATTCAGATTACTCTAAACCCGGTGAAGCATTCTCTCTCCAAGCATATCGGGGTGGATGCTTTATTCCTGCGTGAGCACTATAGTCAGGGCACTCTTGCCCCTTCCTTTATTCCTTCCGAGCAGCAGATTGCAGATTTGATGACAAGGCCACAGACGAGGACCCAGCATGCCTATCTACTGTCCAAACTCTCGGTGTATGATCCCCCGTGAGTTTGTGTGTGTGTGTGTGGGGGGGGGGGGGGGGGGGTAGATATGTTGTATATTGAGTAGTAATGTTAGCCTATAGTCACCTCTGGTGTTGTGATCACCCTCTCATGTATTTGTATACTCTATTGTTAATGTAATTGGTAGTGTGATTCTCAAACTCTTTCACATCCCGTGTTCAATCAAACAAAGATCCAGGATGGAAGTATGTGCGACAAATGACTCCAACAAATAAGAATGATTTGATTTGCAACTTTTGCGAGAAGGTTGCAAAGGGTGAAATTTACCGTGCTAAACAACACATTTTTGGGAGCTTTCGGAATACTAAACATTGTTTTAAATGCTCCCAACAAGTACGAATGGAATCCAGGAGTTTATGGAGAGGAAAGCTACTGCTAGCAATACAGAGAAGCACACATTTCCTGTCTTTGTAGATGTGGATACGTTCGGAAGCCATGAGGAAATAGATGATATTGGGGAAAAGATTCATGGAAGAGAAGGTGTGGTGTGTCCAAGAAGCCTCGGGCTAAAGGACCGATAGATGTTTTTTTTGCACCCAACATTGAAAAGATGGTGCAAAAAAGTATAACAAAAAACAATGAAACAAACTTCTAATAATGAAGCTTGTAAGAAGGAACTAAGAGGGCGCGCTTGCAAAAATATAGCACAATGGATGTATGACGCACCTAGTTATCATGAGGTTCGTGTGTCTTTACTGAATAATGAAGTGAAGTCAAAGGCATGATGAATGCCTATGAGGATGAGTGGAAGGTGTATGGTTGTTTTATCATGGCTGGCGGATGGACAGATCGAAAACAAAGAACTTTGATAACTTTTTTGGTGAATTCACCCACAGAAATATTTCCTCGAATCTGTCGATGCATCTGATTACTCGAAGACTGAAGAGAGGATGTTCGAGCTGCTTGATATGATGGTGGAGCAGGTTGGAGAGGCGAATGTTGTCCAAATTGTTACTAACAGTACAAGCAACAATGCATTAGCAGATAAATAATTCATTAATTGTTCATTATTCATTTTATTTTAGTCTAATAAGTTGATTTTTTTCTTTATATTTTAGTCTAATAAGTTGATTTTATTTTAGTCTAGCTCAACAACACTTGAATGATTTAGTATTTGTGAAGTACAAATGAGCGTTGCGACGTCGATATGATGCACATGATCTTATTGATTTGATTTCATTGACAGATATTGACGATATCAACAAATGGTTGATGGGCAGAATGGAGGAAGATAATGAGGTTGGGCAGAAGGAATAGGTTTTGATAACGAGTACTTGACTTGGGTGCAGTTGTTAGGGCCACTGGAGTTGAAAAGGATATTTATCACACGCGCTTATCAAAAGGAAAGAATGTGATCCCAAAAAGTACAAAGATAGTTGAAAAGAGGAGCACATCTAAGACGAAGATTTCTACTTCAGTAGTCCTTAGAGATGATGATGATGAGAATGAGGAAGCAGAGTGCATTGAAGAAGAAGATTATAATGACAACAGAGAAGTTGATGAAGACGTAGTTTTTTCTGAGGATGAGTAACTGATATAGAATAGGTGAGTAATAAATTATTTATATTTTTTACTTTTAATCTTCTTTTGTATCACATTATTCATTATTGGCATTAATTCAAGTGTGTTGATAATGGTAGTTTTATTTTAGGTGCTTTTGCATTTAATAACATAAATTTTGTATTTTTTTTTCTTTTTTGCGCTTCACATTTATCAGGCGCGCGCCTAGGCTCCAGGACCTCTTTGCGCCTTTAATAACATAGTCATTTAGGGTATCTAGAGGATCTTGAGTCAAGGGTATGCATTTCTCACTAAAATTGAACATGGAGGGTAATCTCCAATCATTCTTTCGAATTCCACTACTCAAGCACTCATAATGTGAAGGAAGCCGATAAGATGACTCGATGCATCAGCAGGTTTGTTCTCAACATCTGCTTGGTGTTTGAGAACATAGTGAAAATTATGCAAGTACTCTACCCACTTGGTATGACTATGTCCCGCTTCTTCTATAAGTCGAGATAGCGTAAAGTTCCACGATAAGAAAATAGGATAAACACTTGGGACAAAAGATAATGTACCAATAGCCCAGGGCATGTATAATAATGTAAAAATCACGATCATATATGGAGTATTTCTAAATGGCTTCATTCAGCTTCTCACTAAAATTAGAAAATTGATAATTGACAGGGCTCATTAGTCATTACACCTCCAATGCTCATAGCTAATACATCGTAAGAAACCTCAAATACCTTGCTAAAATATGGATGTCTCAAGACAAGAGACAAGGACAACTCTTTTAATCTTCTCAAATGCTTTTGCATCTGCTTTGATCCAAATAGATCCCCTTTTACGGAAACAATTTGTATAAGGAGCCATCTGTTGAACTTTGTGAAGTGAGCTAACGCTGACGTTAGAGCTAACGCCGGCGTTAGCCCCGCCTTTTGGTGGCGGCTCTGGAATCTATAAATAGGGGGGGCAATCCCCCCACAGAGATATCAGAGAGGTGACTTGTGCGGTCTGAATAGGCGGTCTCAAGTGAGAGCGAACTTGGATTGAGTTCGGAGGAGAGCTTGGGCGGTCTGACCGGGAGGTCTCAAGTGGGAGTGAACTCGAAGTGAGTTCTGGGCGACTTGGAGCAAGAGTTGCGAGCTGTGCAAGATCGCGAGTCAACGCCGGCGTTAGTGACAACGCGCGGCGTTAGCGGCTTGTGTGAGGTGGCGGTCTGCATCTGCGGTCTCGTCAAGAGGGTGTGCTAGCAGCAAGCTCGTGCGGTCTGAGTTAACGCGGGGCATTAGTGATAGCGCGGGGCGTTAGCGAGCTGAAGAGAAGCGGACTCTGCCTGCGACCAGTTGTTATTTCTTATTCTCGGTTGTTGTGAATCAAGTTGTATGCGAATTGTATTCAGCCTGTTTCTGTTGTAATTGTTGTAACCAATTTGTCAAGCAATAAAGAAGTGTTTTTTGTTCATCCTTGGTGTGCTTGTCTCAGTGTTCCATCGATCTAGAAAATTTCACATAGTATCAGAGCGAGGTTGGAACAAGCACTGAATTACAAGTACTGAACAACCAAGATGGACGGCGGAGGAGGCTATGTGAGAGGTCTTGGCATTGAGTTACTCACTCAGACGAATTACAAGAAGTGGAAGTCTTGTATGGAGAGTTACCTGCTTAGAGAGGACCTATGGGAGGTCGTTGGAGGAGATGCGCAAGAGAAAGTTGAAGCTGCCGGAGACAATGGTCCAGCTGTGAGAGCTTGGAGGAAGACCAACGTCAAAGCAGAGTTCACTCTGAAGAGGACGATTGCTCCTGACTTGTTTGACCACATCATGGGGTGCAAGCCAGCGTCAGAGATCTGGAGAGCCCTTGATGGGCTGTTTAACAAAGAAGAATGTAGCGCGGCTACAATTCCTGGAGAATGAGTTGGCGAAGTACACTCAAGGAGAGTTGTCGATATCCACCTTCTTCCTGAAGGTGAAGAATCTGTGTGCGGAGATCTCGACTTTGGATCCTGACGAGACGATCTCGGAGGCGAAGTTGAAGAGGCACATACTCAGAGGCTTGCGGAAGGAGTATGTTCCGTTTGTCACGTCTGTGCAAGGATGGGCTATTCAGCCCTCCTTACTGGAGCTGGAGAACCTGCTATCGTCACAGGAGAGCCTGGCTAAGCAGATGGCAGGTGTGTCTATCTCAGGAGAAGATAGTGAGGCGTTGTTCTCAGGCAAGAGAAAGCCTTGGGACAAGAAGAAGAAGAGCTCCGGAGATGCACCTTCAACGTCCTCTCAGGGAGATAGGGAGAACTTTCTCCCTGCGCACGACAAGAGAGGGAGACCTCTTTGCTTTGCCTGCAAGAAGTACAGGCACATGACAAAGGAGTGTCAGTCTAATCTGAAGGCCGGTCATGTTGTTGAGAGAGAAGGAGGTCACCGGCGAAGTGGACCGAGAGGTGGAGGTCACCAGGGTGGTGAAGGCGGAGACAACTGCTTTCTGGCTGAGATGACGACAACGTCTGTTGATGCCTTAGCCTCCGTGAACTTTGAGAATGACTGGATAGTGGATTCTGGTTGCCAGCACCATCTCACTGGATATGTGTCTAAGTTTGCCTCCTTGAAGGCATACGGAGGATCGGATGCTATCATCACTGCGGATGATACGGTGCATCCTGTGGAGCAAGAAGGGATGATATCCCTGGAAAGTGAAGAGAAGCCCGTGACACTGAAGAGCGTGTATCATGTGTCGGGCATGAAGAAGAATCTCTTCTCGGTTGCAAATGCAGTGGATGCAGGATACCACGTGCTGTTTCGGCCGAAGGAGGTGAAGTTTCTGAAGAACTTGTCGTCTGCTGATGCTGACATCACGCTCACCGGGAGGAGGGTGAAGGATTTGTATGTTCTTTCTGCAAATGCCTACGTGGACAAGCAGAAGACTAACGACAGCGCAGCGATCTGGCATGAGATGCTAGGTCATGTGGGGATGGACAAGTTGAAGATGATGGCTGCAAAGGGTTTGGTGAGCGGCCTGCCTAATCTCTCTTCTTGCGGCGACGACCATGTATGCGAGGGCTGTCAATATGGAAAGTCACATCGACTTCCGTTTGACAAGTCGGAGACAAGGTGTAAGGCACCCCTTGAGTACGTACACGCTGATGTGATGGGGTCGTGCGCCACCCTAACTTATGGAGGAAATAAGTATGCGTTGGTCTTGGTGGATGACTATACCCGCTACACGTGGGTTTACTTCTTGAGAGAGAAGGCGGAGGTGTTTGAGAAGTTCCAAGAGTTGAAGGAACTTATGGAGGGGAGGCTGAACCTGAGGGTGAAGAAGCTGCGAAGTGATAATGAGGGGAGTTTACCTCTAACTCGTTTGCTTCTTTCTGCAGGAAAAACGGTATACGGCGAGAGCTCTCCTGCGCCCACACCCCTCAACAAAATGGGACAGAGAGGAAGATCCGCCATCTGGTGGAGACTACCAGGAGTTAGCTGCATGCCAAGGGGATTCCCAAGGCCTTGTGGGCGGAGGGAATGACGTGTGCCACCTATGTGATCAACCAGCTACCTCTAAGTCCTAACAGGATGGTGTCTCCACACCAACTCATATTCGGGGAGAAGCCAAATGTAAGTCACATGAGGGTATTTGGCTCTACCTGCTTCGTGCACGTTCCGGAGGCTGAGAGAACCAAGTTGGAGCCGAAAGCAAGGAAGTGTGTCTTCATCGGCTACGACGAGCGGAAGAAGGGGTGGAAGTGCATGAATCCGCAGACCCACAAGTTCGTCGTCTCGCGCGACGTGGTATTTGACGAACTGATCTCGTATCAGGGAGTCTCTTCTGTGGTACTGCCGAAGAGTGGAGTTTCTAGCAGGTGTGAAGAGAGAGTCACTGAGGACTCTACCATGGAGTTGGAGCTATCTCCCAGTGCCCCATCGCCATCTGGCTCAGGGGGAGCTTCGAGTTCGAGAAACAGGGGGAGCAGTGCTCCAAGAGATGAAGAGAGAAGAGTTGTAGAGGAGTCTACCGGAGCTGTAGATAGTGGCCAAGCCTTGAGAAGGTCGAAGCGGACCATCGTCCCGCCTTCTCGCTATAAGGAGGGGAACTTCGTGAGTTTGGTCTCTTGCTTCTTCGCAGGACCACTTGACGAGAGGGAATCTGCCCGCTTTGAAGATGTTGTAGGCACGAAGGAGTGGGACGTGGCTATGGATGAGGAGATGCAGGCCTTGAAGAAAAATGAGACATGGGACCTTGTTCCCATGGTGGAGGGCATCAAGCCTGTCACCTGCAAGTGGGTGTACAAGGTGAAGAAGAGAGCTGACGGAGGAGTAGAGCGGTACAAGGCTAGGCTTGTCGCTCGAGGGTTTTCGCAAACCTATGGTGAGGACTGTGAGGAGACATTTAGTCCTGTGGCGAAAATGTCGTCGGTGAGGACGGTCATAGCTCTTGCGGCGTGCCGAGGGTGGAAGCTGTGACAGCTTGATGTGAAGAACGCGTTCCTGTACGGAGAGGTTGACAAGGACATATTCATGGTGCAACCACCTGGATACGTGTCCAAGTCACACCCACATCATGTGTGCAAGCTGAAGAAGGTCCTCTACGGGTTGAAACAGGCGCCGAGAGTCTGGTATGGGAAGATTGCAGAGTACTTGCAGTTCTGTGGTTATGATGCCTCAGACTCGGACTCTAGCATGTTCGTGAAGAAGAGTGGAGATCTTCATGTGTTGGTGCTGCTGTACGTCGACGACATGATCGTGACCGGGAACAACAGTGAAGAGGTCGCGGCGCTGAGACAACAGTTATCTATCCGTTTTGAGATGAAGGATCTTGGTGAACTGCACCATTTCCTCGGACTTCAGGTAGAGAAGAGAAGTGACGGACTATTCGTCTCCCAGAGGGCTTACGCTGAGAAGATCGTCGAAAGATTCAGCATGAAGGAGGGGAAGAGCAGCTCTGTTCCACTGGAGGTTGGGCTGAAGCTTCGGAAGGAAGAAGGGAGGATTCTTCCTGATCCGAAGGTCTTCCGGGCACTAATGGGGAGTTTAATCTACCTGACTATCACGAGGCCGGACATAGCTTTTGCCGTCGGCCGAGTTAGTCGGTACATGCAGGAGCCGCGGAAGCCTCATCTGGAGGCAGCTAAAGGAATTCTGAAGTACGTGAAGGGGACCCTTGAGATGGGGTTGTCCTATGGAGAGAAATCTAACTTCAAGCTGCATGGGTACACGGATGCAGACTACGGTGGTGACGCTGATGATCGCAAATCGACCTCAGGTCATGTGTTTTTATGTGGAGCAGTTGCTATCTCGTGGTGTAGCAAGAAGCAGGACTTTATCTCCCTATCCACCACAGAGGCTGAGTACAAGGCGTCGTGCTTAGCAGCCCAGGAGTGTGTCTGGCTGAGGAGGCTGGTGGAAGACGTGGACGAGAAGGTCAGCGAACCTACTGTTCTTCGCGGTGACAACGAGAGTGCCCTGAAACTGGTAACCAATCCAGTCTGTCACGCGAGAACAAAGCATATAGAGATTGAGCATCACTTCATCAGAGAGAATGTGTTGGGTGGCTTGATTGCGGTGGAGCATGTGCGGAGCGAAGACAACATAGCGGATATATTCACAAATCCCCTATCTGCGGGGTCGTTCAGGAGGCTTCGCTCGCTGCTCGGAGTGGTTGACGGAGCTCACTTCAAGGGGGGGGGGGGGGGGGGGGGTGTTGAACTTTGTGAAGTGAGCTAACGCTGGCGTTAGAGCTAACGCCGGCGTTAGCCCCGCCTTTTGGTGGCGGCTGCGGAATCTATAAATAGGGGGGGCAATCCTCCCACAGAGATATCAGAGACAAGAGGTGACTTGTGCGGTCTGAATAGGCGGTCTCAAGTGAGAGCGAACTTGGAGTGAGTTCGGAGGAGAGCTTGTGCGGTCTGACCGGGCGGTCTCAAGTGGGAGTGAACTCTGAGTGAGTTATGGGCGACTTGGAGCAAGAGTTGCGAGCTGTGCAAGATCGCGAGTCAACGCCGGCGTTAGTGACAACGCGCGGCGTTAGCAGCTTGTGTGAGGTGGCGGTCCGCATCTGCGGTCTCGTCAAGAGGGTGTGCTAGCAGCAAGCTCGTGCGGTCTGAGTTAACGCGGGGTGTTAGTGATAGAGCGGGGCGTTAGCGAGCTGAAGAGAAGCGGACTCTGTCTGAGACCAGTTGTTATTTCTTATTCTCGGCTGTTGTGAATCAAGTTGTATGCGACTTGTATTCAGCCTGCTTCTGTTGTAATTGTTGTAACCAATTTGTCAAGCAATAAAGAAGTGTTTTTTGTTCATCCTTGGTGTGCTTGTCTCAGTGTTCCATCGATCTAGAAAATTTCACACCATCATGGTGCTAAATCTCTTGAAAAATCTCATATAAAACATGGCAAGTTCATGAAACTAAGGGCCTCATGAATATTCATTCGATAGGATGGTCCACCAATCAATGGACTTGGTATTATCAGGGTCAGTAAACTACTATAGGCAGAAACGATATAACCAAGAAAATGAATAGATGTTGACATGAAAGATATACTTCTTTAAAATTGACATATAGTAGCTCCTTTTAGAGATGTCAAATAGAAGTTGCATACGAAGAAGTTTGTCAGACCAATTGATAGTTGCATGCTATCAAGAATTGAAATTAACTGATTGAACACAAACGAGGGAATACAATTGTCGAGACAAGCTCGACCCGAACTCTTATGGGCTGGTTCCCCCTAAGAACTTCTCTCACCTAGGAGAGCCTAACACTCACAATATATTCAAGATCGAAAATAAGAGACACTACAACTCCCTTATATAGGGGAGTAGGACATACAAATTACGATAATGCAATGATATCGACATACAAGCTCTTCCGAAGAGGGATAAATGTAAACACTTCCATTTATATGCAATGATATCGACATTATTGAGATCAAACCTTTCACTTGCAGAAAACAACAGCAGTTTCCCAAAAAATTGAAATTATATGCTAAATGTAGAACCAAATCTCAAGAAAATGCTAACCTGCAGGTGAGACAAAGCATTCTGGGCACGAGGATCAGCCATAGATGCTTCAAAATCAACATGAAATAAATAATCAAAATACCTGCGGCAAATATTAATGGTGTTTCGAAACTATTCAAATACATCATCAATGAATAACTTATTTATATGGATCAAATTGTTTTCAACAAAAATGATCTTTACTTGGCAGTCCCATGGTTTAAATCATCCACCACCCGGAGTGGTCGGTTTCTTTGTGGTCTGCTTTCAATCTGCAGTTGTAAGAAAAAGTTAGAAATATTTGTCCAAAAAAACAGAGCAAAAAACTAGCAGAACGATGTTTTGTTATAAACGACCTTCGTCAGGTTTATTTTTCGCAGAGCAAAAACTGCCAAGGCCTTGAATAACATTCCAGAACCTTCTTCAAGAGTGAAGACAATGCTAGTCTGGAAAAGGGGGAGAAAAAATCATACTTTCGATCATAAAAACAGAGACAAATGCAGTATAACTGAAGCAGTATATTACTACCTTAAATGGTCTGTCCCTTCCTGGAATTATAGGTTCTCTGGCTAAAATCAGAAAGCGGGTAACATTGTGGGGGCAATCCTGTCGCATTAATGGCCAAAATTGGAGCCCGAAATAACTCCAAGAATCCTAGCAAGTATTTTTATAACATAAATATGGTCTATACAAACAATCATGTTACCCCAGAAGATCAAATGACTTCAATAGCTCAAATTAAAAGAAAAAAAACTTTAACCAAACAAGTTGATGAACTTGTTCTACCATTTTCCATCATATGGATTTCTTACTAGTCTCCTACTGATGTCAACAAAAGAAAAAGAGAAGCATGCTGTTAGAGTATTCTTCCAAACACTTAGTATGCTGTGACAATAGTGACATCGAATTGCACAAACTAGCAGGATTTTTATTTTTCTTTCACAAGGATAGAACAAAATGTGAAATAAAGACGGTTACGACTCCCTTGGGTCGATTCTCCGGACAGCACTATAGCCGCCGTATGAAGGAGGGTACAAGCGACAAGAGGGATGAACCGGCGGTTCAGACCCAATCGTCGAATTAATCGGCCTAGGAGCCCCATGGAGGGGGACGGCCCCCTCAGGACCTGGGCGACTATATAACCCAGGTCCCGTCTGGAGGAGGAGATTATGATCATTAACTCTCAAGGTATTTCTCTCTTCTCCTCCAAAACCCTAATTTCACTCCTTTCTGTCTCTATTTTCCCTCTTCTCCCTTCTCCTCCAATAGCCGTCATAACATTTGGTATCAGAGCACCGTTCCTGCGACCATGGTTTCCACTGGATCCGAAGCCGAACTCGCACGATTAGCCTCTCTCGAAGAAAACTACATCTGACGGATACCGTCGCCGCCATCGAAGAACGGATAAAAAACAACACGAAACATCTCGAAGAACGCATGGAGGCACGCATGGAAGAACTAAAAAATCTCCTCGTTCAAAATCTGAAAGGGAAGACGGCGATCTACGAGGGCTCGGAGGCGGAAGCCTCCAATCAACCCCCGACGCAACTTCCGTCGACGGAACAGGGCGGCAGTTAGCAGCAATCGTACGGCGGAACCCTAGCATGCGGAGGATGCCAAGGACCAGGCCGACCTCCGTCTACCCTAAACCTACCCGCCGATCCCGCTAGGCTCGCAAGACCGCTTCCGCGCGGCATGGAAGAAGTTCCGGACGGGACATGGGACTCCGGCGTGCATACAGGTGGCAGGAGCGAGGCTTTTGGAGGCCGACCAGGCGGCTGGAGGCCGCTGGAGGCATACGACGGCATGTCCGGGGCGGGACAGCATGTGCCGGCCAGGAATGAGGCCGGAAAACCCCCGGTAGCACACGGCCAACCCCATGAACAACATCCCAGTTGTTTTCGTCCCACTGGAGCATCGGGGGCACCAATCGGCGGGGTGGCGGGAATACTACCTCTACCACCATCTTTTGGCCCTCCGTTTGGGTATGGAGCAGGCAACCAAGGACAGGACAGAACTCAGTGGACCCCTCACATGGGAGGAGGACAAAAAATGAGCTACGGTAACGAGCGGGGGAGACCCTTCCCACCTGTAGGGAAGCCAGAAATGTATTTTCCGGCGCCACCAGGTCTTCCCAATCAGCTAGGGGAGCAACAGAGGGCCGTCGCCCCAGACCGAGGATTTGAATAGGCAAATCACCGAGCTTACATGCAACCTAAACGCACCCGCATGAATTTTCCAAAATTCCGCGGGGGCGATGCCTTGGAATGGATACAAAAAGCGGAGCTCTTCTTCGATTACCAAGAGATTCCAGAAAATCAGTGGGTGCAGTTGGCGGCCTTCCATCTGGAAGACGACGCCTACCAGTGTACCAAGTGGTTCCAACGCGGCCGCGTTTATGCCCCTTGGGCGGAGTTTGTCGAAGCCTTTTTGGCCCGCTTTGGGCCTCTCGAGTATGAGGATGTGGAGGCCACTCTGCAGAAGTTGCGGCAGCGGGGGACGGTGATGGAGTACAGGACAGAGTTTGAAAGACTGGTCAACCGGGTCACTTGGGAAGAACGAACCTTACTGAGTTGCTTTGTGTCCGGCTTGAAGGACCACTTGAGGGATGAGGTGCATGCGTACATGCCACGCAGCCTCAGTCACGCCATCACCCTTGCAAGGATACAGGAGGAGCAATTCAGTCGACAGCGGAATCGTACCACCACCCGAGCAGCCATTACTCCAGCTCCAGCACGACAGGATACCCCGGCAACTGGCCGGCCCACCGTCACCAGGTTGACATGGCTAGAGTTACAGGCTCGGAAGAAGAAGGGCATATGCTTTAACTGTGATGAGAAATACGGTCCGGGGCAAAAATGTCAGAAAGTGCAAGTCTTTATGCTACGTGACGAGGCTGAGGAGGAGGATCCGACCGAGGTCGACCTGGAGGAGGAATTAGACCTGACAGAGTTTGGGATCTCTATACAGGCGATGGAGGGGTGTAACACCCCCATCACTATGCAGATGGCAGGAAGGGTAGGTCGGGAGAAGGTGACAATCTTAGTAGACAGCGGGAGCACACACAATTTCATCCACCCCGCGGTGGCTCAGAAAGCAGGGTACGACATGGATCGAGGCGCGGCCTTCCATGTCATGGTAGCCGCTGGAAGTAAAATGCAGTGTGAAGGGGTGATGAAGGGGGTGGAGCTTCGGATACAGGGGTACACTGGGCATACTGATGTTTACTTGTTGCCGATCCGAGGCTCGGACAAGGTGTTGGGAGTACATTCGCTGCGACAACTGAGCGAGTGACTTTTGATTGGGGTCAGATGGCTATGGAGTTTATTCAGAGGGGGTAAGGAGTATTGCTTGGGAGGCCTCAAGTCGTCCCAAGTGAAGAAAATATCCCTCCGCAGCTTGGAACGGCTAGGGGAACAGGACAGTACTATGGTCGTGGTAATGGTCCAACGGAGATTCCAGCCCAGATGAGTGCCCTGTTGGATCAGTACTCAGACTTGTTCCAGGAGCCACTCACACTGCCACCACCACGGTTCCGAGATCACCAGATTCAGTTGAAGACAGGAGCAGAGCCAACGAACATCAGGCCATACCGATACCCCCACATACAGAAGGCTGAGATCGAACGCAGCATTAAGGAGATGCTTACAGTAGGGATCATACGCCCCAGTACTAGCTCGTTTTCTTCTCCCATCATTTTGGTGAAGAAGGACGGGTCCTGGAGATTTTGTGTTGATTACAGGGCCCTGAACAGTTCGACCACCAAAGATAAGTTTCTCATTCCTGTGATCGAAGAGCTGTTAGATGAGTTGCACGACGCCTCATTATTCACCAAGCTGAACTTGCGGTCCCGTTATCACCAGATCCGTATGCACGTGGAGGACGTCCACAAGACAGCATTCCAGACGCATGATGGGCACTACGAGTTCCTGGTGATGCCCTTCGGTCTCACGAACGCCCCATCTACTTTTCAGGTAGTGATGAATGAGATCTTCCGACCCCTTCTTCGGCGGTCCGTGTTGATATTCTTCGATGACATCCTCATATACAGCGCCAACTGGGCGGAGCACTTGACTCATGTGGAGCAGGTATTCACCATCCTCCGTCAGCATCAACTCTACGCCAAACAGTCGAAGTGTTCATTTGGGCAACCGGAGGTGGAGTATCTGGGTCACTTGGTCTCCGTGCACGGCGTCAAGGCAGACCCCCGGAAGATCGAGAGTATGGTGACATGGCCACGACCTCAGACATTTCGAGCACTCAGGGGGTTCCTGGGCCTCACCGGGGACTACAGGCGGTTCGTGAAAGACTATGGGAAGATCGCATGACCTTTGACACGGCTTTTACACAAGGATGTCTTTCTGTGGTAGGAGGATGCAGAGGCGGCTTTCCAGGCTCTAAAAAGGGCCATGACGACCACTCCAGTCCCCGCATTCCCGGATTTTGACAAAGAATTTGTAGTGGAGACCGATGCTTCTGGGGTAGACATCGGGGCAGTTTTGATGCAAGAAGGTCGACCTTCTAGCCTTCTACAACCGAGCATTGGCAACCCAGACTTTGGGGCTGTCAACATATGAGAAGGAGATGTTAGCCATTCTCCATGCGGTGGCAGTGTGGCGGCCATATTTACTTGGGAGGCACTTCAAAATCCGAACAGATCACCAGAGCTTGAAACACTTCTTGGATCAGCGGGTCGCTTCCCCCCTTCAGCAGAAATGGGTCACCAAGTTACTGGGGTATGACTATGAGATCATGTGCAAGCAGGGCAAGGAGAACGTGGTGGCGGATACTCTGTCAAGATTGCAAGAGAGCACCCTCCATCAGATTTCCGGTCCCCTCATTGATTCCTTGGATGACATCCAAGAGGAGGTCATGCGGGACGCCGAGCTCAGAGATATTGTGGAGGCTTTAAAAAGGGGTGAATCTACCGCCCCGGATTACCAGTTGAAGAATGGGCGGCTATACTACCAGGACCGCGTGGTGATTCCGTCTGGATTGCCATGGAAGGCGATTATGCTCCATGAGTTTCACTCTTCACCCACAGGGGGACATGCCGGCATACTTCGGACACTCCAGCGCCTACGGGCCAATGTTTTTTGGAAGGGCCTCCGGCAAGATGTTCAGCAGTGTGATATCTGCCAGCGGCAGAAATATGAGACTACGGCGCCAGCAGGCCTACTCACACCGCTGGAGATACCTCAGCACATATGGGACACGGTCTCTATGGATTTTATTGACGGCTTGCCCAAGTCGCAGAGCAAATCGGTGATCTTGGTAGTGGTGGACAAACTTTCCAAGTATGGGCATTTTTTGGCACCGAGTCATCCATATACAGGCGAGTCCGTAGCTGATCTGTTTGTGCGGGAAATCGTCCAGCTTCATGGCATTCCGCGCGCCATCATTTCGGACCGGGATCCTACGTTCGTGAGCAATTTTTGGAAGGAGTTGTTCCGCCTACAGGGCACATGAGCACCGCAAATCATCCCCAGACAGATGGTCAGACAGAGGTGCTCAATAGAGGAGTGGATACCTACCTTCGATGCTTCGTGATGGATGAACCTCGGACGTGGACCCGCTGGTTGCACTGGGCCGAGTACTGCTACAATACGGCCTACCATTCCGCCAGCAAGAGCACTCCTTTCGAGGCGGTTTGCGGTCGAGCCCCTCCCTCCTTGAGCAGTTATGAACCGGGTAGTACCGCACTGCCGACAGTGGACCGGGCATTACAGGACTGTGATCGTACTTTGACTACACTTCGGGACAATCTTCGCGCAACACAAGATCACATGAATCTCCAGGCCGACAGGCACCGCACTGAGCGGGAATTTGCAGCTGGCGATGAGGTCTTCCTCAAGCTTCAACTCTATCGGCAACTCTCAGTGGCTCGACGGACAAATCAGAAACTAGCACCACGCTATTATGGCCCCTTCTGCATCATCCGCCGAGTGGGACCCGCGGCCTACACCTTGGCCTTACCTGAGGGGTCGCGCATACATCCGACCTTCCATGTGTCTGTACTCAAGAAGAAGATCGGCGAGTCAGTACAAGCTAGCCCACTCTTACCAGAGGTCACCACAGCAGGCGATTTGTGACCACTTCCTGAGCAAGTTCTGATGGTTAAATGGAAGAAACGGGGTAATGAATACTGCCCCGAAATCTTGGTCTAGTGGAAACATATGACGGCGGCTCACAACACTTGGGTCGACATGATGGAGTTCAAAGAGCTTTACCCAGATTTTCATCTTGAGGACAAGCTGATTTTTGAAGGGGAGGGGAATGTTACGACTCCCTTGGGTCGATTCTCCGGACAACACTATAATCGCCGTATGAAGGAGGTACAAGCGACAAGAGGGCTGAACCGGCGGTTCAGCCCCAATCGTCGAATTAATCGGCCTAGGGGCTGAACCAATGGTTCAACCCCATGGGAGGGGGCCGGTCGGCCCCTCAGGACCTGGGCGACTATATAACCCAGGTCCCGTCTGGAGGAGGAGATTATGATCATTAACTCTCAAACCCTAATTTCTCTCCTCTCCTCTCAAACCCTAATTTCTCTCCTTTCTGTCTCTATTTTCCCTCTTCTCCCTTCTCCTCCAATAGCCGTCATAACAAAGACCACCAAAGTTCTGTCCAAAAAATGTGCCAGTATCAGAAAGAGAGCTTGTTTCACCTGAAGTGTTTGGATTGTATTTTAGGAAGTTAGTCGTAGTGAAGTGAGTTGCAGTGATATTTGTTTTCTTCACAGGAACTCACTTGTAAATTCAACTTTTTTTAAGGCAGCAATAAGTGTAACTTTTACCCATCATTACATTAGTTTTTTTTTAATTATATCTATATAATTATAAGTAACAACCCAACATCCCATTAATTACTACATTTCTATGTTATGAAAAGTAAAATTGAAGGTGACTTCCTAGCCCTCAAGATTGGAACTCACTTCTCACATTTTTGAAGTTGAGCTTCCAAAATGAGAACTCAATTTCATCTGGTTTTAACTAAATTAACACTTGAACTCACTTGTTGAAGTGAGATTCAATCACTTTAGAAAGCGTAGAGTGAAACTATTCCTGAATGCACGAGTGAGATAGAGAAAAGGAGAAAGGCTGCAGAGTAACCACCCTTGTCCTTTCCCACACCCTCTTATGTATTTTACTGTAGTTCATACAATTTTCTCTTTCATTTATCTTTTCCTTCTCTGTGGGTGGTGCTGAAAAGGCTGCAGGTGTGCAGGTTGCAAAGAATTACTTTTTATTCAAGATTGGGCGCTCAGATTTTATTGTTCAGGGCATGACACAGATTGTTACGCGCACGCACTCACCGGAGGAGCCACGCATCATCAAAACTATCGAAGAGCGCATGTGGAAACCTCCTTAGTTAATTAGTGTAATTAATTGGTATTATTAATTAATTCATATTAATTAATTAATATTAATTAAGTATTATTATTTAATGTTTATTGTCATGTAAGCCCCCCCCCTCCCCATATAAGGAGTGGGTATGGGAGTGTTTGATTATCTTTGGATCATTAGGGTTTGACTCTCATTTGAGAGAGGGATCTTAAGAGGAACCAACCTCCTAGATCTTGGCCGGAGTTCGCTCTGGATTGTATCCGTTTTCCGTTTAATGCAAGCATGTCTCGTCTTTTGTTCGATGACGTATCAATGGTCCGACCTGCCGGCCTCCGCCCGCTGCCCTGTCAGCCGCCGAGTATCAGCAGCTCCTACAACAACCACCTCGATCGGCTCGACCGCAATACCGATCAGATGAACGACATCCTCACCCACCTTCGCAACCTCCAAGGCAGTCGCCACCTTCGCGTGGTTCCCTTTCTCGAAGCACCAGCAACCGCCTGCCCGCTCCAGTCCACGCCGCCTCCGGCAGCCACAGTCACCACAGCTCCTGCCCACGGCAGCTCCTGCCCACGGCAGCTCCAGCACCGCCTCCGACCGCCAGCTCCAGACCGCGCCGATTCCGGCCTCCGCACCAGAAAGCCGGAGGAGCCAGATCCTTTCTCCAGAAAGCCGATCCAGCGTCGCAGCTCCCGCACCGTCGATTCCGCCAGAAAGCCACGCCTCCGGCGCCCTCTTCCACCAGATCCAGCCCGTGGCATCTCCTGTAACGGCAACGCACGACCGCGACCACCCCTCTCCGCGATCGTCTTCCTCCTCCGCCGCATGCGTCGACTCCTCTTCTGCTGCCTGCATCGAAGTTCCTACGCGCTCGACCGTTCTTTCCCTCATCGAGCAGCAGGCCTTCTCTTCGTTTTCTGTCTTTTCCATTGAAACCCGCCGGGACCCCTTTCCCATCACCCCTGACAAAACTTTTTCTTCTTCCCACTACAAGACAAACTTGCTTTTCCCTTTGCCCCCTAACTTCAACTTGCTTTCCTTTTTTTACTTGAGACCCAAACTAGCTCCCACCAACCGTGATTTCTTTCTCTTCTTTCCCTGCTTGCACAAGCAACCACCAACCCGCTATTTTTTCGTCCCTTCCGTTCTTAAGGATCCCGACAAAAATTTCGAACTCGCCCTTGAGGACAAGGCAGATTTTCAAGACCGGCATATTGTTACGCGCACGCACTCACCGGAGGAGCCACACATCATCAAAACTATCGAAGAGCGCACGTGGAAACCTCCTTAGTTAATTAATGTAATTAATTGATATTAATTAATTCGTATTAATTAATTAATATTTATTATTTAATGTTTATTGTCATGTGAGCCCCCCCCCCCCCTATATAAGGAGTGAGTATGAGAGTGTTTGATTATCTTTGGATGATTAGGGATTGTCTCTCATTTGAGAGAGGGATCTTAGGAGGAACCAGCGTCCTAGATCTTGGTCGGAGTTCGCTCTGGATTGTATCTGTTTTCCCGTTTAATGCAAGCATGTCTCGTCTTTTGTTCGATGACGTATCACAGATGCACAGTAAACATGATGGTTGATGAATCAATTGAGAAAGAACCGTCCGTCAAACCAAATAAAGGTACAATGGAAATGCCATTAACTACATTTCAGAAAACATTTACCATGTTGAATCCTAAATAGCAGACGGAAGATAAGGTTTTGCGAAACTTGCAGGGCTGTGGAACCTGACCATGCTCATAGGGTGACAGTGTTATGGACCTCGAGCGATAGGCCTAGTTAGTTATTGTTATCTTTATTGTTGTCTTTTTAGTTAGAGGTTATCATTATTGTTGTCTTTATTAGTGTTGTTCTTTATTATTATTGTCTTGTCTTGTTTTAGTGTGTCTTGTGTCTTGTAAGTCTATTTAAAGGCGTTGACTGTAAGCTAAGTATCTGTTAAGGTATATTTAGCGTTGTATTGGGTATTTAACGGAACCCTAACGGGTCCGTTAACGGGTCGTCGGGGATTTAGGGTTACGCCTATAAATACCCCGCTGGGGGCAACGGGTAGTACGTTCCAAACTTGATGTGCACTCGGATGCTTCGAGCACCACTATCATTCTCGAAGAGTTTCCGTTCGTGCGTGCCCTTGCCCCCTCCCGTCGCTCAAGCGGTTACAGCGTTTTCGTGCGTTTCTCGCCTGGCGATTACTTCTTTATCGCCGTCGCCCGCAAGAAGGAGGAGATCCCGCGCCGTCCTCTCTTCCGGTTCCTGCCGCGATTCTTCACGTCGACGCCGATAGCCGCTCGTCGCTCTCCATCTCTGTCGCCGTTCTGATCGCAAGGAGGAAGAAGCCTTCGCCGCTCTCTCGTCGTTCCCCTTGTCCGGTGCCGTCGAAAGCAGTGCATCGATCGCGAGATTCCGCGGCTAAGCCTTCGCTAATCGGTGGACCCGTAGCCGCTTGCCTCTGTTCTTGCCGTTCGCGATTCCAGGCGGAGGAAGAAATCCTGTGAATGCGTCGCTAGGCCAGCATCGCGCCGCCTCCTGTCGCCGCCCTCTTTCCCTGTAGCGAAGCAGAAGGCGCTCCAGTCGCACCGCTTCAGTTCCCGCGCCGACTTCTCTTCCAGATCCGCCGCACTTCCCTCTACGTGGAGGAGCCGCCGCCGTTGGAGTTCGCCGCAAGTAGTGCAGTGCTGCCCACCGTTGCCGCCGAGGAGATCGCGCCGTCTATCCCGCCGGAGGAGACGATCGCGTGGATCGTGTCGCGTAACTGCCGCTGATTTGGGAAACGAATCGCTATCGCCTGCGCTAGCGGTATCGCCGGGCGTTAGCCATCCCTATTGCTACCGCCAAAGCTAACGCCAGCGCTATCGCCAGGCGATAGCACCTTTTGCTAGTGGAGGTCCGCTCTTCCGTGTTTCAGTCGCCACCTCCAGATGGCCTCTCTTACGAAGAGCAACAGTCTCTCCTCTCCTGTGCCGATGATAAAGCTGGAGAAGTTCTCCCACTCTGAGTTCAGTGCCTGGAAGCGGAACACGCAGTTCGGTATGAAGTACTTGAATGTTTTTTATACACTGCAATCTGATCTCGCAGATGTCAAGGGAGGAGATGATGAGGTACAGTGGATCAGCGACGAAGACTTCTGTCGTGATTATCTTCTTAACTGTCTCTCCAATTCACTGGCCGAGACGTTTGGGAAACTGAAGACAGCGAAAGAGATCTGGAATGCGCTGGAAGATCAGTTCAAGGAGGAGGAGAACATGTCCAAGACGCATCTGGTGGACAAGTTCATGGGATTCACCTTCTCTGAGGACAGGGAAATCCTTCCCCAGATTGCAGACCTGGAGAACCTGGTGGCCAAACTCAACAATGAAAGTGTCCCTCTGCCAGATGGGTTCGTTGCTGGTGCCATCATCTACAAGCTCCCCTCAGCGTGGTACTCTTTCAAGACGGAGATGTATCGCAAGAAGACTCAGGTCAGTCTGAAAGAACTCAAGCGGTTCATCTGTATTAAGAATGAGAATCGGACAAGGCATGCTAAGGAGGTGATGAGCAAGCAGCAATCTGCTGCTAATATGATCACACACCCGAAGAGGAAGCCTCGATTTGATCGGACTCGACCTCCCCCCAGTGCACCCGCAGTAGTAGACACCAGCAAGAAGATCAAGAAGTTCAAAGGCAAGTGCTACAACTGCAACAAGTGGGGTCACTGCGCTTCTGAGTGCAGGCAACCCAAGAAGCCCGATGCTAACCCACCAAAGCCTGATAACAGAGCTCATATGCTCCATCAGACTGCGCCCTCCCACTTTGTTGCCAAGGTGGGGAACGTACAGGCCAGTACTGACTGGTGGTTGGATTCGGGGGCGACCTGCCACGTCTGCAACAACTCCGCTCTGCTGAAGGATGCCACTCCAGCCTCTGAGACAGTTACAGTGGCAAATGGAGCCACTGCCGAGGTCCTCCAGACCGGGACCGTGGATCTGCTACTCTCGTCAGGTACGCATTTAATTTTGAAAGATGTTAAATACATTCCTACATTAGCTGCTAATTTAATATCGATTAGTATGTTAAGCGATGCGGGTATGTCTTTTAACATTAGTGGTGGTAGGGTGACCCTAATGGTTAACTCTCATTATTTGGTTGTGCGTACGTAGTCAACGGAATTTATCGTTTGAGTCTAGCAAACGAAGTAGTCAATCAGGTTAGTTCTACTTTGATAGATCCTAAGACTTTACACGCAAGACTAGGACATGTCAATTATAGAAAACTACTCCTGCTAGCTAGAACTCATAACATCCCCTTAGACACTAAAACCAAATTCGACAAATGTGAGATATGTGCTCAAACTAAGATAACTAGAACACCATTCAGTCAGGTGTCTAGGAGTACACGTTTACTAGAGTTGATACACTCCGACATTTATGACTATAAGAGTTTTGTCACACGTGGTGGTCGGAAGTACCTGATAACCTTTATCGACGACTTATCTAGATATACTCACATTTATCTCTTAAAATCGAAAGATGAAGCTTTTGAAAAATTTCAAATTTTCAAAAATAGGGTTGAGAACCAATTGGATTTGAACATTAAGCGACTTAGGAGTGATCGAGGAGGCGAGTACGTCTCGGGTGAGTTTAGGGATTTTCTTGCCAGCAATGACATAATACCTGAAACCACTGCCCCTTATTCGCCCCAGTCAAACGGTATTGCCGAGCGGAAAAATAGAACTTTAACAGAAATGTTGAATTCTATGTTGTTGACTGCCGGTATACCTGCCGCTTATTGGGGAGAAGCTGCCCTCGCGTCGAATCACATCCTAAATATGGTTCCTCATGCTAAATTGAAGCAAACCCCGTATGAGCTTTGGTTTAAGAGACCGCCCAGATTTGATCACCTCAAAACCTAGGGTTGTATCGTCTATGTTAGGATACCTGACATAAGGAGATCTAAGTTAGGACCTAAGACGAACACTTGTGTGTACATAGGATGTGCGGTGGATAGTGCTGCAGACCGATTTCTAGATCTCTCTACCAACACGGTTATTGAGTCTAGAGATGCTGTGTTCTTTGAGGACAAGTTTCTTAGAGATAAGAACCTGACTCTTCCAGGTCTGCCAGACACCAGTTCTGATACCCTCGTTGGGACGGAACTACGACTCCCTGACACTGAGCCAGTTCACACTAGTGCACTAGAGTCCACTAGGCTATCTAATAGGGAACGTGTTCCTAAAAGCTTCGGTACAGATTTTGTGACTTACCACGTTGAAGCTGATCCATCCACCTATCAGGAAGCGATGCGATCCAGGGATTCCCTGTTATGGAAAGAAGTCATTGATGATGAGATGCACTCTCTCATGGAGAACCAAACTTGGACATTAGTTGACATCCTCAAAGGAGCTAAAACCATTGGGAGCAAGTGGATTCTTAAGAAGAAACTGAATCAAGATGGGAGTATAGCTAAGTACAAAGCTCGTCTAGTTGCGAAAGGCTTCACTCAAGTGAGTGGAGTTGACTACTCTGATACATACTCACTTTTTTATCACATTGCAACGATCAGGGTTCTTCTCGCTATCGCATCTATTGAACGTTTCGTCGTTCATCAGATGGGCGTTAAGACTGCATTTTTAAATGGAGATCTAACTGAAGAGATCTACATGCGTCAACCTGAAGGGTTTGTCATACAAGGTCTAGAAACTAAGATCTGTAAGTTGATTAAGTCACTCTACGGATTGAAGCAAGCACCAAAGCTATGGCACGAGAAGTTTGACACTTGCGTAAAAGGCCTGAATTTTCAATCCAGCCTTTCAGATAAATGTCTGTACATACGGACAAGTCCTCACTCCGTCGCTATAATCTGCTTGTATGTTGATGACATGCTAATTCTGGGTACCGATCAGTCTGAGGTGGAAGACGTTAAGGTTACCTTGAAGTCAAAATTTAGCATGACTGACTTAGGTGTGGTGAAGACCATCCTAGGCATGGAAGTGAACTTTACGGCTAAGGGAATCACCCTCAGCCAGAGTCACTACATCAGAACTCTACTAGAGAAGTGGGGTTATGATAAGTGCAGGAACATTGAGACTCCATACGACTATAATAATAGACTGAAACCTCATGACGGTTCACCTATTAGACAGTTGGATTACTCCAAACTCATTGGCAGTCTCATGTATGCTACTACCTGCACTAGACCCGACATAGCCTTTACGGTCGGCATGTTGAGTAGATTCACTAGTAACCCTGGAAAGGACCACTGGGACGCCTTGGAAAGGCTAATGCGATACTTAAAGTATACTGAGCAGTATGCTTTATGTTACAGTGGCCACCCTCCTGTGCTTGAAGGGTACTCTGACGCTTCCTGGTGCTCAGACGTTGGTGATAGTAGGTCCACTAGTGGTTATGTGTTTACCCTAGGAGGAGCCGCAGTAGCTTGGAAATCTAAGAGGCAAACGTGTATAGCACTATCCTCTATGGAATTCGAACTTTATGCTCTTGCTTCAGCTGCCGAAGAAGCAGAGTGGGTCAGAGATTTGGTTATGGATATTCCAATGACGAGTCTAACAATGAACTCTATCTCGATATTTTGTGACAATCAAGCCACAAAAATCATTGCAACTAATTCCCTGTTCAATGGTAAGCGAATGCAATTGCGGATGAAACAAGCCTGGTTGACCTATCTCACCAGTCAAGGGATCATTTCCCTCTTGTACGTGAGATCAAAAGATAATGTAGCAGATGTCCTTACCAATGGCTTATGAAAGGTTCTTACATCTAAAACATCGGGGGATATGAGATTAAAATCTATTTAGCGGGACTTAATACCTATGTTTGTTTAAGATTTTAGAACCGAGTCTGTCTACATTCACGCATCTAGACTGAGTACACTGAAGTATTCCAGATGTTACTTGATGAAGCCTGAGATTATTTAGTTGCTAGTCATTCCAAACTTGATGACTTACACAACTATTTCTTTTCAAAGGCTAAATTGGGTATCATTCCAAAAACGAATATTAAAGTTGCTGATATGCGTCATGATATTATGATCATTACTTATATCATTCCAAACTTGATGATATATTGGTCACAGCTTGTTGTATCATTCCAAACTTGATGATATAATACAATTGTGAAACGTTTGGTAATAATCTTAATAATCGAAGGAACATAGCTTGGTTCTATGAAACCAAATTTCTAATTTTGTGTAAATTAGATAAGAGATGCGGACCTGTGAGTCTTTCTTCCTAGTTAGAGTATTATGTTCAAATTGTAAGAACTAATCACTTTACCTTTGATATGCATATGGATGGATTCATTGAGTTTGTTCTCATGACATTCAAATGTTTAAATGCAGATCAATTGGAGTCTGGAGGAGAGAAAGTGGATTTCGACATGGATGGAGATGATCTGCTGTTTGAGTAGACCGACCCGTCACCTGTTTGAGTTTTGTTATCAGATTACTGTTCTTGCTTCTGCTTTTGCTTTTGCATGTTTTTGGAACCTGTTTGAGTTTAGATGTTTGATCTAAAACTCTTGTTGTTTTAATCTGAAACTCATTCTGTCGTTATCTAACTTATATGCTTTGTTTAACCCGTTATGTGATACAATTGCTACAATATAGGAGGAGAATGTTAAGGTATATTTAGCGTTGTATCGGGTATTTAACGGAACCCTAACAGGTCCGTTAACGGGTCGTCGGGAATTTAGGGTTACGCCTATAAATACCCCGCTGGGGGCAACGGGTAGTACGTTCCAAACTTGACGTGCACTCGGATGCTTCGAGCACCACTATCAGTATCTACTCGAGAACTGTTTCCACATAGGTATATAATCTAAGAAGGTAAATTAATAGAACTGAATAATGCATAATAACCTTCTACAAACAGTAAGAAAGAGCATCCAATATACTTGCTAGAAAAAACAAAGGCAAAGGGGAAAAATCCATATTGCAGACATCAACAAAATACAGTTTTAGTACAAGGAAAAGTTCCATTGCCTGTATGCCCTTCTCCAATATGTTGAGACCATACATTTGAGCAGCCCGCTGACTTGCAATTGCTCCAGCATCTATAAGATTTTTTGAGAATACAAGCTGATTGAGAGAACAAAGCCAGATCAGTGATGAAAGAATACACAGACGAAATGGTTTCTATTATTTTGAATTACCTTGGCAGCTGCAGCAGTGTCATCGGTGTTTTCTCGGATGATCAATAACTTGTCCAACACAGTCTCACATTGTAAAAATGCCTGATTTGCTTGACTTTCATGAATGTTGAAATAAATAAAACTCTAAATATGTTTTAATAAACGATAGAAAGTGGTGAATTTGAAATTTTTGGTGGGGTTAGTGTTCCTCTAAACAAATGTATAACTATTAACCTGAGGATGGCTTAAAACACGCTTCAGGGCCTCCTTTTTCACGCCGGGCAATGCAAGTAGGCAGTGGTTAACAGGCAATTGAACCTCTCCAACAATATGAAGTCTATGACTGAGGAGCAGGTCACAATTCTGATGGTTACTTCCACCTACTGTGTTTTCAATTGGAAGAACTGCTTTATCTACTACCCAAAGTTCTACAGCCTGCTTGTAGGAAACAGGCTAAAATTAGAGGGAATGAAGATAAACTTTTGAATGTCATGAAGACTTGATAAATCTATTATGTAACCTTGAACACAACTTCAAATTGCTCACAAGGAACAGTTACACTCTGAGGATATGCTTTCAGGGCAGCAAGCTCACTGAATGAACCTGGTGAACCCTACATCGGTTGAAAGAAGATAATACATCAGCTTAAGGGTATTTGGCCAATGGCCGCTGCCTCTGCAGGAATTAAGGTTGCAGAGAGAAGCTGTGCAAGCAACTATTAATTTTGTACACTTCAAATCATACAACGAATGAAGTTTATACATTACTCCGCAATACAACCCGGAATGAGAAGTACCAGAAGAAACCCAAAAAAAAATGAAACAAATAATTACGAGTCGGGTCTGCCCACGCAACCCTTGAGCAACACCCCTTGGTCATCATCCCAACAAACTGTAAAAACAATTGTGAACAGGATATTAACTCAGGCAACCTGCATCCCCTAAACCCAATAATCGCGCTTGTTGTTACGGCTCATTAGAGTGATCGTCCAGTAAGACCCTGAATAAATGATCTGTCAAATTAGGCAAAGTGCTAATTAGGGCAAGCGATGAAATAAAAAATGAGTTTTTTTTTATAAAATTCTAGAATTAAAGAAATAAAATGTCATATCTTTAATTTTAGGAATTATTATTAAGGAGATTACTGAGAATCCCTCAAATAAATGTCTCATTTAAGTTCTTGGTATATCAAATGCAAATATTAGGTAACTGAGTCTCTACCAAATAAACCCCTTTGATTAAGGTAGCGTTTGGGGGAGCTTATTTGCTCCGGTGCGGCAGCCCAAAAATGCCGGTTTTATATAAGTTGTGTTTGGTTATGCGCTTAAGGCAAACCGCGGCTTTTAAATTAAGCTGTTTTTAGGGTATTCCAAAAAGCTATCAGAAGTTCCATTTCAACCGCGCCGCTCCTCCTTCGATATTCTCTCCCGATACCCACTCTCCTTCGCTATTCCAGATCTCGCGATTCTCCCTCTCCTCCGCTCCCGATTCGACGCCGTCGTCGTTTCTTCTCCGGCCTCCGACGCTCACCTTGGACGTCGGTGTTTCTTCTCTGGTGGTCTCCGACGCCTGGTCTCCATCGTTTCTTCTCCACTCCTCCTGGTATTCCATAAGCTTGTCTCGTTTCTACTCCCGATTCTCCTTCTCCGCCACTACTCCGCCACTACTCCGCCCGATTTTCTTCGTTGGTCTCTGACGCCAACGCTGCTGTGTTGATTTCGACATTTCCAGATCTCCCCCTTCGAAGAAAAGAAACACCCTTCTGGTATCCGATGTTCCAGAGCTCCCACAAACACTCCACCATCAAACTCAGGTATGCCCCTCCAACAATTTTTTTTAGATTGGGATCATTTTATTTTGTTGAAATCATGTTCTGTACAAATTTTTTTTGTTGAAATCATTTTTTTGTTGAAATTTTTTTAGCTTGTGCTCATTTTTTTGTGTGTAGTTTGTGTGTGTGTTAATGTATATGAGTATGTATATGAGTGTGTGTGTGTGTGTGATTGTATATGTGTGTGTGATTGTGTGAAGTTTGTGTGTGTGTGTGTGATTGTGTGAAGTTTCTGTGTGTGTGATTGTGTGAAGTTTGTGTCTGTGTGTTTGTATTTGAGTGTTTGTGTGTGTGTGAGATTGTATGTGTGTGTGTGAAGTTTGTGTGTGTGTTTGTATATGAGTGTGTGTGTGTGTGTGTGTGTGTGTGTTTGTATATGAGTGTGTGTGATTGTATATGTGTGTGTGATTGTGTGAAGTTTGTGTGTGTGTTAATGTATATGAGTGTGTGTGTGTGTATGTGTGATTGTATATGTGTGTGTGTGTGATTGTGTGAAGTTTGTGTGTGTATATGAGTGTGTGTGATTGTGTGAAGTTTGTGTGTGTATATGAGTGTGTGTGTGTGTATGCGTGTGATTGTATATGTGATTGTGTGAAGTTTGTGTGTGTGTGTTTGTATATGAGTGTGTGTATGTGTGTGATTGTATATGTGTGTGTGTGAAATTTGTGTGTGTGTTTGTATATAAGTGTGTGTGTATGTGTGTGATTGTATGTGTGTGTGCGTGTGTTTGTATATGAGTGTGTATATGTATGTGTGTGTGTGTTTGTATATGAGTGTGTATATGTATGTGTGTGTGTGTTTGTATATGAGTGTGTGTGTGTTTGTATATATGTGTGTGTGTGATTGTATATGTGTGTGATTGTGTGAAGTTTGTGTGTGTCTGTTTGTATATGAGTGTGTGTGATTGTGTGAAGTTTGTGTGTCTGTTTGTATATGAGTGTGTGTGATTGTGTGAAGTTTGTGTGCGTGTGTGTGATTGTGTGAAGTTTGTGTGTGTGTGTGTGTGATTGTATATGTGTATGTGTGTGTGTGTGATTGTGTGAAGTTTGGGTGGGTGTGTGTTTGTATATGAGTGTGTGTATGTGTGTGATTGTATATGTGTGTGTGATTGTGTGAAGTTTGTTTGTGTGTGATTGTATATGTGTGTGTGATTGTATATGTGTGTGTGATTGTGTGTGTGTGTATAGTGTGTGATTGTATATGTGTGTGTATATAAGTGTGTTTGTATATGAGTGTGTGTGTATATGAGTGTGTGTGTCTGGTGTGTGATTGTGTGTGTGTGTGTTTGTATATAAGTGTGTGTGTATGTGTGTGATTGTATGTATGTGTGTGTGAAGTTTGTTTGTATGTGTATGTGTGTGTGATTGTATATGTGTGTGTGATTGTATATGTGTGTATGTATCTAATTTTAAAAAATTGTAGACAGAGAAACCAAAGGATGGAGGGATATCAGCTATATGGGATCAAAATGATATATTTATCTTTTGTGACTTATGCATTACCGAAATTGAGTTCGGTAATCAGTCGACTACACATTTCAACAAAGAGGGCTGGAATAATCTAATTGTAAAATTTGAGCAGAGAACCGGAAAGAAGTACGATAGAATTCAAATGAAAAATAAATGAGACCACCTGAAAAAAGAGTGGAAGTTGTTGGTTGAGCTCAAAAGGGGGGAAACTGGTCTAGGTTGGAATTCCTCCAGACAAACCATCGATATTTCAGACGAATGGTGGGATGAGAGGTTGAAGGTAAACTTTTAAATTAAAAATGCATTCTCTTTAAAAAATTTTCTTATATTTAATTAATTTCTTGTATTAGGTTGTTCCTGCCGCGAAGTTTAGGTATGCGGGCATAGTGATGTAGGGTAGGCTACGGGGAGCACAAAATCTAGACCTCTAGATGAAAATACGAATGTGACACAATGATCCTAGAGCTACATGCAATGAAGTCGTCGGATATGGCGACAAATAAATTTGAGCAATGTAAAATTTTAACACCACGCAATTAATTAAAGGAAATTAAAACAAAGATTTAATTCGGCGTTTATGTAACGGCTTTCCTCCGCTCGGAGGGCCATTCTAAGCGCGCGGCGAATAGATCCCACCTGCAAATTATAAGAGATCCGCAACAAAGTTCTACAAGTACGAATCCAAGTAAAGCACGAAAATAATCCAATAATAATGTAGATTCAAATATTCCAATACATAAGAGGCTCGCCAAAGCAGCGGGCTGATCCGAGACAATGAAGAATTCGGGTCCGGGTATGTAGATCGGCGACCGAAGGTGGAACCGGAGGCGTGACGGAATGGCGGTGGCTGTCCTTGGCGGAGAATGATGAGATCAGGCTGTAAATGAATAGATCCGACCACTAGGGAATAGATCAGGGTGGGGGTGGTGGTGGTGGATAGATTCGACGTGTGAGAGCGGATCCGGCGTATGGGGGTGATGTATGGGGGTGGAAATAGCGGATCGGGGGTGGAAATCCTAGATCAGGACTGATCTAGAGTTTTAGGAGGGAGGGAAAGTGGATCCACGTGGGGGTTGAAGGGATTTCGGTGGGGGCTGCTGGGAGGGGATAGGGGAAGGGCTGGAGGGTTTGGGAGGGGCGGTTGGCCTTGGATGAGGGTGGCGGTGGCTGGCTGGAAGTAGAGGGGGCGGGCGGCAGCAGATGGATGGCTAGGAGGAGGGGCGGCGGTGAGATGTTGGCTAGGAGGATGGGGCGACAGTGGCTAGCTGGCTGGCTGGAGGGCAGCAGATGGGTGGTTGGACAGAGGGGTTGTCGGCAGTTAATTTGGGGGAGGTTTGGAGGGCCGGCGGCGGCTAGAAGGAGGGGGAGAAGGAGGGGATGGATAGGGAGTACCTTGGGGGGATGAACGAGCACCTAGGAGTCGTCACCTAGGGTTCCACGACGTCGGCACCGCGGGGTGATCGCTGGAATCCGGGAATGAAGTTCTCCAAATTCTGCAATGCCTAGACCAGCCCACTACTCTCTTATTTATAATAAAAGAACAAAGCTAGGACATCCCAATCAACAACTATGATTGGTCGGGGGAAGATCCACCTAAATACAACAATAATAAACCAAAATATATAAAGTAATATATGATCTCGACTCGCGACGCGGATCCGGACACATCCGCAGAGTCGGATCGGCGATCCGGTCAAGTCCTCCTGCGCGAATACACGAACATGGGTCCCGCCTTGCGGCGAATCCCTCCTGGTGCACAACTTGATGGATTCCCATCAACTCCGCCCGACTTAAAAGCTTTCATCTCCGATGAATGGAGACGATCATACTGGAGTCGAAGTCCTAGGGCGAGTCGGGCGAGCTCTGTTGATAATATCCAAGCGTCGTTTGTGTCTAGACGGCCCTGCCAATATACCAAGTAGCGACATCGCGGCCCGTCAGCTGTGGGAACGAACTGGTGGGATCTGACCTTTGTAATGCTCTCATCTCTCAACTCTCGAGTGGTGAAACCAGGTGCGACCTGTGGTGCCGTCGGTGAAACCAGAGAAGACGAATCCCCAGGTGGGTGGATGTCAGCAGTGGGTGGGCTGTAGTGGCGATCAGACGTGGGCGGAGTATGAGGGTGGTAGGGCAACGAAAGTGGGATGGGAACGACTGGGCATCTCCACTGCTCGGGTTCGCATACTCGCGTGACTCGTAGTACGACGTCAGATCCTTGATATTAAATACTGGATGGATTCCCATACTTGCCGGGATATCGAGCCGGTAGGCGTTTGTCCCGATACGACTTATAATAGAGTAGGGGCACATTCATCTGGCACTTAATTTGTTGGCAGGCCCCGAGGGGAGCCTCTCAGGGCGGATTCGCGCCATTACCTTCTCGCCTTCATTAAACACTTGTTCTTTCTTTCGCATATCCGCATGGGTTTTATAATTTTCATTGCTCGTTATTATTCGTCGGAGAACCAACACATGCAAATGTTGTGCAAACGACTCAGCAGACTCACTGGGACGTGACTCAGTCGGGACAGGAATAAGATCAAAAGGCTTCTGAGGGTCGTAACCTGACACTATATGAAACGGACTCAGACCTGTAGACCTATTGATTGAACTGTTATATGCAAACTCCGCAACAGGGAGCACTGAGTCCCAACTAGATGCATGCTCACCCACTAGACACATCGGTAAATTGCTTAGGCTTTTATTCACTACCTCGGTCTGACCATCCGTCTGAGGGTGGTATGCATATGAAAACCTTAAGGTAGTCTCGGTCTTTCGCTACATCTGAATCTTGTAAACGACAGAAGAAAGGAAAAAAAGCAACCAGCTCAGTCTTAATTGATTTGGTGGAATCTACTAAGGATATCGGTTTCTCTCTCCGGGAGCCGTCAAGGACGACTTGCCCATTCACTATTGCCCAAGCTTTGGAGAAACTTGAATCCTACCCTGACATATGCAAAGAGTATGATTTTTTTTTATTTTGCTACAATGTTGTTGATGGATAAGAACCATATGGAGACCTTTATGTGCCTCAGGGAAGAGATCAGGATGAAATGGTTGCGTACCCGCTACGAGAAAAGGTCCGAGTAGGAGATGCCATGTTGCTGCTTTGTTGGAACTTTTTTTGTTCTATCTATGTAATTTGCTTTTAGATCTTGATACATTAGCTATGTTTAACTTATGTTTTGTCACGGTATTTTTATCATGAAAGTTTGCGTCTAAACACAAACGACGCTCCCACAGCTGATGGGCCGCGATGTCGCTACTTGGTATATTGGCAGGACCGTCTAGACACAAACGACGATTGGATATTATCAACAGAGCTCGACATAAGTAATGCTCTCATCTCTCAACTCTTGAGTGGTGAAACCCGGTGCGACCTGTGGTGCCGTCGGTGAAACCAGAGAAGACGAATCCCCAGGTGGGTGGATATCAGCAGTGGGTGGGCTGTAGTGGCGATCAGACGTGGGCGGAGTATGAGGGTGGTAGGGCAACGAAAGTGAGGATGGGAATGACTGGGCATCTTCACTGCTCGGGTCCACATACTCGCGTGGCTCGTAGTACGACGTCAGATCCTCGACATTAAATACTGGATGGATTCCCATACTTGCCGGGATATCGAGCCGGTAAGCGTTTGTCCCGATACGACTTATAATAGAGTAGAGGCACATTCGCCTGGCACTTAATTTTTTGGCAGGCCCCGAGGGGAGCCTCTCAGGGCAGATTCGCACCATTACCTTCTCGCCTTCATTAAACACTTGTTCTTTCTTTCGCATATCCGCATGGGTTTTATAATTTTCATTGCTCGTTATTATTCGTCGGCGAACCAACACATGCAAATGTTGTGCAAACGACTCAGCAGACTCGCTGGGACGTGACTCAGTCGGGACAGGAATAAGATCAAAAGGCTTCTGATGGTCGTAACCTGACACTATATGAAACGGACTCAGACCTGTAGACCTATTGATTGAACTGTTATATGCAAACTCCGCAACAGGGAGCACCGAGTCCCAACTAGATGCATGCTCACCAACTAGACACCTCGGTAAATTGCTTAGGCTTTTATTCACTACCTCGGTCTGACCATCCGTCTGAGGGTGGTATGCAGATGAAAACTTTAAGGTAGTCCCGGTCTTTCGCTACATCTGAATCTTGTAAACGACAGAAGAAAGGAAAAAAAGCAACCAGCTCAGTCTTAATTGATTTGGTGGAATCTACTAAGGATATCGGTTTCTCTCTCCGGGAGCCGTCAAGGACGACTTGCCCATTCATTATTGCCCAAGCTTTGGAGAAACTTGAATCCTACCCTGACATATGCAAAGAGTATGATTTTTTTGATTTTGCTACAATGTTGCTGATGGATAAGAACCATATGAAGACCTTTATGTGCCTCAGGGAAGAGATCGGGATGAAATGGTTGCGTACCCACTACGAGAAAAGGTCCGAGCAGGAGATGCTGTGTTGCTGCTTTGTTGGAACTTTTTTTGTTCTATCTATGTAATTTGCTTTTAGATCTTGATACATTAGCTATGTTTAACTTATGTTTTGTCACGGTATTTTTATCATGAAAGTTTGCTGCTTTCCTTGCTTATGTGTACCCTTTTATATACATGTTTTGTCACATTGCTATAATTCATATTGTAATTTACTTTATTTGTGTGAAACAGAGAATGTCTAGTGAGGACTCAGATTATTCTAGTGATGAGTATGAGAGGGTTAGAAGGCGTCATATTGTTGTCTGCCATCAAGTTCTAACTTCAACAATATATGTATTAGCTGAACACACCAGTTTATTCAATTCGAGCACATCATGCATGACATCAAAACAAACCGGTGATAAATGGTTGGGTGAATTAGTTGGTGGGCATCCAATAAGATTTCATAATGCTTTCAGAATGCCAAAAAGAATATTTTTTGATCTACTGCAAACTTTAGAACAAAACTACGGATTTCAAGGTTCGCGGAGGACCGCAAGTAGAGAGGTCCTTGCAATTACATTATATATTTTATCACATAACGAGACTATCAGTAAAGCAAGTGAGCGGTTTCAACATTCAACCAAGACTGCTAGCAGATATTTTAGCGAAGGTCTTCGTGCTCTGTTGTGCCTTGCAGAAGATATTATAGTGCCACAAGAGAGATATTTTGCTACTACTCCACCAGAAATTATGGAAGATGTGCGTTACATGCCGTTTTTTAAAGATTGCATTGGTGTCATAGATAGAACACATGTTAATGCAAGTATTCCAGTTACAAATCAAGTACCATATATTGGGCGTCATGGAATTACTACACAAAATGTAATGGTTGTTTGTGACTTCAACATGTGTTTTACTTTCGCAATGGCTGATTGGGAGGGATCTGTTCATGATAGTCGGATTTTTAATTTTGCTATAAGCAATCCCAAGTATAACTCCCCCCAGAGGTAATGAAGTTATAATTATAGATCATATATTACTTTTTTTTCCTATATTTGTTCATTAAAATGTGCGTCGATCATGCAGGAAAGTATTATTTGGTAGACGTTGGATATCCACTACAAAGAGGGTATATAAAACCATATCCAGATACACGATACCATCTTTCAGATTTTGATCGTGGTAATCGTCCAGTGGAAGGACTTCGAGAGATTTTTAATCAAGCGCACTCTTCCCTTGGGAGTGTGATTGAACGCACATTTGGTGTATGAAAGAAAAAATGGGCAATACTGCATGATATGCCAAGCTATAGTTTTGAGAAAAAGACACATATTGTCCAGGCGACAATGACTTTGCATAATTTTATACGGAGGCATCCATCACGTATAGATCCTGATTTGAGAGAAAGTGAGAGAATGCGTACGGGGAGCGAAGTAGAGTCACAAAGATGACATGATACATGCATTAATACAGCAAGTGGTGTAGACGAGATGATAACACTGCGCGAGTCTGTAGCGCAACAGCTCTATGAGGCAAGAAGGTAATATTCAATCCTCATGTTGTATATTTTAATTTAAAATAAGAATCTAATATAAAACATTTTCAATCATGTAGGTGATACACCGAACTACTTGCATGCAACCGATGGATCCATGCGTCGAGAGTTTAAAAAGGTTTTTGTAACGTTGGTTTTTAATATCTGAAAAACATTCAAATTTTATTGCGTAAGCCATGCGACATAAATTTTAGATGTTTAAAATTATTTCAGGTATTGAGCAAAAAAATAAATTAATTAGAAAAAATTAACCTAATAAAACTCCATTTGCCAAACAGTTTTTACAAAACTGCTTATCAAAAAGTTATGCAAACTCCATTTCCTACAAACAGTTTTTAACGAAACAATACTTTTCCTATCAGCAGTTTTACATCAGCAGTTTTTCATCAACAACAGCTCAGCCAAATTGGCCCTAAATAAACCGTAAGTCGAAAATTTATATAAACCAGCTCCTCCTCTATTATCCACAACTTTGGGTTAAAAAAATTAGCTAGGTGTTCCCTATTCTACGTCGTTATCACTCCCTCCTAAGCTCGCTTCCAGCTGTCAACGACGGCGTCGCTTGGCCTTGCAGCCAGAAGGCTCCCCGAACTCAGGCAACCCCTCCTCCGCCAACCAGTACTCGTTCGGACAAGCCCTAGCCCAACGCACCCCATTTTCGCTTTCCTTGTTTCTGTCCACATCCTCTTTGACCCCCAAGCTCTTTGTTGTCAACGTCCCAGAGTACCAGGTCCTCTCCCCTTCAGCTGAACCACCTCTGACCACCAGAATCCAGTCGAGTAACTTTGGAGGCTACTATTCCCGTTTCCCCAGTTCACAGACCCCCCCCCCTCGTTATCACTCGCTCTTAAGACTGCTTCCAACTGTCAATGATGGCCTCGCCGCCGCCAGAAGGCTCCCAGAACTCAAGCGACCCCTTCTTCGTCAACCAGTACTCATTCTGACGATCCCTAGCCTGACACACCCCGTTTCCGCCTTCCTTATTGCTATCCACATCCTCTTTGAACTCCAAGCTCTCTGTTGTCGACGTCCTAGCATACCAGGTTCTCCTCTCCCCTTCATCCGAACCACCTCCGACCACTGGAATTCAATCGAGTCACTTTGGAGGCCACTGTTCCCGTTACTCCAATTCACAGCTCCGCCCACACCTCACCCCAACCCCCGCGACCTGATGTTTTCCTCCATCAAGTCGAAGCCAGACTCCTTTGACCGGGAACCAAACTCGAGTTTAGTACCATTTGTCACCCTCAGACCGATGGACAAACTGAGGTAGTTAATAAGAGTTTGGGGAACTTTTTTAGGTGTTTAACTAAGGAGAATCCAAAGCAATGAGCTCTTGTACTTCGACAAGCTGAATTCGCATTTAATAATTCTAAAAATCGTTTCCCTAATAAATCTCCTTTCGAAATTATCTATGAGTTCATTATACCCCACCTACTTAACCACCACTCCCTACCATCACATGAGCGTATTTCATTTAATGCGCAAGCTCGCATTGATTACGTAAAAAAATTGCATAAAATTATTGCTAATAATTTGCGAGCGACTTCTGAAAATTATAAAACCATGGTTGATCGTTATTACCGAGAGTTATATTTTTCGGAAGGAGATTAGATGTTTATTTATTTCAGGAAGCAGAGATTTGCTCCAAGATCATATCACAAGCTACCACAAAGGAAGTTTGGTCCTTTTCAAGTTCGGAAGCGCATAAAGCCACCTAATTCTAGCCTCAGTCCACCTAATGCAGCCCCAGACATACTACCGGACTTAGCACCAGTGTCGACGCCTACTACTACGGAGATAGACCAGGTCCTCGATGTACGAGTGTTTCACACCCGCCGCGGAACGTACCAGCGCTACTTGGGTTCGTGGCAGGGATGAGGCATTACTGACAGCCTTTTGGATTAGCATCGTCGAGCTATAGAGACAACGCTCAGATATCTACATTGCTAGTCTTTGCGAGTTCTCGCCGGGGTGGAGCTATGTTAACCCCGGGGAAATTGATGCATCCTCCGTCGCTACTACGAACGCATGATACCACATGCGTCAGTTAACCTTTTATTCGTAATGATTTTATTTGGTATCATGTATGTTTTTTATTTTTTTAGTGTGTACTAGTCTCGTTTTGAGTTTTTCGGCTCATCGGTTTGACCACCCGGTGAGACCCTGAATAAATGGTTTGACAATTCTGAGTAGCTATGACGGAACAAGCAAGCTTAATTAATTAAGGAAGCATAAGTGGAAAACATTCAAATTAGAAGATTATTATTTTATTACTAAAGAAATAGAGAAAGATATATGAAAGAGTATTTTTGGACAAAATATTAAAAGGAATGCGGTTAATTCTTTGGCAACAATTTAAATGGCATTAAGCAAATAGTCCTGGTCCCTCTTTATAAAACTCACCGGGAATGGACAAAAAAGGAGGACGGGAAAAGACAGAGAACGACAAACTCGTCATTCCTCTGTTAGCCAGGCAAGCTACCACTGATCTCCAGGAATCCTCCAGTCCGCCTTCCCCATCGATCTCAAAGGAGCCTCCAGATCCAGCAAGTACCAGGTTGATTCCCTTTGCCGACAGTCACAGCGTCTCCCGGTTGTTCGGTAATCGACCTCATCGCCGCCGCCCAGCCAGTCGAGGGCATTCGTCCTCCTTCATGTCATCGTCGAACTCGACGATCTACTCCGGAGACCGGGTCGAACACTGCTTCATACTTTCCAGTGGGCCACGACTGCGACTCTTCCTCCTGTTACGGTTCCATCGCCAGCCACATCGCAGACAACAGCCCTGGTTCGATCGACTGATTTTGAGGGAGCCCTTTTCGCCTTTAGCTATACGACATACAACAACCTCACCGATAGTGCAACTGGCTTGAAGTGGTCAGAACCTCGCAGTAGTTTTGCGTATGCTTGGGATAACTCCTCCCTCTCTCTTGCTTCATTGTGCTAGCGTAGTTTTATGCAATCCGTTAATTAATTTTAAGCTTGTCTCGGACGTTCACGATATCTATTTACTGTCGTTTATCCATAAATTATTGTTGTGATTTTGCTTGTGGACGGAATGGTTTTGCGACGGATCAACTCGTAAAACACCTGAGAGTTCATCCTCAAATAATAATTAATGAATTTATCGAAGTTCAAAACGTCATGAGTATTTTCGCGCGCAATAATTTTGGATTGGCCCTATCGACCTACATCACCTGTTGATGTCCGCATCCTCTTCAACCTCCAAGCTCTCCGTTGCGGACGTCCCAGAGTACCGAGACCTCCTCTCCCCTTCATCTGAACAACCTCCGACCACCAAAATCCAGTTGAGTCACTCTGGAGGCCACTATTCCCATTTCTCCAATTCACAACCCCCCTCCCCTGATGCCCCCCCCCCCCCCCTTCAAGACGAAGCCAGACTCCTTTCACCCACCACCCCCGTTCCAACCCAGACTCCATTTGCTGCATATGTGAACCGAAGGTATATTCTTCTCCCAATCATGCTCGTGTTGTGTTAGTTTAATGTATGCATAGTTTTACTTGGATCTTAATTTCAGAGCTTGCCCATAATTAACATTAATCTATTTGTCGTAAATTTAAATTCATGTGTTGTGCGATTTTAATCCTAACGCTTGTGAAATTATTATCTCACGTCAAATTCATTGCTCGATTGTTAGACTTTTGCACGTGTCTAACAAAACCCTAGACTAAATTATCTTCCTTTATTTCGTAACGAGTTGACACGAGTCTCGCCAAATTTAATCAAGATCACAAAACTTATTTAATAAAAATTTCCTTTTCTTGGTTTGCATCATTAACTGAAGGGTGACAACTAGACAAACTGCAAATAGATTAGCAGTCAAGACATCTCAACAATAATATTGATTCCTTTAACACGCTTAGCCAAAAAAAATCTTACCTGATAGGCAACTCTAACATTAGATCCCTTGGTAGAAGTGTGAATATCAGTTGAAGATAATGGCTCTGCAATTAAAAAAAGTATCATATATCATTATCTTCATAAAGATAATAATACCATAATCACAAGAGAATTATACTGAAAGTTCGGCCCCTTAAGGAAGACTCAACAACATTCTTGGGTTTAAGGATGAGGCCATATGAAATCAGGAGGGTACTCTCTTGTGCATACTTCTACATTTTTGTAGGAAATGTTCATGATTAGAGATACTGATGTCAAAAACTCTGAAAACAATAAATGGCATGCTTATCCAAATGTATGCATATGCAGTGACCTGCATATTGCTAATGCCTCATAAATGTCGTTGCTGATAAAGAATAATAAATCCTAAAAAGACTGAGCAATTTACGTTCCTCAATTTTACAATTCACACAATGTAACATCCCTGCTATTGTTATTGTTGAAATAGACCATGTATTCGGCCCATTTGGTGGCCCATTTACTCCTCTTCTATATCCCTTTAGTCCCACATTGTGTATAGGATTTTTCTCTCTCTTCTCTCTCCTATAAATATGTACTCTCCCTTTGTATACATACATGAAATACAAACACGCTTTTGCGTTTTCTACATGGTATCAGAGCTGTCAGAATTTTCTGAGCCAAATATTCTTCCGCGGACTGCAGATCGCCGACCTGAGCGGTCTCCTAAATTCTAACCGCTTGGTCCTCCTATCTCCCGCGTCGGCGTCTGCAGGCACGTAAAAATCAGAAATCCCCAGCACCTTTTATAACCTTTCCCGTGGGCCCCTCCGCACGTCCTTTCCGCTGCGGTCTCGGTCTACTCGCGAGACCTGCCGCCGTAAGACTTGTCGCCCCGGCTCCCTCTCCGATTGGTCGATCACCCGCTGCGATCTAGTTTTCGCGCGGACCAGTCCACGACTTCCTCTTCCGCGGCTTCCTCTCCTAGTCGCTGCCCTGTCCGCGGCTTCTTCTGATCGCTGCTTCCTCTTGCGACCTCTTCTAGTCGCTCAGTCCGCTATCCTTACGGTCTGTCTCCTATCCAAGTGGTCTCCTGCTTGTGCGACCTCGTGCGATCTCCTCCCGTCTGCCAGCAGCTGCCCGAGCTTTTCTCTGGCGATCTCGCAGACCGTTCGAGCCCGCCAACAGCAATCTCTCAGCCCGCTAATCTCCTGCCACTCCAGACCGCTACTCCAGTCTCGCAGCTCGCGCGATCTCTTCGTCAGCAGCCCGCAAGCGCTCTTCTGCGAGCTCCTCTCTCGCGATCTGCCGACCTCATCTCACGCGAGCTCCTCTCTCGCGATCTGCCGATCTCATCTCGCCAGCGCCAGCTCTCCTCCTCTTCCTCAGCGAGCTCTTCTCAAGCCGCCGCGGTCTCGGCAAACCGTACGGCCTGCTCCTCTGTCCGCCAGTCCGCTGCCTCTTCTGCGCTAATGGGCTCGTCTGAGAACTCCTCACGCTTTTGCGTTTTCTACAGTTATCATGTATCAGAATGCGCCTGCCCATCTCTAGAATCAAACAATATAGTAATACAAACAAATAGTCATGTAATCCCATAAACTTCAATAATGTTTGGAAATATATGAAGCCCAATCCATTTTATATTAAGCATATTAACTATTTATCCAAATGTGCTCTCTCAACAAGAGCACCAATTCATGAACAGAAAAGTCCAAGCTTACAGCAAAAAAGAAAAGGAATGAAACATTGAAAGATGAGAATTCACATTACAACCTAGCTATTTAAAGAAATGCACACAAGGGATAAAAGTAAATCAAAGCATTACTAATGAAAGAGATGATGGGGCCCCGGCCCGCTCCCTAAAGTGATGTAGGCATCCGGTGTCGCTTGGAGTAGACCTCAAGTTCGGGTTTCGTGTCCGCATCCGCAGGCCTTTTGCCTCCTCTAACATCCCAAGGGAAAGAATGCTAAGGTACACGAGAGTAGTTAGTTTAAAAATACCTAAGTTGTTGACACTCACTAGTAGGGTCAAGTTTTTGAGTTGAAAATGGGTTTGATAACGATCAGTTCCAACTTTGATTTCTCTTTCATTTCACAATCCTAAACAAGTTGTATCATAGATGATGGTTTGGTTGGGATCAAGTGATAGATGCAGGTCGTTTCTCTCATCGTCTTTGGAGCTTCCTACTATAGTTGAACAAGGTTCAAGAGCAGTTCTCCAAGCCAGCTCCATGTAGGTCAAGTACAAATATTTGATGATGTTGAAAATTTAGTTTAAAGGGAAGCCAACATAGAGAGCTCCCATGAAGAAAGAGAATGTTAACACATGGGAGTATCCAGATATATCAAAATATGTTGGTGTAGAAATTGTTAGTAACGTTAAATTGCATTCATAATCATTTACAATGAGACTCACTCTTATATATATGAGTGAGGGGTAATAAGGATAAATACATTAAAAAGGGCAGCCCAGTGCACGAAGCATCCCCACGCAGCAAGGTCCAGGGAAGGGTCCCACCACAAGGGTAAAATGTAGGCAAACCTTACCCTGCATTTTTGCAAGAGGCTGCTTCCAAGACTCAAACTCGTGACCACAAGGTCACACGACAAAACCTCAACTAGTGCGCCAAGGCTCCCCTTCAAGTTGGGAGTGTAATGTTAACACCCAAGTAATAACAAAATATTAATTAATACATGCTACCCCCCCCCCCCCCCCCCTCAAGTCGGGCGTGTAATGTTGACCATGCCCAACTTGGTAATGATCCTTCCAAAAGCACTCATACTCAATCCTTTCGTGAGGATATCAATCAGTTGTTGTTCAGACGGAACGAACGGAGTACATACGATCCCTCACTATGTTTTTTGTTGAAGTGTTTGGCAATCTCAATGTGTTTGAGGCGATCATGTTGAACATGGTTATGAGCAATGTTAATGACCATCTTGTTATCACAATATAGTCTGATTGGCTCAGTTTTCTCAAAGCCAGGGTCTCTCATAATAGTTTGAATCCACTGTCCTTCACATATTCCATGTGTTATGGCTCTGAATTCAACTTCAACACTGGATCTAGCCACCACATGTTTTTTGCTCTTCCATGTAACCCAATTCCCACCAACCAAAGTGCAATATCCTGAGGTGGACAATCGATCATCAACTGATTCATCTCAGCCTGCGTTTGTATAAACTTCAATATTTAACTCATCATTCAATGAGAATAGGATACCGCACCCAGAAGAGGGCTTGAGGATCTGAGAATACGATGGACAGTATCAAGATGGCGAGTCTTTGGTGAATGCATGTATTGACTGACCACTCCAATAGCAACTACATACAAGATATCTGGGCGTGTGTGTACCATTTTTGTTTTGAGAGTAAACCTACAAAGGGGAGCAAGTGACTTCTGCGTGGGAGCAACGGGGGTGATAGATGGGAGAGGCTGGTATAAAGGAGGAATGGGTAAAGGTCTACGTGATGACTCATCTAGAAGAGATGAGGACTTCACTTCCAACACAGGAGAGGACCCCCCTGAAGTGAGGTCTCATAGTAGCTCTCAGATTCATGAATTGTGGCATCCATGATCACAAGCACCCTCTTGGTTACAAGGTCAAAGCATCTGTAACTCTTTTGAGTTGGGAAATACACGATGAAGACGCATTTGAGGGTGCGGGAGTCAAGTTTAGTTTTTTGATGTATGTGAACGAAACACACACATTCAAAGACACGAGGAAGCAGGTTAGTGGGAGGAACTTTAAGAGTGCGGAGTGGCGTTTATTCCTGAGAACTCGTGTAGGCATCTAGTTGATGAGGTAAGTTGTTGTGAGAGCAGTATCCCTCCAATAGTATTTTGGAAGGTGCATTTGAAGTAAGAGTCATCGAGCAACCTCCAGAAGATGATGATTCTTGCGTTCTGCTACACCATTTTGAGTTGGTGAGTAGACACGAGATGTTTGGTGGATAATACCAAGGTCACTGAGATATTTGTCAAACTGTGAATCAATGTACTCACAATCGTTGTCAGTAAGAAGAATTTTAATGATAATATTGAATTGAGTGACTATCATTTTTTTGAAACTATTGAAATAACAGAAACACTACATTTTTAGCTTTCATCAAGTATACTCAAGTAGTACGGGAAAAACAATCAATGAAAGTAACAAACCAAAAACACCCAAAAATTGAAGCAACATGGCAAGACCCTCAAACATCACTATGAATAACAACAAAAGGTGTAGAGCTAGAAGAAGAAACATGATTAAAAGAAGTACGACGATGTTTGTCTAGTTCACATACATCACGTTGAAACTTGTCCAATAACAAAGAAAACATAGTGGAGAATAAAAGTTTTATAGAAGGGATAGAGTGATGTCCTAGACGGCAGTGCCAGGAATCCAAAATAGAAGACTGGTCAATATGAAGAACTTGTGGTGGTGAAGCTGAAGCAGAGCTGAAAGAGTCAAACACGTATAGGCCATCACACAATCTACCAGAGTCAATCACCTTCCCCGTCTTTAGGTCAGGAAACACACAGGAGGTGGAAAAAAGTCACAAAGCAGTTCAGAGAATTAGTTAAGCGACTAATTGAGAGAAAGTTATGAGTAACCTTAGGGACATGAAAAACAGAAGAAAGGGTGAGAGAGCAGCAAGGGATGGACCCTTTCCAACAATAGGAGAGAAGGATCCATCCACAATACTCACCATGTCCCGACCATACAAGGGAAGATAGGACACAAAACCTGTGGAGGAATCAGTCATATGATCTATAACTCTAGAATTAATGATCCAGTTGGTAGAAGGGTGAATGAAAGCAACATGAGCACCTGGTAGTCCCCGATGAGCATAGGAGGACGAAGAGGTGGATGGCTCAGTAGACTATCTCTGCATCAAGCGCCGAAACGCATTATCAGCAGATAGAACCAATGGAAGACTCGCAGTGTCGGAGCTAGCACAGGGCGAGAACTCCTTTATGCAGCACGCCCAGGGCCGACCCACCCTGGCTCGGCCAGAAGGAACACGTTCCAGTCGCACTGCCGGGCTGCAGCTCAGTTGGTGATGAGAGTCTGCCTGAAGACTCTTTATCAAGGAGGTCGGGGGATCGAGCCCTGACCTCAACAACCTAACGGCTCTGTGGTGGGGCCGGAGACGGGTTGGGGTGCTTGGGCTGCAGCCCGGCAGTGCGACTGGAACGTGTTCCTTCTGGCCGAGCCAGGGTGGGTCGGCCCTGGGGGGGGGCTGGCGGCAAGGGAGGCAGGGGTGGTGTGGGCTGGCAGCTGCTTGGAGGGGCGGTTGGCCTTGGATGAGGGTGGCGGTGGCTGGCTGGAAGTAGAGGGGTGGGCGGCAGCAGGTGGATGGCTAGGAGGAGGGGCGGCTGAGGAAACTTTACTATTGAATAGTAAATTTCATAAATGAACAGTAAAAAAAAGGGTAAACAGTGGGCTTACGGGAGGTGAAAATCTGGACAGCAAACGGTGGGCTTACGGGAGGTTGTAGAGGCTGCGGCAAGGGATTTTGGAGGGGGGAAAAGAGGGGGGATGATAGGTAGTACCTTGGGGAGGAGTTTGAGCACCTAGGAGTCGTCACCTAGGGTTCCACGGCATCGGCACCGCGGGCTGATCGCTGGAATCCGGGAATGAAGTTCTCCAAATTCTGCAATAGCCTCCTTCAGCCCCCTAGCATCCTATTTATAATTAAAATAAAGACTAGGGCATCCCAACCGACGGCTATGATTGGCCACGGGGGGAAATATTCAAAAACATGTTAAAAATACATCAAAATAAATAAAACTATATATGATTTTGACTCCCATCGATATTCCGGACGCAACCGCGGAGTCGGATCGTCGATCCGGGCGCGCCATATATGGTAAGCCGCCAAATCAGCCCCGAATGGGCCAAAAGCTCGTCCACGCCAATGCTCCGCATCAATCCCCCCGGCTTGAAAGAATTCATCTCCCGATGAATGGAGATCCGAATTCTCTCACCGCGAGGTCGTCCATCTGTCATCTCTGAAGAAGTGTCCACGCCAATCAACTCCTCTGGACTGAAAGCTTCCATCTCCGATGAATGGAGACGGTCGTACAGAAGTCGAAGTCCAGGGGCGAGTTGATCAAGCACCGCGGGCAATATCCAAGCGTCGTCAGCATCGGTGCGGCCCCGCCAGTGTACCAAGTATCGGCAGCGCGGCCCATCTGTAGTAGTCACGAACTGGTGGGATCTGATCTCAGTAATACTCTCATCTCTCGACTCTCGAGTGGTGGAATCCAAAGCGATCGGTGGTGCCGAAGGTGAAACCATAGAGGACGAATCTCTAGACGACAAATCCCCGAGTGGGTGGGTGTCAGCAGGGGGTGGACTGTCATGGGTGTCGGTCGTAGGTGGGGTATGAGTGGTGGAGGGTAAGGGGAGTGGTGGAGGAAAAGGTTGGGCATCTCCACCGCTCGGGTCCAGATACGCTTGAGGTTCATAGTATGGTGTCAGATCTTCGACATTAAACACCGGGTGAATCCCCATACTTGCCGGGACATCAAGTCGGTAGGCGTTTGTCCCAATACGACTCACAATAGAGTAGAGGCCCATTCGCCTAGCGCTCAACTTTTTGGCAGGCCCCGAGGGGAGCCTCTCCGGTCGGATTCGCACCATCACTCTCTCACCAACATTAAATATTTGCTCTCGCCTATGTTTATCTGCATGTGTTTTATAATTCTCGTTGCTCATAATTATTTTTCGTCGTACTGACTCATGTAATTCATGCAAATGTTGTGCGAAAGACTCAACCAGAACATGCAAATGAAGGACAGATGACCCAACGAACACACACAAATAATGCGAATGAAACACAACATGCACGACATACCTGCTAGGGGAAAATCTAATAACAACCGGGAAGTCTCTAAAATGTGGTGGCCTATCAGGGGGCTCTCTCGGTGGAGTGTAGAAAAATTCATCCCATGTGAGACAAGTGTTCAGATGACCGTGAGATACAACTAAGCCCAAATACGAGCTCGTATAGAAGCAAACGTCTCTCGGGGGACGTAGCACATCAGGGGGCTCACCAGGAGGTGCATACGAGAAGTCATCGCGAAGAAGACGACCACCTGAGTGTAAATCGTGTATGCTGACTAGAGGACGAGGCTCTAAAATGTGGTGCGTGTCCCAAAACTCATCGACGGTGTGATGTATCAGCAGGTGATGCCCTAAATACTTAATAGTCCACACGACATTCATCCTCTGGGGCCAGGCCAGGGATGATAAAGGAAGGGGAGCTAATAACTCGAAACTCATAGATGAGCGGCTCACCTGAATCGCATCCTCACCGGAATGTGGTGGCTCGTCTGGAGGCTCAACAGGAGGGTCGTCATAGAACCCGCAACTAGGGTCATGATCCACCATATGAGTACCCTCGTGGGAAGTAGTGTCCTCGTGACTGGGTGCTATGGCCACTACGGGATCAACATAAGACTCAGAGCTCTTGGTCGTGATGTGGCTCATGGAAATGACAATGGGAGAGCGACACAGGCCTACGCTCAAAAAGGAATCCGTGGGCGCGCTGTCAGAAAACGAGTCTAGGGTGGGGGCGCTAATCAACCCAGGACACGTCAGAAGTGGAGGTGCGGGTGAGGGACACAGTACTACAGACTCAATAGGTCGCTCAGGCTCACTCTCAGTCGGGGTCACGAGAGTCGGGTCAGAATCAAGAGATAGGTCACTCACTGGGCTAAGCACCTCACTGGGGTGAGAGCAATCTGTATCAGGTATCACTTCTGCCATGTCGGACAGAACAATGGTAGGCAAAGTGGTGTCCTCGGTGTGGGAGGAGCTCGTACTGCGGAGGTCAGAGTGAGGTTCCAACCGACCGGCACTTGCGGATCTCAAAGACTGTTCGTAACGAAGGGCAAGCTGATATGTCTGCTCGAGGGACTTCGAGCTATGATAAACTACCTTCGTACGAATGTCTGATCGAAGGCCAGACCGAAATCTGCAAGTGGTCATGGCTGAGTCCTCTCGGATATCGCTCCTCACAACTAACTCATCAAAGCGATCCCTGTACTCAGCGACGGACATGGATCCTTGCTGAAGGGAAAATAATTGGTCGAGCAAGCGACTCCGATATGACGAAGACATATACCTCTGACACAATATACGCTTCATATCCACCCAACTAGTGATGCGATGAAGACGGTCTCGCTCACGGGTCCTTTCTACGCTAGACCAATATGCTTTCGCCTGATCTAAGAGCCTAAGCTTCGCAAACTTCATGCGACGCTCACCGAACAACTCAAAATGATCGAGATAATACTCCATATCCACGAGCCAATAACTGAAAGACTCGGGACTCGATGAGCCGTCAAAGGAAGGGGCAGCCGTACGAAACTGACTCTCAAGATCTCTCTCAAGGTGACGACCCTCATAATAGTCATCCTTAAGGTAACTGGGTCGTGTCGAGGGATCGACACGATCCGCTCGCGTGTACGGATAAGAACGACGACAATCATCATACTGATCGCCTCTAGTGTAGTAGGGTCGTGTCGGTGGGCCAACACGATCTCTCAAAGTGGTGTGCTGCGATCGAGGATAACTGTCGTAGTAATGTGAAGGTCTCCCTGACGGATCGACCATGCTTCAAAAAAAAAATATCCTACCTCTACGGAGCATGCAAATGGCCCAACCTGGGCTCTGATACCAATTGATGTAGGGGTAGGCTGTGGGTGCACAAAACCTAGACTCTAGGTGGGTGTAAGATGCGACCCGCTAATCCAACTCTAAAGATGATGCGACGATTAGTACGATGGAATTTAATAATGAGCAATATAAAATTTTAACACCACGCGCAATAAACAGAAACGAAGCAAACTTCAATTTGGCAATTAAGCGAGGCTTTCCTCCGCTCGGAGGGCCTTAAGCGAATGCGCGGCGAATGCGTCCCACCTGCAATTGATATTCGTATGCAACAAACAACCCACCAAAATAATACCAAACAAATAGAGGGCTACCAAATGAATAATATCAAATCACAATCCACAATACTACAAAATACTCAAGAGTAGAGGGCTTTACCGAGGCGATGTAGATTTTGGATCCGGAATAGTAGATCGGCGATCGAAGGTGGAACCGGAGGCGTGACGATAATGGCGGTGGCTGTCCTTGGCGGAAAATAAGGAGATCGGGCCGGAAATGGATAGATCCGGCCACTAGGAGATAGATCCGGGTGGGGAATGGATGGATCCGATGTGTGATGGCGGATCCGGGGTGTGGGAGGGCGTATGATGGTGGAAATAACGGATCGGGAGGCGAAACTCTAAATCTGGACTGATCTAGCGTTTTTAGGGTGTAAGAGAGGTGGATTCACGTGGGAGGAGGAAGGGGGTGCTCGGATAAGGCAGGGGAGGAGTGGGGTGGCTGTTGGAAGGGGTGTGTGTGTGTGTGGGGGGGGGGGGGGGGGGGGGGGGGCTGGCGGCAAGGGAGGCAGGGGTGGTGTGGGCTGGCAGCTGCTTGGAGGGGCGGTTGGCCTTGAATGAGGGTGGCGGTGGCTGGCTGTAGAGGGGTGGGCGGCAGCAGGTGGATGGCTAGGAGGAGGGGCGGCTGAGGAAACTTTACTATTGAATAGTAAATTTCATAAATGAACAGTAAAAAAAAGGGTAAACAGTGGGCTTACGGGAGGTGAAAATCTGGACAGCAAACGGTGGGCTTACGGGAGGTTGTAGAGGCTGCGGCAAGGGATTTTGGAGGGGGGAAAAGAGGGGGGATGATAGGTAGTACCTTGGGGAGGAGTTTGAGCACCTAGGAGTCGTCACCTAGGGTTCCACGGCATCGGCACCGCGGGCTGATCGCTGGAATCCGGGAATGAAGTTCTCCAAATTCTGCAATAGCCTCCTTCAGCCCCCTAGCATCCTATTTATAATTAAAATAAAGACTAGAGCATCCCAACCGACGGCTATGATTGGCCGCGGGGGAAATATTCAAAAACATGTTAAAAATACATCAAAATAAATAAAACTATATATGATTTTGACTCCCATCGATATTCCGGACGCAACCGCGGAGTCGGATCGTCGATCCGGGCGCGCCATATATGGTAAGCCGCCAAATCAGCCCCGAATGGGCCAAAAGCTCGTCCACGCCAATGCTCCGCATCACTCCTCTAAGGAATCAGAAAGATAAACAGACCTAGACTGAGATGATATGCCCTGAGAGCGACCATAGCCGCAACCCCCTCTCGGTGCAGAACTGCCTCACAGTGGAGGAAAGTCGGAAGCACGTGTCCCGTGAGTGACGAGACTTCCCGCAGTAGTCACAAATCAGATAATCTTTGTCAGTGAGCTACGATCAGGAGTCAAGTGGAGCCTGATTACTAGAACCAGACTGAGCAGTCAGGGCAGATCCTTCGAAAACTAAGTCAGGAAGCCACGTCTATCGCCAATCAAATTCTTGTTGGACGAGGCTATACACTTCTAGAAGAGATGGGGTAGGAGAGCGCCCAGGATCTGAATACTGATCTGATCGAAGTCCTGATATAGTCCATGTAGAAATTCAAAGACCCTGTTGCGTTCTTCCAGGGCTCGAACAAGAGGTTCATCCTCCTAAGACATAAGAGTGAGAGAGTCAAAGTGATTATATTCCTGATAAAGCTGAGTGAACTCCAAATAGTAGACCGAAGGAGGACGATCATCATGTCTCAGGAGAAAGATCTTTCGTTGCAGTTGGAAGATTTGGGTTGCATTCCCTCGGCACAAGTAAGTTACCTCAACTCTCCTCCGAATATCTGCTGCGATATCCAAAAACAGATAATTTCGGGCAATAGATTCCACCATGAAGTTGGTAAGACAGAACATGACCAAAGAATTCTCAGACTCCCATTGAAACCAATATGGGGAAGTCTGTGCAGGCTCTAGAGTAGTGCCCCGACCATAACCAAATAACCAACTGTAACAACCCGTATTTCTCTCCTATTTTATCTATCTGCACCCCAGCCCCCTCCTCAGTTAAATCCCGAGCAGCCCCCTCACCCGATTAACCCCCCCCCCCCCGGTCCAAGACACCCGCAAGCCGCAAGCTAGGGCTCTCGATTCCGTCCCGTCTACCGCTCGCCCTCTGCTCCCGTCTCCCGCACACAACTCGCCGCCTCTCCTTCTCCCGTTTCTGCTTCCAAACGGCGGCGGCGCCTCCTGTCGTGGCCTCTTCCGCCTCCCTGCTCGTCGGCGCCTCCTTCTCCTGCCTTGACCGACGTCGTCTCCTCCTTCCCCTCCGGCCGGCAAGTCCTTCCTCCTCCTCTGCGCCCTAGCCAACGCCTCCTCCTCTTCCTCAGGCCATCGACAGCAGCGCCTCCTCATGTGGCCGGCAACAACCCTTCCTCCTCCAAGGGCAGGCAACCTCCTCTTCTTCAAAACCGGCAACCACCGTTTCTTCCTCCGACAGCCCTCTTCCTCTCCGATTGGGCCGGTGTTTGCGAGATGTGCCTCCTTGGGCTCGATTTTGGCCTTCTTTTGGTAAGGTTCTCCTCTCTTTCCCTTGAATTCAGATTTCCCTAAATTTGTTTGGAAATTTTAGCGTCCCAAATTGCTTATGCAAATTGATTCTAGGTTTTGCCCTCTTGTAAGTCGTCTAACCCCGGCGTAATTTTTCCGGTGCCGCTCCTCGATTCAATTGGCGGGATCCCGCAAAAGCCCTCTCTGAATTAGGGTTTCTCCTAACCTAAGCGCCGCCAAATCTCTGTTTCCGTGTGGTAATCTCATCTCCCCTCACATTTGAGGGAGGTAAATCTCTAACCCTTCTTGATCAAAGTTACGTGTTGAATAAATTGTTCGTGCTAGCGTATGAATTCCCTTTATGTCATATATCAATTATGATTGTGCTTGAACATGTTCGAATTATGATTTCTATTTTTGCTTACGCCGCTTCGCCGCCGCCGTCAGATTCAGCCTCATTTAAGACAAGTAAAGATCATCCTCTCTTGCAAACATTGAACTTAATTGTCTTGTCTGTTCTTATGTTTATATTAATTCACCCTTGAATGTTTGTTTTGTCAAATAAATTTAGGCATTGAATCTCTAAATAGACTTGTTTTTAGTTTGAGGTTCACGCGATTGAAATAACACGAGTTGTGAATGTGAATGATGGTTATTTGGATATTCACGGGTACGAGGCATCTACTCACATCTAAGGTAGTGATTGTTCGATTTGGATCAAGTTTTTCTTGGACTGAACAGATTGGTCTGGCTCAAATTTTGCCTCGTACATATGAATGTATAAATGTATACATATGTGCGTGTACGTCGAAGAAGCATCACTCATCAACCCGAATCGTAACCTCTCGAGCAACAATCGTCCATCGATGTCGAGTTCCTGTGTAAACTATAAGTGTTGTTGTTATTCAATGTTGTCTTGCACTGCGACAGGCGGTGGTGCCTTCTGTCGGGTGATACGATCACAGTGTATGGTATTTTCTATTTGATTTGTGCATTTTGGTAGTTTGTTTATTCCATTTTAGCCAGAAATTTGTTACTGTGCAGTGGAAGAGATTCTCAGTGAAATAGTTTGTTGTGATCCCTTTTCCCGTTGATGCCTTCAGCTCCTTCCCGGACACCTGTTACAGCCACAGAATACCCGTAAAACAGAGTACAGGACCACCAACAACTGATAGCAATAAAAATGATAGCAAGATACACGATCCTAAGGCTTTGGCCTGAACAGATCGGAAGGAGGTGCATGGGTTCTTCCCATCGCAGCCACCAACAGCAAACACAAGCACATACAAAATCTCACATACCCCGCTTCTACACTAAACCGGCTATTTAAACTCAACCCTAACTTAACCCAAAAGACCAACAAGCCCCTCATAACTCCACAAACTACAAAATAACCCAAAACAAACACATCGCTACTTCCCCCATCAAAAGTTCCTTGTCCTCAAGGAACGCGGTCCGGCCAACGTTCGCGAAGCCGCCACAAGTCCTCCCAAGTGGCTTCCTCCGGAGCTCCATTGGTCCACTGAATAAGAAGTTGCGTCACAACCCGACCCACTCTATTGGTAATGCGCCAATCCAAGACCGCCATCGGTTCCACAAGAAGATTGCCCTCATCATTAACTGTCTCCGGTAGGGACTGCTCCTGCCCGGTTGGCTGGCTCAAGTGTTTCTTCAACTGTGATATGTGAAAGGTATGGTGTATTTTAGCGGTCTCCGGGAGATCCAGCTTGTATGCCACAGACCCGATCCGTTCCAGCACTTGGAAGGGTCCAAAGAACTTGGGTGATAGCTTATGAATGCGGTGCCCCCGAAGAGTGACTTGACGATAAGGTTGCAACCGCACCCAAGCCCACTCCCCCACCTCCAAAACATGCTCCCGGCGCTTCGTGTCCACTAATGTCTTCATCCGATTCTGAGCTCGAGCAAGATTATCCTTAAGCATGGTCATCACCCGGTACCGTGCCGCCAAGGAACTGTCCACTGTGATGTTTGTCGTGCCATCAAAATATGGAGGAAAAGTCGTAGGTTCTTGGCCATGCACCACTTTATACGGCGACATCGGAATGGCGCTATGATACGACGTGTTGTACCACCACTCGGCAAGGGGTATCCAACTAGCCCAACTCTTAGGCTTTTCAAAGCACATACAACGTAGATAACTCTCCACACACCGGTTTACCACTTCCGTTTGACCATCGGATTGGGGATGATACGCCGATGACATGTGCAATTGGACTTGGAGCACACGAAAAAGTTCTTACCAAAAGTTGCTTAGGAAGACAGTGTCGCGATCACTAACAACAGTTGTGGGTAACTCGTGCAAGCGAACAATGGAATCCAAGAATACTTGAGCTACCGATTCGGTAGTGTACGGATGGTGCATGGCGAGGAAGTGAGTTTGCTTGCTTAGTCGATCGACGGGCACTAAAATGGTAGATTTCCCATGGCTTTTTGGTAACCGATCGATGAAATCCAGGGATATGTCTTGCCATATGTGCTCTGGAATAGGCAATGGTTGAAGCAACCCCATAGGACGTTGAGTGTTGGCCTTACATTGTTGACAAACAACACACTTTTGAATGTAATCATAAATCTCCGATTTCATTCCCTTCCAAAACAACACTCTTTTCATGCGTTGGTACGTCGCGGATATCCCTGAATGCCCTCCCATGGCGCCGGCATGGTATAAATTCAGCAACCTATTTTTAAGAGTTGGGTCATTCCCCACCACCAACTTCCCTTTCCGCTTGAGCACGCCATTCTCCCAAGCATATTTCGGACGGTCTTCCGCATTTGTTTCCTTCACAGTTATGATTTGTTGAAGCCGTGAATCCGACCGCCATGAATTTTTTAGAAATTGGAGTATATCTAATTGAAGAACCGTGAGAACGTGCAACATGGCCTCCGGTGCCTCATTGATACGGGGCAAGGCGTCGGCGCGTACATTCTCTTTGCCGCGTTTGTATTGTACCGAGAAGTCATATCCCATGAGTTTAGTAAGGTAAAGTTGTTGAGCTGGGGTTGCTAATTTTTGCTCAAGCATAAATTTCAAACTTTAGTGGTTCGTACGTATAAAAAACGGACACCCAAACAAATAATGTCGCCACTTCTAGACCGTCAGCACGATGGCGAGCAACTCTTTTTCATATGTCGATAACCCCACATTCTTTGTCCCCAACGCTTGGCTGAAATAAGCAATTGGTCGCTCCCTCTGAAGCAAAACAGCCCTCACCCCCGTATCCGCCGCGTCCGTTTCCACCACAAATGGTTGTTGGAAGTCCGGCAACTGTAAAACTGGCGGTTTAGATACCGCTTGCTTTAAGGACTGAAAAGCGGCATCCGCGGTAACTGTCCACGTGAATGCTCGCTATTTTAGATATGCTCAACATTTCTCCAATTAGACGTTTAATTTCAGACTTTTGGAGTGGTGGGTAGCGGTACGGACGTAGATTAATGTCTAGGTTGTTGTCCTTCAACACGATACGATGTTCCAATTCTCTCCTCGGTGGTAATCCCCGCGGCTCGGCGAACAAATCCGTGAATTGCTTCAGCAAGGTCTCCAGCATGTGCTGCTCGGGTTGTCCAGGTAGTTCTCCCAAAACCTGCCATGTGGGGAAGCTGCCAGTTTCGTTCTCCTGGTGTTCACCTTGGCCGACCGACCCTGTGCACATCGCCAACATGCAAATTTGCCCCTCTTTTGCCACTAATTTGTTCACCCGGGTGTCTTTGCCCCATAGCTCATTGCCCTGTTGCGACCCGCGGAGCGCAACCTTCTTCCCTTGACTCGTAAACTCCATTCGGAGGTTGAAGAAATCCCAATTGACCGGACCCAGTGTGATCAACCATTGGACGCCTAGCACCACGTCACATCCCCCTAATGGTAAAAGTAGCATGTTCGATGTAAAGACCACGCTTTGCATCAGCCAACGAAAATCCACCACTTTGTGTGCGCTACATATTTTCTTGTCGTCGGCCACCACGACCGAAAATGGAGCCATGGGAGTAAAAACACATTGGAGACGTCGCGCCGCGCCTTCGTCCATTAAGTTGTGATTACTACCCGAGTCAATGAGAACATGAATGGGTTGGCCTTGATGCGACGTCGTGACTCTCATGGTGTGGTAATGAGTCATCCCCGTTAATGCATGCATGGACAAATGTGGAGCCTGTTGATCCACTGACTCCTCCTCTACTTTTAGCACCTCATCAAGTTCCACTTCCGAATCCCCATCTTGTGCCGCATACACGATAATATCCAACGAATAAGCCTACCGCCGATTGGGACATTTGTGGCCCTGAGTATAAGGTCGGTCGCACCAAAAACAAAGTCCTTTCCGCCTCTTTCCATCCATCTCCGCGGACGACATTTTACGCTCGGCGGGGGAAACCGCCCGCTGAGTTACTCCTGTCCGCTCGGGTGCGCCCCACTGATTGCCGATGGGAGTGCGTAATGTCGGTCGAAGGGTGTGTCCTGAGCGTTCCTCCTGGGTTGTATGCTCCCCTGCCCGAAATGACCGGTCGGAAAGAACCGCTAATTGTTGTTCTTAGAGACATGCCAACGAAAAAACCTCTTACAAGGACTTAAGTTGAAACATCTGAACACCGTATTGAATATCATCCTATAGCCCCGCCAAACAAAAATTAATTGCATGCTCTTTGGAAACAAACACCCTATATAGAAGCAAGTCAAACTCATCGAGGTAGGCTTGAACCGACGTGCGTTGGCGTAAGTTCTTGAGCTCCGTCATAGGGTCATCGAATAGTACCGAACCGAAACGACCATGTAGAGCTCGGCTATACTCCTCCCATGTCGGCCATTGTCGCGTTAACTGAGCTTTCATGAAACATTGGTGCCAAAAAAGAGCTTTGCCCTCCATGTGCATGGAGGCGATCTTCACCTTCATCTCGTCCATTGTACCATCAATCTCGAAAAATTAATCGCACCGATAAATCCATTCCAACAACTCTTCTCTAGAAAAACGGGGAAACTCCAATCGCGGGAACCTCGTGGCGATATGATTAGAAGCAGACGGATGGGACCTGCTGTCCGGCGATTGCCCCTGTCGGGTCTCACTTCCACGCTCCCCCTTCCAGCAAGCCATCATGGTCCGCATCTCCTCGCCCATCGCTTGGACGGAACGTGCCAAGTCCTCTTGGCCTTGTTTGAGAATCTCCATTTCCGATTGGTCTTTGGATTGAGTGGCGTCGAAAAATGGCATCATCGCACGCCGCCAAAAAAAAAGCTCTAATACCCTTGTTGTGATCCCTTTTCCCGATGCCTTCGGCTCCTTCCCGAGCACCTGTTACAGCCACAAAATACCCGCAAAACAGAGTACAGGACCACCAACAACTGATAGCAATAAAAATGATAGCAAGATACACGATCCTAAGGCCTTGGCCTGAACAGATCGGAAGGAGGTGTAGGGGTTCTTCCCGTCGCAACCACCAACAGCAAACACAAGCACATACAAAATCTCACATACCCCGGTTCTACACTAAACCGGCTATTTAAACTCAACCCTAACTTAACCCAAGAGACCAACAAGCCCCTCATAACTCCACAAACTACAAAATAACCCAAAACAAACACATCATAGTTTCTCCATGTTAAGTCCCTGAACTTCATAAATCGTATGGATTAACAAACTGCATTGAAGAATGGTTATCAACAGTATGGCAAACAGAAGAATCTTACACATCCAATCCCTAGCAAATCAATCACGTTGGCCACCCTAAACATGCAGATATCGCACAATCAAAAAATGTATAGCCGCGAAAAGTTGCGAAGGTAAGCCACCGACGGCAACAAGAAGATCAAAATACAGTGATACTCACGATTAAAACAGTGCAGAAAACAAAGAAAATACTGAAATCCCATTTCAAGAACCCACTTGGCAGAGGGCTCAAATCCCTGCTCCACTTCCCCATCTCAATCGAAAGCTCCATAGACTGCAGCTGAGTTGGCTGCTGCCGCCGAGAAGAAGATGAAGAAGAAGAAGAAGAAGAAGATGAATTATCATCCTCCACCGGCTTGACGCACAGCTTCTGCATAGTTGGGCCATCCAGATCCCCCCTCAGATCTATTCTGCCCAAGCAGCAGAATCCTCCCAAGGGCATTAAGGCCATCGTATTTCCTCCTCCTTTCCCTCCTCCTGGCGAGCCCAGTCACTTCATGGAGGGTGAGAAGGAATAATGGCGGAGGGCATCCCAGATTGCTTGCAAATTGCAATGTTTCTTTTCCGCAAAGACTTGGTGGGCAAGTGTTGGCAGGTGGATTTTTCTTCTCCCCGAGGTAGCACGTATTTCTACCCCTCTGTAGAAGAGGAAGTTGGCCAGCCAAACAAGGAGGATAAAGAAGGTGAGGAATTATTGGACCGCGACAGCGAGGAAGAGAAAGAGACGGAGAGAGAGAGAGGTGTGAAATGCAGACAAGAGAAAACAGAGCCAAAAAGTAAGGCCGCGGCGAACGCTCCCGCCGCAGAAAAAGGGCGGAGCGGCAAGCAGCGACTTTACTCCGCCACCGTCCGAGAGATTTGCTCCTCTTTTCTTCAATTGCATTGTCTATGTCGGAATGGGCTACGGTCACTTTCTCGGAAATTTTTTTGGTCGATTTCTTGGTCCGATATAATAACGAAATATATTTTTAAAATGGGCCCACCGATAGAAATTCAAATTATCACTCAGCAGAGGTCCGAAACTATTTCTTCTCAACCACTCAACTATTCTGAAATGGGCGTTAGACTCGTATTAAAAAAAAATTCACAAAATAGACACTTCAACTGATGTTTTCATATAGATTAGGTAGGAATACTAATTTTGTGAGATTGATATTTTATAGCTAATTGTTACAAATCTGTTAATTAGATCAAATAATCATCACGATCATCAGACTCATGAAAATTTGTCGAACATTTCCTTAAAAATTGTCTCTGTCAACAATAGTTATAAGTGATATTTTCAAAAAAATTACTAATTTTATAATGAGTTTTCTCACACTCATTCATCTAAACTAGCTTAGAGAACAATACGATAGAGAACTCGATTTCTTGCAAGATCATAACTGAATAGGAATTCAAAATTTGGAAACCCGGGCTAGTCGGCATTAAATTTTGGACTGACATTTGGATTGTTAATAGACTCACTCTTATCCGGATCATGATAAATCCATCCTCGTCTCTGAAATTTTCAACGACGGGGGGCTGTTTCGTATGCCAAGTTTTTGTGCTCTTATTTCGTCCTCTTCATTTCGTCCTCTTCATTTCGCCTGGAGCTTGGACCAAGGTGGCGATTTCTATTCAGAATTTCAACAAGAACGTTATGTATGCTGTGCTGGAATTGGTTGATTTCAATTGGAATGGGCAGAATATCTTCCCGCTAGTTGCTGCTTGGTTTGCTGGAAAGTTCTCTCTAATAATCTTGCCATTAGACATAAAACACCTCCACGGACGGAATACAACTTGCCTCTAAATGCAGGTTCTGTGCATAGTGGACGCTATTACTTGTCAAAACTTTCATTCTTGAACATCAAGGGTAAGAAATTCTTAGCTCGCACATAAGGGTCTATTCGTTTGAGCTGAATTGGTTTTCTGAAATTGTTTTTGAGGATTATAAAGTTAATTCTCGGCACGACAAAATTTACGTGGATATTGACTTTGTAGCGAAAACATATGACTTTGGCTTTGAACTGAAAAACTAAATCGTCAATTCTTACCCCCCGACCATGGCTTTTTGATCTCGGGAGCACGTTTTGACTTGGGCTCGCTTTTTTCGCCTAGGCAGGCGATTTTCGCCCGAGGGCGTGTTTTCCGGTGCGGACATGCGTTTTTCGCCCAACGCTCGTTTTTCATCCCGGACGAGATATTTTCGCCCATGCGCGTTTTTTTCGCACGGGCGCCCGTTTTTCGTCTATGACGCGAGTTTTTCGCTTGACGCGCGTTTTCTGCTCAGGAGCGCGTTTTTTCGACCCGGGCATCGATTTTTCGCCCGAGCGCGCATTTTTCGCTCGAGCATGCATTTTTCGTCTCAGTCACGCATTTATATGTCGAGACGCGTGTTTTTGCCCGGAAGCGTGTTTTTCGGCTCGGACAGGAATTTTTGGTCGGGGCACGTGTTTTTTGGCAAAGCGCGCATTTTTCAGCCAAGGTGGGTTTTTCGGCCCTGGGGTGCGTTTATCGGCTCGAAGGCGATTTTTTTGCCCGAACAGGTTTTTTTTGGCCCCGGCACACATTTTTCAATTAAGCACACATTTTTCATCTCGAACGCGTGTTTTTCGCTCAGTCACGCATTTTTTGCCTATGAGCGATTTTTCGGCCCGAGCGTGAGTTTTTCGCTCGGACGTGATTTTTACGGCCGGGCGCACATTTGAGCTAAAAACGTGCGCCCGAGCGAAAAACGCACTCCTGGCAAAAACGTTTGCCCGGGCAAAAAATTCACGTCATGGACAAAAAACGAGCACCCTCTGATTAGGCGGATTACGATTGTGCGTGGGAGCGCGTGTACCCTACGTGTGTCTCCTGACATCATGTGTGTAATCCGGGTGTCCGTTTGAGGGGTCTAGCGGAACTTGGATTACGTAGAATTAAAAAAAGCTCTGCGGAATCGTCGCGGTGAGCCGGTCGAGGTTGCGGTGAAAGATTTACGACGTGACCGTTTAGAATTTTGGGGAACACCATTACTATTATTAAGAGTTGTTATTCCAAACAAATTAAAAACTATAAACATTTTTTTAAAAGCACTTAAATGGAGATTTTCCAAAAGAGTACATTATTTCAAAACAACTTTATGGACAGCTAGCTGCAATGTCATCACTTTTTTCCCACCATTTTTTCCACTGCCACCATCGTGCCAAATAGGGCCACTGCCTATAAAAACAGAAAAGAAACAATGAATGTTTATAAACCCACACGTTGGAGCTGAGAATTTTACTATTTGCAACTCATGATAAGAGATTTTACTATTTACACTCAGATGTTAGAAGATTTTACTATTTGCATCGCACAATGAGGGAATTCACTATTTGCACCCCATGTTGGGTGATTACGGGGCTAGTCAGGTTTACTTTGATCAACCTCATTTCCTCCACCAAATGAGGTGGGTGTTTTGGCTATTCGCAGCTCGAATTAAGAGGTACCTATCAGAATGAACACTAAAATAACGCCACTAACAATTATCTTGCATAGGCGTATTCACTATAACATTTTTGGCTTTTGGCAGCACTTGATAACTGTTGGGCAGTTTGCGGGGCTTAGATGCGAGCTTCAGGAAGCTTGCGGGTCTTAGATGCGAACTTCAGGCGGCACCAAGGAGCTTACGATGAGGGGGCATCGAGCGATCCGACGAACGCGGTGGCTGGCTACATCCGCACTCTAGCTCTGGCGGCAAGCGGGTCAAAACTTTCCTCCTGAGATACACATACCGTGCTAAACATGCGCACGCATGCAGCATCATAATTCGCTAACCGTGCACAACCTGCGCTTGATACGGTATATCACTCGCATGTGTACGTAGTTCACTATTTCTCCTCGTATTTTCGTCAAAAAGACGATGAATGTGATCAAAATCAGGGGGGGACCCTCATCCCTCATGACTAGGCGGTAGGTACAAAATTAATTTGAGCCACATGCATGCATGCACGGATCATAGGCTACTTGTAGTATATAATTGTTACACACCCATAAAGGGCTCGGGGTGCGTCTAAAGGAAACCCCGCTTAAGGAAGGTGGGGGCAACGGACAACGCATAATCGCTTGAGTTGAAAAGACCGAGCCCGCCATTCCCGCCGCCATCCGCCAAAGTCAAGGCACGCACGGAGCAAGCCGCAGGTGCATGCACTACCGCGTGCACGGTAGAACGCGGGCAGAACCCCCATCGCGGGGAAGCGGCCAGGCCGCGCCCCGACTGCACCCCTTTGGGGGTGCGGCCCAAGCCGCACCCCCCTTGAGGGGTGCGGCTGGTGCGACCCCAGCCGCACCCCTTGAGAGGTGCGGCCCAAGCCGCACCTCCCTTGAAGGGTGCGGCCCCAGCCGCACCCCTTGGGGGGTGCGGCCCCAGCCGCACCGCTTGGGGGATGCGGCCCTTGCGGCCCTAGCCGCACCCCTCAAGGGGTGCGGCCCTAGCCGCACCCCCCTTGAGGGGTGCGGCCAAGCCGCACCCCCTTGGGGTGCGGCCTAGCCGCATCCCCCCGGGGTGCGGCCCAACCGCGCCACCCTTAGGGTGCGGCCCAACCGCGCCACCCTTAGGGTACGGTCAAGCCCCCTCCGCTCGCTTTCTCCGCAGGGGGGCTCGTAGGGGACCCCGCCGTATTCACGCCCCCTCGTCGGGTGCGTCGGATCCCAATTCCCCTTTGGGGGACAACTCCTCGTTCCACCGTTCGCTCAGAACGTCTCCGCGCTCACGCGCGCTCAGAATGCTTCTGAGCGCGCTCAGAACGCCTCCGCCCTCACGCGCGCTCAGAACGCTTCTGAGCGCGCTCAGAACGCCTCCGCGCTCGCGCGTGCTCAGAACACTTCTGAGCACGCTCAGAACGCCTCCGCGCTCACGCGCGCTCAGAACGCTTCTGATCAAGTTCGGAAGCATTCTCACTTTTTCGACTCGCTCACTTTTTGTCTTTCCGGCGTGCTCACTTTTCGTCTTTCCAGCGTGCTCACTTTTTGTCTTTCAGGCTTCTCACTTTTCAGGAATAGTCAGTCGCCTTTTTCGCCTCCAACAGAACTGCCCGAGCCGCCCAAGCTGCCCGAAGGGCAAGGTGGTCATTTACGAAAAATGGCGATCTGTGTGCCCCGAATCGGAAAATATGATGTCCACCAAACATTTATGGAAACTGCCAACGGCAAAATTACCGGACCACCCCCGGCTAAAGCTATAAAAGGAGCCCCAGGGCTTCATTTGAAAGGACCTTGACTTCTGGACCCGGGAGAGCTCCTTGCAGACTTTCGCGAAATTCTCCTTCGGCGCTTGAAGATCTCCTTCGTGGACTTGAAGATCTTCATCATCCCGAAAGGCGACCAGCCTTCTCACTTTCGTTCTCCAGCATTCCCAGAAAGAAAAGGCGACCAGCCTTCTCACTTTCGTTCTCCAGCATTCCCAGAAGGAAAAGACGACCAGCCTTCTCACTTTCGTTCTCCAGCATTCCCAGAAAGAAAAGGCGACCAGCCTTCTCACTTTCGTTCTCCAGCATTCCCAGAAGGAAAAGGCGACTAGCCTTCTCACTTTTGTTCTCAGAAGGAAAAGGCGACTAGCCTTCTCACTTTGGTTCTCAGAAGGGAAAAAGACTTAGTTTTTCCGAGAGGTGGCCTGTCACCCTCGGAGTTCTCTCTCTCTCCATCATTGTAACGAGCAGCGGCCTGTCGCGCTTGAGTTCTAGCGTCCAAATTATAACCCCCCAGAAGATAGTGAAGTTTGGTCGGCACAGCTCCGGCCGCGGGGGTTTTTACCCTTTCCTGGTTTTCCACGTTAAAAAGTCCCAGCATACTCGACAAATATCTAATTGACTGTTTGCGCGCTTAGTTCGCTCACGAGCTAAGGTGGTTCAAGTGGACCGGTCTACCAAGAGCCCTAAGCGTTCCGCAACAGTTTGGCGCCGTCTGTGGGAACATTCCCAAAACTCTCTGAAAGCCAATTGCTATGGCCAGGAAGAGCGCTAGCGCTACTGAAGGATCAATGCCGGAAGGGCGCACCAACCCAGCTCCCTCCCACTCGCTTATCGATGCACCTCCCGTAGAAGAGGCACCGCCTGCGCCCGCAGCTGGGCTGGAGGTGCGCATGCAACAGATTGAAGAACATCAAGCCGAGATGTTGGTTCTCGTAAGGAATCTCGGGACTCCTCAAGTTCTGATTCAGCCACCAGCTCTGAACGCGCCACCGCCCCCAATTCTGAATCATGCCCCGAACGAAGAGGCCATTCAGGAGGATGAAGCTTCAGAAGGATTCTCCAACGCGGCGAGTTCCGCTCACCTTGCCCCGCCAGCTGGAGGCCCAAGAGCTGACCACCATCACCATCCCCCAGGAAGAGCTATCCCTGGTCGAGCAGTGGAAAGAACCACGCGAGAAGAAATACGCGATATGATAGAAGAAGAGTACGTCCAAGCAGGACGACGCGCAGCTATCACCCGCCGTCCCGCACACCACGGCTCTCCATTGTCGCCTCAAGTCCTGGCTCATCCAATTCCGAACGGTTTCAAGCTTCCCAACATCGAGACATTCGATGGGACGGACGATCCGTTGGAGCATGTCAATCACTTCACCACCGTCATGAGGATATACAATGCCACTGATCAGCTCCTCTGTCAGGTGTTCCCGGCAACCTTGAAGGGACAAGGGCGCACTTGGTTCCACTCCCTGCAAGATGGGACCATCAACAACATTGCAAAAATGGCGCAGCAGTTCGTGGACCAGTTCATCGCCAATCGTAGGATTGTCCGAGATCCCTCCCATCTCTCAGGAATCCGCCAGAACGACGGAGAAACTCTGAAGGATTTTTTCCGACGCTTCACCTCTGAGTCTCGACAGATTCCAGGAGTCGACCCCGAGCTTTTGCGAGGAGTCTTCCTTGGGGGTCTCCGCCCAAGTGGCTTTTACTCAGCTCTAATGAGAGAAACCGTACCAAGCTATCTTGACCTCGTTCAGCGAGTCGAGGCCCAGATAGCAGCAGATGAGGCAATTGAAATGCACCGCCTGCAATTCAAGGGGAGCTCAAAGAGGAAGAAAGAAGAGTCGCTGCCGCAGATAGTTCCAAACAAGAGCAACAAGCATCACGACAACCCCAGCCGAGGCCGAAGGTCTCACCAGCACCATGACTACACTCTCTTGAACACTACCAGGACTAACGTTCTCCTCGCTATCCGCGATAGCAACGAATCGCTCTGTAAGCCCAGACCCCTCGCTAAGAACGCGGGGGACCAGACAAAATATTGTGAGTTCCATCGCGGGCGAGGGCACGACACAGAAAACAGCTCCAAGCTTAAGGATGAAATCGAGCGTCTCGTCCAGCAAGGCAAATTGGGGAAATTCCTACGAGGCTAGGCACCGATTCAGCCAGCAGGAGATTAGCGAACGCCTCACCAAGAAGTACTGGGAGGCAACCCTTAGGGCAGTCATCCCGGGAGAATGCTTCACACCTATTAGCAGGGTTCTACCTGTGCCACTGAAATGTTCTATCAACTTTGTTTCTATAAAAACTTTGTGTAAATTATCGTCACGACTAAGAGTTTTTAAAGTCTTATTTCACGCATCTCATATCTTGCGCTACCAAAACTACGTAAAACGTCCACTTGCATGAATGAACAGCACCTGCCTCCAGGCAGTGCGCTAATGAACAGCACCTGCCTCCAGGCAGTGCGCTAATGAACAGCACCTGCCTCCAGGCAGTGCGCTAATGAACAGCACCTGCCTCCGGTCAGTGCGCTAATGAACAGCACCTGCCTCCGGGCAGTGCGCTAATGAACAGCACCTGCCTCCGGGCATTGCGCTAATGAACAGCACCTGCCTCCGGGCAGTGCGCTAATGAACAGCACCTGCCTCCGGGCAGTGCGCTAATGAACAGCACCTGCCTCCGGGCAGTGCGCTAATGAACAGCACATGCCTCCGGGCAGTGCGCTAATGAACAGCACATGCCTCCGGGCAGTGCGCTAATGAACAGCACCTGCCTCCGGGCAGTGCGCTAATGAACAGCACCTGCCTCCGGGCAGTGCGCTAATGAACAGCACCTGCCTCCGGGCAGTGCGCAAATGAACAGCACCTGCCTCCGGGCAGTGCGCTAATGAACAGCACCTGCCTCCGGGCAGTGCGCTAATGAACAGCTCCTGCGTCCGGGCAGTGCGCTAATGAACAGCACCTGCCTCCGGGCAGTGCGCTAATGAACAGCACCTGCCTCCGGGCAGTGCGCTAATGAACAGCACCTGCCTCCGGGCAGTGCGCTAATGAACAGCACCTGCCTCCGGGCAGTGCGCTAATGAACAGCACCTGCCTCCGGGCAGTGCGCTAATGAACAGCACCTGCCTCCGGGCAGTGCGCTAATGAACAGCACCTGCCTCCGGGCAGTGCGCTAATGAACAGCACCCTGCCTCCGGGCAGTGCGCTAATGAACAGCACCTGCCTCCGGGCAGTGCGCTAATGAACAGCACCCGCCTCCGGGCAGTGCGCTAATGAACATCACCTGCCTCCGGGCAGTGCGCTAATGAACAGCACCCGCCTCCGGGCAGTGCGCTAATGAACATCACCTACCTCCGGGCAGTGCGCTAATGAACAGCACCTGCCTCCGGGCAGTGCGCTAATGAACAGCACCTGCCTCCGGGCAGTGCGCTAATGAACAGCACCTGCCTCCGGGAAGTGCGCTAATGAACAGCACCTGCCTCCGGGTAGTGCGCTAATGAACAACACCTCCACCCCGACAGTGGGCTAATGAACAGCACCTGCCTCCGGGCAGTGCGCTAATGAACATCACATGCACCCAGACAGTGCGCTAATGAACAGCACCTGCCTCCGGGCAGTGCGCTAATGAACATCACCTGCCTCCAGACAGTGCGCTAATGAACAGCACCTGCCTCCAGACAGTGCGCTAATGAACAGAGACTGCCTCCGGGCAGCGCGCTCGCAACAATCTCTCGCTGCCGACAATTGAAGGTTCGCCCTTCTCCACCACAATAAGGTCTCGACATCATAAGAGTCTGCCCCCTACGTTCGTCCACGGTTCGAATACGCCCGCTATTCACCGGTCAAGCCGCGAGCACAGACTCGTGCAAAAAATCCGCGAGCACAGACTCGTGCAAAAAAGCCGCAGGCACAGGCTTGCGCAAACTAATTTTCTATTATATAAAAGCCGCGGGCTCAGAACCGCGCAAGTTCATCTTTTACTTTGCAAAAGGCACTCAAGCTATTCAGGTATCATTGCTAGACAGCAAGCCAGCAACAATCTCAGAGAAGAGAGCAGTGGATAAAGCCGCCACGGAAAAATCAAAACCTCCGAACTCCTCGCACAGAAACTCGGACTCCGAAGGTTTGGGGGGCTTATGTTACACACCCATAAAGGGCTCGGGGTGTGTCTAAAGGAAACCCCGCTTAAGGAAGGTGGGGGCAACAGACAACGCATAATCGCTTGAGTTGAAAAGACCGAGCCCGCCATTCCCGCCGCCATCCGCCAAAGTCAAGGCACGCACGGAGCAAGCCGCAGGTGCATGCACTACCGTGTGCACGGTAGCACGCGGGCAGAACCCCCATCGCGGGGAAGCGGCCCGGCCGCGCCCCGACTGCACCCCTTGGGGGGTGCGGCCCAAGCCGCACCCCCCTTGAGGGGTGCGGCCCAGCCGCACCCCTTGAGAGGTGCGGCCCAAGCCGCACCTCCCTTGAGGGGTGCGACCCCAGCCGCACCCCTTGGGGGGTGTGGCCCTTGCGGCCCTAGCCGCACCCCACAAGGGGTGCGGCCCTAGCATCACCCCTTGGAGAGTGCGGCCCAAGCCGCACCCCCCTTGAGGGGTGCGGCCAAGCCGCACCCCCTTGGGGTGCGGCCTAGCCGCATCCCCCCGGGGTGCGGCCCAACCGCGCCACCCTTAGGGTGCGGTCAGGCCCCCTCCCCTCGCTTTCTCCGCAGGGGGGCTCGTAGGGGACCCCGCCGTATTCACGCCCCCTCGTCGGGTGCGTCGGATCCCAATTCCCCTTTGGGGGACAACTCCCCGTTCCACCGTTCGCTCAGAATGCCTCCGCGCTCACGCGCGCTCAGAACGCCTCCGCGCTCACGCGTGCTCAGAACGCTTCTGAGCGCGCTCAGAACGCCTCCGCGCTCGCACGCGCTCAGAACGCTTCTGAGCACGCTCAGAACGCTTCTGAGCACGCTCAGAACGTCTCCGCGCTCACGCTCGCTCAGAACGCTTCTGATCAAGTTCGGAAGCATTCTTACTTTTCCGACTCGCTCACTTTTTGTCTTTCCGGCGTGCTCACTTTTCGTCTTTCCGGCGTGCTCACTTTTTGTCTTTCAGGCTTCTCACTTTTCAGGAACGGTCAGTCGCCTTTTTCGCCTCCAACAGAACTGCCCGAACTGCCCGAGCCGCCCAAGCTGCCCGAAGGGCAAGGTGGTCATTTACGAAAAATGGCGATCCGTGTGCCCCGAATCGGAAAATATGATTCGTCCACCAAGCATTTATGGAAACTGCCAACGGCAAAATTACCGGACCACCCCCAGCTAAAGCTATAAAAGGAGCCCCATGGCTTCATTTGAAAGGACCTTGACTTCTGGACCCGGGAGAGCTCCTTGCAGACTTTCGCGGAATTCTCCTTCGGCGCTTGAAGATCTCCTTCGTGGACTTGAAGATCTTCATCATCCCGAAAGGCGACCAGCCTTCTCACTTTCGTTCTCCAGCATTCCCAGAAAGAAAAGGCGACCAGCCTTCTCACTTTCGTTCTCCAGCATTCCCAAAAGGAAAAGACGACCAGCCTTCTCACTTTCGTTCTCCAGCATTCCCAGAAGGAAAAGACGACCAGCCTTCTCACTTTCGTTCTCCAGCATTCCCAGAAAGAAAAGGCGACCAGCCTTCTCACTTTCGTTCTCCAGCAGTCCCAGAAGGAAAAGGCGACTAGCCTTCTCACTTTTGTTCTCAGAAGGAAAAGGCGACTAGCCTTCTCACTTTGGTTCTCAGAAGGGAAAAAGACTTAGTTTTTCCGAGAGGTGGTCTGTCACCCTCGGAGTTCTCTCTCTCTCTCCATCATTGTAACGAGCAGTGGCCTGTCGCGCTTGAGTTCTAGCGTCCAAATTGTAACCCCCCAGAAGATAGTGAAGTTTGTTCGGCACAGCTCCGACCGTGTGGTTTTTTACCCTTTCCGGGTTTTCCACGTTAAAAAGTCTCAGCGTACTCGACAAATCTCTAATTGACTGTTTGCGCGCTTAGTTCGCTCACGAGCTAAGGTGGTTCAAGTGGACCGGTCTACCAAGAGCCCTAAGCGTTCCGCAACAATAATTGATTATATGAACAAAAAAAGAACAAAGTTAAGGTCGCCTAGCTCATATATTATGCTTAAACTTCTTCTTTTATCATTTTTTATTTTTATTTACTAATATGAGAAATATACCTACCTAGCTAGCAATAAATCATCCCCGAAAAATGCGTCGCGTGCAATAGATGAAATGATCATGCAACCCGATCAAGACGACCTCATCGAATTGAAGAAGTTACGTTTAAGCCAATATGGGTAATACTTAGCATGACGTAGGCTAAGTTTGGGGCGGCGGGGTGACGGTCATGAACTTGGTGGTTATGAATCGTAGTTCGCGAACGCCCAATCTCACCAAAAGAACTTCTTCCACTTTTATGATTAAAAATAGTTTTCTTTTCTTGGTGGTGGGGCCATATATAACCGTTGTCATGTCAAACGACATACATTCTATATAAACCATTTGGCTCGGCGGTGGCGGTTGTAAACGTGGTGGTTATGAACCATCGCTCATGAACGCCCGACCTTAACTAAGGAACTTTATCCACTTTTATGTTCAAAACTTACCCGAGCAAAAAAACTGCGCCAAAGGGAGCCTTAATCACAAAATTGATTGACGCAAATTGTGGTAGCTTCACCTCTAGTATCAGGGTCACTAATTCTCATCTCGTTTCCTCTCATCCAATGGTTTCTCCTTTGACGATGCATTCTTTCATCAACTCTTTCTTCTCCGACAATCTCAATTACCCATAGATCAAACCCTCATCACATGCACCAAGCTCCAACACTCACTCTCTTAAAGGACAGATTTTTACACGGTGATCACCAAAGATCATATATATATTGTTGAAACCGATTTCTCGGTCTCTCGTAGAGCTCGGGGCCCTCACCGAAATGAGGGGCGGCTAGCCCTTACTGATCCCTCGAGGAGGGTGGACGGAAGATTAAGAAATTGACTAAGACCTTAGTCACAGCGAGGAGGTCCCTCCACTAACCCGGAAGATCGTTGAGCGCTTCCCCTCCCAAGCCAAAGCTGTGACTTGGGCACCTTGGAGAGCTCTGGAAATGCTAACCAAAGAAAGCCTAAGGAGAGGGAAGCTGAAGTGACCTCTCTCCAAAGGTGCCCTTAAGGTCCTATTTATAGATTTTCTGGTCTGGTCTGCAAATAACAGGATTCCGCCTTTTGATTTTACTATCCGCACCCCAAATGGGTCTGCTAACAGCCAAGCTCTGCTGTTTGGAGAGGCTAAGGGCAGACCACCAAGGGTAAAAGGGTAAGTTGACCCTAATGATTTATGGATAAAGGATTGCGAGAACCTTACTGTCGGAGCTCTCGCATGTCTTCTCGCGGATCCTGCCTGTGGCGCCTCTTTTAGAGGGTCGCCTTGCGAGAACCCTGCTGACGGAGCTCTCGTGGGTCTTCTCGCAAATACTGCTCGCGGCGCCTCTTTTAGGGGGTCGCCTTGCGAGGACTTCGCTGACCCATTTTGGTGGTCTGCCGAGGTCTCATCGGCTGGGGGCCGATCTCGGCGAGGTCTGGATCTCGCAGCTCCTGTCTCGCTCGGTTTCCTTGCCTGGCGAATATCGGGGTTGTACACAATCCCCGCTCTTCGCGAGGATAAATGCCCTCGCGAAGAATCATCCAACCCCTGATATTCGCCCGCTCCCGGATGACCTGTCAGGAATCTTTGGTGGGACCCACCCTGTGGGCTATAAATATCGTCCCGAACCCCCATTGGCGCGCGCCGTTACTTTTCTTCCTTCTCTTACTTTAGTTGCCTGGAGATGCCGATTTTTGAAGAAGCAGAGGCTCGCCTGAGGGCGATGAGAGCTGGCGGGCTACCTTCCACGACCAAGGTCCCCGCCTGGATGAACCGGCCGTCCCCCGCCCAGTCGCCGAAAGTCAAGAAGGCGAAGGCGGCTCGTCGCACCGGAGACGACTCTGTGATGCTGGACTCCTCCCCGGACGATCGCCGCCCCGAGAAGGTATGAGCTACTCGAACTTACGTTAATAAATTGCCCCTCATTCATTTCTACTCGCAGGATACTTTGCCGAGCGAGATCGTTGGAGAACTTGATGAGGGGTCTCGGAAAAGCCCACAGGTGGATACGAACCTCGCTGGGAAAAACACCACCGGTTCGATCTGGATCTCGCATACCGTAATATTTCTGTCAACCATATATGACCTCCGTTACTCTTTTCTTACAGTCTCGCCCCTGAAGTCTCCGGTCCGCCAGTCGTCGCGACCTCCGTCTCCACTTCCGCCTCCTGACAAAATCATAGACAAGCCTGGATTCCAGCTCTTGACGAGCGAGGAGACCGGGGGTTCTGCGCCGCCGAAGATCCCTCCTACCAACAGTGCAGCCTACCCCGCCGGCTTGGGCAAATCTCTCTGTCCTCACTACGGCAACGTGTTCCAGGGTCGTCCCTCGACCTCTCGCCTCCCGCTTGGTAAGTATTCTGACCTCGCCGGAACCCTGCGCGAACTCACGCGCGCCATCTGACCTCTTCGTAATATCTTGCAGACAATGCCGAAAATCCGCCTACCGATTCCGAGCTGGGCGACGACGAGATGTCCCCCCTTCCGGACCAGGTGGAGGACTTCTTAGGGGATCCGCGAGACCCCGAGAGGTTTAAGCAACGAACCGCGGAGTTGCTGAGGAAACACGGGAGGATGCTGATGGATCTCAACATGCAGGCGAGGCGGGACCGAGAAGCCGCCGAGGACAGGCACGCGGTTTTAATGGAAGAATGTGCGAGGCTTCGGCAGGCGAGACAGCGTGACCAGGATGAGGGCGCCACGACGCCGGAGGTTCATATAGCTAGGATGAGAGACTACGCCTTCCTCACGGACAGGGAGGGTCGTTTGGCGGAGGACTATTATAATTCTAGGGTACCGCCGAGGTCCGGGTCGCGTGGTGGGGGCCGGTGGAAATGGCTACCCCATGATTCTCGCTAACTGCTATGTTATGGAATTATTTGTAATAGGTGTCGCTGTTTTTTGAACGATCTCGCTATGTTTCGTGGCTCGCGTAATTGCCACTGATGTTGGCTTGTCTGACAATCACCATTATTTTTTTATGGTTTCTCGCTCGCTGTCTATAGATCTATTTTAATTGTTATATTGTGCTCGCGAAGACCCTCTATTCTCGCTAGACGTATCCCGCAAGAAATGTTTATACTAACCTTGCAGGTCCATCTCGCCCATGGCCATGATGTGATGTTTTTACTGCTACCCGCGCTCGCCGGCGCTTGGACTTCTTCCCGCCCTTTTGCTTGGGCTATAAATAGGCGGTTTTAACTGAGTCAACCACCACATTTACTCTCGACCTTCTTCTTCCTCTGCTTCAGAGCTCTCGCTTCTTCTCGTTTTCGCATTTCATCCTTTCTCGCAGGTTGCTAAGATGGGCGGTGACGCGGAATCGGAGGGTCGGCGAAGGGTCGCGAAGGCCTTCGCCGAGCATAGCTTCTTTACTAGTAACTTGACCGATGAGGAGTACTTCAGCGCGGTCGCTGACTACGTCACCCCCCCCCCCCCCCCCCCGTTTGAGGCACGCCGCCCTAGCGAGGATGACGTGATCAACGACCCGTTGGTCGACAAGTTGGCCATTCCTACCGCCCATTTCGCGGTCGGACTGCGCCTTCCCTTGTGGTCGGAAGTCCGCCAGGTAATAATCGCTCTCGCTTATTTCCCATTTTTTTTTGCCACTCGAGTTTCGCTCGCCATGCAGACTAATCCTGTTCTCGCTGCTCATTAGGTGCTCAAACACTATGGGGTGGTTCCCGGCCAGCTCACTCCTAATTCCATGGCGGTGGTCACCGCCTTCGCCTGCTACCTTCGCGAGGAGCGCATCGAGTTCAGCCTCCCGGTCTTCCGGAAGCTGTTCTCGTTCTGCGCCTACAAAGATGGGACAGCCTACTTCGTGGGCACGGGTCCGAAGGTGGTCGAGACCGTCAACAAGGCCCACTTCTGGGCCCAGAAGTTCGTCGTCGTCAAGGGGAACTTCGGCAACATTCCCCTCTCGCCAGTTCAACATAGCGAGACCACCTACCGGCCCACCGCCCTCGGCGGCCATGACGCCCTCCTCCATCAGTTCTTCTGCAAGAAGAACTTCGAAGTCGTCTACCTCCGCCGCAACCTAGATTCGCTACCTCCGGTTCTCGCCGGAGAAGGTAAAGATCTCGCCCAACACCTTTGTCTTTATTCGTTACCATATCGTACTTATCCGAACTATTGTTTGTTTCTAGGCGAGCGAAATCTGCCCCTTCATCCCCCTTACGCGAGCACCCGGAAAACCGACGCTACCATGGCTCTCGCTACCATGGGGGCGTAAGCTTGCCGAGGCGTCGTCACTCCGCCCGAGCCCTCTTCTCGCAAGAGATCGGGGGCTTCTGGTAGTCATGCTGCCCCTTCGAAATCTCCGCCCAAGAAGAAGAGCAAGAAAAGCACGGTCTCGCTCGCTCCTTCGAAGGGTAAGGAACCTCGCGAGGCCGCCTTCGACGAGTTTGACCTTACCCGCCTCTCATGGGGCGAGGACGAAGAGACCTGCCAGGAGGCGGTTAGGACCTCCGTCCTCCCCATCCCGGTGAACCACTACAACTTCGGCCTCGGCCAGAGGCGCCGGGACGAGACTGGTGAGCCCCTCGTCACTTGGAAGCCGGAGACCAACATGGTGGATATCTCCTCCATCCTCCCCTCTTGGGTGGAGAAGGAGACCGTCCGCGGTCATGCCTTCGACCTCGCGTTCGCTCTTTATGGTCGCGAGGATGCGGGGTCTTATAAGGATGAGACCGCGAGGACCCTTGCTTACGAGAGTGCAAGGTCCCAGCTGCGCTCTGCCGAGCTCGCCCACATGACGGGGAGGCGTTGCTTACTGCTGGAGCTTCAGAATGTGGAACTCGCGAGGGCCTACCAGGGGGTTCTTGCCGAGAACACGCAGCTGAAGGAGAAGCTGCTCGTCGCGGAGGGCAGTGTGGTGAGTCATCTAGACCTCCTCCATCTTCCTTTCCCCTGGCCGTTTCGCCTCTCTAATTGAACTTATTTGCAGGATGTCGAGGCCGCCGGGAGAGCCAACGCTCGCATCGAGGATTTGGAGGGAGAGGTGGCTGGGCTGAAGGCCCTGAACTGCGACCTCACTCGCGTCGTTGTTCCCCCCTCACCTCGCCGTTTAAAAGAAGACCGACGAGCGCGAGACGAAGAAATCCGCGTGGGATCCATAGAGTCAGCTCGCTACATCTTTTCGGTGGTGAAGGCGATCGGCTTCCTGGCTGATGATGCGGTCAACATGACTCTGGAAGACATCGTCCCGGAGCTCTTCCTCCCTCTTCCGCCCGTGAAGGACAGTGATGACGAAGAAGGATCTGCGGGTGGTTCCTGAAGCTCGCCGCTATTCTTTTCTTTTGCGCTGTAATTTTGATCGGCGAGATCGCCGAAGATTGTAACCGAACTATGAAATGTAGAATGCCAATTTTGCTTTGCTCATTGTGCCTTCCTTTTCCTGTCTTGCAATTTTCATGCGTTGAATGTCTCGCCCTCGCGTATCTCCATATCCGCCTTCGCGGAGGCTATTCTCGCGATGATTGTTCTCGCGCCACGCGTTATTGAACAGATAGGTATATGCTACTTTGGTTGCTCGGACCTTTCGCCGTTTGCCTTGGGATTACTACCCTTTTAGTTATGCGTATTTTCTCTAGGTTTCGCAAGGCTTTTTTCCTCTTGGCGAGAGCTCGCCTCTTACCAGGTGCCGGTAACCTTTCTGCTGAGTACCGGTTGTTCGGGATCGCATAAGATTGATTCTCGCCACTCGCATGGTGTGCAAAATTTCTCTTTGCCGAGCGGGCCTGTCCGCCGAGCGAGACGGAACCTTCCAGTATAAAGACCTGTCATTCTTGCCAGTCTCTCCAGAGATCAACCAGAACCCCCCGTCTAGGTAAGAGCCCGGGAGCGGAATCGATCTGGGGCATTCCAGCACCAACATATCCAACCTCGCCAGCCTCTCCAGAGATCAACCTGAACCCCCCGTCTAGGTGAGAGCCTGGGAGCGGAATCGATCTGGGGCATTCCAGCGCCAACATATCCAACCTTGCCAGCCTCTCCAGAGATCAACCTGAACCCCCCGTCTAGGTGAGAGCCCGGGAGCGGAATCGATCTGGGGCATTCCAGCGCCAACATATCCAACCTTGCCAGCCTCTCCAGAGATCAACCTGAACCCCCCGTCTAGGTGAGAGCCCGGGAGCGGAATCGATCTGGGGCATTCCAGCGCCAACATATCCAACCTTGCCAGCCTCTCTAGAGATCAACCTGAACCCCCCGTCTAGGTGAGAGCCCGGGAGCGGAATCGATCTGGGGCATTCCAGCGCCAACATATCCAACCTTGCCAGCCTCTCCAAAGATCAACCTGAACCCCCCCCCCCCCCCCCCCCGTCTAGGTGAGAGCCTGGGAGCGGAATCGATCTGGGGCATTCCAGCGCCAACATATCTAACCTTTGTCACGCCGGCACGACAATAGTTATAAGCATCATAAAAAGGAGTAAGACATTAGTTAAACAACATAATAAAGCTCTCAAGGGTAAAACCTTTTCAAATCATCCCCACTTCGGGCTCGGTCGAGGGGTACCCCTTCCACATCCTGGAGGTGATACCCCCCCCCCCCCCCCCCCCCCCCCCGACTTGAACACCTCGCTTACAATATATGGTCCCTCCCAGTTGGGGTTGAGCTTACCTACCGCGGCCCCTCTGCCGGCCGCATCGACCTTCTTCAGGACTAGGTCTCCTTTCTGAAAATGCTTTATCCGGATATGTTTGTCGAAATATCGAGTCATCCGCCGCTTGACCTCTTCCTACCTGATGGCGGCCAAGTCCCTGAGTTCTTCCACCATGTTCAAAGACAGCCTCTGCTCTGCATTGTTATCTTCTAGCCACTCTTCATCCCCCTCGCTCGCAGCGATCACCCGGGGGGTCTTTACCTCAAACTCTATGGGGAGAACGGCCTCGGACCCGTGAGAGAGCTTGAATGGAGTCTCCCCGGTGGCGGTATTTGGAGTAGTCCTCATGGCCCAGAGGACGGAGGGTAGTTGTTCCACCCAGTTTCCCCGAAGGTTCTCCACTTTCTTTTTTAATAGGTTAACGATTATTTTGTTCGCCGCCTCCACCTGCCCATTGCTCATCGGGTGGTGGACCGATGCGAACCTGAGGTCAATGCCGAGCTGAGTGCAGAAGCCAACAAACCCTTCACTGGCAAACTGCGGCCCATTGTCCGTCACTATAGCTAGAGGGAGCCCGTGCCTGCAAATTATCTCCCCCCACACAAAATTCCTTACAACCTGAGAGGTTACTTTAGCGAGTGCTTTCACTTCTACCCACTTGGAGAAGTAGTCGATCATGACCAGCAGGAACTTCCTCTGGCCGCTGGCTTGGGGGAAGGGACCGACCAGGTCCAGCCCCCATATGGCGAAGGGCCAGGGAGCCGTGATGGTCCGGAGCCTTTGAGCTGGGAGGAGTTGGAGCGGAGCATAGAGCTGGCACTTCAGACACTTTCTCGCGAACTCTGCCGCATCCTTGCTGAGAGTGGGCCAGAAGTAGCCTTGCCTCAACACCCTCCCTTCCAGGGTCCGACTCTCGGAGTGACTGCCGCACTCCCCGGAGTGGATTTCTCCCAGGACTCTCGGAACCTCCTCCTCAGAGACACAACGGGCCAGGAGTCCCGAGAGGGTCTTTCTATACAGCCCTCCTGCATGCAAGGAGTAATAGGCGGACTTATACCTGAAGCGTCTCTTGTCCACGTCCTCTCCAGGGAACCTCCCGGAGGACAAGAAGGTGATGAATGGATCCATCCACGAGGCTCGTCAGTCCACCTCCATCAACTCTCCTTCTTCGATGGAGGGCCGGAAGAGTTCCGAAGCCGTCCCTCCCGCTCGGGGACCGAACTTGGCTAAGAGGTCCGCCTGGGTGCTCTCCTCCCTCGGCACGTGCTTGATGGAGAAGGTGCGGAACTGCCCGATGATCCCCTTGACCTTTTCCAGGTATAGTAGGAGGGTCGGGTCCTTCGCTTCAAACTCTCCCTTGATTTGGCATGCTACCACCATGGAGTCCGTTGAGACCTCCACGTCCTGCACCCCTAGTTCTCGGGCCAGCCGAAGGCCCGCTATCACTGCCTCGTACTCAGCCTGGTTGTTGGTAATTGGGAAATGGATGTTTAAGGCTTGTTCAATCTGGGTCCCCTGGGGACTCACCAGGACTATCCCCCCTCCATAGGATTACTTTCCCGATGCTCCGTCCACCAACATCTTCCATGCCTCTGGGGGAGGTGGCCCGTGCTCCCCCACCTCGGTCGCGTAGTCGGCCATGAAGTCTGCCACCGCCTGAGCCCTGATGGACGTCTTGGGCACGAACGTGACATTGAATTCACTTAACTCCACGGACCACTTTGCCAACCTTCCTGAGTGCTCCACCCCTTCCATGATTTTACGGAGCGGGTGGTCTGTCACTACCTTGATTGAATGAGCTTGGAAGTAAGGCCGGAGCCTCCGGGCCGACACCACCAATGCGAAGGCTAACTTTTCCAGGATCGGGTACCGGAGCTCCGCCTTCCTCAGCACTCGGCTGACGTAGTAGATAGGGAACTGTTTCATCCCCTCCTCCCTGATCAACACGGAACTTACTGCTTCGGACCCTACCCCCAGGTACAGGGACATGTCTTCTCCTGGCCTCGGCCCCTGGAGCAGAGGGGTCTGGGTGAGTTGTTCTTTCAGAGCCTGGAAGGCTTTCTCGCACTCCGGGGTCCATTCAAACTTCTTGTTGCCCCGTAGCACCTTGAAGAAAGGCGCACACTTTTCTCCCGCCTTGGAGAGGAACCTGCTGAGCCCAGCCAACTTCCCTGTAGGGCTCTGAACCTCCTTCGGATTCCTCGGCGACCCCAACTCCATCACCGCCCTAACCTTGTCCGGGTTAGGTTCCACTCCCGCGGGGGTGAGCAAGTGGCCTAGGAACTTTCCTCGGCTCGCCCCAAAGACACTTCAAGGGATTGAGTTTCATCTTGTACCGCCGCAGGGTCCCGAACGTCTCCTCAAGGTCTTGGAGGTGAGACCCAATGTCTCGGCTCTTCACCATGAGGTCATCAACATAAACCTCCAAGTTTCTTCCCTTCTGCTCGCGGAAGACTCTGTCCATCATCCTTTGGTATGTGGCCCCTACATTCTTGATCCCGAACGGCATCATCTTATAACAGTAGCATCCATCCCCCATGATGAAGGAGACATCTTTGATGTCTGGGGGGTGCATGCGGATTTGATGGTAACCTGAAAAAGCATCTAAGAAAGACATCACAGGAAAACCGACGGCTGAGTCAACCAGCGCGTCGATTCTAGGCAGGGGGTAACAATCCTTAGGGCATGATTTATTAAGTAAAGAAAAGTCGATACACATCCTCCATTTACCTCCTCCCTTTTTCACCATAACGACGTTGGAGACCCAGCCTGGATACTGGATCTCCGATACAAAGCCTGCCTGTAGGAGCTTGCCCACCTCCTCGCGGATGGGCCCTTCCAGCTTGTCGGCGATGGCCCTCCTCTTCTGGCGGATGGGGCGGGTGCCGGGGTCGAGGTTGAGGCGATGGCAAGCCACATCCGCGTCGATCCCGGGCATTTCCGCGGCGCTCCAAGCGAAGACGTCTATGTTCTTCTGTACGCAAGCCAGAATCTCCGCTTGATCTTCCGGGTTGAAACCTCCGCTGACCCGGACCTTATCCACCACCTCCAGCCGGGTGGTGACCTCGAGCTCCACGACCTTGTCCACAGCCTCCAACCGGGACTGCTCTCCCCAAGCCCTCTCCTCCTCGGCACAAGTGAGAGCCTGGGTTCCTTCCTCGACCTCCTTTTCTACCAACATCAGCTCCTCCGCCCCTCCCTCCTGGGCCTTCTCTTCTTCTTCCTCTCCTTCTGCCCGGGGTCCCTCAGCTACCCCTTCCTGGGCATGGACTTTATCTCCCGCCAACTTCTGCTCGGCTACCTCCTTACCTCCGGCTTCGGCCGCTTCCTCCATCATCTTATCTCATTCCTCCGCTTCTCCCATCCAGGAGATGGTGTTGACAGCCGTCACATAGCACTGCCTTGCCACCTTGGGATCCCCCCTGATCCGCACCTGGACCCCTCCGTCGTTGAACTTAAGGCATTGATGAAAGGCGGAGGGGACACAGCGGAACGCGCTGATGAGTGGTCGTCCGAAGATGGCGCTGTAACTGCTTGGAACATCCACTATGACAAAACGACAGTTCCTGGACTGCCCACCCAGGGTCACATGAAGTCCTACTCCCCCTTCCACTTCTTTCCTCTCCCCCGAGAATCCAAACAGAGGGCCATCCGAGGCCAACACCCTTCTAGGCTCCACCTCCATCATGTCAAACGCCTTCTTGAAGATGACGTTGACCGAACTCCCGTTGTCCACTAAGATTCGGGAGACGGTGAAGTTCTCGACCGCCGTCTGAATGACCAACGCGTCGCAGAAAGGGTCCTCATAGCCCGGCATGTCCTTCTGGGTGAAAATGATTTTTTCAGCCGGGGATGGAGCGGTGGATGTTGAAGCTACGCTCCGGCGGTAGATGGTATGGAGGCTAGCCTTGCGGGTCGCCTCCACCCCCACCCCCCATGGATCACCCCGATCCCTCCCCTATTCCCCACATCGTTTCTATCTTCACACCTTTCCTGATCCTCCTCTTGAGGTTCGACCTCCACGATCCTTATTGGCTGCAGCTGCTGTGGCGCGGGCGCTCTGCCTCTCTTCACTTCCAGGAACTCCGCGCAGGTGTCCGTCGAATGACCTTCCTCATCATGGAAGATACAATATGGCAACGTCACCTCCCCTGCATCGGCCTCCGCCACCCTATTCCTTCTCCTCCTAGCGGCTGCTGTTTCTACCTCGCCTCTCCTTCCTCTTCCTCTTCCCCGTCCAATTGCCATGGCCTGTTGGGGAGGGGGAGGCATCTGCATCGGACCTTGCCTCCACCCTAACTGGGGGGGGGGGGGGGGGGTCTCCATTGACCTCCGACGTGGTTACCCCTTCCTGGGCCGTAACCCCTTCCCTGCCCTTGCACCCCTCCGCCTTGCGGCCTCCATCCTCCTTCCGGGGCCCGGGGCTCTTCCCTTCTCCTGACCTCCTACTGCCTCACCTCCGGCTCACTGAGCTTTGCTAGCCTCTTGGTGAGCTCTGGGTTGGCTTCTTCACTCGCGACTTCCTCCGACACCCTGTCCATCAGCTCCTCATAGGAGACGGGGGCCTTTCTTTTCAACGCCATCTTGAAGAAACTTTCTTTCAACCCGACCGTGAAGGCGAGTTGGAGTGCGAACCCAGGCATCTCCTGAGTGAGCTGCACTTCCTCCTGGAACCGATCGGCATATTGAGCCAACGACTCCCTAGGTTCCTGCTTCACCTTGAAGAGGGAATCATCGTCCTTCTTCCTCTTTTTTGAGGTCGAGAACCTCAGCAAAAAACTTCGGCGCAAATCCTCGAATGCGTAGATTGATCCTGCAGGGAGCTGATGGAACCAGTCCTTGGCCTTCTCCTTGAGGGTGACGGCAAAGAGCCGACACTTGAAGGCATCTGACATCGGCCTGATGGAGACCGAGTCTTCGAAACTCTGCAGGTGCTGGACAGGGTCATCCCTACCGTTGTAGTACACCCGATCCCACTCTCCAAACCCCCCTGGGACGGGTGCGGAAAGTACCAACTCGCAAAAGGGGCTTCCCCCTCCTGTCACCCTTTCTGGCTCCACTCGCCCCCAAGCTCTCTCGCTAGACTTGAGCTCGCCGGGACTGCACTCGCGAGGGCGGCGCTCGCCTGAACCACCCCGACCATCGCCGCATCCTCCTGGCGCGCGCTCGCTTGCGCCATGCTCGCTGGGACAGAGCTTGTCGACACTGAGTTCGCCGGCCCGGCGCTCGCCGGCGCGGAGCTCGCCGGCCTCGGGCTCGCCGGCCTCGGGCTCGCCGGACTGGCGAACAACACTCGCCCCTCCCTGTCCTGTCCTGATCCAACGGCAACTTCCTTTCCAGCCCTTCCCCCCGGGGCATTCTCGCCCACCGTCGTTGGGGGAGGGGTCACCTGAGGTGTTGGGGTCGCAAACTCGTTTCGCAGAGCTGTGACCGTAAACCCCAAGATATCGAGCACTTCCTTTCTGAAATCTGCGAGCATCCTGGCCATCGCCACCTGGGGTGTCTCGCCGAACTCCTCGCCTTGTTCTTCATCTCCCGCCATAACCTTTCTCTGGAACTTTCTTGAACCAGCCACGCTCCACGCTCACCGCACCAAAAAGTTGAAACCGATTTCTCGGTCTCTCGTAGAGCTCGGGGCCCTCACCAAAATGAGGGGCGGCTAGCCCTTACTGATCCCTCGAGGAGGGTGGACGGAAGATTAAGAAATTGACTAAGACCTTAGTCACAGCGAGGAGGTCCCTCCACTAACCCGGAAGATCGTTGAGCGCTTCCCCTCCTAAGCCAAAGCTGTGACTTGGGCACCTTGGAGAGCTCTGGAAATGCTAACCAAAGAAAGCCTAAGGAGAGGGAAGCTGAAGTGACCTCTCTCCAAAGGTGCCCTTAAGGTCCTATTTATAGATTTTCTGGTCTGGTCTGCAAATAACAGGATTCCGCCTTTTGATTTTATTATCCGCACCCCAAATGGGTCTGCTAACAGCCAAGCTCCGCTGTTTGGAGAGGCTAAGGGCAGACCACCAAGGGTAAAAGGGTAAGTTGACCCTAATGATTTATGGATAAAGGATTGCGAGAATCTTACTGTCGGAGCTCTCGCATGTCTTCTCGCGGATCCTGCCCGTGGCGCCTCTTTTAGAGGGTCGCCTTGCGAGAACCCTGCTGACGGAGCTCTCGTGAGTCTTCTCGCAAATACTGCTCGCGGCGCCTCTTTTAGGGGGTCGCCTTGCGAGGACTTCGCTGGCCCATTTTGGTGGTCTGCCGAGGTCTCATCGGCTGGGGGCCGATCTCGGCGAGGTCTGGATCTCGCAACTCCTGTCTCGCTCGGTTTTCTTGCCCGGCGAATATCGGGGTTGTACATATATGTATGCGATCCAACGGTGAAAATTGTGTGCGAAAATACAGACATAATAAAATCATATTGAAATACGGTCATATTTTCGACCAATCACGCATAAAAAATCGTGTTTAGAAAAAGCAACATGCGATATCGTACCAATTTTCTCCTCTTATATAACTACACCACTCATGCATTATCCTCGTAATTACAAGGTGGTGGTGTATATATATATATGTAATATGTTATGGACAGATGCCAACGGCTAAATAATCCAAATTAGAAATGGAGCCAAAAAAGCTAAAACATTAGCATGACGTAAGCCCTACACCGGATCGATGTTGTCCAATTAATTTCAAAAAGAAGAAGATGAAGAAGAAGAAGAAATAAAAGGGCGTAGTTATTAAAGTTTTAAAGAGAAGGGGTACAAAATCGTTGAAGCCACTGATGATCCCCCGTCCCGGCCACCAAAACCCTAAACCCTAAATTCCAAAAAAACATAAATTTTGATTCTCTTCTTCTTTAAGTTGTTCATAAATATCTCCTTGGCGCAGTGCAGGCGCAAGAGAGAAATGCAGACATCCGGGTCTTAAAGAGTTTAATGCCCATTAAAGTTTCAGTCGATCCTCCATATCTCCATAAATATCTCAACCTCCCCCATCGCTCGGTTGTTGGCTCATTTATTGCTCTCCTTTTCTCCATCCTTTCTATTTATTATCCACCGCCTCCTCACAACCTCCTTCGTCTTAATTCTTCTTCTTCACCTTCTTCTTCTTCTTCTTCCTCCTTTCTCTCTCAACTATCCGGCCATGGCCAAAGACGTCTGTTTCTTTTTTATTTCAAAAGAACAATGATTTCGTTTTCACTTTCACTTTCTGTGAAAAAAATGAAATCATTCTGCTACAATCAAAGAATGATGAGCCTGACAAAAAAGTCCATCATTTTTTGAAGTTGTTTTCTTCAGACTTCAAACAACCGAACGAGTTCTAAATAGATAGAGCCGTTAATTTCTTCCTGCTTTTTTACTGATTTGTTGAATGTTTTAGTTCTCTGCAACTTTCTTTTTTCGTGAAAGAAATCCCAGTGTCGTCCTTCTAACTGTAATCTATATATATATTATCATTGAAATGGATGTTGGCGCTGTTCAGAAACCCTGTTTTGAACGGGATATTGGTGCGGTTCAATTCGAGATCGGTGCTTGAAAGAATTAAAAGCTCTGTTCTTTGATTGAGCCGTGCCAATATCGCGTGCCAGTCTCTCTGTTTCATCATTTTCGCTGCTAAGTTATTATTATGAGGACTGTTTTATAATGGTAATTCGGTGCCATTTGCCTTCATAATTTCGTATATATATATATATAAATATATATACAATGTTTGTGATATCATGTTTATATTTAGTATAGATAAAAATGTTTGATTATTTTTTGAAGAAATCTGTTATTTTCTTAGTTTTTTATTAAATCTTGTATTCGGCATGATTTTTTATGGAGGCACGTGTGTGAACCTCGTGTGCGTGTGTCTCCCTCTCTCTCTCTCTATATATATATATAATTCATTTAAGCAAATTGATGTATGTTTTATAAAAGAAATTATTTGAGTTTCTTCTATGCTCGTCATTAATTTTTTTAGAATAGAAAATATTCATCCTTTTGATTTTACATCAACTTTATTATATCTTTAAGAAAATTTTAAGGTATGATAACTTTGTGAGTTTTATTTTTTAAGAAATATATTATTTTCTTAATTTATATTAAGTTTTATATTCGGCAAAAATCCACGGAGACAATGATTTGTGATCACATCTGAGCACGTGGGAAGCTCGTGTATAATTTTTTTTATGAAAATACGATATATGGTCACATTAAAGCACACTAGAACCTCGTGTAGAAATTCTTGTTATATCATATGTGCATATAATATATAAATAGATAATTATATGCGTGATTAAATTATTTTTGTTTAAGAAATGTGTCATTATCTCAATTTATTAAACTTTATATTTTGCAAAAAAATGTTAAGGAGATCACAATGAATTACGTACGGTCACATTGAGCACGTGGGAATCTCGTGTAGAAATGGTTTAGGGTTTAATGTGTATATATATACATTTATAATAATGTGATTTATTTTTGAAGAAATGTGTTATTTTCTCAAATTTTTATTAAGTTTAGTATTCAGCATAATTTTTCTTAGGTAAATATGGATATATGGTCACATCAAAACACGCGTGAGCCTCGTGTAGAATTTCTTGTTATATATGTGCATTTACATATATAAATATACGTAATTATATCATGATTAAATTATTTTGTTTACATATATATATATATATATATATATATATATATATATATATATGTGCCCTATTTTTTTAATAAACAATTTAAATATGAAATTAAACAATTAAAAAAATGAAATGGATCAATAACTGATATGAGTTAATTTCCCCACTGACATAAATTACTATTATTAATATTATCATATAGCTTTTAATTAACATAAAATAAAAAGTTCTTATATTATTTAAAAAGAAAATACATTCTTTGCCATTAAAATACCATACAAGAGTACAATGTAACACACAGTAAATGTGTAGTAAATTTTATTTATGATGTTCGGGCATTTTTATATCCATAGTCACTTAATTAGATTTCTATATATTTAAATAAATTTATTTTATAAATTAACTGATGAGTTAATTATGATGCTATTTAATGCACATACTGTTATTTATTTGTATTATATATGCTGTGCATCTAGATTTCAAATATTTAAATGTTGCTATAATTATAATAAATGATTAACATTGAATTATAAATCCCATGCATATAAGACAAGCATCTTTAAGACTCTTACAGTATTATTAATGCCTGACAAATTAATTTATAAGATTCTTAGTCAACAGGTTTTTTGGCTTCTATCAGTGCAAGAAGAATCTGGAAGGAGAACTGCTGCAGCTTGTAAATGCATAGATGCCGCTATTATTCTGTTATACATGTGTAAATTTTTATCTTCTTGAATAAAAAATTCTACCTTGTTATTAGAAAATTTATGCACAGCTTGTACACTTGTTCACAAAGATTTAGAGCCATTTTTTCTATGCAATTAGTTTTAGGGCTTAAGGAGGCCGGGGATGCTTGAAATTGGATTCATGGGAATGTCTAGGGTACCCTAATAGGGGGGGGGGGGTCGTGGAAGCGTTCCGCTCTGCGGGAATGTAGTTGGGCATTTAGAATAAGTGTTGTGGAAAAGTTTGTTGGCTTGCAGTGATATTTTTGGGGGCCAATTCTGAGGACGTGACACCCACACAACGAAGAGTAAAATTCTAGGATGATTGAAATTTAGAAGAAAATAGTCGTAAGGATAGACCTAATTTTACAATAGAATTGAATGAAGAGTTGTTTGGTTTTATCTTTCATGTGTGATCTCACCTATATATAATGATTCGAGATTTCGTAAGTGTAGAATAAGGGACAAAAAGAATAAACTACTCTAAATTATAGTTACAAGTATTATCCCATAAGATATTCCTTGGTGACAAGTGGTTGAGATATTTCATTTCTACAATAATTTCTTTGACATCTTCTTGAAGTAGAAAAAAATGAATTCTATCATTAATTCATTATTATGTGACTCAAATAAAACATTTTGAAGAAAAAAATCCTCGAAAGAGTAAACATATTGTACAACCCGTATTCGACGAGTAGACCTAGTGTCCCATGCGAGTAGATCGCTCGTTTCCGGCGAGTATGCTCAGTGGCAGTCTTACTCGCCCAGGGTAGGGTGAGGTGAATGCGCCCCTCCTCACCATCCTCCTATCGACGTGATCTCCTATCGGCAAAGCCCCTCCTCTCCCAAGGCGAACCGAGTCTGACCAAGTTTTAGGCGAGCTCGCCTCAAGAGAAGCCGCCCTCGGCGAGTAGGGTTCGACCTAGTCATCTCAGTCGTAATTTCAGGGAGAGAGCGAGGCGAGTGCGTGCTAACCTGGCTCCCCAGTTCTCTCTCAGTTATTCGCAGGCCAGCTGGTGGTGCGTTTAGTCTTCTATGAAAAGGCGCGAGGTCCTGTTTGCATATCATTTTGGTTTGTGTATCATCTTGGTTAAGGAGGAGGAAGCTACCTGCAGACCTTTTGGACTATTTTGCCCTCAGAAGAATTTGCCTATAAATAGGACCCATTATGTCTCATATCAGCACAGATCCACCCCCATTGAGAGTCTGTGCTTTCTTCCTTGTGCTGTCTGAGACAGGCTCAACCTCTGGTTTTTGGGAGGAGAAATCGAGTGAGATTTCCAGGTTAGTGGCGGGACCTCCTCGCTGCAGCCAGTGAGTTCATTTTCAGGCAACTACCTACCAATCGGTGAAGGTCAGTTTTCAGTTCGAAATACTTAGACCTAGGGATTTGACAAAGAGAGAAGTAACTCAAGCTACTCCCCAAATCTCGAACATAGTTGGACTGGTATCCGGGTTCCAACACATATCAAAAGTAAAAACATCGTCATGATTTTTGGACCCTAAATCCTAAACCGTCAAATGAAACATTTTGTTGAAACCGTAATTCACGTCAATGTAACGGACTAGTTAATTTATTGTCTGATTCATCCACTCACCATTGTTAGGGATTGCCTCCTTTATGTCAATGGCATTCCACAATAGCTTTGTGCTCTTTCAAGATAATATGTTGCATCTTGATCCCCTTATGGATGAAGTAAAGGTGGTGTCACTATATTTTGAGCTTGCCAAATAATATAACACCGTGATTTCTGAACCTTGTCACTTGAACTATTGTGCATCCTACGGAGCACCTAGCTAGATATACATCAATTTGTGGTGGTGTGAGCCAGACAAGTTTTGATTAGTGTTCATATGCCTACTATGACACATTGAGCACATTGGGATAACTATTTTAGGATTTCATACATTAATGAGACTTGAGTCAACCCTACTAGGTCATTTTGACATGAGCTATCTCTATTGATTTGGATTATACCATTGATCCGATCATGAGGTCTCTAACACATTGATCCTCTCCGATCATGAGCTTTGGAGGATATTTTCCCCAGTGATGACTGCTCCCTAGATATAGTTTTGGACATAGGTCCATCACTCTCATTAGTTCAATTTTTATGTCTAGCTTAATTGACAGCAAAGTACTATATTACAAGCCATATGTCGTACGAGGATTATGAATGAGGTGTATCTAATGTCATATAAGTGAAAATCAACTCATACACTATCATTGCTTTGTCACGATGAGTACTGAAGCCAATATACTAGCTACCCACGACCACTGAGTTTGGTGAAGTATATATATATATATATATATATGTTGGCATAGTGTTACAAATATATATAGGTAATGGGTAATTGGTGTATTGTATAGCTTGGTGTAGCATTTGGTTATATGGATACTTCCATGACCATGATTTGTAAGTATTTGTGAGAAGTGGATAATGATAGAGTCGAGCTCTTTGAATAAATGTTTACACGATTTCATATTAATTATTCAGTCTACGTTAACATCTTGCATAACATTGCTTAGAGGGAGGGGGGGGGGGGGGGGTCACTTTTTGATATGACTTCAAAATTATACAATATGATATGACTTCGATCAATGTAACCAATGTTAATGTATATTTGGATAAATAACATTGTTCGGAGGCTAAACGGGTCAGTCGAGTGCACAGATACTCGATAACCGTAGACACTCCTAGGGTTTGACTATATATACCCGCTAGGGGCAACGGGGAGTTCATTCCACCTTGATGGACCTCCGGATGCTTCGAGCAACCCTCTCAATCTCGAATCACCGCCCCTAGGGTTAGCTCTCTCTCCCGTCCGGTTCCTGTGCTCACGCGAAGTAAAGGAGATCGCGATTTGCCGCCGGCTCCAGCGCTCGCGCGAAGAAGGAGATCGCTGTTCCCAGCCGTCGTCGCCGTTCGCAAAGAAGAAGGTGTTCGCCCACTTGCGACTTCCGCTCGCCATTCGCTGGACTTCCTCCTTGCCGAAGTCGCCGCCGCTCGCAAGGAAGATCCCGTCGCTGCTCTTCTTCCTCGTCATCGTGAGCAAGAGGAAGATCGCGGATCTGCTACTGTTCTCCAGTCCTCGCGTGGAGCCGTCTCCGACATTGTCGGTAACCATCTTCGTGCCCGCGTAGCCGCTCCAATCTAGCGTTGCTGCCGCTCGCGTGAAGGAGATCTCCTCTCTGGATCGCCGCCGCCGCCTCTGCAGTTTGCCGTCGCCGAAATCACCGGATCAAGAGGCCGCCGCCGCTGTCGCCAATGTGTGCTGCAAAGAAGTCTTCGCCGCAGATCCCCCCAGCCGCTGCCGTCAGTTCTCTCCCGCCGCCGTCGTCTCCGATCAAAAGGAAGTGCAGCCCTAGCGCTATCGTCCGCCGACAGCGACAGCGATAGCCCCTTGTCGCTACCGCCAGACGACAGTGCCGACGATAGCTTCTAGGAACCCTGTTTCCTCCCTGTTTTTTCGTGATCAGATTCACGTTTTGACGGACGCACAATGATGAAGGGGAATAACTTTTTGTCCCCCGTTCCGATGATCAAGCTGGAGAAGTTCACGACGACTGAGCTCAACGACTGGAAGTTGAATACTCAGTTCGGGATTAAGTATCTGAACGTGTTCTACACCGTTCAGTCTGATCATGCTGGGGTCGTCGGGAGTGATGACGAGGCTCAGTGGGTCTCTGATGAAGACTTCTGTCGCGACTACCTGCTCAACTGTCTGTCTTCCAACCTGGCAAAGTCGTACATGAAGATGAAGACAACAAAGGAGATATGGGATGCCCTATAGGATCATTTCAGACAAGAGGAGGATCTGTCAAAGGCGCACCTAGTGGACAAGTTCCACTCCTTCACCTTCAACGAGGAGAAAGTCATTCTCCCTCAAGTATCAGATTTTGAAGTTTTAGTAGATTCTTTACACAGTGATAATATTTCGTTGTCAGATAGCTTTGTTGCTGACACAATTGTGTATAAGTTGTCTTCTACGTGGTACAATTTCAAAACTGTAATGTACCGCAAGAAGATGCAGGTGGGTTTAAACGAACTCAAGCGTTTTATACGCGTTGAGGACGAGAACAGGATTCGACACGCATTAGAAGTTGTTAGCAAGTAGAAGACTGTTGCTAACATGATTACAAACTCTAAGCGCGTGCCGAACCCTAGGAAGTCAAAACCCAACCCTAGTAGCTCTCAGGTTGCAGACCCCAATAAACAAATTAAAAAATTTAAGGGCAAGTGCTTTAATTGCAATAAGTGGGGACACAGTGCATCTGACTGCAGGCTTCCTCGCGAGGAAAAGGGCAAAGCACCACAAGAAGGAAACCATGCCAACATGGTTAGCCTCACTGAGCCATCCAACTTTGTTTCCATGGTTGGAAACGAGAAGGCCAATACAGAGTGGTACCTTGACTCGGGGGAAACATGCCATGTTTGCAACAACTCTACTCTGATGATAGAACTTACTAATGCAAGAGAATTGGTAACGTTACCAACGGTGAGACAACTGACGTTCTGAAGGTGGGGAACGCAACTTTGCTGCTATCCTCAGGTAAGACTTTAACTTTAAAGAATGTTAAGTTTATTCCTTCACTAGCTGCTAACTTAGTGTCTATTAGCTTACTATGTGATGCTGATATGTCTTTTACTTTCTGTAGTGGAGTAGAGTAACACTGTCAATTAACTCACACTATTTTGGATGTGTCTACGTCCAAAATAGGATGTACAGACTAAGTCTAGCAAACAAAATAGTTCAACAAGTTCAAACAAACTTAGTTAGCCCTAAGACTCTAAATGAGAGACTAGGACACGTCAACTATAGAAAAATATTCTAAATTGCTAGAACTCACCAGATAGCTTTAGACACTACAGTCAAAACTGATAAATGTGAAGTATGTGCTCAGACTAAGATCACTAAGAAACCTTTTAGTGCGGTTACTAGGAGCACAACACCCTTAGAACGGATACATTCCGACATATGTGACTTCAAAAGTTTTGTCACTAGAGGAGGCAGGAAGTATTTGATCGCCTTTATAGATGATTGTTCTAGGTTTTGTCATATTTATCTTCTTAAAACTAAAGACGAAGCGTTTGAAAAATTTTGTATTTCAAAACCAGGGTAGAAAACCAACTTGACATGAAAATCAAGAGATTTAGAGGTGATAGAGGAAGAGAATATATATCCAGTTAGTTCAAATGTTTCCTTGTCCAACATGGAATCATAGTAGAAACCACTGCTCCTTACTCACCACAGTCTAATGACATAGCTGAGCGTAAAAATCGAACGCTAACATAAATGTTAAACTCTATGCTCTTGACTGCAGGCATGCCTTCCGCTTATTGGGGAGAAGCAATCTTAACTGCAAACCACATTCTAAACAAAGTTCCTCATGCTAAGTTAGAGGTTACACCCTACGAGCTTTCGTTTAAGAGATCCCCGTCTTTTACTAGACTTAAGACCTGGGGCTGCATAGCCTATGTCAGGGTGTCTGACCCTAGACGGTCTAAGATTGGACCTAGGACCAATACATGTGTCTGCCTAGGTTGTGCTGAGGATAGTGCTACAGACAGATTCTTAGATATTTCTAATAAGTCGTCATAGAATCTAGGGATGCAATGTTCTTTGAAGATAAGTTCCTCAAGGATAAGAATCTGTCTCTCCCAGGTATGCAAGTAACTATTACTGAAACAGATCCTGGATCAGTACCGAGCACTTCCTATTCCGTTCCTGTAGACAACTCTGGCCTAGAGTCTAGGAGAACTTCTGTAAGAGAGCGCACTCCCAGAACCTTCGGTAGTGACTTTATCACTTGCCACATTGAGGCTGATCCATCCACCTATAAGGAAGCGATGAGATCCAGGGATTCCCTACTCTGGAAAGAAGCTATTGATGAAGAGATGGATTCTCTACTTCAGAATAACACCTGGACGTTGGTTGATAAGCCAAAAAGGGCTAAAACCGTAGGGTGTAAGTGGATTCTAAGAAAGAAACTGAATCCTGATGGTAGCGTAGCTAAGTATAAAGCACGCCTGGTGGGTAAAGGTTTCACACAAGTAAGCAGAGTAGATTATTTTGATGTCTACTCACCCGTGTGTCACTTAGCGACCATTAGGGTCCTCCTTGCTATTGCATCTATTGAGAACTTTATTGTTCATCAAATGGATGTTAAGACTGCATTCTTGAACGGAGATCTGACCGATGAGATCTACATGAGTCAACCTGAAGGTTTCATTGTAGACGGTCACAAAACAAAGGTATGTAAATTACTAAAATCTTTATACGGACTAAAACAAGCACCGAAATTATGACATGAGAAGTTTTACTATAGTGTAAAGAACATGAGATTCATGTCGAGTCTCTCAGATAAATGTATTTACATACGTAATAGATCGGATAAAGTCGTCATAATATGCTTGTATGTAGATGATATGCTCATTCTAGGGTCTGATCAATCTGAAGTGGATGACGTTAAGTCAGACCTAATAAAAGAATTTAGCATTAAAGACCTAGTTGTAGCTAACACTATACTAGGTATGCAAGTAAGCTTTCGGAAGAATGCCATCTCCCTAAGTCAAAGCCACTACATAATGTCCATGTTGGACACTTGGGGATACAGTGACAATATAGCATTTGAGACTCCATACGACTACACTAACCGCCTAAAGCCCAATGAAGGAGCTATGGTTAGACAGTTAGATTACTCTAAACTGCTTGGTAGTCTCATGTATGTCATGGTCTGCACTAGACCTGACATAGCCTTTATGGTCGGCATGTTTTGCAGATTCACTAGTAATCCTGGCCAAGGCCACTGGAACGCCTTAGATAGGCTAATGAGGTACTTAAAGCACACCCAAAAGTATGCTTTATTTTACTCTGGACATCCTTTAGTTCTTGAAGGATATTCTGATGCATCATGGTGCTCAGAATTAAACGACAGCAAGTCCACTAGTGGGTTCGTATTCACACTAGGAGGAGCAGTTGTAGCCTAGAAGTCTAAGAGGCAATCTTGTATTGCTCTCTCTTCTATGGAATCTGAACTCTACGCTCTAGCATCAGCATGAGAAGAAGCAGAGTGGTTAAGAGATTTGGTGATGGACATTCCTCTGACGAGCCTGAAGATGAGTTCTGTTGCAGTTTAATGTGACAATCAGGCTACTAAAACGATTACTACGAACACTTTGTTCAATGACAAAAGAAGACAACTAAGGCTGAAACAATCCTGATTGACCTCACTCACAAGTCAAGAGATTATGACCCTGATTGATGTGAGATCTAAAGATAATTTTGCAGACCGCTTGACCAAAGGCCTGAATAGAGCTCTCACAATAAAACATCGGGGGAGATGAGACTAAAGTTCATAGAAATATGAAACTTCCCTCCGTTGTTTATGTTTTCATAGTGAGAACCTATATAGTCGCAACATTCAAGCATCTAATAACAGACTGAAAACCCCAAATAATTTCTTGATAAAAACCCAAGATGGCTAGATGTCTGTTATTCCACATTTGATAACTAAGCATCTTTCTCATTGTAAGTTGATTCAAAAATGATTCAACTGGGAATAGAAAGTCGTTGTAGTCGATTAATCTATCATTAATGATCATAGCACATTATTCCACACCTGATAATATTGCAAACGTTGTTGTGCCAAATCATTCCACATTTGATGATGATGTACATAATGATCACTAATGAGTAAGATAACAACGGTTGATTTACAAAATCAACACTAGACTGGTTCCTGCTAGACCAGATAAAGATGCTGACAATGTTACTTCACCATTGTTACAGGTTCTAAGCTCACTTAGGTAAGAGCTAGTTCATTTTCTACGTTACTGCATATGTTCATGAATTCATAGAGTTTTTTAACTCATGAAATTCTTTGTAGACTATGGTGGAGATGGAGGAGAGAAAGTAGTGTTTGACATGGATGCTGATGATCTACTAGATGAGTAGAATTGTCATATGTTTATCCTTGTCATTATGTTTTTTTCAGACTTATATTACTGAGTAGCACTTTTATTCTGGATGATTTATATTTCTGTATAAAATCTCGCTGTTATTTAATGTGCTAACTCTTTTGTTATTATGTTAAGTCGAAAACTCCTTTTATACTGTTTACTACTTTCTGCACTTCGAAACGTACATGTTACTTGTCACAAATATAGGAGGAGATTGTTAATGTATATTTGGATAAATAACATTGTTCAGAGGCTAAACGGGTCGGTCGAGTACACAGATACCTGATACCCGTAGACACTCCTAGAGTTTGACTATATATACCCGCTAGGGGCAACGGGGAGTTCATTCCACCTTGATGAACCTCTGGATGCTTCGAGCAACCCTCTCAACCAATTGGTACAATGCAAGTTAGAGCAAATGCCTTGTAGTTTTTATACAAGAATAACTAGTCAAACATCTCAAAATCAAAGTATAAACATATCAAATAATGAAAACAACAACAAATTAAATCATAGAAAGTTACAATGGTGAAAACATAAATAAAAATATTAAAAAAAACAAGAAAAGCAAATATACAAACATCACTTACATCTTATTACATTAATATTTTCTTACATGAAATTAAATACGAAGGTATACATTTACATTACAAAATATATGCCCACATAACATATATCAAGCTAGCTTCTTTAGAATCAAGCTACAATTAATTCTTGGTTCTTTGGTCCAACAGCTAAAATCCTGTATCCACAAATCATTTAAAAAACAATGTCAATCAAAGTTGATCATGCAATGATTTCCACTTTCCCAATATTCAAAAGCAATGGCCAAGCCTAGTTCAATCTCATTTCGGGCTAAGTTTAGGCAAGGCTAGGGCTCCAAGGATCCATTTGGCACATGTTAGCGGCCGTCAACACGGTCGTTAATTATGGACCGTCGTTCGTGAACGCCTGGCCCATCGATCTAAGGAACTTCATTCCCTTATGTTCAAAACTATTTTTTTCTTCTTCTTGGTGACGATTATAACCGTTGACATGTGAAACATATATATATATATATATATATATATATATATATATATATATATATATATATATTACGACGTCTTTGTCCAAACTCACTACTTGAGCAAAAACGCCACACCAAACGGACCCCAAGATTATCTTGGGTCTAGTCAATCTAGCAAAGGGCCTATCAATCTATTGCGTCCATAGGCCCTTTGGTTTTTAACAACAAACAGGGCTCCGTTTGGCGCGGTGGCCGTGGTCGTGAACATGAGGGTTAAACTGTCATTCGTTAATACTCACCTAAGAAAATTCATCCACTTTTATGTTCAAACGGATGATGCCTTTTATGTGGTCGTTAACGAATGATGGTTTAAGCCATGCGTTTACGATCGCTACCGCTGTGCCAAACGAAGCCTAGATAGTTGTTAATTAGCCTTGGGATTTCTGGCTTCTTGCCTTTCTTCCAGTAGCCAATCAGGAAGTAACAATTCATATAAATAAGATTATTTATACTCTAAAGATTTACAATAAAAAGTCTTATATAGACAATAAGGAAACAAAATAGAGAAAAATGAGCCTCACCGCATAATAAATTGGTGGCTACAAACTTGCAACCTGGGCAACAACAAAGCACGACGGTAGCATCGAGTACATGCTTCTCCAGCCCCCTCGCTCTTCGGCGGGAGAAGTTATTGCATCCGATGGAGACGAGAACTGTGATCAGTTCTATATATCAGGCCACGTGGCCAGACCGAATCTTCACGCAAAAATGTATTAATTGCACTTTATTTGAATTTGATGATTCCCCTTTATCCCGTACACGGCTGCTCGAGTCGTACCTGCTTCTCCAGCCCACTCGCTCTTCGGCGGGAGGAGTTATTGCATCCGATGGAGACGAGAACCGTGTTCAGTTCTATCAGGCCATGTGGCCAGACCGAATCTTCACGCAAAAATGTATTAATTGCACTTTATCCCGTACACGGCTGCTGCTCCGACGCAAAATCGCCTCCTTTTGGCGGATAGACAATTGTGAACTACTTCTCTTCTCTTGCCACCAGAACCCAACCTAAACCAAGCTTTAACAGAAAAAAATGTTTCATGAACCCAGCCGGTTCACTTGAACTAATATATATAGCTTTGAACCGTTAGGAATTTTAATTACTACGGAATAATAAGAATAATATTACAAAAAATACTTCGCACACAAACATAGGCTATATTAGTTTTTGGTTTTAAAGTATTTGTATATGATTAGTAACAGTATCATAATTAATAGTTAATACCAAACAATATATATATATATAGGCCAATATTATTATAAGGCAAATTAACTGCGACCACCACCGTCGATTGGAGGATCATGACCGTCCATCACCGCCATCAGTTAGCGGATGCTGGGAATGTTGTCCCAGGAACATGGCGCAAAACCCCAGTCATGACTCATGGATAGACTGGAGGCCAGCTTTTGCATCTCGAACTTTAGATCATCGTCCGCCACCATGGACGGTGGACCGGAGTTACACCAGTCAGAGAGTACTTGTGTCGTCGGCACCGCCGTATTCGTCGGAATCATGTCGAGCAGAGTGGATAAGTCGTCGTTGACGGACGGCGGCAGCTCCACTGCCTGTTTCTTGGCATGGTTTCCTATGTATATGTATATATATATGTATAATGACTTGTATTATAATAAATCATAATAAATAATCTATGTATATATATATATATTAACTATAAAATTATAATATATTTTTAAAGCGAAAGAATAAAAATATATATATATTTGCAATTCTCACACATTATATAATACGGCATAATTTAACTTTGTTATATATGTCATTCAAAAATTGGATGGTTAAATAAAAATAAATTGCTAAAACTTTATATAATGCCTCCTAAATTGATCCCGAAGGTTTGCTCAATTTTTTGGATTAAAAATATGTTAGAAGAATAAAATATTTATGAATGATAGGGTTCCCACAAAATTAAAGTGGTTGGATTGGACCAAAAAGACCATGACTGTGTCCGATTCGTCAATGTGACTCCAACGGGCTCAATTTTGAGCAGTTTTCGTGTCAATTTGATCCTCAAATAGTCCTCAGAATGAGTCATGGAGTTTGGCCCGAACCGGCCCGACCCAGCCTGGCCGGGCCAAGCCCGGGACGGTCTTCGCCTTCCTCGCGCGACGGCTCGGGCCGAGCCTTCGTGTGATGAAACCGCACGACATAATTTAGCTTTGTCTCCTTCCTCGTGCGAGGGATCGGGCCGAGCCTTCGGACCTCCGACCGAGAAACCGTCACCACCAGTGGGCTTTTGGCGATGAGACAGAGCTAACCTTAAATTTTCATCGAGTTCTAAACACTTTCATTATTTCGGCAAGGACGCCGCGCGCCGCCAACCACCTCTACTCCGACGAACTTGATTGGACTACCCGGAACCACTCAGGGGAAAAAGTCATCCGACCGACCGTTAAAATTGATGTCCCGAGTGACATAAACTGTGCATTTCTATTCGTCCGCCAAATAATTAAGAGAGTGAAATTCCTTCCGCCCTCTCTTGAAATCTATAAAAAAGGGTCTACTCCTTCATTTGAAGGGGTCAATAATTGTGAAGAAGACACCGAAAAAACCCTCCGAAGAATGCCCACTGGAACCCTCATGCGACGCTCTCCCGAGTGCGCTCACCAAAACAAATAGTGGGCACACTCTGTTCTAAGGCGAACCCCCGCGCACCTAGATCTCCAACGTGCCTCTGTGCGCACAGACTTGATAAAGAGCACACCATTGCGTGGAGTTCCTAGAACACGACCGTGCGCGTAGTTCACCAGAACGCTTCCGTGGGCGTACTTACAAAGTGCATAGTTCCCAAGCACACTCATGCGAGCGTAGTTCCCAACAATACCCGCGAGCATAGTTCCCTAGAGTGCGTCCTCTTGCACAATAGACCCGAACAACTATTTCAAAACGAGCGATGACATGTCACCCTCACCAAATTAAACTGTCTACTCAAATATAATCTAGTGGATTTGCCTAAATTAGGCCCAACCCCGTGATTTTTTCCCTTTCGGATTTTCCACATAAAAATCTTATTGTCAGCTCTTTTAATTGTTTGCTCATTCAGTTCACTCTCGAACTAAGGCAATTCGACTCACCGGTCTAGGAGAGCACTGAGCGACCCGCAACAGTTTAACGTCATATGTGGGGACTGCATGTCTTCCCAACCATTTGAAGAATGTTTAGTGCTCGCTTTGCAAAGATACTCTCGACTAACTACAATTTCAAGGAGAAATAATCGCATTGTTGACACGACAGCCCCCAAGGGGTGCTCTGACCGAGCTGCTGCTAACTCACTCATCGGCAACACGCTGCTTCTTGAAGGAGTCTTCACGTCAACATTGCCCATGGCGGAGCACATGCGTTTGATGGAGGAGCGTGAGATGCTCACCCTCCCGAGAAACTTAGGGGACTCTCACACTCATAATCATGCCCTTGAGCTGTCCAACCTTCCCGCGTGGATCCATAATAACATTTCATTTGCCACTGATAGAGACGGGTTGTTTGACAGTACTATCTCGACATACCTGGCGCTGCCCGACAGGGCTCCTTATGGCACAACACAATTCCATTTTGGCAGGAGGAGGCGACAAACAAGCCGACGGAAGGCTCACTCAGGTGGAGGTGCACAATATTATCGAGGAGGAGCATGGCCATGGCAGGCGGAGGATCGCTTATCCGCGACACCCATTCCACCAAGACTCTCCGCTATCTCCGTAGGTCTTTGCACATCTCATTCTATATAGGTTTACGCTACAAAACTTTGAGAACTTCAACAAAACCAAAAATCCTTTGCAACATATCAGTAACTTCATCACCATCATGTAATTCTACAATGCACCTCAATCAACTGTTATGTAAAGTGTTCCCAACTTTGAAAGGGAAGGCGTGCACCTAGTTTCATTCCCTGAGGAAGGGGCGAATCAACAACTTTGTCGAGTTAACACAACTATTCTATGGTCAGTTTATCGCCAATTGACGAACAATTTGGGACCCCTAACACCTATAGGGGATTAGCCAAAATGAGGGCGAGTCACTCACGGACTTATTTCGCTATTTAACTAATAAGGCTCGACAAATTCTAGGGGTTATCTGCGACGTATTTCTTGGGGGATTCGCCCCAATAGTTTCTACTCAGCTCTGATAAGGGAGAGGGTCCACAGTTATCCTGATCTCGTTCACCACGCTGATACTCGAATCGCAGCGGACGAGGTTATTAATGCACATTAACAACAATTTGAGGGCAACCTAAATCGGAAGAAGGGGAAGGAGCTGCCACCGCCACCCCCTAAGAAGAATAAAGAGCATCACGGTAAATCCAAATGGGATGGTGGGCGCCGAAAACATTTGACTCACGACCCGTAAGATTTCACTCTCCTCAACGCTTCTCAGGCTAACACACTCTGTCATTTGCGACAGTGACATGCTTCGAAGGCTAATGTTTTTCTCTTCTAACATTGGTAATTAGACACATTTTTGTGATTTTCATCGGGGTCACACACACAACATTGAGGATTGCACACATTCAAAGAAGATTTCGATCGGCTCATCCGTTATGGGCACCTCAGGAGATTTCTGTAGGTTCAAGTTCTGAATCAACCTGCCCCAAACGAGCCCGCCAGGGAACAGTTCCCCGGCAAGGAAGGATGCACAGGGAGGAATGACCATGTTGGGAGAGGTAGATTCCATTGCTAGGTATTCTACCATCTCTGCACAAATCATGGTTATCATACGCCCAGAGAGGGTCCATGAGGAAAAGAAGGTTAGTCAAGACACCGCTATCAGCTTCGGGGACAAAGATCTGAGGGGATTACGACTGCTGCACCAAGAACCCATCGTTATTAACGCGAGATCGAGGACCCTTGCTTTAAAGTTAAGCGAATCCTTATTGACAATGATAGCTCTGTTGACACCTTGTTCATGTCTACACTCCTTAGAATGAAGCTAACAAGGGAAAGTCTCAGCCTGAATGCAGGGCCAATATATGGGTTCAACAATCGCCTAGTTCCAATTCAGGGCATGATCACCCTCCCAACAACAATGTGGGTCTTTTCGAGGCAGGTAATCCACAACATCTAGTTCATCGTCATAAAATCCAACTCATCATACAATGCCATTTTGGTAGGCCTATGCGGTTCGTGTTCATGGCTATACCATCCATTATGCATTTCCCAATGAAGTTTGTAACTCCCGGTGAAGTGGGTGTTGTCCGGGGAGACTAGGAGGCGGCATAGTTCTGCTATCTGCGCCAAGCACAACACGGGCAAGGTGTGGACCTCCACATTGATACCTTCGACCTGCGAGATGAGGTTACCTTGCTCTGGGGATGCGGTCATGCTTGCTCTGGGGTCATGCTTGCTCTGGGGATGCGGCACGCACAGTCAAGATCAGATCCCTTTTAACCCCGAAAGAGCAGGAGGAGTATGTGAACTTTCTCTAAACTAACCATGACATCTACGCTTGGAGCCCGAAATACATGTCCGGAGTGGAGCTAGAGGTGATCTCTCATTCCATGAACATCGATCGAGTCCACCAGCCAGTGGTACATAAGAAGCACAACTTTGCACTAAAGTGGCTCTAGACGATTGAGGAGGAGGTAGAGAAGATCCTTCAGACTCAGTTCATTCAAGATGCAAACTACCCTACTTGTCTCACCAACGTCATGATGGAAAGGAAATCCTCGGGAAGTTACGGATCGATGTGTGTCAACTACATTAACCAGGACCAAGCCCGCTCGAAGGATAGTTTTGCACTCCCTTAGATATACCAGCTCATCGGCGCAACCACATGTCATGAACTCCTCAGCTTTATGGACTTCTACTCATGTTATAATTACGTCCGAATGAACCCCACTGCTAAGGCACACACATCATTCAGAACAAACAAGGGGGTCTACTGTTATATAGTGATGACATATGACCTTAAAAATACCAGCATGATAGATTAACGGATTATGAACAAGTCTTCAAAGATCTCATTGGACGATCCATGAAGGTGTACATGGATAACATGTTGGTAAATAACATCCACTGTGAGAACCACCTAGGAGACTTAGACAAGTGTTTTAAGCTTCTCTGTTGGTTTCAGATGCGCCTTAGTCCTACCAAGCGCGCCTTCAACATGACTTCAGGAAATTTCATGGGTTTCATGGTAACTCACCAAGGAATCAAGGTCAATCCTGAGAAGATCAAGGCCCTCAAGGAAATGTCTCCACCTTGCTCTATCAAGGAAGTTCAATACCTCAAAGGAAGAATCACAATGCTCTCCTGCTTTCTGGCTCGAACGGGAGACAAATACCTCCCCTCTTAAAGGCCCTTTGGGGGACCCTCAATACATGCTTCTAGTGGACAAATGAATGTCAGGCGGCCTTTGATCTCCTCAAACAATACTTGGTCTCCACCTACTCTTGAAGCTCATCCCCGGGGAGGATTTGTGTTTATACCCAACCGTATTACCACACTCTCAGCTCAGTGCTAATTAAGGAGGAAGGGGAGTACATACCCCCAATAATGCATTATATAAGTAAGATTTTGTTAGACACAGAAGCTAAGTACTCCACCGACGATAAGACAGCCATGACACTAGCATTCTTGATGAGGAAGATCTGGTCGTACATTTAGGCCCACACTATCAAAGTCCTTACTCAACTGCCCCTCTCCTCCATCCTTAAGAATCCAAAAATATTTGAGAGATTGGTCAAGTGGTCAGTAGAGCTCCGTGAATTCGACATCAAATTTCTATCCAGGCCGACATCAAGTCTCAACTATTGGCTGACTTCATGGTGGAATGTACTCTCCCACCAGATTCTCCTCTTTTCTCCACTAATTCCAATTCCCCGCAATGGGTCATGTACATCGACGGAGCCTTGAGATCTATGAGGAAGGTGCAGGGCTGCTTCTTATCATATTAGAGAGGGCCACTCTCAAATAAGGCCTTAGGCTAAGGTTTCCAGTTATCAACAATATCACTGAGTATGAGGCCCTAAATGACGACCTTCATTTGACTATTGATTGCGGGGTGGGAAACTTGACTATGCACACATATTCTCAGCTAGTGGTTTGATAGGTCGAAGGATACTACGAGGCAAGGAGCAATCAACTGGAGCAATATCTTCAGCTGGCCAGATCACTCCTCAAGAAGATTCAAGCTCACTAGATCAACCACATCTTAGGGAGTAGAACTTTAGGGAGGACACACACTCGAAGATGGCAACCTTCTCCTCCAGCTACCAGGCGAGGCGACAGAGGGTGGAAGAGATAATTCTCTCTAGTATACAAGGCCCGTGGTAGATCATCACCATTGTTCAGGGTGAATCTTGTTGGATGAGACCAATCATCACATATCTTGAGCTCGGAAACTGTGAGACGACCCCTTGGAAACTTGAGAAGGATCATCCTCAACAGCTCTCCTAACTGTTATAATCTTCATAATTTCACCTTCAGTTGGAGGATAAATTTCCTTTAATGTAAAGTGGATTACTATAACAACCATCTTGTTTATTGCCTTGAGTTCCTCTCCTGGAGGAATAGGCTTTAGATACTCAGGTACTTAAACTGGAGAAGGAGAAGGTACTATACTAGTTTCAGCTGAAGGAAGAGAAGATTGTCTTGGAGCCACATCAGGCCTTTTATGAGGTACATGCACTCTTTTAGCAGTACAACATAGCCCATGTTTGTTGGGATTCATTGAGAACTCTGAAAGTTGAGATGTATGGTGAAGAGAAGTGTATAGATTTAAGTCAAGCATCTTTGATGGGATTTCAATGCTGCCCTTGGTAACTAAGGTGGTTCCTTCTGCTCTTTTATGTTTAAATAAGTAACTCATTCTTTTAATAGTAGAGGATTCTGCATGTGGCATATATCCTTGCTTTTCTTCAGATAGATGGAGCTCATTCAATGGTCTGAGAATGTTTGGTTCAATATCTAATGAATGACTCTCTATAGCATTAGGAAGACCCATGGGATTAGTAGTGATCTCCCCCTGAGAAGCAGCATTATCTTCATGTATAGAATTAAGAAGACCCTTGAGATTAGGAGTGATCTCCCCTTGAGAAGCAACATTATCTTCATGTATACTTACAGAGTCAAGATCACAATGCACTGAAGTTTTCTCAGGCATATTTTCATATTCTTTTGAGGAGTATCCTTCTACCCTGCCCATATTGGATCTTGTGAGAGGACCTAATTCAGGGGGAATGAAGAGTTCACTTTCCCATCTTCTTCTTTTCCTACTTTTAGGAATATGAGTGGTTGAGGGAGGTGCAGGAATATCAGAGGGAGGTACTGGAGAATCCTTAGGACTAATAGTCTCCTTTATAGGTATGATAGCAGAAGGAGTAGTAGCCTCAAGATTAGTAGGGGTAATAGGAAACTCAAGAGCATTAACCTCATTATCCATTGCTAGCTCTTCTGAATCAATGATATTTCCTATTTTCTTATCTTTGTCAATCATTTGAACATTCTTATTAGTCTCATAGGAGTCTTCAATATTATCAAATTCTGAAAAATCTTCATCATTGTCAGTGATGTTGGCCTTCTCTAGAACAACTTTGAGAGTCGTCAGCTCTGGAATAATCTCCTCAATGGGGGCATCTGGAACAACCTCTGTAGTATCCTCATTGGGACCAACATTCTCATCCAGAACAGGCTCATTAGTAATAACATCTATATTCATTGGAGTATTCTCACATGCAGTTGATTCTTCAACGGGATTACTCGGATTTGAGGAGGGAGAGGAAAGGTGAGTAGTTTCTTGGCAGGCACTCATGTCATGAGATTTCTCCCCTTCTTGACATCTTGTAGAAGAGATGTCAAGACAGAAAGAGTGACAAGAGGGTCATTCAGAGATTGTTTAAGAGAGGAAAAGGAAGGCTTGAGATCAGAGAGCTCATATTGAATATTATCAATTTTTGTGGAGAGGTTGGAATAGTGTTAGAGAACAGTTGTCATCTAAATGTTAAACGTTGTTGTAATACATTCTTAGTTCCTATTCTAGGATGCCATCTCTGGTTGAGAACAGTTTAGTTAGTCCTTTCTCTTCGAACAAATTTAATATTAGCTTACACTTATCGTCAATTGTCTGAAAGCTGCTGAGAGCAATATCAAATCCAGAGTTGAATTATTGTGGAGCCATTCTGTACCTGTAAAAGAAATAACAGGAGCAGTGAAGAGAGAAATAGTGGAGGGAAACTAGAGGAAGATTAAAAGTTTGAAGGCATAGAAGAGGGGAAGGAGAGTATCTTCTATTTAAAGTCGGCGTCGAATACTAGGGTTAAATGCAGCGTCAAGTATACTTGACGCTCCTTTCTCAAGCATTTCGATGCGACTCCTTCACATATTTCGACGTGACTCTTTAAGATATTTCGACACAACTTCTAAGATTTTGAATTCTTAGGGAGAGCTTTCGACGGGTGCGTCAACAGGATTTTGACGCAACGTCGAATGGTCGCCAGAGACATAATACCGAGTTTATCTATGGTTTTTATTTGGAATTCTCAATTAATTTGAATTTCTAACTTGCATTATTCAGCATTCCTAGATCATATATGAAGTGATTATGCTTAATCTCACAAGTGGCTTAGTGAAGATGTCAGCTTTTTGCTCATCTATAGGAATGTATTGTAAGACAACTTTGCCTTTTTCTGCATTATCCCTAAAGAAATGGTGTCTAATCTCAATATGCTTTATTCTGCCGTGTAGAACAAGATTAGAGGCAATTGAGAATGCACTTGAGATATCTAGTAAATTTTTTTCTATATTTAAGTTATAGTCTAGCAATTGATTTTTCATCAATAGTACTTGTGAGCAACAACTTCTAGCAACAATATACTCAGTTTCTGTTGTGGATGTGGAAACAATAGTTTGCTTCTTACTGAACCAAGAAATATGTTTTGCTCCAAGGAATTGGCAAGTCCCTGAAGTGCTCTTCCTATCCAGTCTACACTTTGCATAATCTGAGTCTGAATATCCAGATAGTTCAAACCCTGATTTTACTGGATATCACAACCTTATTTCAAGTGTTTCTTTTAGATATCTTAAAATTCTTTGTACAAAAGTCAGATGTGACTCCTTAGGTTCAACTTGAAATCTAGCGCAAACACATGTAGCAAATATGATATCTGGTCTACTAGCTATTAGATAAATGAGGGAACCTATTATTGCTATGTAGAATTTTTGTTCCACAGCTTTCCCTTTTCAACCCTATCTATGACAACATTTGTAGCCACGAGAGTTTTCATAGTGGAGACATTTTTCATACTAAACTTTTGGATAAGTTCCTTGATATATTTTGACTGAGAAATGAAAATACATTCACTAGATTGCTTTACACGGAGGCCAAGAAAGTAAGAGAGCTCTCTCATGCTACTCATTTCAAACTTGGAATGCATGAGTTTAGCAAACCTCTTACATAATTTGCATCAGTAGATCCAAATATGATGTCATCTACATAAATTTGTACCAGTAGCAACTTACCATTATGATTTCTAGTGAATAATATGTTATCTTTCCTCTTTCAAAGGAGTTATCAAGAAGGAAGATAGAAAGAGTCTCATACCAAATTCTGGGTGCTTACTTGAGATCATATAATTCTTTATTTACTTTAAATACATAAGAAGGTGAGTTAGGATTGATAAACCCAGCGGTTGTTATACACATACTTCCTCTTGCAGAGCACCATTTAGGAAAGAACTTTTGACATTCATTTGATAAATCTTGAATTTGTTGTGTGCTGCAAAGGCCAAGAAGATCCTTATAGCTTCAAGTCTTGCAATGAGTGCAAATATTGGTTCATAGTCTATCTCTTTTTCTTGTCTATATCCTTGGGCAAATGGCCTTGCTTTATTCCTTGTTATTACACAATGAGCATCTAACTTGTGCATGAACACCTATTTGGTTTCAATCACAAGGTAGTTCTTTGGTCTAGTGTTAAACCAAATCTTGTGACCGCGGTCAGCATCCATCGGCGTCGGTCTTAAGGGAGTCAGGCGGACACTCAGATGCATTCGCGGGAGCTCTTCGAGAATCCGCACATTCTCTCCAACAAAGGCGCGCACGACAATGCTCAATAGGGGTCACGCGGTCTCCCCGGAGCTTCTTCAGCTACTCTGCAGAGAAGTCACGATGGGTACTTGCCAGAGCCCACGCGAGTCCTTCTCCTCTTCGGCAACAACACGCGCGGTTACAGCGCGGTCTCTTCTCTCACCTCGTGCCACTCGACTCTTCGTGTACCTCAGGTGGCTGCACATTTAATGCTGCATTAAATGCCCCCAACCATTCAGGCAACCTCCCAAAGTATATGTATGACTTTGGCCAGAATCTACCCTATTGTAGGTGCGGTTGCTAAGTCCATCTCTCAGTTACCTCTTCTTTTCTATCACCCCCTTTGTACTATCCTGTAACATCTTTCTGGAGCAATAATATTGCCCTCCACACATGGTATTCACAGCGGCGGGTAAGTTTAGTGTCCGTCGCTGCTAGCGGCCCTCTCTTTTCTGTGTTTTGTTTTCTGTTCGTCGAGCCTCCACAAGTTAGTAACCAGTCAATCGCAATTTTCAATCTCATCTATGAACTCCCCCAGTCGTTCGCTGAGGGTGGAAAGTTGGGTGAAAAATTTTGCACCAACATCTAGAACAAGTGTTCATACTCAGCTTCTTTCAAACTGAGCAAGTTATTCTTGCATGGACATGATCCAATGAGGTTAATTGTTGGTTTCTTCAAATTTCTTTGGTTCTAGTTGAAATAAGAAGCATTTGATCGAGAACCAGTCCACTTGAAATTTGCCTTCTTGTCTAAACTCCAGTAGTTATGTCGCCAATGACCCGAGAAGGAGGATGATTCTCAATGTCACCATCTCTTTCATAGAGATAAGTGCAACTACTTGCATTTCTTCTTGCTGAAGTTCATGAAATTCCAGCAGTGACAGTTTGAGTTTGTTGGATTGAACTGTCCATTATTTGAACCAATTCTTCTTCACTCTCTTCTTCTATGTGCTGATTGTTGTTCTTCTACAATTCAGCATCAGCAGGGAGAATTGAAGAGCTATGAGATTCTTCATTTATATCTAATTTTTTTGAATTTGATGGATAGATTCTCTTCCTGTAAAGTAATAAAGGATTGGTTTTTCTCTACATTCAACATGTTAGTCTTATCAAAAACAACATGCATGGATTCTTCCATCCTTATAGACTTTTTATTGTAGGATCTATATGCTTTGCTTGATGATGGGTATCCCAAGAATATACCATCATCAGCTTTCTTGTCAAATTTTCCTATATATGATTTACTATTATTATGAATGTAGCAAGTGCTTCCAAAAATTTTAAACTATGAGATGTTTGGTGCTTTGATTTTTAGTAGCTCATAAGAGGTCTTTTTTTATTACGAATGAGACTCATGTTAACGGCATAATTAGTTGTGTTAACAGCCTCAACCAAAAATTGCTTAAGCAGGTTAGCCTCGGTTAGCAATGTTAAGTATCTTGAGAGAATCTAGATAAGTCATCCGCAACTACAAGAGTATAAGACCTGCCTCCTAAACTATGAATATCAATAGGACCAAACAAGTCCGCTTAGATTAAATATAATATTCTTGGGGTATCATTTTTGGAAATACTTTGAATGGGGCTCTTATTTGTTTGTCAAGTTGGCATGCTCTGTAAGGTCTCTCCTTGGTGTATTTACCCAGGGGAAGGCCTCTCACAAGATTGTGCTTAGAGATGGTCTTAAGATTTAAGTGATCTAATCTCTTATGTCATAACTCACTATTGTTAACTTCAATATTAAATAGACATATTTTTGCATTGACTGAAGAGAAATTCACTAAGTAAATGTTACCTTTCCTATTTCCCTGAATAATTATATTACATTAATCATTGCACACAATTTGGCATTCACTTAGAGTGAAGATAACTTTGTATCTTCCATCACACAGTTGACTTATGTTGATCAAATTTTGTTTGAGCATTTCTACATAAGCAACCTTTTTGAATGTTATCTCTTCTATTTTGATTTTCTCATATCCATTGGTCCGACCACAACTAAAATCACCAATGATAACTTTAAGGCCTAACTTTTCTTTGAAATCATCTAGCAAGCTAATATATCTAGTCATATGTCTAGAGCATCCACTATCTAAGTACCACAACTAGTTTGTGATGGACTTGTCTTTCATCTACAAAGCAGTCAGTAGTTAGGAGGAACCCAGTACATTTTAGGTCCTTGATTTCCATAATAATGTGATACATAAGAGTATGGAAGTGTTCTCATGTATCCCTTAGGATGAGAGATTGCTGGTAGATTATATCAGCAGTCTTTCATAAAGTGTCCCACTTTATGACAACAATGACATTCAAATTTGTTATATTTAGTTATTCTTTTCAGGTAAGGGTTGTTTAGATTGATTCCATAAGATCTATTGTAGAGAGGAGAAGCATTTTAAAAGACAAGTCAATTCGAATAGCTTTCGACGCATATAAGTTGTGTCAGATAGTATTCGATAGGATCTGATAGTTGCGTTGATTATTATTTGATGTATGTTTGGAGTTGCATTAAATAATATTCGACACATACTCTGAATGTTAAAGGTCATTATAGACTCTATTAAAGTTCTTGTTTCCTTGAGCTGATCTTCTTGGAGATTTTTCGAGGATTCCTTCCTGAGATAGTGAGCTTGGAAGGTTCATATTGTTATGATCATTACTTGTGTTTGATGTTAACGGAACATCTTCAGCTAAAGGAATTTGAGACTTGTCATTTTCCTTAACAAAGCTTACTGGGTTCCTCCATGTAGGTGTGCTGGAGGTACCTTGAGTAGTTGAGGCATTGGCTCCCAAACCCAAGTGTCTAAATCTAATATTGAGATTTTCAATTATGTTCTTAAGCTCATTGTTTCTGTCATTGAGGAAATCCTCAAATTCTTTTGTTTTTCAAAGAGATTCCTGAAAGTCAACATTTTCTGCCTTCTAGACTGCTATAAATTTATTTAGAGTGAATATTTCACCCCTTAGTTCAAAATTTTCTGATTTATACATTTCTTAATTTAGGGGAGCAATCTATTTCTTTAGAGATTTAATCTCTTTCTCAGCATTTTATAGTTCAAGGCACATTTCCTTAAGCATGATTTAAACTCATTTGAACTATAGTCTACTTCATCAAGTAAAGTTACCTCTTCTTCCCATTGAGAAAGTTCTACATCAGAGCCTTCTAAGGCCATGAAGGCCATCATCTTAGTTCCTTCTTCTTCATCTTTTGAGCTTGATGAGCTGTAACCTTCGGAATTGCTCTAGATTTCAGCCATGAAACCTCTTCCTTTATTCATATGTTTCTTTTTAGGATGATAGTTTTTTTATCCTTTCCCTTTTTGTTGCCCTTTGCATTCTTCGGACATTTTGGAGCTATGTGTCTAGCTTTCCAGCAGGTATAACAAGTAATTTTTTAGTTAAAGTTTTGTCATACCTGTGTTTTGAGTATTCCTTTTCTCTTCTTCTGGAGCCTTCAGCTCTAACCCATTTTCTAAATTTCATCCACCAATGAGCCTTCATCTTCTTTTGCTTTTAGTGCGATTGATTTTTTCTTTAGAGGAGTCTTCTCTTGCACAACTTGTTTTGTTCTTGCCTTTAACAACAAATCATATGATTTGAGCCTGCCCAGGAGAGCACAGTGGTAATCTCATTTTGACACTGTGCTTCCCTTATGGCCCATATTTTGCATCCCATGAGCAGGTATGCACATCATCATCTTGCCATTGATCTCAGTAGTTGAGATCTCCTTTTATAGACCTTTCAGCTCACTTACTATAATGTTGAATCTGGTGTGCATATCAACTATAGTTTCTTCAGGTCCTTTATTGAAGTTTTCATATTGAGAGATAAGTGAGGATTTCTTATCTCTCCTTTCATCAGTAGATCCCTCTACCATTTCTGTGAGGGAGTCCCACATCTCCTTAACAGATTGGCAATCTACAACTTTCTGAAAGATATCATCCGACATAGTGGTGACAAGTATGTTCATAGCTTTTGCATTGTTGGCCCTAGCCTTTTTGTCATTTTCTGGCCATTCTGCCTTTGGTACATACACTCTCTTCCCATTAACATCAGTTATTGATGGAATAACAGAACCTATCAAGATGGAGTCAAAAATGTCTTAATCAATAAAGTTCATATATAGTTTAATTCTAGACTTACAAAAAGAAATTTTATTTAAATTGCGCACATAAGGTCTTATGCTTATGGTTGCATATTCTCTGGCCTGTGATGTGCTCATATTTGTGATATAAACTTTCTCAAGTGATTAGTCCTCTGAGGATCTTGTTGATCAATGTGTTAACCTTTTTCTGATCAACCTCCATCTGATACCATAGCGGACGATAATCTCTTGAGAAGTACTCTAGAGGGGGTGAATAGAGTAATTAAATTTGTAGATGATTAATTTAACTATTTTGCAGAATTTTATGGAATTCAGGTTATATCACAATCACAACATTTAATTGTTAATAAAAGAAGTGTGAAAAATGAAAGCGCGCAGAAAATGCAAATAACACAAACGACACAAGATTTTATAGTAGTTCCCCAATAAATCTAAGTATGCATGTTATTCTACTCACAAACAGGATTTCACTATCACAGTGTGGGGATTTTGATAAGGATCCCATAAAACTAGGAGTTGTTGATAAGGTCTCTCCAAATCGAGTGAGTTGTTGATAAGGAAGCTCAACCATGAGTTGTAAGGTCTCTCCAAACCGAGTGAGATGTTGATAAGGAAGCTCAACCAGGAGTTGTTGATAAGGTCTCTCCAAAACTAGTTGAGTTTTTGATAAGGTCACTCGAACCATGAGTTATTGACAAGGTCTCTCCAAAACCAAGAGTCTTTTTTAAGGGAGACTCAATGAACCAAGAGTTATTGATAAGGTCTCTCCAAACCAGTTAGAATCTTGTAAAGGGATATTCAAGAACTCTTTTAGCAGGTTGATTTTGCGTTTCCACAATGTGTCCGTCAGCAACAGATCTTTGCAGTAACTAAATAATTTAGCATTAAGATTTCATCTTTTGCTAGCAACATCGATTGTGTGCTTTATGATAGTCTTTTCCACCTAAGTTAGAGATAACTAGGAGAATTAAGAATATGGATTTCAGAGATCGAGAGATGATGGCATCCACTTTCAAATCGTTGCAAGATAGTTAATCAAGCATTTCATAAAGATTCTTTCATAAAAAATCATCACAATAAGCAAAGGAAATCAATATACAAGATTATTTCTCAAAACTGATTTTTCTCCAATTAAGTTGGTAAAAGTATTCTTAAGTAAACATTGTTTAGTTTTGTTGTTATTGTTAATTGTTCATTATTAAAAACTCACTCTGATTATTCCGCTTGAATTTAAAGAAAAAAGGTAGAGCTAGTACTTGCGAGCACTAAATTAATCACTTCTCCGAGGGAACAATCTTTTCTCACTTTATATTACTTGATTCGACATGTGCACTTGCGTTAAAACGTAAATCTATTTTGGGTGTATCAAGAATTGCAAGGTATTTCTGATCGGCAGCAAGAGAGTCGTGCGAGAACGAAAGAGACAGCCGACAGAAATTACGAGAGCTGATTCATGATTAGCGATTAGGGTTTTTCAAAATAACCCTTAGGTACTTATAGACGACTTCTCCAACGACTATAAACGCAAATTAGGGAAAACCTTCCACGTGTACTGTACATGGCGGAAGCCCTAAAGGAAAGTCGTTCGTGATTTGAAAAAGAAACAGCGCTGAACCAATTCGTCGGATAAAAGAAAACTACTCGACGAATTTGTCTTCGACGAAACTTTCTTCGACGAATCCTTCTTTGACGAAATCTCTTCCGACGAAAGCTTCTTCGATGAAAACTCTTAGAGACTTAAAGATTAGACGTGAAGAAATATAATAAAGATTCCACGAGTAGAACAACATTACTCGACGAAAGATATTTATCATTCGATGAAAATGACAGTTACTCGATGAAAACACTTAGGAATATTTTTCTTCCAAAACTTAAGAACAACAACATTTTCCTCTTAGCTTCTCCTTTGTGTTTGAATAAGAAGTACACCCCAATAGAGAGATTTCACATGAGTCAACACTTTGGTCTATACAATGAGGAATTATATTGCATAGGCCTGTGTTTTATGACTCATTAAAACCTGACATTGGTTTGTACTTAGTCATTTAGAATCTGCAAACACATAACTCAAAAGGTATATCAAATACAATATCAATTCACCTTAGTTTAAGAGATACTTCTTCAAATCAAGATTATTGTGGCTACAATACCCAACAATCTCCCCCTATTTGAAGAAGTCAGAACCCTATCTACTAAGATGAATTGCACACAAGAAGAATAATAAACACAAGCAATAATAAATATCAAAGTGAAAGAGATAGCAATAACATTCATATATAAAAGTTTTTTTAAGGGTTTGACATGCAGTCACAACACATTGCTTAATGCATCTTGGCCTTTCTCGACCTGCTCTTCTTCAACTGCCTGTCAAAATAAGCCTTGGGCTTTGGATAATACTTTGGAGGAGGAGGAGCACTTGGGTTGTTGAAGCCATGCTCTCCGAAATGAATTTTTCTTTTTAGCTTTGATGCTTTCAGCTTGTTGATTTCTTCTTGATCATAATAATTCTGAGGCTCTTCATTTGAAATCTCGATCAAATTGAAGGTGTCCAAGATTATATTTTTGGAAATAGGACTCAAGTTTTCACCATGATTTCTTCTTTCTTCCCTTGGTTCTCAGAACACTATGCCAGCTCCCCTTCTTTCTCTTTCATCTTGAACATGTCTTCTTTCTGTGCTAGCCTTTTGCTTTTTAACAGGATGCTTTGAAGATTCTACAATCTCCTCCAGATCAGACCATACATGAGAGTAAGAAGCAGGAGGGACATATGGTTGTTCAAACACTTGCTCAGGAAAAGCTTGCTCTGGATAGACTTGATCTTGAGCATAGGAGCCTGGAGCTCTTCCTGTGAAAACATCATGAAGCTATCCAACATTTTGAGATTGATAAACATTGCTTTCTTGAAATCTGCTCTCTATTATTCTGTTTAGATCATCCATCTTAGCTTCCATATCCCCCCCCCCCCCTTCTAACTACTTCAAGAAGGGTTTGGAGAATTTCATCTTTGAACTTGCTTATTGCAGAATGAATGATATAAGTATTACCACTTTCTGCCTTGAGTAACATATCTTGACCTCTATCAATTGTGTCTGCTTTCTCATAGAGAGAAGACATGCCTCGGGCAGAAAGATTCATAGCTTCAGCAGCTTTATCAAATTTTTCATCAAGTTCTCTTCTTAGAATGCCCATATTATGATTGATAGCTGCTAGACCATTATTAACATCTTTCTCAACTTCTGAAATTTTGTTGTATACTTGCCTGAGAGAAAATTCTATATGCTCAGCCTGAGTACTGAGCAGAGCCTCAATTGTTTGCATAAGTCATTTGGAGAGGTTGCTGCAGGAGCAGGTCTGGAAGAAGAAGCTTTAAAGTTCTCACCAAAAGACACAAAATTGTGGGAATCTTCTTGGCCTGGAGAAGCAGGATCATGCTTAGAATGTACATCCTGGAGAGGTTGATAAAGTACAATTGCAGTTGAGTTGATCTCATCTTCATCTATTTTAGATGTCCTGCTCTGCTCCCCCTCAGAGCTTGTAATTACCTTAGTATGAACATAATTAGAGGATGGTGCTTCACCTGCATTAGAGGGAGGTCCACCAAATGTGGAAGCCTTGCCCTGATCAGAAGGTTCCTTGCCAGAAAAATGAGTCTTGATGACTCTATCAACCAGATTTGAATTTATTTCAGCACTTGGGTCCTCACCACCATCACTGTCTTGATCAGTACCATCATCAGCACCTGGTTTCTCTTGATCACTGGCTTTAGGAAGGGAGATAGGAGAATGAACAGGAGAGGGTAAAGGAGATGGATTGGCTGGAGGAGCTACTGGAGAAAGACTTGGACCTTGAGTATTAAGGTCCTCCCCTGACTGATTTCACCTTTTTTTTCTTCTTATTCTGCCTTGGAGCTGCTTCCATGTCCTCGTCTGAATCAACTATAACAGGCCTCTTTAGACCAGGCCTCACTATTTTTCTGTCCCATCTCTGAATAATTGAGGAGTCAATTTTCTTCATGGGATGCAGAGCAGTCCCGGATGCCATATCAAACAATTGACCATCCATTTGATTCAAAAAAAAGAGTGATGATCCTTCCAAAGTTCGGAGTCATCAAACTGGCTTTAATTTTGTCAAACAAAATCAATCCCCAGTCGACCTTCTTCCGGTAAATAATTCCTGGCACCATTTTGAACATATCATTTGAAAGGTAGTCGTGAGAACCTACCTTGCAGAGAAGGACCTTTCCCAAGATATCAGATAATAGCTTTCCTTCCTCATTCATATTTTTCCTTCTAACATATTTGGTGCCCCTTGGCAAACCACAGAAAAGTAGAGTTCTGACATGGTCATTCTCGAACAGGCAATCTTCTTCATCTACCACTGGCAACCTCAGAAACTTTGTTAAGCGAGAGTGCTTCATTTTGATAATTTTTCCTTTCACAGAAGACTTGATAACTCTCCCAGAGTGACAGACAGAGGCATTTTTGAAGAACTCGATCACATCCTTCTCTAGAACTCGACAAGGATGCTCGAGAACAAAGGACAACCCAGCCTCTTCCAAGCAGATAACGACATTCCTGAACTCATCTGAAGCAGAGGCGAATCCTGCGCACACGAGCTTTCCCCCTACATCGAGAAATCCATGGCTTTTCCTAGACATAGCAAGAGATAGCGAAGAGAACGGCGGACGGAAGATGAATCGTTGGAGCTATCGAGGGTTTGGCGACGGAACAAGTATTGTGACGCGTGAAACCCTTAAGCCCTTTTATATAAATTGAAAATTTTGAGAGAAAAGAGGCGCGTACCTTATTTTAATAGGAAATGACTCTTCAGATCCAATAGGTTTAAAAATAGAGACGAAAATTCTGACTCGACGAAATTTTGTGATGAGAAGAAGCAATTCGTCGAAGGCCATAATGTCACTCGACGAAAGGTCAGTTCGTCGAATATAATAGGTTCACCCGTCGAAATGTCAGTTCGTCGAATAGAGTAAGTTCACCCGACGATATGCATAATTACTCGTGAAATTGACTTGTCTTTTCTCGAGTAAGTCTGAGTGTCTGATTTCTTTGCCTTCTCTTCAAGATTCTTTGTTCATCATACCAAGTTCTAGCTTGAAGAAGTTGAACTTGACCTCATCAAGCGGCTTCGTAAAAATGTCTGCAATTTGCTTGTATTTTGGAACATAACTGAGTTTTATGTCCTTGTTCTCCACATACTCCCGGATGAAGTGATAGCGGATCTCTATATGCTTTGTCCGATTGTGGGATACTGGATTGTTTGCAATTTCTATAGCACTTGATGAGTCGCAGAACATCAGAATCTCCTTCAGGTTCAAATTGTAGTCTTCTAGCTGATTTCTGATCCACAGAAGTTGTGCACAACAACTGCCTGCGGAGATATACTCCGATTCAGCAGTTGAGATAGCCACACAATTCTGCTTCTTGCTACTCCACGAGACAAGCCTCTTTCCAAGGAATTGACATGTCCCTGAAGTGCTTTCCTGTCATCCTTGTTACCTGCAAAATCATCATCTGAAAAACCTGTTAGCTCGAAGTCATTACTTCTTGGGTACCATAAGCCAAGATTTGGTGTGCCTTTAAGATATATCAAGACCCTCTTTGCACCGGCATAATGAGATTCCTTAGAGTTCACCTGAAATCTATCACATACATATGTGGAGAACATTATATCTGGTCTACTAGCAGTGAGGTAGAGCAAGGATCCAATTATGCTTCTGTACTTGGTTTCATCAAAAGGTTTCCCTCTCTCATCCTTGTCCAGAGACATAGCTGAACCCATTGGAGTCCTCATAGAGGTTGCATTCTCCATTCCGAATTTCATAATTAACTCTTTGGTGAACTTCGTCTGAGAGATGAAAATTCCATCTTCAGATTGCTTCACCTAAAGTCCTAAGAAATACTTCAGCTCACCCATACTAATCATTTCAAATTTCCCTTGCATTAAGTTAGAGAACTTTTTGCAAAGGTTATCATCCGTAGATCCAAAGATAATGTCGTCGACATAGATTTGCACTAGCAAAATCTTGCCTTTTACTTCCCTAAGAAATAATGTCTTATATATCTTTCCTCTTGTGAACTTGTTCTCAAGAAGAAAGCTAGATAGCGTCTTATACCAAGCTCGAGGAGCTTGTTTGAGACCATATAAAGCTTTACGTAAATAATAAACATGATCAGGTAGAGAGGAGTCAACAAAACCTGGAGGTTGTTCTACGTATACTTCTTCCTTTAGATTACCATTCAAGAAGGCCGACTTCACGTCCATTTGATAGACTTTGAATCCCTTGTGAGCAGCATACACTAGAAATAACCTGATCGCTTCGAGTCTTGCCACTGGAGCAAAAGTTTGATCGAATTCGATCCCTTATTCTTGTCTGTAACCTTGAGCAACAAGTCTGGCCTTGTTCTTGATGATTACTTCATCTTCGTCCAACTTGTTTCTGAAAACCCATTTTGTCCCTATGACATTTTGTCCTTTGGGTCATGGTACTAGCTTCCAAACTTTGCATCTCTTAAACTGATTGAGCTCCTCTTGCATTGTAATGATCCATGAGGCATCGTTCTTTGCTTCATCGAACTTCTTTGGCTCAACCTGTGACAGAAAGCTTAAGTGCAAAACTTGATTAACTGTACCTCTTCTTGTTCTCACTCCAGCACTGGTTTCACCGATGATTTGATCAACATGATGATCTCTTTGGTGTCTAATCATCAGGTTTCTTCCATCATCCATGCCACAAGGAGGTAATTCCACTTATGGGGTCTCTTCTTCTTCTTGAGATTCTTCCTCAGGTGGAATTGGAACATTCACTTCTGTAGACTTTGGAGCATCTTCCTTTGGTGCTTCTTCCAAGTGAAGTTCTTTGAATTTTGCACCTGCATCTTCAACAAATACACTAGAAGAGCTGTCATGAAGCATGCTCGTCTCATCAAAAATAATATTATAAGTTTCTTCTACAACCAGGGTTTTCTTATTGAAAATCATATATGTCTTACTATGGCTACTATAACCTTCAAAACATTTTTCACTAAATTTAGTTTTGTAATACTTCCCATTATTAAGTACGAAGCATTTACTGTCAAAGATCCTAAAATAAGATAAAGTTGGTTTCCTGCCTTTCAGAAGTTCATAAGGAGTCTTATGATGATTCTTGTTGATTAGTGCTCTGTTTTGCACGTGACAAGCAGTGCTGATACCTTCAACCCAAAAATATTCTGGCAGTGAAGAATCACTCAACATTGTCCTGCAAGACTCTATGAGTGTTCTATTCTTTCTCTCGGCGACTCCATTTTGTTGTGGAGTACGAGGAGATGAAAACTCATGAAAGATAATTAAGATTTCACAGAACTCTGTCATAGCACCATATTTGAATTCTGTTCCGTGGTCACTTCTGATTTTGACAACGGAGCAGTTCAATTCATTCTATATTTGCTTGACAAAATTAGTGAAAGAGTCAAACGTATCTGACATGTGTTTTAGAAAGAATACCCAAGCAAAACGTGAGTAGTCATCAACAATAACCAAAGTATAAGCTTTACCTCCTAAACTTCTGATTGGCATAGGACCAAATAGATCCACATGGAGCTAGCAGATATAAGCATCTGGTAGAATATTTGTCAATTACGCTCTTAAAGGTAGCTCTAGTCTGCTTGCCCATTTGGCATGCATGACAAAGTCTCTCTTTAATGCACTTAAGATCAGGTGCATCACGAACTAAATTGTGAGAAAATAACATATTTATAGTTTTGAAATTTATATGTGCTAGTCTCTTGTGTCACTGGTCACAAAGAGATGCACTATCTTTTGCTAAAAAACACACTGGTGTAGAAGAGTCTAAACATAGAAAATTTAAACAGAAAATATTTTTACTCCGAGTGCCAGTTAAAATCGTTTCTGACGTGTCAGACGACTTTATCAAGCACTTGCCCTTGTAGAATTCTACCGTATAGCCTTTGTCACATAGTTGACTTATGCTAATAAGATTATGTTGTAATCCTTTAACATAAGCCATGCCTGTGAAAGAGACTATACCATTTGTAATCATATCGTAGCCTTTAGTAATTCCCCGATCAGATCCGCCAGAGATAACCTTTTGGGCCATCTTTCACTGGGTTATAATCCTGTAGAAGGCTTCTTGTCCCGGTCATATGCCGTGAACATCCACTGTCCAAGTACCATATAGGAGTTTTATTGGCCTTTGGACATACCTGCAGCCAATAATCAATTGCCTTTAGGAACCCAAACAGTTTTGGGTCCTTGGCTCTTCGTTAGATGACCGCCACTAGGAATGTTAACCTTGCGAGGGGTCATTCTTGCATTGTTAACCCGTGGAGTCTTGACATTTATCAGATTAAACCAACAATCTATGGCAAAGTGACCAACCTTGCCACAACACCAACAGTCAAACCTGTTGTATCTTCTTTTTCCCTCCTGTTTGACTTTTTGAATGAGAGGTCTAACAGGAGTAACTTTCTTAGAAGTAGAAGCCTTGTGGTTGCAACAAACACATGGCTCCTTCTCATGAGATTTTGTCACAACAGTCTTAACTTTTGGTGCTTTCTTAGTTGCTGATCCATGTACAAATGAACCATAGTATTTAAGGACTATTTCTTCATATGGTGCCTTGAAAGCAGTCATTCTGAGGCTTCGGGGATGGCTCCATCCCTGGTTACTCTTACTTGACTCAACATGAGTTGGTCTCGTAAAGTGACCGTACATGGATTCAAAATCATATGTGTTTGTGGGAAACACTACCTTTTTGAATGAGGGTTGATTTTGATCAGCCTTCTCTTTGCCTTTAACGGCTCTTCTCTTGGCATCCTTACTTGTCTCAGCCACATGACCAAGACCACTACCCTTAGCAGGAGCAGAGAATTTATCGATGATTGGAAGAACAGTTTTTGGCTTTGAGAAGCTTTCTACAAGTTTCCTTTCCACCACTAGCTTCTCTTCTAGTTCATCTATAAATTTCTCCTTCAGGGTTAATAACTCAGCGGAGTTTTTTAACTCATCCTTCAGGAGTTGGACTTCATCTTTGAAAGGATTCAATCTTTCGATTTCCTCTTTCAGTTCAGATTCCAACGTCTTGAGAGATTCAACCTGTTTTGACTAAGATTTGACTACCTTGCGGTATTTGTCAAATCCCTTCAAAAGGGCTTTATACTGAGTCATTAACTCTGAATCCTCCTCTGAAGAGTATCCTTCATTTGCATTGGATTCAGTTTCAGATGCAGAAAGAGAAGTATGAACGATTACCTCCCCCTCATTTTGGGTGTTGTAGACGTCTTCATCTGATTGTGCCATTAGCCTGAAATAGGCTTCCTCATCCGAGCTTGATTCATTTGAGTCGCTGTCGCTGAGAGTCTTTGGCTTCTTTGCAATGAAGCTCTTCTCAGCTTTCTTCTTACTCTTGAAGGATCGCTTTTCTTCTTTCTTTGATCCTTCTTTCTTCTTGTATGGGCACTCCACAATGACATGCCCTGGCTTATTGCAGCAGTAGCAAATAATGTCAGAAGAAATATGTTTGTTCGGTTTAGAGTTATACCTGTCATTTCTATTGCCTTTCTTGTGATGGTCATCATCACGCCTTGATCTTCTGTGGTCGTAGGAGGAAGACTGATTCTGTCTTTATCTTCTTTTATTGAGCAATCTTTTGAATTGCTTGGAGAGAAGAGAGAATTCTCCATCAGATATATCGGAGCTTGAGGGGCAAGCTTCAGATTCTTCATCTTTTATCTGATGGTGTTCTCCTTATAGGTGACACAGCCTTGCTTTTTCTTGAACTCTCTGCCTTGAGGGCAACTAACTTGTCTCTTCCAGAACTCCTGCTCCCTTCCTCTTCGGCTCGTCTTATGCTCAGTTTAAGCTCATGTGATAAGAGCTTCCCGAACAATATTTGTGGCTCCATGGTAGCCAGCTTTCCAAATTCTCTGATCGCTATTGTCTTGGTATCCCATTCTTTCGTCAGGGATCTCAAGAAGTTGTCATTCAGCTCACCAACAGAGAATTCTCGGTCATAGTTTCTTAGACCGTTTACTATCTTGAAGAATTTTCCATAAGTCTCGGAAATGGAATCTCTCGGATCTTGCTTAAATGCTTCATATTCTTGATTCAGCAAAGATCTTCGGTCATCCCTTACCTCTTCCGTACCTTCCATCAGAACAACCAGAGTCCCACATTTCCTTAGTTGACTTACAGTGAATAAGATTTTGCAACATAGAGTCGTCCACTGCTCCTGCTATGATGTTCTTTGCCTTCTTGTCCAATGCGACAAGTGCAATCTCATCTTTGGTTAGTTCCAACATCTTCTTAGGAATCATAATGGCTGAATTTATAGAAGATGGCTTTGTCGGAACGTGGGGACCTTCTTCCACTATTTGAAAGATTCTTGGATCTGCAACTTCCATGTAGACTCTAACCCTTTCCTTCCACATGAGGAAGTTTTCCTTAGTGCAAACGGGCAACTTGACAAAGGAATCCTTGGATCTTTCCATTCCAGACATACTGGCTCTTGCAACTAGATGAAGAGATCTTGTTCAAGGTGTTAACCTTTAGAGAACAACCTAGCTCTAATACCAATTGAAAGTATCTAGTCGCAACCTAAATCACTTAGAGGGGGTGAATAGGTTGATTCTATGGCTTTTTGCGGAATAAAAAATATATGAGTAAAAGCACACAGAAACACAAGCACAGCACAACACAAGGAATTTATAGTGGTTCCCCGATGTGGGTAGTCCACTTTCCCGTCTTGCCTATCTAGCACTCCAAGGCTAGATTCAGCTACTTCACCAAACTCAGATTTATCCAAATCTTACAACTCGGAGCAAACTACTCCTACACAAACTCGGAGAAAACAAAATCTCTCCTACAACTCAGAAGCAAACTTCCTACAAAAGTGAGTAAAGGTGTTTTTACAAAAAACACTTAAGATTGACAATCAATCTAACTTAGAAACTCTAGGGAGAGTTCCTTTCTTCAGATCTGAGAAAAGAAATGTGTTCTTCCTTAAAAAAAGTGTCCTTCAGTCGATTGAGAGCAGAGGAAGAAGAAATCTTTGAACTTTGAAAACTGGATCTGAACTTTGAGAGTCGAAAGAATCAAGAGGTTGATTGAGAGAATCTGAATCAGTTGATCTTGTCGACTCTAACTCTTGAAGGAGAATCGCAAGGTATTTCTGATCGGCAGCAAGAGAGTCGTGCGAGAACGAAAGAGACGACCGACAGAAATTACGAGAGCTGATTCACGATTAGCGATTAGGGTTTTTCGAAATAACCCTTAGGTACTTATAGACGACTTCTCCAACGGCTATAAACGCAAATTAGGGAAAACCTTCCACGTGTACTGTACATGGCGGAAGCCCTAAAGGAAAGTCATCCGTGATTTGAAAAAGAAACAGCGCTGAACCAATTCGTCGGATAAAAGAAAACTACTCGACGAATTTTTCTTCGATGAAACTTTCTTCGACGAATCCTTCTTCGACGAAATCTCCTCCGATGAAAGCTTCTTCGACGAAAACTCTTAGAGACTTAAAGATTAGACGGGAAGAAATATAATAAAGTTTCCACGAGTAGAACAACATTACTCGACGAAAGATATTTATCATTCGACGAAAATGACAGTTACTCGACGAAAACACTTAGGAATTTTTTCTTCCAAAACTTAAGAACATCAACATCTTCCTCTTAGCTTCTCATTTGCGTTTGAATAAGAAGTACACCACAATAGAGAGATTTCACACGAGTCAACACCTTGGTCTATACAATGAGGAATTACATTGCATAAGCCTGTGTTTTATGACTCATTGAAACCTGACATTGGTTTGTACTTAGCCATTTAGAATTTGCAAACACATAACTCAAAAGGTATATCAAATACAATATCAATTCACCTTAGTTTAAAGGATACTTCTTCAAATCAAGGTTATTGTGGCTACAATACCCAATAATTGCCATTACTTTTGGTGCAGACATTTCTCTTACCGAGTGCACTCGATCGAGCTGGCTCGGGTTGTTATAAGCTAATCAATATTGAATTGTCAATTTCTCTATTTTTGCGATCTTTTATTTTTGATTTGCTGTTAATCCTTGCATATTGAAAACCTTGGTTTCTTTCTTGCTACCACTTGCACTTTCTTGCTGAGGCATTCTTTTCTTTTGAATGTCTTAGGCTCGGAGCAGTAACAGTCTGGGTAGTGGAGTTGGTGTTCTTCGGAGCTGCGGCTAGTTATAGTTGTTTGTTTTCCCCTCACTGTTGTGAGGTAGTTGTTTCTTTTGCCCCAACTTAGACTTATGGCTTGTTTTCTATGGGTTCGTTTCAAGTTGTTGACGCCCATATTTTAGTTTTCTGATGTTAGACTACGTGCTAGCTTTTCTGCTGTTACCTACTAGTTAATTTGCATACTTGTTCTCTGGGAAGTTTTTTGAAGTTTTATGTTACTTACTAGCTCAATGATTTGTTTGTATGATGGAAATATGAAATACAATTTTGTTTCATACCATAAAATATGTTTGAAGATAAGGTTGAAAAAAAAAGAATCATTAATATTCACAATTGAATTGACACAATATGTACGTGAGGACTCATTGAAAATGCAACTTAATTTTGACATCTTAAATTGGTGGAAAGTAAACTCCTCAGGTTTTTCAATATTATCTGAGATAGCAAAGGACATTCTAGTAATTTCAATATCAACAGTTGTCTCAGAGTCGGCTTTTACCATTGTCAGACATGTTTTGATCCATTTAGAAGCTCATTGGCACCAAAAACAGTCAAAACACTTATTTGTAGTCGTGACTGGTTGCGTTGCAAGATGAGTCTAACTGAAATTGAAGAAATGATAATTGATGCAAATTTTCTTGAATAGATTGATAAAGGTAAAATTTGTTTTACGACAATCTATAAGGCTTTCAAATTTAAGAGTGCTTTCATAGTTTCATATTTAACAATATTTTATTCTTATTTTTAGACTTGAAGAATGAGACTTGTGTCAAAGAAGAAATACATATGGATGAAAATTAAATAAGGTGAGTGAAAATAAAATATGTTGTACTTATTGTTTCCATTTTGAACTAATTCTATAAATTTATTTTAAATAATATTAAATTATTTTTTTAGTGCACTAGTTAATCTAAATGTTGTACTTATAGTTCAAAATGTTGTTGTTTGTATTCATAAATGTGTTAATTTGTACTCATCTGACACTAAATTGATTTTGCTGTGTTTAACTGCACTTGTTAATCTAAATGAGTGAAAATTGTGCACGAGTAAGGTTAGATCTTTCCAATGAACTCGAGATTAAATAGAACATGTATGTAAATATTTTTGGGAATGAAATATTGCAAGAGTTAATATTCTCTTTTCAATTGAATTAGATATCGGTCCCCCAAATAAATGGATGTCAATGACGAACATGAGTCTTGTGGTGATTTCGTTCCATAATATAGTTTGTCCAAATTTTAAAGTCTCGCTTTTTTTCCATTGAATTCTCCACCGCCGCCTACTCGACGGCTAGTTACAACGATTAGTTGCAAAATCTTCTCTTGACGAATATCGACGAGATGATTTAATATGTTTTCTTACAATTTCTAAAATTTAATCTTTACGTACTTAATTGCTGCACTAATATACCGTTAATTTAACTTAGGAGCTCCATAAAAGTACTCCTTTGTCTATAAACGATAACTATTTTATAATATAATTTATTTTTTATGTCTTCAAAGTTAAGAGTGTTTTCCTAATATAGAAGAAGAAGAAGCAGAGATGCAGTGAAAGAACTTACCGATGGAGAAATCCGAGCCGCCCAACTTACAAAGAGGATCCTCACCGGAGCACTTGGAGCTTAGTGGAAGCTCCGCCATGGCCGGGTAGCCGGCGGTGAATTGCTCGTAAAGCAGCCCGTTGTTGAATGACTCTCCGACTCCCCGAGGCTCCTGAAAACAAACATCAAAGTGGCCGTTGCTCCCCTGTCTCAACGCCGGAGGGGGAATTGCCTTCTCATCTCCGGCGAAGCCCAGGAAGAATTGGGTCGAAGGGTGCTCCATCTTCATGGAGAATAGTGAAGATTGAAGCGGAGGAGGCGGCAGGCTGAGCTCAAAGTTCCCGTGCAAGTAATCTCCGCCTCCGTCATTGCTGAACAGAGTGTTCGCCGACGGAGAAACAGAGGTTAGGAAATTATTTTGGTGGTTCTGGTTTTCGAGGAGCATGAGGGACCCTGGCCTTTGGTTCATAAACGCCACTCGACGCTGAATTTCCGGCGGATAAAGAGGCAGCCCCGCCCTCTGCCGGCGTTTGATCCTCGTGTTCCAGTAATTCTTTATCTCGTTGTCAGTTCGCCCAGGTAACTATACCAAAAAGAATCAAAAGCAAATAAGAGAGAAATGCATAGAGAGAAAGAGAGAGAGATGTAGATAGCTAGAGGAATGAATACTTGGGCAGCCATCCGAGCCCATTTGTTGCCGAGCTTCGCGTGGAGCTGGAGAATGCGAATTTCCTCTTCCGGCGAAAAAGATCCCTTCTTGAGATTAGGACGGAGATGGTTAGCCCACCGGAGCCGGCAGCTCTTGCCGCATCGTTGAAGGCTGCTGTTCTTCTGAACAGCGTTCCAGTTCCCCTCCCCGTGTTTCCTCACGTACTCCAACAGAATAGCGTCCTCCGATGCAGTCCACGGCCCCTTCTTCAGCGACACCTGTCCCTCCACAGCTCCGGCGGCGGACTTCTCCGGAGTGATCACAGCCGTCTCCTCGGGTGCTCTCATCTTTTAAAACAGGGGAAATCAATTTCACTGCTCGGATTCTCCCCCAGTGAATAAGAACCGATTACTTATTTATTTCGTATAATGGCGAAGATGGTAAAACAATGAGAGTGATTAAGATATTTCTTCTCTGCCTACAGCGGTAGACAGAAAAAGAGAGAAGAAAGTAAACAGCAAAAAGCGGAGGTGGCGGTGGCCGCCGGAGGGGAAGGGGAAGCGTGATGGCTTAGGGGGGTTTTCTTCTATCCGGTGATATTTAAACCCTCAATTTTTTACATAATTATGCTCTGGCGCTGCTAGATAGTACCCGCGTTCGCGGCGAAAGGAGTGAAATTAGCTAATTTTCTTTTAGAAATTAAATTAATTATTTTTGCAGTTATTTACTGAATTTGGAGGTCCCGCTTTAAGAGCATCTACAATGAGAATCTCTATATTTAGAGATCCCCATTGTATTAGGTTCTCCAAATATGGAGAACTTGATTGTTCAACTCTAACCATGTTCTCCATATTTGGAGAACATAAAATTTTATATTAATATGTATATAGATATACCATAAAATTTTATATATAGTTATATCTTATATGTATATTCATATAATAATAAATAATAATAGGATAACTAATAATTAAAAGATATTCAATATTAGGCTCTTTTTGTAGGTCTCTGCAAAATAATTTTATCGATATATTATATATTATAGTTGAAATAATAATTTAAGAGTTATTTAAATTATAAACTACTAGATATATTTGATAAAATAATAATTAAATATTATAACATATTAAAATATTAAATAGAGCTCCTGCATTTTCTCTCTCCCTCTAAATTTAGAGGAGGAGATAGTGTATCTCTATATTTAGAGTCTCAAATGGAGACCGGTTGGAGGAATACAATTCTCCATTTATAGAGAATGGAGAACCATTGGAGTTGCTCTAAGATCGGCGGAGATAGCTCGCGAAGGGCCGTGCTCTGCGGTGTAGGGTGAGTTGTGATTTGTGAATGAGCTTGCAGGATTTCTGCCCTTTTTTTCTAAAAGAAAAGATTTTTTTTAAATGATATTAGCTTAATATAAGTGTAAGATATTTCCTCCTCCCCCCCCCCCCCCCCCCACCCCCCCCTAAAAAAATCTTAATAGGGAGTTTATATAAAATTTACTTTATTATTATTATATTGCTAAATAAAAAAAACATTTTTGTAAATACTCATGGGTTCTCCCAAAAGTCAACATGGTCGAATCGAATCAGCGAAACCGTGACCTCAATCGGCTCGACAAGACGATTCCAATGTATTCAATTTCGTGCAATTCTGAGTATGTTTAACCCCCTGAAATGGAGGTTGGAGGGGTTCACGGGGTTCCTGGCCCGAACTAGCCCGGGCCCGGCCCAGTCCAGGGGCGGCCTGGAACGATCGATCACCCCTACCGAGCGCTAGGGCTCCCGGTCGCGGCTCGCTACTAGGGTTGTGGGATACACAGCCGCCCCTCATTTTGGCCGTCGAAAAGGCCTAGGAGGGGCTCCCAGGGACTCTAGTGCTTGTGGGCACCCCTCTCCTCCTCTTTCTTCCTCCAACTATTCCCAAATAGCCAGTAATATCGTTTTGAGTTCGGAGCTTTGGAACTCATAACATCTTGACCTATTAACGAAATTTTAATCTGAAAGCGGCAATGAATTGCTCTCGAAAAAAGACTACTGATACACGGTGAATAGTATTACGCAAGTGCACGTGCCGCATCAAGTAATACAGAGTGAGAAGTGATCGTTCCCTCGAGCAAGGAACAATGGAAAATGTCAACATAGATCAGTGTTGGACATAAATATATATTAAGAGTATTTTTTTAACCAAATAACGCATTTTCTCTCATTTAGTTTAAATTTTATAACAAAATAAGGAGCAAGATCACTTCTAAATGAAGTGATGTCAACTACAAGATAGGTTATTCAATCAAAGATTTGTATGGAGTTTTGGCGTTTGGCCATTTCAACCAAACATTTCTTTTGCATACGTTTTCTGGAGCTCCGGACCTCCGAACGAGAAATCGTAGCCGCACGGGGACTCGTAGCGACGAGGCAAAGCTTCACTGAAATTTTCATCAAATTCCGAGCACTTTCATGATTCCAGCGAGGCGGACACCACTGCGTCGTCACTACTAGCTCCGACGAACCTGATCACCGCGCTGCTCGGATCCATCCGGGGAGCAAAGTTATCTAATCATTTTAAAGTTGATAATCCGAGAGACATAAACCGAGCATCACTAAAAACCGAGCTCACAGTGCAAACATCAAGCGTCGCACGACTACAACACTGAAAACTGCAGCATAGTTTCGAAGAGAGCACCCGCAAGCATAGTTCCAAAGAGCTTGCCCGCGACCACATAATCTTTAGAAATAGGTGAATATGTTAGATATTGAAGTGAGTTAACGCCCGGCGTTAGAGCTAACGTCGGCGTTAGCTCGACTTCTAGAAGGTCTTCCCTTTCCCTATAAATAAGAGGGAAGACCCCCACTTAGTAATATATGAGATTATTTTGAGCGAGATAGCAGAGAACACGGAGCGAGTTCGGCGAGTGACCTAAAGAGAAGGTCTGCAGAGAGAGAGAGAAAGTACTCGCGAGCTAACGCGGCGCGTTAGGAGTTAACGCCAGGCGTTAAGTGTGCGAGTGCAAGTGCAACTAGTGAGCTGCGAGTGTGATCAGAGAGCTTGCAAGAAGCGACCTAAGAGCTAACGCGGCGCGTTAGGAGTTAACGTCGGGCGTTAGCGAGTAGCAAGTGGAGGAGAAGCGGACACTGTCTGCGACCAAGTTTTTTCTTTATATCTTTTGACTGTTGTGAATCAAGTTGTATGCAACTTGTATTCAGTCTTGTCTGTTGCAAAGTGTAATCCTTTGCCAAGTTATAGTGAAGAGTTGTTGTTCATTATTTTGGTGTGTTTTTTGTCTTGGTGTCCTTAGATCCAGAAAATCTCACATGGTATCAGAGGTAGGTTGGAACAAGCACTGAGTAATCAATATGGACGGCGGAGGAGGCTATGCGAGCGGTCTTGGCATTGAGTTGCTAACTCAGACAAACTATAAGAAGTGGAAGTCATGCATGGAGAGATACCTACTCGGAGAGGACCTTTGGGAGGTTGTTGGTGGAGAAGAGCAGAAGGAAGTTCTGCCAACCGAAGGCAATGGTCCAGATGTGAGGGCTTGGAGGAAGACCAATGCCAAGACGGAGTTCACTCTGAAGAGAGCTATTGCTCCTGACTTGTTCGACCACATCGTGGGTTGCAAGTCAGCTTCTGGGATCTGGAAAGCCCTCGATGGGCTATTCAACAAGAAGAATGTAGCTCAGCTACAGTTCTTGGAGAATGAGTTGGCACAGTCCACTCAAGGGGAGTTGTCGATATCCACCATCTTCCTGAAGGTGAAGAATCTATGTGTAGAGATCTCGGCCTTGGATCCTGATGAGCCGATCTCTGAGGCGAAGCTGAAGAGGCACATACTTCGAGGTCTGCGGAAGGAGTATGTTCCATTTATTACTTCTGTGCAATAATGGGCTACTCAGCCTTCCTTACTAGAGCTAGAGAACCTGCTTTCGTCACAGGAGAGCTTGACGAAGCAGATGACTGGAGTATATATCTTAGGGGGAGATAGCGAGGTGCTGTTCTCAGGAAAGAAGAAGTCCTGGGACAAGAAGAAGAAGAACTCCGGAGATTGACCCTCAACGTCCTCTAAGCGCCAACCGACCTTATCTCGCTCTAGCGTTGAAGCGGAATACCACGGCGTTGCCAATGCCATTGCTGAAGCTTGTTGGCTCCCTCCATAACATTCTTCTTGAGCTGCAGTGTCCGCTTCATTCCACCTCTGTCATATACTGTGACAATGTCAGCGCTATATATCTCTCCGACAACCCGGTCCAACATCAACATACAAAACATATTGAGTTGGACATTCACTTTGTGCGCGAGAAAGTTGCGCTTGGCCACATTCGAGTTCTTCACGTCCCCTCCGCTTACCAGTATGCCGACATCTTGACCAAGGGCTTACCTCGTCAGATATTCCAGGATTTCAGAACCAGTCTACGCGTTCGCGACGCTGCCGCTACGACTGCGGGGGTGTATTAGCCAGCACATATCTTGACATTGGGAAAGGTTTTATTGTTGTATATAAGGCTCTGTTCAGGAGGGACTGGGGCGGTCTTAAGTTTCTCCCTTGTTTACAATAGCGACTAATCACAGTGCACGAGTTCATGCAGTTAATATTGGGGCCCGAGCACTTGTAAGTCGTACACTATAGGCCCCGACAAAACATGCATTGCTAGTTCTTCTTCATTTTTTTCATCACTATCCTTGTAGCTTACTCTAACTTCTACAAATAATATGGAAAGGACATATTCTGATCTTTATGACTTGTGTATTAGAAAAAACTGAATTATGCAATAGACCATAACACACTCCAATTGTAACAAATATAACAAATTCAAATGGATTATTGTATGATCGAGCGCGACTGAATAATAAATGAGAACATACAAGTGGACAAGTTTATGTCTAAAACCGCTACACCATATCATGCATATGGTAGCGCTCAAAAACCGCTACTGTAGGTGAAAAACCCGCTACTGTAGGTCTACGGTAGCGGTTGCGCGCGCGCTACATCCGCCGCCGTGGTCATAGGGTATGGTAGCGGTTACCCAATGTATTGTGACGTTTTTGCAACCGCTACTATAGGTACATCTATTGTAGCGTTTATGATATCCAATGGTAGCGATTATTTCATTTTACAGCAACGATTACGATACTCTATGGTAGCGTTTATGCTTATATTTGACAACATTTAAGATACTTTATGGTAGCATTTATGCTTATATTTGACAACATTTAAGATACTCTATGGTAGCGTTTATGCTTGCATTTGACAACATATATGCTTTTCTATGGCAGCATTTATGCTTGTATTTGACAACATTTATGATCTTCTATGCATGATATCATTTATGCTTGTATTTGATCACAAAATAAATTTTAATAAATTTATTTATTTGTCATTAAATTGAATAAAGAATATAGACAATAATAGATATAAAATCTATTTTGTGAAAAAAATATTTTTATTAATAATAAAAAGGTGGGAGATAGCCCAAACCCCTCAATACAAATCAATGGTGCACTTATCTATATTAAACTCAATATATACATGAAAAAAATTCATAATAAACAATCTGTTCATGAAAATTAATCTCTTTCTTCTTCACGGGATCGTCCTTGTATTCTTCCTTCTTCGGTGACTCCTTTAATGCCTCCTTCTTCATGGGTATAAGAATAGAAAAATAAAATAAGACAGGCGACTTGCTACCCTTTGAGTATCTGCTACAGTGGCAAACTTCACATGCCCAAAACCACGAAAACTACCATTTTCTTTTGCAGCAAGTTGCACCTCAATCACTTCTCCAGCTTTTTTGAAGAACTCAACCCTACATCCATAATGATTTTTATTAATCATGCAAGTATATAGTGAATGGGAAAAAAGGTAAAAAGAAAGATTGGGTAACGTGTGAAAATTGGTGGTAGTGTATATATATATGGTCATTTCCTAGAACCTCTCATCCAACTTTGCGCAAGCAAACTGCAACCAGCAGTTTGCGCAAGCAAACTGCAGCGGCAGTTTGCGCAAGCAAACTGCTGCTGGTAGCAGTTTGTTGCTGCTGCAGTTTGCTTGCGCAAACTGCTGCTGGCAGCAGTTTGTTGCTGCTGCAGTTTGCGCAATGCTTGCGCAAACTGCTGGCTGCAGTTTGCGCAAGCAAGCAAACTGCAGCAGCAGTTTGCGCAAGCAAGCAAACTGCAGCAGCAGTTTGCGCAAACTGCTGTCAGTTTGCTGCTGCAGTTCCGGTAATAAATTGTGTGTGTGCGTGTGCAAGAGACAAAAATCATACAAATCATCCTTTATAGGCTCAGATGGTAAATTTCCAACGAACAATCGCTTAGGCTACAATACAGGGAATAAAGATTATTAGCAAGCAAACATATGAAAATTACCCTGAAACTTAGGCTACCTACTCAATGAAGTTGTTATATACCTGATCTTCAAGTGATTTGCCAAAGCTTTTAACAGGAGCTTCATTGCCAAAGCCATATAATACACGTAGAAACTTTTGGAAGGTTCAAAATTTATGGATGATATGAAGAATGAAAATTGACCAGCCTTCCCTTGTGAAGTGAGTAGTTCCTGCTCAGCATGACACTGAGAACCCCTGGTAGCTCTGCCAGTGAAAAATTTAATAATATAGAATCAGCAAACTTTTCTAGAAATATATATAAAGGGAGATAGCTGATGGAAAAGTATGAAAGATTACTTTTCAATAAATATTGCAGTATCCAGCCAGATTGGTGGTTTAAAAAAACTATGGATGTGTTTTATCACTTTAAAGTAATGCAAAAGAAATAGTGCTACTTTTACAGGATTCAGTTGTTTTTAAGAAAATTCAACACGATTTGTATAGGTAAGAACTTTTCATTTGGAGCTTCTGCCACAAACTAATAAATATAGTTCAGATTTACACAGGATTTAATCAAAGGGTATGACAATGGAAATAAATGAAGCTCCAAAAGAGCTAGTCGGTGCTGTCCTTGGTCTGCATATATGACTATGTGACTATGTAAAATGAAATTTAAATAAATATACATACACAACACGTCCTCCGACCATTTACATATGTATGAATATACAACAGAGCTCATTATGTAGAAAGAGTAAGCTTCCACAACCTCTCTGCTAGAATTGCACAAATTAAAGCACGAAATTCATGGGCAGCTGGTGTAAATGACTTTCTTCACCGACACCTTCTTTCAAGCCATTAAATGATGAAACTTATGCTTAAAAATACCTCGCCGGTCAGGAAAATAAAGTTTATAATATTGTGTCTTCAAAGGATTTTTTTTTTAAAAACTGTATGAATAATGATTGATTTCAAAGGATTTTGAAAAAAAAAATGTTTACGCAAATATTATGTTCTGAAGGGCATGTAGTCACTACGATTCTCTTTAAGAACACTATAGGCAAGCATGAGGTAGTACACAACATTCCTCTATAATAGAGGCATCCCCCTTCTCTTTAAAATTAACCTCAGGATTAATTTGTTGGATTCACAATTTTGGATTTTATATTGAACATTAATTCTACTGGCTAGAAATTGAGTTATAAATTAAAATTTTTTGTCTCAAAAAAGTCAAGCTATCCATGCTCTTGGCTAGACATTGATTATAGTTAGAAAACCAAGGCACACTCAAAACTAACAAACCCCAAATGTTGGAATTAGAAAGTTATTAATCCAAAATGGAACCTCCAGATTCTATAAAATCGAGAGATCGATGTAGAAGGAATGAGAAATATGAGTAGGTTTCGAAGCCAGAAAATTTAAATACTTGGGTTACTTCCAATAAAAAAAATTAATCAAGGGAAGCAGAAGCTCAACATCATCGAGCTCAAATCCATGCTAAAAAGTAAGAAGGTAGAATTTGAAAGTGAGAAGGGAGAGATACCTGGCTATTTCGTGAAGAGCTTTTCAGATCGTCTCTCAAGCCCGAAAAAACCATACCTAATATAAGTTGTGTATTGGCGCGCAATATCATAGTGAATTACTTAAATTCATCGGTGCAATCCTCTCAAAAATTTCCTTAAACACCACGTTCTTCGTGTGTACGTCCTCATGACCATCAACCGTGTAATTCTTTACCAATAACCACGCGAAATTGAAAGGTTAATTTTTGATAGGCACGGAGAATTGGAAACTAATCTCTATCACCAACTTTTGAGACAAAAGATCACAATCCTACTAACGTTCAAGAGGTAAATCTATAAAAAATAACTTGACAACTATCTATAGAAAGTATTTTCACAACATCATTCAAAAAATTATTAACCACAAAATCAACTTCATAGCATTCAATAAATGGTATTTTGAGGAAGAAGCTTTAGCACAACCATAAGCATATAAAATCAAATCAAATGCATGTGAAGGATATATATGCACAACATAAAGCGCATAATTAAACATCAAGGAATCAATAGCAAATTCAGAACCGCATAGCTGTAATCCACAAAATCTAGCTTGCATAAGATGTTGTGATAAGACGAATATTGGAACCATACATGCGACAATGGGGTTGTACAGAACTAAATTTGGAAATTTAATTACAACATTCAAATTTAGCTAAATCCAAATGCAACATCAAGTAAGAAAGTAAAGACAGTTAATAAAAGAGTCACTTAATAATAGAGTCCTCCCGATTCATTGGACATTCACAAAAAATTTTGCACATTATTGAGACATGATTCAGAAAGAACATCAAGCACTTGGAAGCTAATTAGAAGAGGCACTTAATAAAATAAAGTGTCTCATTTATAAAAAAAACATCAACATGAAACATCACAAATTTTATAAAAATAGTCTCAAAATTTCAATTTCAATTTCTAAGTACTCAAATCTTCTTTCTCTCCTCCTAAATCATTTTTTTGTTCCATGACAACTCGCAAGAGAATTGAAAGATAACGAAAGACTAACTAAAAATGAAATTTAAAGTTAGAGATAAATGTCTTACTGAAGATTTAAGTTGCAAATTAGTTTCTTGATGTTCCAATGAGTCGCAGGTTATGGAAAAATATATGCTATCCAATGGATATGTATATTATTTCCATCCTATTCACACATAGCTATAACCCTGATCAAAAAATTGGAACAAAATTAAGTTAATGTAGAAGAATAAGAACAAAAAAATACTCAAAACAATCATCACTATCAAGACAAAATACCTGTCAAGAGCGAAGATCATCACCTCATAGACATCAAGGGTCACTTTGATGCACTTCCAAATCTGATCTTCCCCCCATGAATTGAGCATAAAGTGTATGAAGTTCTGCGGGAGGAAAATTATAGTGTACAAATTAAAATGCCATAGTTGGCCTCACGGGAACAGAGAGGAAGTTGGCATGCATTTCATTGGAGTAGAAAGATCACAAAGAAATACGAAAACCAAACACATTAATTTTATTATAAATTTTATTATAAACCAAACACATATAACTTATTGTAGAGCAACAATGAATAAATGCAATCAGCAGACATTCTTAGAACCATTCGTTTCTTGCAGTTGAAAAGCCGCGCAAATAGTAGAAAGAAATTTGTTTGAGTTTTTGGACGGACGTTTCTTGTGTGAAGTCGAATATTTGGCAATGGTGCCTTTTACCCGGCTCTTTGGGCATCCTGTGCAACTCACTAAAGTTGCTGCTGCAGATTTTTTAAATCTGGCTTCTACCACAGCATTGATGCAAGCAAAATTTGCACTTCTCTATCTTTATTGTATAGAGAAAGCCTCTCTTATTGTGGCTTTAGCTGAAAACATAAAGATGTGACATCAAATATTATTTGTTTTGCTACCTCTAGCTGTGTTACGCGCCAGAAATCCATCAAAGGTGAGTTCGATTCACCGTTAAATTCACTTGAGTTTTCTCCCTCTTTGAACTGTGAATGGAGTGTCTGTACTGGGACTCACTTGAATGTTCGATAGCCTCATCCCATCCTAATTATTTGGGGTTAATTTTAAGGATCATCAATTTCATTCACTACTTCTAAAATTATAAACTCATATATAACTAACATTATACTGCTGAATGCCTAAAGAAGCAAAGCACCTGGCAGCATTTATAGTGTGGATTCAACATGAGTCCTACAACTGTAAAAAAAGCATGAAGCAGCAGAACGGGGTTGACTTGAAATCGGAGAAGAAGTAGGGGAGAGGTACAGATACCTGTTGAATTGCTGGAGTAGAACAAATGCGAAGAGAAAACCTCCGCAGAACTGCCTTATATTTGTTGAAATGAAGCCTGGAATGAACAGAAGAATAGAAGAACTATGGAATTGCAGAGAGTACCTGTTGATCGTCGAGTACCTGAGAACGAATAAATGGCAGAGAAATCTGGAATGGAATGAAGAGCACCTGCTGTAGGAGGAGCTAAGGGAGATGGAAGAAGTGGGAAAACCTGGAATCGAATGATGAGTAGCTGATAATGAGGAGTGGTCGATGTAGATTGGCAGGACGATTTAGGGTTTTTGGTGCGAAACTATCCAGCACGAATAAATCTGGAGCTCCCGCAGTGGTCAGAAGCGAGGAAGGGTTTAGGGTTGGTGCCATCGTGGTATGGCTTGCGGTCGGCGTCGGCATTGGCGTTGGCAAAGAGAGATGCGTGGCCGGTGGAGAGGGCTCGGACGGAGGAGAGGAGGAGCGGGTAAATGAGGTAGTGGGCTACGGGATGTTGAAGATGAACAGGGCCGTCGGGGTTGAAGATGAACAGGGGATGCACGTTGACTTGAGCGGCGAGGCCGTCGGGGTAGAAGAGACGTACAGAGAGGATTGCGGCGTGAGTGCGGGATAAAGGGGAGGACGTGTAGCGGATTCGAAATAAGCGAAAGGGCAGCGGGATTCGAAATAAGCGAAAGGGCAGCGGGATTTGAAATCAAGAGAAAGGAGCGCGCGATTTTAGGATGGACGGTCTGATCTGTTGAACGAACGGTCCCCATGAGAAGTTTGTCTCACTTATTTAAAGGATTTTTGTTGCCATTATATATCTTTTTAAAGTAGTATATGACGAACGGTCCCGATGTGAGGAAGAAACGACGGGATCGTCGAGCGGTGCCCTAGCGCTTCCTTTGCGCTTTTCGTCCCGCGCGGAAAACTTACCTGGGCAAATGAGCGGCGGATGAAAAATATAAGGAGAAAACAAAATCAAAAATTAAGTTAATATGTAGTAGTTTGGGGATAATTAGGGTATGGTAGCGTTTATAATATATAGTAGCGGTTGTAAACGCGACCTTACAGTTCCTATGGTAGCGTTCTCCTGACCGCGACAAAATAACTGACACTGTAGGTATGTTATTCTATAGTAGCGTTTATTTATCTATAGTTGCGGTTCTAAACGCAGCCATAAATTTCTTTTGGTAGCGTTTACTAAACCGCTACAAAAAAAATGTTACCATAGGCATGATATGGTGTAGCGATCATGCAGTTAATATTGGGGCCCGAGCACTTGTAAGTCGTACACTATAGGCCCCGACAAAACATGCATTGCTAGTTCTTCTTCATTTTTTTCATCACTATCCTTGTAGCTTACTCTAACTTCTACAAATAATATGGAAAGGACATATTCTGATCTTTATGACTTGTGTATTAGAAAAAACTGAATTATGCAATAGACCATAACACACTCCAATTGTAACAAATATAACAAATTCAAATGGATTATTGTATGATCGAGCGCGACTGAATAATAAATGAGAACATACACGTGGACAATTAGTTTGTCTAAAACCTACCATACAGCTTGTGATATTGATGAAACATTCATACCCCCAAGATGGAAAATGAGACTACGAAATAGGCTGATATTGATACGGATATGTTTGATGTTGGGGTGTTGATCGCCTGTGGTACGAGATAGTATTGTCGAGGAATTATACAACGCTCGCACGTACACTTTTCAATCGCCTTATTTACAAACTCTACATGTCATAGTATTGAAGTGTTTGATGAATCTCAGTTCTTTCATCGCCCAGTTGAAGAGAAATCGATGGACAAGCCGATGCATTCCGAACATTAATGTTTGTTGCGGGTCGCTCGGGTGCTTTGGTAGACTGGTCGACTTGTACCGTCTTAGCTCGGAAGCGAACCGAGCGCGCTAACAGTCAAAGAGTAAGCTAGTAAGTGACACGAGAACTTTTAACATGGAAAACTCGGAAAGGGTGAAAAACCACGCGGCCGGAGCTGTGTCAGCCAACTTTCACTATCTTCTGGGGGATTACAATTAGAGACTTAGAGCTCGAGCGCGATAGTTCGCTGCTCGTTACAATGAGAGAGAGAGAGAGAGATCTCTAAAGGTGATAGGCCACCTCTCAGAAAGCTAAGTCATTTTCCTTCTGAGAACGGTAGTGAGAACGAAAGTGAGAATGCTGGTGAGAACAAAAGTGAGAAGGCCGAGTCGCCTTTCGCGACCTTCGAAGGCTCGAAGGAGATCTTCGAAGATTCAAAGGAGACGGCTCGCTACTGGGGTTGTGGGATACACCGCCGCCCCTCATTTTGGCCGTCGGAAAGGCCCAGAAGGGGCTCCCAGGGACTCTAGTGCTTGTGGGCACCCCTGTCCTCCTCTTTCTTCCTCCAACTATTCCTAAATATCCAGTAATATCGTTTAGGGTTCGGAGCTTTGTAACTCATAACATCTTGACCACTTAACGAAATTTTAATCTGAAAGCGGCAATGAATTGCTCTTGAGAAAAGACTACGAGATAGGCTATTCAATCGAAGATTTTTATGGAGTTTTGACGTTTGCCATTTCAACCAAACATTTCTTTTGAATATGTTTTCTGGAGCTCCGGGCCTCCAAACGAGAAATCGTAGTTGCACGGGGACTCGTAGCGACGAGACAAAGCTTCACTGAAATTTTCATCAAATTCCGAGCACTTTCATGATTCCAACGAGGCGTACGCCACCGCGCCGTCACTACTCCGACGAACCTGATCACCGTGTTGCTCGGATCCATCCGGGGAGCAAAGTTATCTAATCATTTTAAAGTTGATAATCCGAGAGACATAAACCGAGCATCACTAAAAACCGAGGTCACGGTGCAAACATCAAGCGACGTACGACTACAACACTCAAAACTGCAGTATAGTTTCGAAGAGCGCGCCCGCAAGCATAGTTCCAAAGAGCTTGCCCGTAATCACGTAATTTTTAGAAATAGGTGTATAATCCCCTTATCTTTTTCGTCATAGTAACCACATAATCTTTAGAAACATGTGTAATATTAGGGTAATTGAAAAAATATTCACTATAGAATTCTTTGTTTAGAATTAATTCACATTAAAAATAAAAAAAATTAAAATATATACCAACATATGATTTAATAAACATATATATCAACTAAATGAAATTGATAAATGTGCATTTATAAAAAAATGATTAATTTTTATATATAAATTAAGTATTATAACTTATGTAATCATAACACATAAAAAGTAAATGATAAAATGAGTTCAGGAGGGACTGGGACGGTTTTGACCCATTTGGTTTTTCTCTGAAGGATCTTACGACGGGAGCACCTCGTATGCAATGTGATAACTCGGGAGATCTCTACCCAGTTCGTCCGACCAAAACTCCTGCATCGTCCACTCCTGCCGCTCTCTCCTCTACTATTTGGCATCACCGACTTGGGCATCATGAGACTCCCGTTCTCAATATTCTTCGACATACAACATAATCATATCACATCTCATAGCCGTAACGGTAGTCCGATGTGTCAGTCGTGCCAGCTTGGCAAGCATATTAAACTCCTTTTTGTTTCATTCGTATCATGTACTTTTGCCTCTTTCGATATTATTCACAGTGATGTTTGGACTTCTCCCGTTTTGGGTAATAATAATTTCTGCTATTGTGTTATTTTTAGATGATTATACTCACTTCCTATGGGTTTTCCCTCTCACTCACAAATCTCAAGTGTATACTACTTTTCTTGCTTTTCGTGCCTTCAGTTCATGATACACACCCAGTTTGAAAAAGATATCAAAACTTTTCAATGTGACAATAGTCGCGAATACGATAACACGGTATTTCACAACCTATGTGCCCAACACGGCATGCAACTTCGTTTCTCTTGCCTCTATACTTCTCCGCAAAATGGCAAAGCGGAGCGCATGATTCGGACTCAAAACAATACCTCTCTCGCACCCTTCTCATTCATGCTTCCATGCCACCTACATACTGGCCTCACTCCATCCAAATGGCCGCCTATCTCCATAACATCCTCCCCACCACAGTTCTCCGTTTCTCCACTCCAACTCTCGGTCTATATCGTCGCCAACCGACCTACTCACATCTTCGTACGTTTGGTTGTTTATGTTATCCCAACCTCTCTGACACCGTCCAACATAAATTATTTCCCCGTTCCAAGCCTTGTGTTTTTCTTGGCTTTCCAACCAACCATAGAGGCTACAAGTGCCTTGGCATTCGCACCGACAAATTTATTATCTCCCGGCATGTTACGTTCGATGAACAAACATTCCCGTTCTCATCTCCGCACCCAACCCCGTCATCAACTTCCACCCTTCTCATTGACGAACCACCCTATCCTCCCCTCATCCTACCCACGGTTGGGCCGCAAGCTTCACTGTCACGATTACACCACCAGCCTGCTCCATCCACACCACTGAACCATCAACTCCACTCTCGGTTGGGCCGCACGATCACACCGCTTTCTCATCCTACGCCAGTCTCCACCCCACCATCACACCACATGACTACCCGTAGCCAACACGACATTACCAAACCTCGCACCCCCCTTAACCTTTCCATGCACACCGTATCCATCTCGCCTCTTCCCCAGTCACATGCCACCGCCCTCCATGACCCGCACTGGAAAGCTGCCATGACCGACGAGTTTAATGCTCTCATTCAGAACGAGACATGGGAGCTCGTTCCCCGGCCTAGACATGTTAATGTGATACGTTGCATGTGGTTGTTCAAGCATAAATTTCGCTTTGACGGGTGTCTTGAGCGACACAAAGCTCGTCTTGCTGTTAATGGCAGGTCTCAACAGGTTGGAGTGGATTGTGACGAAACGTTCAACCCGGTGGTGAAACCGGCGACTATCAGACTTGTCCTCAGTATTGCTCTCTCTAACTCCTGGCCAATTCACCAACTCGACGTCAAAAATGCATTTTTACATGACCGCTTGGAGGAACTCGTGTTCATGCATCAACCCCCCGGCTTCAAAGACCCATCTCGCCACAACATGTATGTCGCCTCCGCAAAAGTCTTTACGGCCTCAAGCAGGCTCCTCGGGCCCGGTATCACCGGTTTGCCTCCTTTGTCGCCACGATTGGCTTCTTTCACAGCAAGTCAGACCACTCTTTGTTCATATTTCGGCATGGCCATGACGTTGCATACCTTCTCCTGTATGTGGACGACATCATCCTTGTTACTTCGACCGATGCTATCCGGAAGCGTCTCATCTCCCTCCTTAGTGCGGAATTCTCCATGACCGATTTGAGCTTCCTTCATTTTTTTCTTGGCATCCAGGTGACTCAAGACAAAAATGACACTTTTTTGTCTCAAAATAACTATGCCACAGACATCATCAATCGGGCACACTTATCCAACTGCAACTCCGTCATCACCCCCGTGGATACTCATACCAAGCTGAGCGCCGACTCAGGTCCTCCCGTACCGGACCCTACTCTTTATCACAGTTTGGCCGGCGCCCTTCAGTACCTTACTTTTATCCACCCTGACATCTCTTATGCGGTTCAACAAATTTGTCTCCTCATGCATGACCCGCGCAAACCTCACTTGCATGCCCTCAAACGCATTATTCGATATCTTCAGGGCACTCTTCATTTCGGACTGCATATTTCTCCTTTGTCGTTGGACAAACTTGTTCTCTATACGGACGCCGACTAGGCTGTCCTGACACTCGCCGATCTACCTCCGTATATTGTGCTTTCCTGGGTGATAACCTCGTCTCTTGGTCCCCTAAGCGCCAACCGACCCTATCTCGCTCTAGCGCTGAAGCGGAATACCGCGGCGTTGCCAATGCCGTTGCTGGAGCTTGCTGGCTCCGTAACATTCTTCTTGAGCTGCAGTGTCCGCTTCATTCCGCCTCTTTCATATACTATGACAATGTCAGCGCTATATATCTCTCCGGCAACCCGGTCCAACATCAACGCACAAAACATATTGAGCTGGACATTCACTTTGTGCGCGAGAAAGTTGCGCTTGGCCACATTCGGGTTCTTCACGTCCCCTCCGCTTACCAGTATGCCGACATCTTCACCAAGGGCTTACCTCGTCAGATATTTCAGGATTTCAGAACCAGTCTACGCGTTCGCGACGCTGCCTCTACGACTGCGGGGGTGTATTAGCCAACACATATCTTGGCATTGGGAAAGGATTTATTGCTGTATATAAGGCTCGGTTCAGGAGGGACTGGTGCGGTCTTAAGTTTCTCCATTGTTTACAATAGCGACTAATCACAGTGCACGAGTTCATGTAGTTAATGTTGGGGCCCGAGCGCTTGCAAGCCGTGCACTATAGGCCCCGACAAAACATGCATTGCTAGTTCTTCTTCATTTCTTTCATCACTATCCTTGTAGCTTACTCTAACTTCTACAAATAATATGGAAAGGACATATTCTTTATGACTTGTGTATTAGAAAAAAGTGAATTATGCAATAGACCATAACACACTCCAATTGTAACAAATATAACAAAATCAAATGGATTATTGTATGATCGAGAGCGACTGAATAATAAATGAGAACAGACAAGTGGACACGTTTGCCATACAGCTTGTGATGTTGATGAAACATTCACACCCCCCAAATGGAAATGAGACTGCGAAATAGATTGATATTGATACGGATATGTTTGATGCTGGGTGCTGATCGCCTGTGGTACGAGATAGTATTGCCGAAGAATTATACAACGCTCGCACGTACACTTTTCAATCGCCTTATTTACAAACTCTACATGTCATAGTATTGAAGTGTTTGATGAATCCCAGTTCTTTCATCGCCCAGTTGAAGAGAAATCGATGGAGAAGCCGTTGCATTCCGAACATTAATGTTTATTTTTATTTATTAGTGGACTTTGTAAAACATAATGTTTTATTAATATGTTTAATTATGCTTGCAAACAAAACATGTAGTAGTCATATTTTTCATATGAAAAAACAACTTTCAAACATTTGTTCAAACAAACCGTTTAAATTAAAGAGTCTGCGATTTTCTCATCACTGTCTTTCTAACAGTTCTATTCTCACAGCTTTATTCAATCAACAACTTTTTCATCAGCAAAAATTGTCTCAAATAAAGCCTAATTAACATGTTTTCATTGCGATTAGATGATTCGTGTCGTAAATAAGTTTTGTTTAGCTATAGTGTCTCCGGAGTCGGAGGAAAAAATTACAGAATAGTCAACTTGCTTGAAGCAAAATGATGGCCCATGCTTGACTCCTAATCATGTATAATACCTACATGAAATAGTTGAGTAGTTTCAACACACAAAATCAATCAATAATTTTGGCACTTGTTCCTCCAAACTGTGAAGCATACCGCGATGATATACGACTTTATTCGTAGTCTTCCATCGTGTACGAATCTAATTTTGGTGCATGTGATAATGATGATGAAAATTTTATATAATCTAAAGCTTTTGATTAGGATGATATACTCGAGTTGATGATTTTAATGTGCTCAATATGCAATTGAATCTTCAAATTGTGATTAAGTTATGAATGACGGGCGCAGCAGCATTTCGATGCGGGGGCTGACTGAATAAACTATCTTTTTGTTGAAGTGTCCAATTTTATCTTAAATTATTGTGATTGAAATAATTAATATTCTTATTTAAATAGTAATCTCGCATATTTTTAAAGTACTTATTTAAAACAATCCAAAAGATAGTTTAGTTTTTAAAAAAAACTAATTTAGAGAAGGACTACAACATTGTTCTTCCAAAAAAAAAACTAAATAAACTTTGGAATGCTTTAAATAGGCTTGATTGAAACTGAGACTCCATCACTCCTGCCGCCTCGCTCGAATATGGAAGACTTTCCGCGGCAGAAAAGAGCGAGCGATAGCCACCGCATCCACCCCAAACCGAAGCCAAACAAAACCTCCGTGTTGTGAAGTTCTTTCTTCACAAGCAAAAGAATATCTATCACAACACACCATGAAGATAAAGGAATAACCACGAAAAATTACTCTACCGCTTTGCATAATTACATGAACCTTCCCTCTACTTTTTAAAATTTGAAAAACCTCTTATTTAAGTTTGCAGTGTTAAAAAGGGGCATTTTCAGGGACCTCCCCTCTAAATTTGCAAAATTACAGATTGCACCCCTCTTATTATTGAAATTACAAAAACCTCCCCTGAATGTTACAAAACATAACATTTATCTCCCCTGAAGTTCACATCTCATAACATCATGCACAAAAATACCCCCCCCCCCCCCCCCCCCCCCCCCCTCAGAGTACATTTTCCGGGGGGGGGGGGGGGGGGGGGGGGGGGGGGGGGGGGGGTATTTTGTGCATGGATGTTATGAAATGTGAACTACATGGGAGGTAAATGTTATGTTTTGTAACATTCAGGGGAGTTTTTGTAATTTCAATAATAAGAGGGGTGCAATCTATAATTATGCTAACTTCCGGGGGAAGTTTTGGTAAATATTAGTTGTTAAAAATATAAACATAGATGAGAGGTCCTTATAATTATGCAAAATTGAAGGGGAGGTTTCAGTAAATAAAACTAAAAACAAATCCTTCATTGAACTACTTTAGGCTAATATTACAGTGGGGAAAAAAACTGACCTCATAAAACTGTTTCTTTCTGTATAATGTTAGTCTATATTCTTTCCATTGCTGACAGGCTACAAGGCGCCAAGCCTCCAGTAAGAGGAAATAGATAATTAGATAGTGGCGTGGGAAAATTTTATCCATCTTCCCTTTCTTCACCCAGCCTCTTTCTGCTTCCCCTTCCTTGACCTGGATGTTCTCATCCTGTGGCCATTGTCTCCGATGCCCACCCACTTATAATCGCCTGGAATTGCGAACGGATCGACGTGTTCGCCCGCCTGCGGGTTGACGGTTTTCGGTCGGAAAACGGAGGATTTGGCAGAGGAGTTGCTGCTCCATTTCAGCCATGACTTCTGCGTAGGGACCTCCGCACTTCTGCGATCTTCTTCATCTTCGGGGGCGGAAAGATGTCTCGGGCTAGAAAGAGGTGTGAAGAACTGCTCGGGCGGTTGGGTGTTGACGAATTTGGTGAATGTGATGATCATCCTCACGGTTGGGACGATTGGGATGGCTACCTGTAAAAGGCGGGGACAATTATTCGATATTCAGAGATCACATAACAAATGTCATAAATGTGTTTGCATAGTACTAAAAAGTATGGTATAAGATGGGAGCAAAGATGACTTGTGTTTGTTGGAATTGAAGGTAATTTGTTCATAGAGAATCAAAGCATTGGGGAATGTGGGTCTCTCCTGATCTTTCGAGTAATTGGAGAGAGAGGAACTAGGAATGAGTGCGGTCTCAATTGGTCCTCGATGCGGCGGGCGAACTCAAAAGTCGTAGTCGTATCCTTCTTCCTGGGGCTTCTTCGAATCATCTATCAAGCTCCCTGGTTAAGCTAAGTTTTCACAAGTAGTTATGTTCTTTGATGCGGTATAAAATGTTGCTTCTTGGTTCCATGTCATTTATAAAGTTGGTCCAACATTATTTTACTCAAAAAAATATAATGTTATCTAAAATTACATTTATGAAACAATTATTTAAATATGTCGATGAACCAGACAAATTTATCGGCTAATAATATAACACGACTTGACGAATGTTAGCAAACCAAACAAACTGACAAGATGAGAACCAACATGGTGCTTAAATGCTTTAATAATTGCCTGATTAGTGTCTTGTACCCACTAAAGTACTAGCGTGTTCACTTGACTTTAGGAGCATATAACCCATGTGATAAAGCTTTCTTTCAAACGTAGAGTGTATAGAAGGAAAATATGATATAGTTTCACATCAAAAAAACTCGTGTAGTCTTAGGCACTTAATATTGCCAATGGGTTTTAGGTGTTGGGAAATAAGCATAATTGTGGAATAATTTCTTCTAATATAAAGCACACAACGAATTATGGTAAATACAAATTTGATTAAAGAGAATGAAAGAATTCAACTTCAATGATACAAAACTAAATGAGAAATAAAATAATAATAAACAAAAAACACCGACACTCCAACACAACCGGCCGGATGCAACACCACTTCAACGATAGGTCTAACACGACGGGCATCCACCTTAGTTCACCATTGAGATGAGAAGCATAACTTCTCTCAAATCTCTAACTGCGATGAACTCCGGAGTCTCCTTGTTAATTCCTCTTTGCAAACAAGAGCAAAAGAAGAAACATGGAAGGCTTCTTCCTCCTTGGCGGCACAAATGGGCGGAAGTGCGCCTCCTTGCAGCACTCACACGCTCGAGTGGAATGAACAAGAAGAGCAGCAATTGCTCTTTGCGCTCGGCCTGGAGAGGCCAGTCTAAGGCGTAGGATGCTCTGCCAATTTCATGTTTGATATATATCATGAATTGCATAATGACACACGGTAAAATATATAGAGAGAAAACAACAGTCCAGGGGAACAAATCTAGTCCTAGTTAGAACGGCCAAAAAAATATCATTTTGGTCAAGATTCTAGTGATCACACCAAATACACCAGGGCGATCGACATACTCGGATCAACAAAACTCGAACCTACATACAATTTGCATACCATCTCTGCAACAAAGCTCCCACCAGGTCGATCGAGTACTAACTTATCAAAAACGATTTGTAGAAGTTTGATTCACTGCACATTAATTATCTCTACCATCCAAACCTTTTTATGGCAGAAACCATAGAAGCATTACCTCACATTGTATATTTCTCTCCTTTCATGAACATGATGTTTCAACTCCACCCCCGCTGAAATCACAGCATGTAAACTCTAACTTATCCAATCACATACTATTCCTGCCCATCATAAATAAAAATAGCACCCATCAAGTTTGCAAATCATGTTAGATGGTACATATGAAAATTCATTGTTCCTTCACTAATGCCACCGGGTCATCACCCAAATAGACTGACAGTTTTCTTCACCAAAACAATTGGAATAAGATGCATTCAAATAAACATGCCGTGGGCTGCTAAAATCCAATATCCAACCATCAATATCATGTATCCTCTGGGAGTTTGTGAGTAGATCATCTTTGTCATAATTATATGAGTGTCGCCATTGTATTATCTTGAGTATCGTTCATATTTTATATATGTTGCAAACAATTTATTTTTTAAGTGATCTGTGTCCTTACCCTCTTTGATGCAGATTGAGCTCATGAATTTTTCGACAGTTTACCAAAAGATCTTTTCAGCATCTGATTTGATAACAGTGATACAGTGACCTCCTTCAGGTTGATCATATCCTTCATGTTAAAGTAAGTTCTTTTAAGTCTATTAGTATGTGAGTAGGTTTAGTCCTACATCGTGAGTTAAAAATTGTGAGTCTGTTGTAATGCTATAAATTCCCCCATGTGGATGAATATAATTGCACCAACTATTATCTCTTTCTCTCTTTCAACATGGTATCAGAGCCAGGTTAATAATTCCTCGACTATGTAACCCAAATTTTTATTCCAGTGGCCGCTATTTGATTCCTGCATCCGCCTCTCATTTCGACCCCGTTTACTGCACTGCTAAAGCTCCCCGTCGAGTACCGCTCCCGTCGATGAGATCGTCCTTTTATCTCATCGACAGGAGCGACATCCCCCCATGTTCTCATAGACGAATGGCTGCTCCTGGCTCCCGTCGACATCGAGCTTCTGCTCCTGGCTTCCGTCGACATCGAAGACTCCCTTTCCCGCTAGGTCACTCGACGACACCAGCCGTTCTTGACGATCCCAGTGCTTTTCTCATCGGCTTCTCCAGTTCCCGTCGAGCGTCTCTGCCTCCCACTACTCCCGATCTGGACGATGGCTTCCTCTCCTAGTACATTCCATTCCACGGCTTCAAAACTGGACGAAGACCCAGCCGGCTGGCTTTGTATCGTTTCTTTCCTGTTACTGTGCTTCCAGCCACTTGCTGCTATGGACGATGGCTTCCCGTGCTGCTGCTCTCGTGGAAGATCCCGTTGCTGCTGCTTGCGTCGATACTTCTCTTCGTGCCGAGCTCCTCTCTTTCTTGTCGGGCTCCCTCTTCTCCTCGTCTTTGCTTGAGCTGAGCCTTCTCCTCGCCGTTGCTTGAGCCTTCTGCTCGCAGCTGCTTGAGCCTTCTGCTCATCACTGACTTGTGCCCTTGCTTTGCTCACTGCAGTCGTTCTCCATAGCTGTTTTCGCCGGCAGCCGTTCTCCATAGCTGTTTTCTAGGGGGTTTTGTCGTGTTGTGACTTGTTCTGTATCATTTTTATGAGTCCTTTATTGTTGTGTTTGTGTCTCCATGCGTTCAATGCCTCCATGCACGCGGGGGGGGGGGGGGGGGGGGGGGGGGGGGGGGGGTTTGTGATGATGGCGACTCGGAGGTTCTCTTTCCCGACTCCTGCCTTAGTCACACATGGCCTCCAACTCTAGTCTATGCCTTCATGCACGTGTCCCACGTGAGGGGGAGTGTTCGTGATGACGGTGATTCGGATGTCTCTCTTTCCCGACTCCTGCCTAGTCACACACGACCTTTTATGCCTTCATGCATGTGTCCCACATGAGGGGGAGTGTTCGTGATGACGGCGACTCGGATGTCTCTCTTTCCTGACTCCTGCCTTAGTCACAAATGGCCTCCAGGAAAATTGTGTGTGTTGTTTGTGTCTCCCCAAATTTTCTTCGTTGTTGGGTAGGGTTGGTTTGGCCTTTGTTGGTTGATCTGATTTCAGCTTTGGGAGCATCCATCGTGATCATGGTTGACTTGTGGACCAACGACGTGTGGCTTATGCCAGGTTGGATTATCCTCGGTGACACGTGGTTGGGCCCCGATGGCTGTTGTTTTGTCCCTGGTTGCCAACCACCATTACCTCTCCTTTTAATGTTGTGTCCAAGCTGAATGTTTCAGCTCCAGCTTGAGGGGGAGTATTGAAGTAAGTTGTTTTAAGTCTATTAGTATGTGAGTGAGTTTAGTCCCACATCGTGAGTTAGAAATTGTGAGTCTGTTGTAATGCTATAAATTCCCCCCATGTGGATGAATATAATTGCACCAACTATTATCTCTTTCTCTCTTTCAACACTTCACATAGAGAAGCATTGTCACTTCATAATTGAATGAATTGTGAGCCAATGTAAAAAGCAATAAAACTTTCTATTTTTACTCCATCTTTGCATCAACAATGTATAGTTGGCCACAAAGTCCGTTAAATACATTGATGTATTCATGCATGTTGTCACTTCCTTACATCTTCAGTCTATACAACAACTGCTCAGAAATAGCATTGTAGTAACAAACTTTCCCATATATAGTCTCTTAAGATTCTCCCAAAGCCTAGGTTCCATCTCATCGCATTCATCACCTTTCATTGCCTCTATCTTATTCAACTTTCCTAAGAAGAATCATTGAAGACTGTTGGAAGAGGGGAAATTAGAAAATAGAAGTGATACTACATTCATCCACATAGGGGTTTTAAATAGAAAATACATAGACACAATAACACACAATACATAATGTGGGACTAAACCCAAATATACCTAAAAACCTAATAGACCGACATTGCGACATTTCCAACACTCCCCCTCAAGCTGAATGGGGGACCCTTCAGCTTGGACACCACAAATAACGACAATGGAGGTAGATGATGCGGGACAAAACATCAGACGAGCCACCGGGGGAAATTCCAAACCGGGGAATCAAGCCGGGGACATAGCCACACACGACGCTGACCCACACACGACGCAGGTCCCACACACGACGCGGACTCGCAAGAAAGAAATCAACAGACGGGTTACCGGGGATACTCCCACACGATACACCCCGCTGGATAGAAAGGTCAACCAACATCACCTACACACAACATGCGAAAGAGAACGAAAGATGTGGAGCACACCATCAAACGGGCAACCGGAGATAATCCGTCGGGGATAATCCGCACAAAGGACGGTCCCACACGACACAGTCCCACACGACACAGTCCCACACGACACGGTCCTACACGACACAACCCGCTGAGATAATAACAACATCAATCACGTCCCCAACACACGACCAATCAAAAGAAAACATGGGGAGACACATGACATAATCCTGGAGGCCGTGTGGAAGGAAGGCGAAAAGTCGGGAAAGATCATCCGAGTCGCCTTCCTTCCAACACTCTCCCTCAAGTGGATAACACGTGCATATAGGCATACAAACAATGGGAAGCAAAACACTGACAAACAAATGACTAAAAAACACCACAACATCATCATCGACGGGATAAGCATGCAGCAGCAGCGAGATCCAAAATCTCTGGCGGGATCAGCAGTAGGATACCTCCAACAGTCAGCAGAAAGAGGCCCAAGCAGAGATATGAAGCAGTTGGGACCATCGACATCACCAGAGGATGGAAGCATCGGCTGACAAAGCAGCGGAAACCTATCAGAGCTGCGCCATATCCATTGGAATCGTCGACAGAAACCTGCATCGATGACGCAGACGGGAGCCCAAACAGGCGCAGGCTCGATGGGAGAAGCTGCCAGCGAGAACTACAACCAGACGGGTAAAACTCCAGCGACGCAGTCGACGACGGGATCGAGCGTCGGCTAAAGCAGAGGGCTCGACGGGAAGACTCAGTCGATGTTGTCGTCGGGATCAGACGCAGACGCAGGCGCAGAGAGAAGAAATAAAAACCTCCGTCGATGTTGTCGTCGCAGGCAGAGCAGAGGGGCTCGACAAGCTTCGATAAAGGCTACAGAGCCGCTCCCGTCGACGGACACAGAAGCCGATCGCGTCGACGGGAGCGGGAGCAGAATGGGATGACGAATACGGGCCGGGCTCGTCAACGAAATCGAGAAGCAGAGCAGAAGAGGAAGCGACTCACAGGAGAAAAGAATTTTTTTTTTTTTTAGGGTTTCAGATCATTGCCTCTGATACCATGTTGGAAGAGGGGAAATTAGAAAATAGAAGTGATGCTACATTCATCCACATAGGGGTTTTAAATAGAAAATAGATAGACACAATCAGGGGTGCAACTCGGATCGGTTCGGTTCGGTTCCACCTAAAACCAAGAACCGACCCATGTATGTTCGGTTCCAAACTTTTGGAACCGGAACCGACCCACGGTCCTAAAGTATAGAACCGGATCCGAACCGCTTGCTTCGGTTCGGTTCCGGTTCGGTTCCGGTTCGGTTCTCGGTTCTACCTATGTCTTAGAAGAATTAAAAAAAAAGTCTCTTTCAACTTATGATTATTTGTAATACAACTACCAATGTCTCAAAATAATTGTATCATAATTCTTTATAATATTGAAGTCATACAACTACATGAGTACAATACCTATTCTCTTTAGCCATATGACTATATTCTCAATTATTTTCTCGTATCAAGTGATATGACTATAATAGTTGTTTCAAAATATTAATTTTTTAGCATTGATATTCGGTTCTCGGGTCGGTTCTGGGTACCCGACCCTTGGAACCAGGAACCGAACCAAATTTTCGGTTCTGGTATTATGAGAACCGGACCCGAACCGAGCCGATTTGGAACCGACCCAAATCATCTGGTTCGGTTCGGTTCCGGTCCGGTTCTCGGTTCTTCGGTTATTTTTGCACACCTAGACACAATAACACACAATACACAATGTGGGACTAAACTCAAATATACCTAAAAACCTAATAGACCGACATTGCGATAATTCCAACAAAGACCTTGCTGCACCAGCGCATCCTCAATCACACAGCCTTAATCCATCTCTACTATAAATCAATAATTTCCTTTTCCTTTCAACTTCTCCACATTAAATCGATCAATATTTTTGTGTTTTTCATTGTTATCATTTCATCTTACAAAATTCAAGGCAACTAATGTACAAGGATCACGAGGAAGATAGTGAGCTAATCTTGTTGTCACCTATCATTTCCCAAATCTGTAATATTCGGCAAAACCTAGACTTAATCATGCTTTCATACAACTTGTTGGGAAATAAGAACAAATGCAAAAAAAATCCCCGAAGATCAAGCACAAAATAAAAATTAGAAAAAAATACATGAAATTGACAAAAAAGAATGAAAGAGTGCAACTTCAATGACACAATATTTAATGAGAAATAAAAATAAATAAACTAAGGAATAAGGATACATGCACTTAGGAATAATCCGTTGGATGCAATACAACTTAATGATCTGTCATACAAATGATCACCATCGACACACAACAGAGCACCACTATGAACCACCGCCACCACCACGAGATCAGAACTTTTATCAAATCTCATACTCATGAATACCAACTTCTTTTCTCTTTGCAAACAAGAACAAGAGAAGACAACGAAGAAGGCTTCTTCATCTTGGAGATACAAATGGACGTCCGCTCTTCCTCGCAATACGTGTGCTCTCGGGTAAGACAAACAAGGAGATGGATGCTCCTTGCACTCGGATTGACAAGCAGCTAAAGTTCAAGGCGATATATATCGTGAACTGGAAGAACATGCTCGGTGATATACGGAGAGCAAAACAGCGGTCCATGCAACCCTAATCAGTTTAGAACTTGAACTAAAAGCTAACAATAGGTTGGATGCGTAGGTTCTAATATGGTCTCAAAGCAATCTAGACTAACGACGCACATCCACATTGCGCAATTAAAAAACAAGTTTGTTATAGAGGCCTAAGAACTCGTCCAAAGCAATGTTAACGATATATCCAACATTGAGAAACTCATGTAGTCTTGTGCACTTAATATTAATAATGGGTCCCTCCACTATACAAATTGGTTTTAGATAAGATGTATATGCTCTAACAAAATTGAGTATTCTTGTTGCATTGCTTCGTATTTAAACCATTTCAAGTGTTTCACATGATTATAAACTTAACATTTAACAACGAAAGCCAAATGATAAATGGGTGTTTAGATTTCTTTTCATTTTTTATCAAAAGTTTAGGATGGTCATGGCTGGGAAATATAAGTTGGATTTACATATTCTCCAAAAAAGGCAGTTAGAATATATGACGAAATTTGTCTTTATTACCTAACCATAGAACAAATGGATTAAGATATCCACAGGTGTTGAAAATTCAAGAAAGAGAATAATTGTGATATCAAATTTAGAAGGCCAACTGCCAAATTATTCTTATTTCATCATTATTTCTCACAAACTCACTTATCACTTATCAGCTATCTGATAATTTGTTTTTTTTTTTGTTAGGAACTGAATGTTCTCATTAGAAAGAAAAAATGAGAACAAAATTCGACGAAAGTAAAAAAACCAAAAAGATTTAGATGATTCCGAATTTCCTACTATAGCGATTGTACTAAGGTTTCTTATTAGTTTTGTTATGATACACGATTGCAAAAGATTATCCTCCATATAGATGTATTTTAGGACCGATAAAAAGAGAGAAAATCAAACAAAATCTAAAATAAAATCAGGTCGGGGACTCCGACTCTGAACCCCCGACGAAAGAACAAGGTGTATGTTAGGGACCGACTCGGGGGTCGCCGGAAGAGTAGCCGGAGGTGGAAATGATGAAGGAGGAGATACTACGGAGCCTTGACCGCGACTGCCAATGCGGGGGGTGCTCGAGAGAGAGAGCTTCCAAGATCTCTTTTAGGGTTTGGAAAAATAGACTTCTTTATTCATGCCAATACAAGACTCACTGAGTCCTTTAAATAGGACTTACAATCGACACAAACAAGGAAAGAGCTATAAGGAAATAACGCTAAAGGCAATAAGACAAACTTAGACACCACATAAAACACGGCATAAATAACGACGCCCAATAAGGACGCGACTATAAGACAAAATAAAAATATATTAAGAAATAATTAATACTAAATAGCGCCATAAAAGGACCCGTAACATCTCTCCCGCCTTGCAAAACGAGTTTGTCCTCAAGCTCGAGGGAGATCAATGGTGTTCGCGTCAGCCGACACCCTCATCATCACAGTCCTCGACGTGCAGATAAAAAAGTCGTGTGCTCCTGTGGCCGCGAGCGTACTGTTTATCGCAGTTAAAACATAAGCCCTTGGCGCGGCCGTTCCATCATCTCATCCCGAGATAGTTTCCGGACTGGTGGGGATGGATGTCCCTCTGAATGACCTAGCTGAATGCCCGTGTCGGTGGGCAAATAGACCTCCTGTGCCAGTTGGAGACGACGGTCACATATCCTAGTCAGACTCATAGCAGTCACTAAGTCTGGAGGAGCCTCAAATTCGACATCAAGTCGCAGGCGATCGCGAAGTACGGTGGTGAAGATGCCGACCTGCATCTCTGGGGACAGCGTGACGTGCGCCAGAAGAACTTGAAACTTGTCCAGATAGTCGTCCACGGAGCCTGTCTGGCGTAGTGTTGTGAGGGCACCAAGGGGGTTGTTGCGGATGGGAGGGCCGAAACGCAAGTTGCAAAATCACTTGAAGTCGTCCAACGTTAGATTCGACTAATCAGTGAGGAGGCGAATGGCCCAAAGCAAGGCCGATTCGAGAAGGTGGAAGTAGGCCAGAGGTAGTCGTTCAGCTGCCAGAGTTTGTTGATGGCCTAGGAATTGTTCGCACCTGGTGAGCCAGCCCAAGGGACCAGTTTTCCCATCGTAGGTGGGAAATTCCAACCGGGTATAGCGCGACTGAATGACAGTTTCAGGGCGTAACAGGGTCTGCGGTGGCGACTCATGGTGGATGATCGGCGGTAGCGGAACTTGACTGTTGTTGACGTGATCCATGGGTGGAGTAGTAACAGCGGGAAGGGAGGCGATCAGCTCATTAAGTCTGGCAGTGATAGTGGCCATGTCGTCCCGATGTCGGGTTACGGCATCCCGAAAGCGTGCTTCCATGGCGGTCAGGACAGTCTGCAGCACATCCTGGAGAGCAGCCGTAAAATCTTGCGAGTATCCCATATTGTGGATGGAGTTAGCACGGGATAAGGAGCGGGTGACAGGACGGCTAGAGTGCTCGGCGGTGGCTGTTTGGACGGTGCCGCGAGATCCACATCGTCTCCCAATGATGGAAGAAAATACTCCTTACTGAATAATGTCTTTGATGGAAATTAATTCTTATGTTCTGAAAAAGGATTTAAATTCCCGTGTAGAAAGGGAATTAAAATCCCATGCGTGAGTATCGGTCCAATCTAGAAGCAGTTACAGGAGATGCGTCTGTTACGCGTGTTTCTCGTCGGTAGAGGACCCGCTGCCCGCTGTTTCCTTATGCGTCGAGCGATTGTCGTGCGGATCGATGGGACGAGCAGGAGTGGCAGTCGGGCGAGGATCTCGCCCCGGAGGTGTGCTCGGCTCTGCTATCGACAGGATGGGCGCAGGTTCTGGACGATTGTTGCCGGATTGTTCTCCCTACGAAAGAAGAGGCAGACGGAGTCGCTGGAGCCACACAAAGATCCCGCAAAGGTTCGATCGGAGGAGACGGACACGCAAGTGGTCCGTCCGGTTGTGTTGTCGTCGAATGGAGGCTTCGAGTGCGGTGGGCCTTTAGGAAGCCGCGCGTGTGCGGGTGTCTGCGTCAATCAGAGGCGTAGATCTCGGCTGTAGAGAGAGCCACAGATTCGTGGTGGCCTGGGTAGACTTGGCCGAGGTAGAAGAATCGGTGGGGCCACGGGAAGAAGAGAGGTGTCGCTGGAGGAGCGGCTGGTGTGCGTTCTGGGATCGCGACAGGGATGTCGGCGGAAGAACAATGAGGAAAGAGTTTTCCTCTGATACCAAGATGTTAGGGACCGACTCGGAGGTCGCCGGAAGAGTAACCGGAGGTGGAGATGACGGAGGAGGAGATACTACGGAGCCTTGACCGTGGCTGCCTATGCGGGGCGTGCTCGAGAGAGAGAGCTTCTAAAATCTCTTTTAGGGTTTGAGAAAATAGACTTCTTTATTCATGTCAATACAAGATTCACTGGGTCCTTTAAATAAGACTTACAATCGACACAAACAAGGAAAGAACTATAAGGAAATAACGCTAAAGGCAATAATGCAAACTTGGACACCACATAAAAACACGACATAAATAACAACGCCCAATAAGGACGCGACTCTAAGACAAAATAAAAGCATATTAAGAAATAATTAATACTAAATAACATCATATAAGGACCTGTAACAATGTATTCATCCATCATCACACCTTTAACAATTTTCCAGTTCAGTTCCATAGGAAATATTAATAACTCCTAAAACAAAAAAAGGTTGGCAAATTATATGAATGATATCATATATCTCTTCTTCTTTCATAGGGGATGGGATATAATGACTTTACCAAAACAACAGATTGCTTCATTGTGTGCAATAACTGCTGAACAGCCATCCTTCATGAAGCATCCATATTGAAGAAGATTTTTATACCTCTTAAATGTAAAGTTAAATCTAGGGGAAGAATACTAAATTTCTTCTTCCATATGAAAAGAACATGGGGAGCCAAACATAATGAAATTACAATTAACGTAAAAATGTCGAGAAATATAGATTAGCATGCGAATAAACCAACAATGCATCACAAACTCAAATCAGAGAAATATAGATTAGCATGCGAATAAACCAACAATGCATCACAAACTCAAATCATAACGCCAGGTACAAATGTTGTTTCATCATATATTCATGTGCAAAAAAAATACAAGGCATGGCACTCAAATCATAATGCCGTGTAACAAATGTTGTATCACAATATATTCATGTAAATAAACTGTTTCATTTGATGACATTTACTATGTGATGTGCTCTTATGAGCAGATGTAGTTTGGTTTGGTAAAAACGTTACATAATAAATTAATAATCATGTAAATGACATTTAAATTTTTTTGATGACATCTAAATGTTAGGCTACTTTAATGTAACAAAAGAAAGAAAATACTCACTGTTAATCATTCTAGATATCATTGCATTGCTTTAGCAAAATAACTTAAACTAAGCACACTACATTGCAAGATAACATTATTATCTGAGCCACACTATAAAAATTGGCAATGTTATAAGCAGTCCTAATGGCTAAACATAGTCCATTGATATTCGCAGTCCAATGAATTTAAGTGTGTTTAGGACTGCGAATAGCCATTTTAGGTGTTTTTAGGACTGCGAATAGCAGTCGTAGGACTGCTAATAACATCGCCCTAAAAAATTGTCTATCTAGATAGTATTCAACAAGACAACCCATAAATCTTTGCATTTCTTCTTTTTTGTACCTAATTTTTCTTGAACTTTTAAAAATCTAAAATTATTTCAATGCCAAGCTTTGTATTAGCATACAAGAATTGGAATTCAAATCTAAATAGATGGATACTGGAAAACTTTTACAATGGGCTCCCATTTCATCTCACAAACTAAAAGAGCTAAAGGTATGCCTAACAATTAACTTATTTACATCAAATTGACAACTTTTAAGCTTTTCTATACCAGAAAGACCATTTCATCTCAAATATCAGAACTTTGTATAATGCGTTTTTTATATTATTTAGATATAAATAAAAATCAACTAATGAACTAATTACAAATTATAAAACAAAGCTACTTTTGATTTAACATTTCACTATCAACGTTTCAATCACCAGAAAAAGTTTCACACTATACGTGCTAATCTAGTGAAATTCAACATGTGCATCATCAATCGGCATCAACTCCAGAGATACCGCCCTCACTATAAAGAGAAAGAAATTCACAATAGCTCTATTGATAACACCAAACACCTCCTCAATCTCATAATCTGCACCAGTCACTTGATTTCAGACAATTGACATACTTGAATCCTCTCCCAAAAAGAGGACAGATCCACAACAATGGTTAAGTTGCCTTTATGTGGGATGCCAGAGTTTCAAATCATGATAACAATTATAAACCTTTTGACTCCAACATTCTGTTCGAACAAGGTCTTCAAAACTGCACCATTTTCCCCTTTCTCTCCCATAACAAGTTCATGTTCAACATTTTTATTTGTAAATATCCACTGCAAGCATATAGCTAGGCTAGCTACCATGTGCTCTTATAGAGAAATACATACATTATTGCATAACCTAGTGGAAATTGACAAAGAATAGAAAAAAATCATATGAACATATCAGATTCCAAATGAAACATTATCTCTAATATCACTTGCTAGGGAGCAAGAATCAAAGGAAGACTACGGCTCCGTTTGTTTGTGTTTTTAGATACATCAGCAGTCAAATTCATATTCAGCACAAAAAGATAAGCCTGTGGGTGAAGATTAATCATTACATGATAATCATATAAAATATTTTTGTTATGCTCAAAATTCTATTGCAGGTCCTCTACATTCACAAAATTCTTCAAAAGTAATCATGCTTATGTCATAATTAAGGGGAAAGCGATAATTAACATATTTTTACCTTGACCGGAAAAGTCCCCGGCGGGAACTTGGTGGTGAGAAGCTCCCTGAGTTGCTTCACAACCTTGATCTTGTTGGCGAGTATATCCAGCATCGGCAGAAGCTCCTCAGTCTTCAATGGGAAATCCTCAGTGAGCCAAACCATCGGCTTCAAATTCTTCACCACCTCCTTCTCCTTGCTCTTAAAAGCACAACTCCCCATTCCCAACTTCTCTGGCACCACCGAGTCCACACTTCTCCGGCGACCCAACTCCGGCTCTTCACCACGACCGAATCCCCCTCGCTCATAGGAGCTGTGGCGCGCAGGCACATTGGGAAGCTCCGCGACCAGAAACCCGTCTTCCGCGTCCTCATCGAGCTGAAGCTCCGGCAATTCCTCTTCAAACGCGGAGGCCAACGTCTTGAAGCTGAAGACGACGTTCTGCAGCTCGTAGACACGCGTTTTCCACTCGCCGACAGTCTCCGTCCGCTCGCGGCGACGCCAGTTGGTACATGGTACCAGGCGGGCGTTGGCGATGTCGACCCCCGGGCGATACGCGATGGAATCGGCGGCCATGGCCTCGGCCTCGGCCTCGTCGTCGGCGCCGTCGAAGGCGTCGCGGACTTCCTTGCGGTCGCGGTCAAGGACAAGGAGGGAGCCGAATGGGAGGTGGGGGGTTGCTGGCGAGGAGAGGAAGAGGAAGGAGATGCGGCGACGGCGGTCGGCGCGGAGATCGGAGGAGCGTTTGGAGAGGTGGAGGTCGTCGGAAGGGATCGCAGACCGCGGAATGAAAGGGAGGAGCGGGGATTCGAAGCGGAGTGAGATGTGGAGGTTGAAGTCGGGGAGGCGGCGGAGAGCAGGGAGGAGGGATGGGAGGCGGCGGCGGAGCTTGGACCACGCGGATAGGCGGTGTTGGCGGAGGAGCAGGGTGGCGAGTGTGCGGCGTTTGAGGGAGACAGCGAGGTGGACGGGTGTCCAGCCGGAGGAGTTGGGGAGGGAGGGATCGGCTCCGGCGAGGGTTAGGGCGGAGGTGGCGGCAGTGGCCGCGGAGAGGGGGAGGAGGCGAACGGCGAGGTGAAGGGGAGTGTCACGGAGGGGTACGTCACGACGGTCGACGACTGCAGATATTTTGTCGGCGATACGGGATTGCAAGAGGGAGTCTGATTCGGTTAGGATGGCGGAGGGATGGGAGAGGCGGGGGAGGGAATCGAGGAGGCGGCGGAGCCGGACGAGATTTCCGGCGGCGAGAAAGTAGTGCGCTGGGCTGTGGGCGTAGGCCTCGGGACGAAGAGTCTCTTCCGCCATTGCAGAAAATGTGCCAGTCTCTCTCTCTCTCACTCTCTCCCTCTCTCTCTCTCTCTCTCTCTCTCTCTCTCTACTGCAACATAACGGTAGAGAGGGACCGGGAAACTGGGCAGTGGAGAAGAAGGGAGGGAGGGTCGTTTTAACTTTATTCTTTTTCTTTCTTTATGGTTTTCATTTTATGTAACGCTTTATTGGGCCTTGATACACTGCAATTATGTCGTTTTTTTTTCTTCTATTTTTTTATATTATGTTATTTAATTTAAAAAATTCTATAAATTATAATATTAATTATAATCAATTTCTAATAAGTTTTTGTAGATGATGGTTGAACCAACTGCATCAACAGTGAGCGTATTTCCAATTAATATATTTTAATTTAACAATTTATTAATTTAACTAAATTTAAATTTATGTCTATTTATTTCCTCTGGAACACGTGATATATGGTATTCCGTATATTCTTGAAAATCTGCAGTTGCTTAAGGCTCCTTTTTGGTACGGTGGTGGTGGTGGTGGTCATGAATGTGGTCGTTATAAATCGTCATTCATGATCGCTCGATCATACTTAGGCTCTGTTTGGCGGGTCGTATTCACGTCGGTCTGTGAGGATCCGCCCCGCTGTTTTTATCTCTTGCAACCGTGCAGATTTCATCCGCGCCGGAGGAACCACAGTCACGGTTGCGCCTCCGCGCCAAACGAGACCTTAAGGTCCTTAAGGAACTTCATCCACTTTTATATTCAAAATAGTTTTATTTTTTCTTGGTGGTGGTCATAAATGTCATGTCAAACATACATTCTACGACGGTTGCATTTTTGTCCAAACTGACCGTAGCAAAAATGTTGCGCCAAACGGAGCCTAAATAACGAGGGCAAATTTCTATTAAAAAGTTTCATTCGCTCGACGGACAAAGTTTTTACGAGCCGAGCGCACCGACGCAGGCTAGATTTGAATAGTTGCTCGCATTTTCTGCTACGACTATTTACACTGCGATCGATCAACACATTTCCTTCAATGAAAAGAACTAGTTTTAGCAATATATATTCAGCCCATCTGAAACATTAGCTAAAGTTTTTTTCCAACAAGCTTCATATATCATTTACATTTAAATATTTACATCCACTGTTTTAACTTTATTTCCATTATTTTAACATTTACATAACATAATTGCATCCACCTAATAGTTATATATTTTGAGGCAGTGGTGGCGGTGCAAAAAGTAGTGGTGTGAAAATTTATTTCGATTATTTACCTGCTCTCTGTTAATTCTGTTCAATCGCCGTTATATGTTCAGGCGATTATTTATTCCGTTTGTATTTTCTGTTTCTTCTCCGTTTTTCTCCTCCTATAAATAGATGTATTTCCTCTTCACTTAAGAATGAGAATGCTGAAGGTTAAATTAGATTCTCTTTTCTTTCTGAATTCTTGATATGGTATCAGAGAATATTTTCTTCTTCCTCGTGTCTTGGCTTGTGACAATCCAGATTCGATGAGGAACACCATTGATGTTGCTACACCATCTGGTTCAATGACGAACACCTTTGCTGATGCTGCACATTCTGGTTCGATGAAAAACGCCATTGATGATGCTGCTAACCCTTTCTATCTTCATCCTTCCAACAATCCGGGTTCGATTCTGGTCTCTCAACTTTTGAACGGAGACAACTACAACTCCTGGAGTCGTGCAATGAAGATGGCTTTGATTGGTAAAAATAAATTTGGATTCGTTGATGGATCTATCGTTGCTCCCACCGATCAAGATCCTGCTCTTTCCCTTGCTTGGCAACGCAACAACAATATTGTTGCATCGTGGCTTCTGAACTCCATTTCCAAAGAACATACTGCAAGCGTGATCTATGCATCTTCTGCAGCAGACATTTGGACGGATCTGCGAGACAGATTTCAACAGCGTAATGGCCCACGCATTTTCCAACTCAGACGAGATCTAATGACTCTAAATCAGGGAAACCTCTCTGTTAGTCAATATTTCACCAAATTGAAAGGTATTTGGGAAGAATTAGGAGAATACAAGCCCACTCTCTCTTGTACCTGTGGAGGCTCCCGACCCTTGCTAGACTATCATCATATGGAATATGTCATGAGCTTTCTCATGGGTCTTGGACAAAGTTTTTCTCAAATTCGTGGTCAGATTCTCCTTATGGACCCTCTTCCACCGATTAATAAGGTTTTCTCCCTTATTCTCCAAGAAGAGAAGCAATGTGAACTCGACAGCATCTCGACAACCAGTGATCTTCCTCTTGTTCTTGCGGTTCAGAATTCAACTAAACAAACTGAGAACAAAAAATATGTCAAGAAGGATAGACCCTTGTGTGCTTACTGTGGTTTGTTGGGTCACATAAAGGACAAATGCTATAAACTCCATGGATACCCTCCAGGATACAAGAAATTTCCTCCTGGACCAAAATCCCAGACTTCCACAGCACACATTAATCAGATTTCTGACGGTGGACAGACCGGAATGACTTTCACTCCTCATCAATATCAACAGCTTTTGAACCTCCTGCAGAATCAGAATTCTTCTGTGAATCAGTCACAGGCTGATGATTCAGCCCAACATTCATCCTCTGGTTTGGCCTTTTCAACCAGCTCTTCACCTTTATTTTTTCCAAAATCTTCATGGATTTTAGATTCTGGAGCTAGCTCTCATATTTCTTATGACCTGAATTTCTTTTTACATCATTCTGATGTTCAGAATCGTTTTATCACATTGCCTAACCGATCTATTCTCCCTGTTCATGCCATGGACAGCATCCAAATAAATCCAGATTTAATCATTCACGATGTCCTATATGTTTCGTCTTTTCATTTCAACTTACTCTCCGTCAGTGCTTTATTACATAACTCTGATTACTCGGTAATTTTTCATCCTACTTGTTTTTCCATTCAGGATATCAAGCTCTCCAAGATGATTGGCAAGGGTAATCTTGTTGCCGGATTGTATGTTCTCTCCCCTGCGTCAAGACATGCTTCCAATAATGTTGTTCCTTCCTGCACTGAATTGCCTACTCATGTTAATAATGTCACAGCTACTTGTAATGCAAGTTTATGGCATAAACGTTTTGGACACTTATCTGACAATGTTCTGAAATTGTTAAGTGAGGAAGTTCCTTTTGTTGTCCCTAGTTCTTTCTCCTTTTTAAATTGTTCTGTTTGTCCTTTAGCAAAGTTTCATCGCCTTCCGTTTATTTCTCAAAACAATGTTTCTAGTTCTATTTTTGACTTGCTTCATTGTGATATATGGGGGCCCTATCATCATGAAACACATGATAGAAAGCGTTTCTTCCTCACTTTGGTTGATGATTGTTCTCGATACACTTGGATTTATCTCATTCAAAACAAATCGGATGCTCCTGATGCTATTATGAAATTTTTTCAGTTAGTTAAAACACAGTTTGGCATAACTATTAAGCGATTTCGATCGGATAATGCCAAGGAACTGGCCCTAACTAATTTTCTTCTGCAAAATGGTACTATCCATGAATTTTATTGCGTTGAACGTCCTCAACAAAATGCTGTGGTTGAAAGAAAACACCAACACCTGTTAAACGTTGCACGAGCTTTATTTTTTCAATGGTGATATTATAGTTGTTTTGAAAAAGTTGTCGACTCTTTGAAAAATCTCCATTTAAGTGTTTTTAAGAAAAAAAAATTAATAACAGTAGTTTATCTTTTTTATAATAAAAAGTTATTTTATGCTAATCATTTATCTCATTGATAAACAAATATTATATAAATCCTAAATAAGTTACAAAAGGTTAACGGCGCCGAGAAGCAAAGATAATGAATGCGTGAAGAACTATGAATGGGAGAAGAAAATATTTACAATGGCGAGAGGAAGATCGCGAATGATTGGGGTGACTTCCATAAACCCTCAGAAAAAGATGAAAAATTGAAAGCAAAGAAAGTGATTTTTAGAAAGCCATGTTGAACTAGCTTCTAAAAAAAATCAAAACACATTTCTTGAAAAAATACTTTTAAAAAACCTCTCTTGAAAAAGCTTCTCATTCAAACAATCTAAAAAGAGCGGTGACGGTGACGATGGGATTAAAGCTTCTCATTCACTGTTCTTGCATATACGAAACAAAAGCCTTCTACCTACTAAGGAACAACCTCTCATTGATGTAGTTGACAAAGAGGGCGTACATCCCCATCAAGAACTTTAATGAAGATGTGGTGTCCTCACCAAAATTTGATTAGTGAAGATAGTGAGGTAATTACCTATAATCAGTACTTATCAGAAAGATAACACGAGTAAATATACTTTCAACTTAACTTTATCTTTCATTCAATTTACTCTTCATGTAGATTATCTAGTTTATTAATCTCTTTTTTTTATGTTTATCAGAAGCAAAGTCTTAAGGCATTCTGAGAAAATTAGTAAATGTTACAAATATATTTTAAGTTACTCTAACTCATAGAGCAAAGTTTATATATATATATATATATATTAAATTGTAAATGTTACAATATTGAACCTTTTAATCTCATTCTTTTGTAGCAATGGTGCAATTGTACTCTAAGACTCCGTTCGTTTGGGAGGAATTAATTGAGAGGAAGGAATTTGAATTGGAGAGTCAATTTCAATTCCGTTGTTCGTTGCTCCAATTTTTCGGACGGAAATGGAATTGAACTCAATTCAATTGGAATTCATTTTTTTGCATATTTTCTTTCCCCCACAATTCTGATCTAAAGAGGCCGGAAATCCCGATTCCGCCTCTCCTACACACGCATGAAGTTTGGGGCTCCTTCTGTCTCGCCAAAGGAAGAACCCTGAAATCTCCCCCCACTTTGATCGCCACCATTTCTCTCTCCGATTCCAGTGCAATGTTTCACCTTACCCTTTTCAGGATGGAAGAAACCCCAATTTCTTCCTTCGATAGTGTGGCCATTGCCGGCATTTCTTCGTCCGCGGGGAGGAGGGAAATGGTAGGAATTTTGATTGTTTTGAGTTATCTCCTTCCAGCACCGTCAAGCTCCAGAGAGGTGACATCACTTTGTGATTCGTGGACGAGGCGTCGAATGCTATTGTGAGTTCGCTGCTTATCTCCTTCCAGTGCCCTTAAGCTCTAGTAAAGGTATTTTCATTATTCGATTAACAATTTCTTTAATTATTATTTATTCAAATTTACTCCAAACACCTATCAAAGATTTATAAGTCTCAAATCTTGGACTCGCTCTTAAATCTCGAGCAATGGAAAAACGAAAGCAAGATGATTCTTTATGTGAAGCTTGAATTTTCTTCATTTTGCATGCATATAGCCTCACTTGAATTGGAGAGCCAGAAGTTGTACTCAGCTCTATGTGCATGATGGTTCGCAAGTGAGTGTTTTATTTCACCCACCGGTCGTTAGAAAGGTCGGTCATTCGGAGGGAGCCAAATGAAATTATTTTGTGGTGGGAGGATTTCTGGTAGAGCTCGATGTTGATGAGAAGTGTTCTAGTTTTGGAATCCCAAAGAATATGTTTATTGTTGTTTCCCGGGATCTCCATGTATTTAAAGGAGATGATTTGTTCCTTATCATTTCTTTCCTTTTGCTTTCTCTTCCTCTCTAACCCCTTTCTACGGTGCATCGAGGTCTTACAATTGATTAATTTTCCCCAAGCAAGATGATACCATGTAACATTGTTATGGTTCTTGAGGCGGAGCCCTGATGAGGTGGTCGGGCGCGAGGAAGATGAAAGTAAGAATGCTTGCAGTGATGCAGAGTAAGAATGCATGCAAAAATTATAACTAAAATATAAAGAATTCCTAGTTCCAATTCGTGGAACAGAATTATAATTCTCACCACTGAATTCCTGCCAAACGATTGGAGCCCAAGGTTCTCTTTAGCTCGCAAGAATGGGAATTTAGTCCAATTATAATTCAATTTCAATGTTGCTATTTAGCTGAAAGATGGTTTTCAACAACGGAAACTAGAATTTGTCAATTTTGTTGTTCGGCTACGGAATGACATTCAGCCATAGGAATTGGATATTGCACAACACTCCAAAAGTTGTTTTGCTCATGCATAGCAAATTGAAACAATCAATCTTTGGTCCCTCATATATGCGACCTAATAAAACCAACCATAACGCATTATTAGCTTCAATATCCATTGTTTCTTTAGAAATGATTTGTATTGTGGCCGTAGTTGTGGCAAACATCATCAAGACCCTTACTTTAATAATTATTTTTCTCTTGCATTTTTTTCCTTTACTTACATTGATCAAACTAATGATGCATAGTGAAATAAAATAAAGTAAAAAAACTAAGATGATTGTTATTTGCAAATCATTTGAATATGTGCAGACCAAATTATTAATTAGAAATTGTAAACAATTACATAAGAAAACTCTATAGTTGGATAGGGGCAAACCAAACTCACACGCATCTTGATCTCCTACTTCATTCTCGCCCCACCTCCCTTCCACGAAGATGATCACGCCTCCTCCCATGCATCGTCCTTCTTCGATTCTTATCCCTTCTCACTTTGACGAATACGGTCGCACATCCTCCAGTCTGCATGCATCTTCGGTCCTCGCTCCCCTCCTTATTTGGTTCTCTCTCCTCCTTCGGTTTTTTCCCCTCTTCACAATCGTGCATCCTCTAATGTCTAATCGGAGCTCCTCCATTTAATGCATCCTCCTATAGCTTATGCAGTCTGATTTCAATATTAATTAAATTGATCATTAAACTAATATAGGCTTTTTGACACTTTGCACCCCCTAAATACGGGGTTTTGGCACTTTGCATCCTGAATATTTAAAATTGGCACTTTGCACCCCCAATTTCAGATTTCTGGCACTTTGCACCCCCTAGCCGAATTTTCAAGGGTATTTAAGTCCGGGCAGCAGTAGAAATTTAATATTTTTGGTGTGCAAATATAAATTTGACAAAATTCAGTGCAGTGTGCAATAAAAAATTAGCATTTTTACCGATGCCCGGACTTAAATATCCTTGAAAATTCAGCTATGGGGTGCAAAGTGCCAGAAATCTTGAATTGAGGGTGCAAAGTGTCAATTTTAAAAATTCGGGGTGCAAAGTGCCAAAACCCCATATTTCTTGGGTGCAAAATACTAAAATATATATTATGAGAACGCAGATGTGAGTAGGGTGATTATAATGTTGTTAAGCAAATGATGGAAGAATGATATACATTTATTTGGAGTAAAATAAATATGGAGCTTCTATGGATGCCAACTACATGTAAATACTAGTGAGCATATATGTGTGATGACTGCTTTGTATGACAACTTTAAACTAACACTTAAGATTAATTAATCGGTAACACGCAAATATGAAGCTAAGTAATATTACACAAACTAATAATCATTCATTGACTTCCATTCCAACGCAATCTAATGCATACTAATAAACATTGTGTGTGTGTGTGTGTCTACAAGGTAAAATCACATTCCAAACACAATCTAAATCAAAGTAATAAACAGTATTTATGCATAACAGGTGAAATTACAACAAAATGAGCTAAGAAACATAGATTATGTTTACATAATGCACCTAGTTGTATAGAGTATATTGTGTTTTCTTAGTCCCGTGTTAGCTCTCTAAAAGAAGAAGAAGCTGCTAGACATGTGCTGCCCAGAAGAAGGCTGCCCGGAAGAAGGCGGAGAGATAATGCGAAGAACTAGCTAAGTCTATACAAAAAAGCTATCGGAGATTACCGACCAGATATTCTTCGATCGAGCTAGGACTTGCTCACTGACCAAGGCCTCGGCCGCCGACGTACCAAGCATTCGCCAACCGAGAATGCGTTCACCAACCGATCGTTTTTTACCGACCGGAGACCCAAACGCTTACTGAGCTCAAGTATTCCCACCGCGTTGACCGATCACAGCTTGCTTCGAGGATCGCTGACTGATTGTCCATTCTCCGACCTCTTGTTAGTAATTTGGGAACGATGATTGAGGGTACCCGACCGCTGACCAATACCTACCTGATCATTATACAAGCCATCCCTCCATCAACGCTCACAGAAGAGATTTGTTGATCGCAGCTCGCTGACCAAACATTCGCATATTTTTTAAACATGTGAAAAAAAGGGCATTGTTAAAGGCAAACCAGAATTGGCTATTGACAAACCAATTTCTATGAGTTATTATGCGGCTTTTGAAAATATGCTTTGTACATGCATTTTTATGAAAAGTGTTCAACACGAAAATTGTAGATCTCGTCGAGATCTACAACTTTTGTGTTGAACATTTTTCCTAAAAATGCACTCACAAGGCCCTAAAATCGCCCTGATTGTTACTACAGTGAATTTTTGAAAATAACAAGAAAATACGCATTTTACATGCATTTTTAGGAAAAGTGTTCAATACGAAAGTTGTAGATCTCGTCGAGATCTACAACTTTCGTGTTGAACACTTTTCCTAAAAATGCATGTACAAAGCGTATTTTCAAAAGCCGCGTAATAACTTATAGAAATTGGTTTGCCAATAGCCATTTCTGATTTGCCTTTAACAACTCCCAAAAAAAATTACATTACCGTATATATATTATACAGTAATAATAATAGTTAAATAGTTGGATTTGGAAACCAATACGGAGGACCAGAACACCGTAGAATCTATGATCTTTAATTTACCGCGTGGCGGTATAGTGATGCCTGTCAGCGAGATTCTGCTTTATGGGGATTGGTGTTGAATCGTGGGGGCCACTTGCTCTCGGGAGGCGAAACAGGAAGGTACCGTACGATTCTCCTTTCACATTATCTAATTATGTATGGCTCGGTTGGGGGCGCAGCGCCACTCATGTGAGTGTGCCGGCCGGCTCTCACTCGCATTGCAGTTAGTACGCCTCCGACTTCTAGCCACACCGATGCTGCGAGGGTCAAAGAGTATCTCGACGTACAAGCCCCATATCAGTGTGGTAGGTTGTTGAAGTCGGGCCTCGACCCGCCGACCTCCCTTTCTTATAAGGGAGGTCGGCGGGTCGAGGCCCAACCTCAATAACTGGTATGGGGCATGTACGTGGGGATACTCTTTGAGTTGCGCAGCCTCGGTGTGGCTAGAGATTGGGGTGTGCGGACTGCAGTCTGAGTGGGGGGCGGCCGGGATACTCACATGAGTGGTGTGGCGCCTCATTCAACAAAAGTGCACTTTTGGCATGCACTTTTGTTGAAAGTGGGCGACCACCCTTAAATCAGAGTGTCGGCATCGAGACCACTCAAAGAGCATACCAGCTGACCTCACACCCAGACTGCAATCCTTACACTTCAACCTTTCTCCTCACAAATACTGGGAGGTAGGTTGTTGAGGTCGGGCCTCGACCCGCCGACCTCCATTGTAAGAGAGTTCCAGGAACACCTCTTACACCTAGCTACGTTGCAGCGCGGTTGGATGTAAGAGGTAGGTGCTAACAATATGAGAGATTGGGTGAGTGAACCAACAAGGGAGACACAGATTAGTTTATCTCGACGTAGCCACCTGCGCTGATTAGGGTTCGTGATGGTGATCCAACATTAATAGTGATAGGGGGTTGGATTTGATAAATCAATGTAACTTGGATAAATCATATTAAGAGGAATTCCAACTGTAGTTTCCAAGATGGGGCAGGGGCCAGGTTAAGAGAGGGGGGCTAATAAGTAGATGGCGAAAGTGAGCTTGATCGATTTGTTGGTGTTAAGAACGATGAGAGGATTGTTGGTCTTAGGAAGGATGCGTTAAATGGTTTCCCACCGCCACTGCCCTTTTTAAGATGTTTGAATTTCGGGGGCTTTTGGGGCAGTGTGTCCAACATGACTTCTTAAAAAGCGCTTAGTTATTCCCCCCCTTTTATGTGAGGGTTTATGAACGCCATGTCTTGATCATTCGCGATTTGTATTTCTTCCTTCTCGCCACTGCAATTGTTTTTTTTTTCTCTGATTCGCGATTCTTCATCATTCACTATTTTTGTTTCTTCCGCTGACCTTTGGTAACCTGCTTATTTGCGATTCTTCATCATTCACTATTTGAGGGTTTATTACCGTTGATTTCTCACCACTACGTTTTCCACTGTCGCCCCAAACAGAGTCATAGTCAGTTGTACTCGTGATTGTAGTATGATGTGGGACTACTCCGACGGTGTCAGACATCAGCAAGACAAATTTTCGCAGGAATTAGAAGATTGATTTTAGCTCGTCGGTTAGATTTGCAGGAGAGTTCGTTGGTTGAACGAGGAGCTCTTCTGATTACTGGAGGATAAATCAAGGAAGAACACTTAGGGCAGAAATCAGTCAATGAAGATGAATATCATGGTTGCTGAGATCGGCAAGATGCAAGCGTAGATCGATTGTGAGGCTCACTGGCCGAACAGAAGAGGCGAAGGTGAACTCCCGAGGACATGAGATAACGGGTCTTGCGATTTTGGGCAAGTATCGAGCCTTTCGGCTAATCACAACTTATTGAAATTATATTTACATAGCTTATATTGTGTTATAGACTTTCTTGAAAATTTAGGAGTCTTCTAAATAGCAAGACTCTAGTGAGTACATGCAAAATCTTAAATTTAATTATTGCTTATTTACTTCAAAAATTTATATATGGTTGTTTATCAAGATCTCTATAAGTTTGCATAATTATAGCATGCATTCATCTCTATCTTTTGAAATTACAAAAAACATCTCATGTAAATATACATTTCATTACATGCATGCACAAATATTTCCATCCGAGCCTAGACGGCGTCCGGGACCAATCCTTGAAAGCCACATAAGCCTACTCTATCTCACGCCTATTGTATCTCACGCATCTAACGCACCTGATTTTTCTTCTATTGTATCTCACAGCCTGGATTACTCCTGGACGCGGTCCGGACTCGGACGAAAATATTTCGTCAAATATAGAACCTACATGGGAGCTCAAACCTAGGAAAGAGAAGCTAACTAGAGCATTTTTTTCTGACTACAGCTTGTTTCCTCAAACCCAACATATATGAGATACACCAATCTCTAGTTCATCCTCATACACTCATACCCTCTTAGCATATTTCAATTTTCCTTTGCCTCTTCCAAAAATACATCACCCCTTTGTTCTCCAAGACCCCTAATAAACTTGGCACTATATTTAGGTAATAATTATACGCAGGCCAACCTTAGCTATGTGCAGGCAGTGCAATTTAAAAATGACTATATGCAAGCTAATTTTTGAACATATTCACAGCTTCATATGAATTTTTAGTTTGACCTGCATTTATCTTTGAACTGCATACAACTGAAATTGACCGACATAACATGACCCTATATTTATCACAACAAATACATACTTAATATAAGAAAACAACAGATTGTGATGACTTATGCCACTATACAATTTAGAGCAGGCGCTGTTTGTTCAGACGTTTCAACTCCATTTCAGGGGGAGAAAACATCAATGAAAATAGTATATGTTCGGAAAACCTCCATTTTCAAACTATGGCGAAGGCGGGGAAGACCAAAAACTCTATTTTCAGCCAACATTCCCCAGCGCATGACGAGAGCTCCATTTCTCGCCGTGGCTTTTCATTCTCACCGCTTAAACAATTAGTGACAAAAGAAGCTTATGTCTAATTAGACATGGTCCAACACCAAGAACATAAGCCAAATTCAATCTACAAGTAACTGGCCATCAATCACATAAAAAAACAGAAAGCCCCAAACTACAAAATTAATTTTATCTCAAAATCCAATGCAAAATCTCGACCAAAATTCCGCCAATCAAAAGCATTGTCAATCTCCTCGCAGGAGTTGTCGGCCTCCTTGCCAACGAAGACGCGGCAAAAGTGCGTTGTTACAATCCGAGCCATCAGCAAGCCTGACTTAAATAACCACCACCTACTTTAAATCAAAATTTAGACATCAATGATTGCGAAGAAAAGTTCATTGTAATAATTTACATTTCCTAAAACTATCTTACAACACTGGACAGCATGCCAGGCTCCGTCTCCGCTAACCGAAACCCAAGTTCGATCTTGCCCCATCCAGAGCCCAATTTTGTTTTCCTCGTCGTCATCCCTTCGAAAACCACATAAAAAGCTATTCATACCATCCTATGGCCCAAGAGATAAAAAAATTTACATAAACAGACTTTATATGTCAAAGGTGGTGATGATATGCAGCAACCACTGCATGACTAAGAGGAAGAACCCTAACCACAAGGACAAGATTTTAGCTACCCTAATCTGCATATACAAGGATTTCCATGTAAAAAAAATTTGAGGGAAACCGGTTCTAGAGATCGGACCTGCGAAAATTTCAAACAGCGTCGAGCCCCTTGGACGAAATTCCTACGAGAGCTCAAACATCAAGCCATTCGAACCCCAGACGAAACGCGGCGGCAGCGGATGGGAGTCGAACAGCAATTCTCGTGGCCCCGCCAGTTTCAAATCCGCACCAATCCGATCATAAGCTCAGACGAATTTCTCTACAGCTGCAATGCTAAATCAGGCTGCTGAGAATCCATTGCCAAATTAGATGAAGGATGAATCGGCGATGTCGGGTGCTGGTACCCGATATTGAGATCGGGCGGAAGATTATCTCTCTTCTTGCTCGGAGTTTGGGGGCTAGAACCATGCCAGTGTGGATGATTTTTATATTTCGATAAATCCGTAGGAATCAACTGTGGGAAGATAACCAGGCCTCTGTTTTTAACCTGCGGGGCCTCGGCCTGTAAGAGTAAATTCACAGAATCTCCATTAAACTGGGGAGGTCTCCAACTAGGGTGGGGAAAAGGAGAAGATATGTTGGATTTTTCAGAAGAGTTTTTGGCGTCGACGGGCTTCCACTGGGCCGATGTTCCGACTGACATCCATGATCGAGCAGCAGAAGTCGCCGGACTAAAATTCTCCTTAGAGAATTGTGAAACTATCGGCATAGATAAGTTTTGTTGACTGCCAGCCTTACCCGGGAACGACGCTAACTTGAAAGGATCGTTGGAAGCCTGATCGAGATTATTGCCACGGTTAAAACCATAGTTCACGGCAGTTTGATTGCTGGGAATGAAAGCCATAGAATTATTTGCTCTCGGAGCATTATTTAAACCTCCCGTGACAATATCCGGAACATTGTTGAGATTCTGCGACGAATTTGCTCGAAAATCTTTTTCGGTTTGCATGTGACTGCTCTCCCTTGAAAATAATCCAGGAAAGCTGGAATGCCTGACTTTAGAAGAGGGAGACGTGTTGCTTTGGGGTGAAACGTTCGCAAAAGTTGCAGCCTGATTCTTCGGCTGATGTGAAATCGTTCGAGGGACTGGATGAGTCGAGTTGTTAGCGTGAACCACTTCTTGCCGCCTCTCGGCGATCTCCTCAGACAGGCTCTCCTCTTTAACACGAACGGTTCCTATAAATGATTTCCGGATGCTCGTCTGACTATTGACACCGGAGTTTATGCTGCTGGAATCGCTGCCCTGCTTCTGCCCAAAGGTGCCATTGACTTTAGATTGTGCGGTGCTACAAACACCGAGAGGCCTCGGTTTTTGCTCTCCCGAGAGATCACAGAAGGTACCCTTAACAGCATTAGGAGTTTTTTTGTGAGCTGCAGCAGTCAACTGTTGCTTTGACTTCATTTCCATGACTTTTTCTTTTTTATCAGTTCTTGAGAATGAGGCTGAGCTGTTCGCGAGCTGCTGATCGTGTTTTCCAGCGGAAAGAAAGGGAGCGGGAAGTGGCTCATATTCACCGACCCATCCAGGGCCAAATTTAATTCCCGGCGGCAAGGAATTTTTGATTCTTTTGGAGACGATTTCCCAAGCAAAAGGGCCGAGAGAAGCGGCAAATTGAGCAAGGCTCCTTGCATAAGAGTGCTCGGTATCCAGTCCAACCTAGAAGACGAGGCAGCAGTTTGATGAGTAAGTCGCCCAAAAGAAACAGAGAAAAATAAGTTATTTGTAAGTCACTTACAGGAACCAGTTGTTTTGGCTCGTCCTCTAAGACATTAAGCACAAAATTGGACTCGACGGTGGGTTTTGGCTCGGGGATTATGCTATAAGTTGTACGTCGGTTTTCATCAACAACTACTGGCTTACGCCCGAGCTTGGAGGGAGAGGACTTAGCTGCAGAAGAAACAAATGCAAGCCTAGGTTATAGCAAAGACAAACTTTCAAATTATCAGGAATGTAGCATGCATTGTGTAACTATGTGAATCTTCACTTCTTTTTTGGCATTGTGTGGCAGTGCCGCGGGGAACCATTATGTTATGTTTCGTCACTTTCAGCTTCTGTGATTTTTTTTTCACGGTTTCTATAGGAGAGGTTACACAGCCTTCTTTGAGAGAGATTTGGTAACATTTAGGATTGGCAATCCTTGGAATATTGTGGGCTGGCCACGTGTGTCAAATAGAAGGTTGGTTCTGTCTTCTGACAGTATATCTACTATCCTCGTGGAACTATACATTAATCTTTAGAAGTCCACTATACATTAATCTTTAGAAGATTGAACCATGTTGGACGGTCCGGCATGAACCAAAAAAAGGCATGCCAAGATTAGTCCCACACCGCCTACCCAGACGGTCCGCTTATGCTTATAATAGGCCCCACCTCTCCTATCTTAGACCAGGGGTTTTGGAATGGAAAATGAGTGTGGTGGTTTAACATGGTATCAGAGATAGGTTCACGCTGAGGGGACGTGTTGGACGGTCCAGCATGAACCAAAAAAAGGCATGCCAAGATTAGTCTCACACCGCCTTACCCAGAAGGTCCACTCGTGCTTATAATAGGCCCCACCTCTCCTATCTTAGACCCGGGTTTTGGAATGAAAAATGAGTGCGGTGGTTTAACAAACCATATGGCAAAGGACAATAATTGTAACCATAGATTACCTCTCAGAGGGAGGTCAAAGTCAAGTTGGAGTTACAAGGTAGATTTTGATTTACTTTGAAATGATGCCCCTCATATAAAGAAGAAATTGAATTGATCACATTATGACACGTGGATAGATTGTGTATATGATATGCCAGTAATATATACACTATAACTGCAGCATATACAGAGAGTTAGAGTAAACTACTCAGCAGGCGATTGTGGCCATTGAATATAGTTAATCTTAATCTCACCCACCCCACTAACTTTATGGCTTCATTTGGGAGAGCGTCTGCGGTTGTAAAAGTAGCTGTTGTAAATGCAGGTTTGCAAATGGAGCTGTTAGAAACCGGTTGCTGGAATGGAGATCTATTTGGGTAGTCTGTGTTTCCAGAGCTGTTCAGAACAGAGAACCGTTTGGCAAAACTGCGGTTACAATTAATTATATATATAATATCTATACAGGTAATTATATATATTTATTTCTATATTATATTTTATTAATTATATATATATGTTATATAGAGAGAGTATATATACATAATAAAATAATTTCTTATATATAGGGAGTATATATATAATATATCCTTGTTGGAGCTTGGCGGAGGCGGAGGAGGCGGAGCCGGTCTCAACTCCTCCACCTCCGGTGGCGGTGACCTTCAGATGGAGTAGTAGAGCTTGTCAGAGGCGAAGGAGGAGGCGGAGCCGGTCTCAACTTCTCCACCTCCCGCGGCGGCAACCGCAGCACATGCAAGGATCGACGCGGATCAGCCGTGAGATCTGGAGCTTTGGATGTCGTCGGAACAGCCGCCCTCGCGTGAAAGTAGGAGCCGCGAGTCCTGTTGTCCGAGAAGACGCGCACCATCTCCTCCTCCAAACGCGATAAACGGAGCTCTAGCACAGGGTTTCCTCCCGCAACATTTTGAGCTGCTCACAAACGCCGACGGTTCGAACTTACGGCGGAAAAACAAATGGTTTCAGGCTGGGCTTCAGCGTTTTGACAAAATGTAACGGACAAAAACGCGTTACCAAATAAAGCATATATCATCCCAGCAGCCAACAAAAAGAGGTATCAAGGGTTTCGGAAGAAAAGAACACTCCTTCGGTTACACTCATGCTGACTCCAGCTCCTGCACAGTGCAACGCTGCCAGCCATTCCCCTCCTTCAGTTGCCAATTGCTGGAGCCACCACCGCCGCCATCTCCATATCAACGTCTCTCCATTACTGGCGTGCCTTCCCCGACATCATGTCCCCCCCCCTCCTTAAGACCACCTCCAGCCGTCAGATCCCATCTGTCTCCCTTTCTCGAACCTTCCGCCAGCCTCCACCACTCCAGTAAACTCCGACCAACCCTTCCCACCTCAATCAAGCCCTCCAGCCACAGGATTCCCTATCCACCTCCCCTCCAACCGCCGAATTCCACATCCCTAGCCTATCCAGCCACTGATGCCAGCCTCCCCAACCCTCAGCCGCAGCCCTTGCACCTCCAAACCCTAGCCAAGCATCCCATTTCCCGTCCCACCTCAATATCCAATCCACAAACAATCCACTCCTCTCTGATAAGCCCTTTCCAGGAGTCCATACTTTATCTCCTCCATAAAACAACCGCTCTTACCCTCCGCTAATCACCGGACAGCCACTGTGCTCTCATTGGATCTCTATGTTGTCTACTTCGACCCCTTTACTTGGTGAGTTCCGCACTTATTTTTCAAAGTTTACATTGTGCAAATGTACTTTTTATTGCTAATGATATTTGACTCTCATTAGTTTTGTCTGGACTCTTTATTTTGACGTGCAATATTTATTCACCCCACATTTTAATTTCATTGCAGTCTCAATTTATGGCCGCATAATTACTAATCTCAGATGATTGTGCTTAATTGAGGTTAAATGTGCGAGTACTTTAAAATTAATATTGTTTAATTAATTGCACGCCGGAATTAATTGCTTGATTGAGTCATTGTATTAGTATCGCATTAGGGTTAGCATTCATTAGTCCATCGCATTGAGTGCGTGCATTATCCGCATCTGCATTGCAATTAGGGTTAGGGCATTCACGTCAGTTCGTCGCATGTAGATTCGGCATGCGTCAAATTGGTATCAGAGCTAGGCTTAGTTATTAAAGGCGCAAAGGGGTCTTGGAGCCTAAGCGCAAGGCTCAAGGTGCAGGCGCGCGCCTGACGAAGACAAAGCGCAATCACATCCATTTTAAGTAATCAGCATCAAACATCATTTCAGCTTCTCAATTAAATTCTTCATCTACTCTACTAATTAATCATTCATTACTATCATTTATATCTCTTAAAAAAAATCAATGGGGTCACTTGCATCATATCTAAGTCTCAACGCACAATTATATTTCACAAACACTAAATCAATAAAAAACTATTGAGTTCTTATGTTTTTTTCCTTTGTTTTTGAAAAAAAAATTTACAACAAAAATCTCACTTAGGCGCGCATTTCATGTTCCAAAGGCACAAATAAGGTGCACGAAGGCGCAAACCTCTGAGCCCGGTGAGCCTTGAGCCTGAGGCGCGCCTTTAACAACTTAGGAGCTAGGTACTAGCTTTATTTTGATACCGATTAATATAATCTATAGGTTACTTCATGGCTTATTATCGTCGTCATCCATCTCCTCTATTTGAGGATCAGGAGTATGTTTATATCTGATTCCATAGAGCCTCTTCGAAGATATCTTCATATTATTATAATGATTATTCTCGATCACAACACACCACTTCCAAAGACCGTGTCAACCCTTCGACACAATTTCTCTATGCAAGACATGATCACTATGATGATCATCGACGTCCACATCCCCGCGCATGAGCGGACCGTGTTAAACCTTCAACACGACTTGATTATCTGAAAGATGATTACTACGAAGATCATTATATCGAGAGAGATCCCGAGTGTAGGTTTCATGATGTTGCATCATCGTTTGATGGTTCATTGAGTCCAACATCTTTTAGTTATTGGCTCGTGGATATGAAATATTATCTTGATTATTTTGAATTATTCGGTGAGCCACGTATTAAATTTGCGAAACTTAGAATTTTAGATCAGGCGAGAGCATATTGGTCTAGCATTGAGATGATTCATGAGCGGGATTGACTTCACCGCATGGAGATTAAGCGTAGGTTGTGCCAGAGGTATTTTTCTGCATCATATCGGAGTCGCCTGCTCGAGCAATTATTTACCCTTCGGCAAAGATCCATCTTTGACATTGAGTATAGGGATTGTTTTGATGAGTTAGTAGCGGGTGCGGCATCCGAGAGGAACCAGCTATTGCCACTTCTCGATTTCGGTCTGGACATCGATATGAGATATGTCACTGAGTTGACATATCACTACTTAGAGTCCCTCGAGCAGACATATCAACTCGCCCTTCACTATGAGTAATCCTTGAGATCCGCTAGAATCGGTCAAGTGGACCCGCACCATGACCATCCATGCATGAGTCCTCCCCATCCCGAGACCACCACCCTGCCTACTCATGCCCCTTGGACACAAATGATATGATTAATGTTACAGAGTTATCCTACCCGTGACATTTTTTGTCTAATGTGTGGTCTGTCATTGGATTATGACTCATTTCATGTGACGCTGGATAAGAGTGAGTATGAGTGACCTATTGATCCTACAGTCACACGTCCTTCCCATATCCCATGTGTTAATTTAGATGACCTGACTGTCGGCACACCCTTGAGTATTTGTACATTAGAGTTTTACGACGTGGTAATGTCGCGTCACGTTATGAGTGAGATTCGTGAGCATAGTATTGACTTTCTGGTAGTTGCTTCGGTTGTTCAGGGTCATTTTGTTCATGATGACTCTATCGTTGTAGACAACTCTCATATAGAGGATCATCCCACTTTTGCTGACCTCTGTGATGAGTCCTTCCTCGAGACCCGAGGAGATCCATTTGATGAGCCTCCCTCCCCGGGAAGTATTTGTCGTGCTATGAATGACTTGGGTCCTCATTCGGGTGATCATCACATTCACGATAAATTTACATACCTCCTGGTGAACCTCCTGAGTTACGTCCTTAGGTCACTATCGTCGACATTCCTTCAGGTGATCGCATTCGTGACGAGTTTTCCTATCAACCCTTCGACACAATTTCTCTATGCAAGACATGATCACTATGATGATCATCGACGTCCACATCCCCGCGCATGAGCGGACCGTTTTAAACCTTCAACACGACTTGATTATCTGAAAGATGATTACTACGAAGATCATTATATCGAGAGAGATCCCGAGTGTAGGTTTCATGATGTTGCATCATCGTTTGATGGTTCATTGAGTCCAACATCTTTTAGTTATTGGCTCGTGGATATGAAATATTATCTTGATTATTTTGAATTATTCGGTGAGCCACGTATTAAATTTGCGAAACTTAGAATTTTAGATCAGGCGAGAGCATATTGGTCTAGCATTGAGATGATTCATGAGCGGGATTGACTTCACCGCATGGAGATTAAGCGTAGGTTGTGCCAGAGGTATTTTTCTGCATCATATCGGAGTCGCCTGCTCGAACAATTATTTACCCTACGGCAAAGATCCATCTTTGACATTGAGTATAGGGATTGTTTTGATGAGTTAGTAGCGGGTGCGGCATCCGAGAGGAACCAGCTATTGCCACTTCTCGATTTCGGTCTGGACATCGATATGAGATATGTCACTGAGTTGACATATCACTACTTAGAGTCCCTCGAGCAGACATATCAACTCGCCCTTCACTATGAGTAATCCTTGAGATCCGCTAGAATCGGTCAAGTGGACCCGCACCCTGACCATCCATGCATGAGTCCTCCCCATCCCGAGACCACCACCCTGCCTACTCATGCCCCTTGGACACAAATGATATGATTAATGTTACAGAGTTATCCTACCCGTGACATTTTTTGTCTAATGTGTGGTCTGTCATTGGATTATGACTCATTTCATGTGACGCTGGATAAGAGTGAGTATGAGTGACCTATTGATCCTACAGTCACACGTCCTTCCCATATCCCATGTGTTAATTTACATGCACTGACTGTCGGCACACCCTTGAGTATTTGTACATTAGAGTTTTACGACGTGGTAATGTCGCGTCACGTTATGAGTGAGATTCGTGAGCATAGTATTGACTTTCTGGTAGTTGCTTCGGTTGTTCAGGGTCATTTTGTTCATGATGACTCTATCGTTGTAGACAACTCTCATATAGAGGATCGTCCCACTTTTGCTGACCTCTGTGATGAGTCCTTCCTCGAGACCCGAGGAGATCCATTTGATGAGCCTCCCTCCCCGGGAAGTATTTGTCGTGCTATGAATGACTTGGGTCCTCATTCGGGTGATCATCACATTCACGATAAATTTACATACCTCCTGGTGAACCTCCTGAGTTACGTCCTTAGGTCACTATCGTCGACATTCCTTCAGGTGATCGCATTCGTGACGAGTTTTCCTATCAACCATGTGGTGAGCCCCCCCCCCCCTGATTCATGTCCATGGAGAAACATTTGGCATTTCATGATATTGTGTCTCACGGCTGATGTCTCAGTCACTCATTTGGGTGAACGTCGTACACTCAAAAAGTTTTTCTACACCTCGCCCAAGGAACCTCCGGATAAACCACTCATTTTAGGGACTTCCACCACTACGTGGAGACTGCATTTAGTGAGTATGTTGGGTTCATCATTTGCATCTATTGCATGATTTGCATGTCATATTCCAAAGTAAAGTTATATTAAATAATGAACATTTTAAAACTTACGGGGATAATCACATGAGAAAGTAAATGTTCAAAGAAGGTGATTGGGTAATGATTTGAGCATTATTTGAGAGGCTACAATTGGGGGCAACTATGAATCTGAGTGCTAGGCGAATAAGTTCATACACTGTCATGAGAGAGTCTGAGTCAAATTTCTTCGAGCTTAATATTACTAGGAATATTGGTATTCCAATTGTACTGAATGTAGAGGGTTGACACTAGATGCAGAGCCACCTAGTTTTGGACCTCCGGCCTTCCCTTTTAACTTCATTTTCCACCTCCACTACAACCCTTCATGTTACCATTGCATCCCTACCCTCGACCACTATGCAGGCTTTCTTGGTACGTGGACCCTCGGCTACTTCAATAGCATGGTGACCTTATGCGGAGACAATCCCTACCTGGAGCGACAGAGAGTCTTGTCTGGATTGCGTTGGGATCAGGTAGTCTTTATTCACCCGAGATGAATGCTTCTAAGCCCGGGGATTGATCGAGATTGATTATGCGCCAGTTTTGATATTTGCGAGATTGACATTGCTGGATCGTAAATTAGACAATCAGACTCCGTGATCGCGAACAGCTCGAATTTTCATATTTTATGTAATTTTCTTTTATTTTTTTAGTTATATTTAGAGAGTTGAGATAAATTACCCATCGAGCGATTGTCACCATTGGATTTAGTTAACTTAATTCCTCCCTCCCCCTCTTTATATCATCTCAGCGGCCGGCAGAAAGAGGTATCGAGGGTTTTGGAAGAAAAGAACACTCATTTAGCCATGTTGGTCTCGTGGTGCTCACCGCTGGTCATTCCCTTCCTTCAGATGCCGATTCCTAGAGCCTCCACTGCCGCGGTCAACTCCATATCAACATTTATCCATCATTGTCGTGCCTTCCCCGACATCCTGCCGCCTCCCTCCTTCCTTGAGACCACCTCCAACCGTCAGTTCCCACCTGTCTCTCCTTCTCCGACCTTCCATCGGCCTCTACCACACCAGTAGGCTCTGACCAACCCTTCCCACTCCCTTCTGATGGTGCGCAACGCCCTACACACGTCTATTCCCGCAGGAGGAGGTGAACCGTCGCCCGTCCGGGCGATCCGAGCCCACAGTTGGATCGTCGTTGCGAGTAGATTTACTATATTACTTTATGTATTTTGAGTTTTATTTGGCTTCTGATCAGACCGGACGATATGAGCCGTCCATTTTGGGATGCCCTAAGTCTATTTAGTATAAATAGTGGGGGTGCTGGTTGATCAAGGCCATCGTGGGTTTGTTGAATTTGCTGAACCGCGCGGTCTCCTTCCCATGCGACATTGGACGACTCCTCCTGGTGTGACTCCAGGAACCCCTCCTCCGCCTCCCTCTCCCTCTCTGGTAAGCCTTCCTCAACCTGAGCCCCTCACCGCCCCTCGCCTCTGCCTCTTCCTCGTGCAGCCACCGGCAACCTCACCGCCTCCCCTCCTCCACTTCCTAGTGCAGCCACCGCCAACCTCACCGCCTCCCCTCCTCTTCCCCGTGCAGCCACCGCCAACCTCACCGCCTCCCCTCCTCTTCCTCGTGCAGCCACCGCCAACCTCACCGCCTCCCCTCCTCTCCCTCGTGCAGCCACCCAACAGCCTACATCCAGACCATACGCCTCCTCCTCCCTCCCCCTTCCAGCCAATCCCGACTACCGGCCGCCCCCTCCATCCAGCCCAGATCCGCCGCCCCTCCACCTTCCTGAAGCCGACTTCCCCCTTCTCAGCTCTCCCTTCTACCTACAGCAGTCTTCCCACCCTCTTCCGCTACCCGCAGAAGCCCCGCTTCAGCTTCCCTACAGCCCGCACCCCATTTCATGTTAATCCCCACCACCGACAGCCCCCTTTCGCCTTCCGGAGCCCCTCCATGCTGCCGTCCAGCCACAATACCCTTAGATGTGCATGATCAGCCATCGTCCCTCCACCGCCCGCATGCGCAAGTCATTATTTTGTAGTTTTAGTTTTATATTGTTGTAACTTGACACTATACCTGCAGTGGATGTTTATTTTGCTAGCTAGTAGTATCTGTGGTTGTTTGATTTGCAGGGTTTATTCAGCGCGCGCTTACAGTATTTGCGTCTCTTCGCTTGTGAAAGCTCGCTTGCTCTCTTAAATTAAAATTTGCGAAAGTTGATGCCTCTGTTAGTTTATTTATAATAATCAATTGCTGCTATTATTTATATTGCGGATCGCCTCCTGCATTTACCTAAGCATATCGCATTTAGGTTCGCATTTAGAGTGTCCACCTCGAGTCGCCATCCGCTGCATCAAATTGGTATCAGAGCCAGGTTAGGGTCATTGCATGTTACATAGTGGTAGGGCTTACCATCAACATAAGTCGAACCACAATCTCACCGACGATAGAGCCGCTAGTTCACAGTCGGACATCACGTCCGCTGAATTTCAAAAGCTCGTTCTTGATCATTTTGATCGGATTGGGGCCCAATTCGACGCTCTTAGAGGCGTAATCGCGAGGGTTAGCACAAGAATCGATCAGTTAGAAACCCCTAGAGGTCGAGCGGCTCCACCCCCGGATGATGAGCCACCCGAAGATCCCCGAGACGCTTCACCCCCTCGTGGGAGACATGGTAGAGATATCCCTCGCCGAGACCCCCCCCCCCCCCTCCTCCTCCCGCGGGGAGAAATTACCATCGTGGTTACCAGCATCGGCAAGACCCAGGGAGAAATCTTTGTCCCCCACCTCCACCTGGCCGTAGAGGTCGAGCCCCACCCGCACGATATGATTACGACTATGATGACCAGTACGATAAGTACCATGGGCCATGCCACGGGATGACTCCCGAGGAAGATCATATCACTCGGCGCATCCGCATCGATGTGCCTTCCTTCGACGGTCACCTGGACCCGAAGGCATTTGGCGATTGGCTTATGGACATGGATCATTATTTCGACTGGTTTGAGATGAGTGACGAGAGGCGAGTGCAGTTCGTCAAGATGAAATTAATAGGGCAGGCGAAGATTTATGGGTCGAGCGTGGAGAGATCGCTGGAGCGGGACGAGTACTACTCCGTCACCCAATGGGACGAGATGAAGCAACGACTGAAAGATAAATACCTCCCCGCTTCTTATCGTGATCAGCTTATAGATCAGTTGAATGCACTACGATAGGGGACCCTTTCTGTTGCAGAGTACATGCCACGCTTTGATGAGTTGGTGGTTCGTAGTGATATTCTAGAGGAGCCCATTGCCACTGCCTCCCGCTTCCGGACCAGACTCAAGGCTGACATCCGAAGGGAACTGATTCCCTATAGGATTGAGACGGTCGAGCAAGTTTTCCAGCTCGCGCTCGAGTACGAGAAATATTTGTGCACTGCTGGCCCGAGAGAGTTTACCTCTAGACCTGATTCCACCACGACTCAGAGACCCACTACTACCACGACCACTGCCACTGCCCCTCCCCGCACTCCCGCAGATGCGGTGGGGAAAGTTATTGTGCCTGGAGGCTCCAAGCCTGGGAGCGTCCAATGTTATCGGTGTTCAGGCAGAGGGCACTTCCCGGCGTAATGCCCGACTAGGAATTTACTGATTGCGGATTCGGGCGAGCCCAGCACTGAGGCTGAGGATGCCGTCGTCGAGGAGATTACGGTCGTTGTAGAGGAGGAATGGGAGAGCGACACTGAGAGGTAGATATAGTTAGGACTTAGGAGTCCACCGTAGCCTTCTGCACACTCCACGAGCCGAGGAGGATTGACGACGCACTACGATTTTCTTTACATATTTCCCGAGCGCAGGAGGTCCATCGATAGTGGTAGTTGCGTAAACATAATCGCCAAGAAAGGGTTGGAGAGGATGCAGCAGACTGCCGAGCCACATCCGCATCTTTACCGTGTCCTTTGGGTGGACAAATCCACCATCCAGGTTACACAGCGATGTCTGGTACCGATTAGCCTGGCATCCACTGAGGACTATGTCTGGACTCTGGTGTGACGTCATCCCTATGGACATCGCGCACGCCTTACTCGGAAGACCATGGCTATATGACCGCGATGCCACGTGTTACGGTCGGTTCAACACGTGTGTTTTCTTCGACAAAGGTCGAAAGATTACCCTTACCGACCCAGCCCAGGGATCCTCCCAAGGGCAAGGTTGATTCATCCGTTAGCGCGGGGTCATCGAGACCTCTCCACGTTTTGAGGAAGGGTGATTTTCTGAGAGAGAGTTTACAGACAGGAGTTATGTTTGTGGTGGCAGCCACCATGTCATCTGAGGTCCCCAGTGAGACCGAGACCACTGATCCGGATGTTTGCCAGCTGTTGGATGTTTATGCAGACATTATGCCCGAGGAGCTCCCTGACGAGCTCTCTCCGTTAAGGAACATCCAGCACGCGATCGATCTGATCCCCGGGGCATCTTTGCCCAATCTGCCACATTATCGCCTGAATTAGACTGAGCATGCCGAACTGGAGCGGCAAGTTGATGATCTTCTACGAAAGAAGTTCATTCGTGAGAGTTTGAGTATGTGTGTCGTACTGGCCCTTCTCACCCCGAAGAAGGATGGAAGTTGGCGTGTGTGCATCGACAACCGTGCCATCAACAAAATCACAGTGAATTATCGTTTTCCATTCCCCGCCTCGACGATCTCCTGGATTCGATGGCTGGTGCCCAGATTTTCTCGAAGATTGATCTTCGCAGTGAGTACCATCAGATTAGAGTTAGGGAGGGGGATGAGTGAAGACGGCCTTCAAGATGAAGGACGGCTTGTATGAGTGGCTTGTTATGTCGTTCGGATTATCGAACGCGCCCAACACATTTATGAGAGTGATGACGCAGGTCCTGCGACCCTATATGGGTAAGTTTCTGGTAGTATACTTTGACGACATATTGATATACAGCAAGAGCCGCACCGACCACCTACACCACATTCGCCTGGTATTTGATCTCTTGCGGAAGGAGCATCTCTATATAAATCTGAAGAAGTGTTCCTTTCTGTCTGCATCGGTCCACTTTCTAGGTTATATCATTTCCACATTCGGTATCTCATTTGACCCGAATAAGGTCAAATCTATTCGTGATTGGCCCATCCTGTCGAATATCCATGAGGCCCGGAGTTTCCATGGAGTAGCCACCTTTTATAGGAGGTTTGCCCGAGGATTTATCTCTATTATGGCCCCATTTACGAGTTGCTTCCGCAAGGGCGATTTTGTGTGGACGAAGGCCGCCACGCGGGCCTTCGAGGAGATCAAGGAGAGACTGTCATCCGCACATGTTCTCCGTTTACCAGATTTTTCCAAGGCCTTCGAGGTGGCCTGTGACGCGTTCGGTGTTGGCATTGGGGGAGTGCTTAGTCAGGAGGGTCATCCAGTTGCTTACTTCAGTGAGAAATTGAATGACGCCCGACAAAAGTACTCCAACTACGATCGGGAGTTCTACGCCATAGTACAGGCCCTTCGCCACTAGCACCACTATCTCGTACATAAGGAGTTCGTTCTGTATTCTGACCACCAGGCCCTGCGATACCTTGATTCGCAGAAGAAATTAGGCTACCGTCAAGCAAAATGGGTGGAGTATATGCAGAATTTTCATTACGTTCCCAAGCACCGAGCGGGTGTTGAGAAGTGAGAACAAGTCGGTTGACGCCTTGAGTCGCCGAGTCAGTCTCCTCCACACCATGAGCACCAGAGTAGTGGGATTCGAGCGACTAGCTTTTGACTACACCCTGAGTGCCCAAATTTTAGTGAGATTTATGTCGTGCTATCGAGGAATCCACCTGATCCTCATGAGGGCTACACGGTCTCAGACGGGTATTTATTTATGGGCTCGCGCCTCTGCGTTCCTCAGACGTCTCTCCGAGATTTTCTCATTTGGGAGTTGCACGCAAGCGGAGCAGTGGGACACTTCAGTCGGGATAAGACGATTGCGTTAGTCGAGGATCGTTTCTTCTGGCCTGGCCTGAAGAAGGACGTTACTAGGGTGTCCGGCATTGTCGAGTCTGTCAGACTGCGAAGGGATCCCGCCAGCCCACTGGATTGTGCACTCCATTACCCGTTCCTCTACGATAGTATGGATTTTGTACTTGGGCTCCCTCGCACTTTGAGGAAGATCGATTCGATTTTTTTGGTGGTGGACCGTTTCGGATCGGGGCGTTCGCTTCATGAGTTACTTTTGGAAGACGTTATGGAAGAAAACGGGCACAACCTTGAAGCTCTCATCCGCCTATCACCCACAGACGGATGGACAAATTGAGGTTGTCAACCATAGTTTAGGAACCCACTGCGTTGCCTAGTTGGAGATAGCCCGTCTACTTGGGATTCTATGCTGCCTATCGCCGAGTTTGCATATAATAGTTCTGGCAATAGGTCCACAGGTTTGAATCCATTCCTTATCATATTAGGATATGAACATAGGAAACCTATTGACATGATCGATATTCCAAGTGAGTCCGTCGAGTCCTTCATTCAGTATGTGCATGCCTTCATGAGTCGGTCCGTAAGAAAATTGCAGCTAGTAATGATTATTATAAAGATCGAGCAGACCAGCAACGACGTGAACAAATTTTCAAGGCGGGAGAGCAGGTATTGATTCGCATCCGACCAGAGAGGCTCCCGCAAGGGCCCACAAAGAAACCAAGCGCTCGCCGAATGGACCCCTACATAGTCATGTGGCAGATCGGTACGAACGCCTATGAGATTGACATTCCTCATGGTATGGGCATCAGCCGAGTATTCAACGTAGAAGATTTGACTCCATATTATGAGGAGCGTGTGTATGTGGACCCTTTCTCCACACCCACACCTGAGCTTTTACCACCTTCAGTCCCTGCCAGTCCTACCCCATCCCCACCCAAGGAGTCACTCCAGAAGGTTCACTCGGCACCAGCGACGGTTCCACCGATCCAACAGTCAGACGGAGATACATCACAGTCAGAGCCACCCACTCTTACCGGCGACATATGTCATATCATGGGCCATGACTTCTTTACCGTGGACGGACGAGCTATTATACATTATCTCATTCGTTGGAGCGGTCGCCCGCTATACGACGCTACATGGATTTCTTCAGAGGAGCTCGAGAGACTCACCCCGCAGCTACGACGAGAGCCAAACTAAATTTGTTGAACCGCGCGGTCTCCTTCTGGTGCGACATCAAACGACCCGCCCCCCCAAGTACGACACCGGGAACCCCTCCTCCGCCTCCCTCTCCCTCTCCGGTAAGCCTTCCTCAACCTGAGCCCCTCACCGCCCCTCCCCTCCTCTTCTTCCTCGTGCAGCCACCGCCAACCTCACCGCCTCCCCTCCTCTTCCGCAGTTGCGTTCGGATCGTCGTTGCGAGTCGATTTGCTATATTACTTTATGTATTTTGAGTTTTATTTGGCTCCTGATCGGGTCGGACGATATAAGACGTCCTTTTTGGGATGCCCTAAGTCTATTTAGTATAAATAGTGGGGGTGTTGGCCGATCATGGTCATCGTGGGTTTGCTGAATTTGCTGAACTGCGCGGTCTCCTTCCGGTGCGACATCGGACGACCCCCCCCCCCCCCCCCGGTGCGACCTCGGGATCCCCTCCTCCGCCTCCCTCTCCCTCTCCGGTAAGCCCTCCTCAACCTGAGCTCCTCACCGCCCCTCCCCTCCACTTCTTCCTCGTGCAGCCACCGCCAACCTCACTGCCTCCCCTCCTCCTCGTGCAGCCACCGCCAACCTCACCGCCTCCCCTTCTCTTAATCGTGCAGCCACCGCCAACCTCATCGCCTCCCCTCCTCCTCTCCCTCGTGCAGCCACCCAGCAACCTACATTCAGCCCACACGCCTCCTCCTCCCTCCCCCTTCCAGCCAACCCCGACTACCGGCCGCCCCCTCCATCCAACCCAGATCCCCCGCCCCACCACCTTCCTGAAGCTGACTTCCCCCTTCTCAGCCCTCCCCTCTACCTACAGCAGTCCTCCCACCCTCTTCCGCTACCCGCAGAAGCCCCCCTTCACCTTCCCTACAGCCCGCACCCCATTTCCTTTTAATCCCCACCACCGACAGCCCTCTTTCTCCTTTCGGAGCCCCCCCCCCCCCCCACGTCGTCGTTCAGCCACAATACCCTTAGATGTGCATGATCAGCCATCGTCCATCCACCGCTTGCATGCGTAAGGCGTTATTTTGGAGTTTAAGTTTTCTACTGTTGTAACTTGGCACAATACCTACAGTGAATGTTCATTTTGCTAACTAGTAGTATCTGTGGCCGTTTTATTTGCAGAGTTTATTCAGTGCGCGCTTACAGTATTGCGCCTCTTCGCTTGTGAAACCTAGTTTGCTCTCTTAAATTAATATTTGCAAAAGTTGGTGCCTCTATTAGTTTATTTATAATAATCAATTACTGTTGCTATTTATATTGCGGATCTCCTCCTGCATTTACCTAAGCATATCGCATTTAGGTTCGCATCTAAAGTGTCCACCTCGAGTCGCCCTCCACTGCATCACCTTACAACCTCAGTCGAGCCCTCTAGCCATTGGATTCCCTTCCCACCAACCCTCTAGCCACCAAATTCCGCATCCCTAGCTGATTCCAGCCTCCCACACCCTCAGACATATTCTTTGCACCTCCAAACCATAGTTGAACATCCCATTTCCCCTTCCCCCTCAATATCACGTCCACAGACAACTCACTCCTCTCAGATAGGCCCCTTCAAGCAGTTCATACTTTATCTCCTCCACAAAACAATCGCTCTTACCCTCCGCTAATCGGCGGACAGCCACTGCGCTCTCATTGGATCTCCGCGTCGCCGCCTTCAGCACATTTACTTGGTGAGTTCCACACTTATTTTCAAAATTTACATTGTACAGATACACTCTTTATTACTAGTGATAATTGGTTCTCATTAGTTTTATCTGGGCTCTTTATTTTGACGTGCATTATTTATTCGCCCCGCATTTTAATTTCATTGCACTCTCAATTTACTCTGCAATTGTCGCATAATTACTAATTGTGGATGTTTGTCCATAATTGAAGTTAAATGTGCGAATATTTTAAAATTAAGGGCCTGTTTGGGAGGGCTTTTCAGAAAGGAGTGGTGGCAAAAGGATGGTAGACAAAGGTGTTTTTGGAAAATGTCTATTGCAAAAGATCTGTTTGAGTGAACTCCATTTGCAGAGATTTTCAAAAAATGAGAAGCATTTTATAAACTGTTAGGCAAATCTCCGTTGCGGTGACTTTTTTATTAAAAATGCAAAGCACAGGCAGAAAAATGAGCGCCTGGGGGAAAATGTGCGCCAGCGCAATTTTCTCCAGAGCGCACATTTATTCGCGCCAGCACACATTTTTCTCACGGGCGAGCATTTTTCGCCCGGGCGCGCATTTTCTCGCCCGGGCGCGCATTTTCCGCCCCGCCGCGCATTTTCTACCCGACCGCGCATTTTCCGCCCGACCGCGCATTTTCCGCCCGACCGCGCATTTTCCGCCCGACCGCGCATTTTCTGACTGGGCGCGCATTTTTTGCAAGGCGCGCATATTCCGCCCGGCCGCGCATTTTCTGTGTGGGCGTGCATTTTTTGCCCGGGCACGCATTCTCGCCCAGGCGAGAATTTTTCGCCTGGGCGCGCATTTTTTCGCCCTTGCAAAAAATGCACGTCCGGGCGAAAAATGCGCGCGTGATAACTTCCCAAAAGAAGTCATCTTAGTACCACATTCGTATTATTTTATGGTTATAATCCATATAATATTGATTAAAAAGTCACAAAGTGATAAACATTTAATTTGGCAATTAAGTTTAAAGATAATTCTCATTCTATTTGATTTTATGTTAGGAAAGGAGAATACGTGCATTAATCATGGGAGTTAAAGTTATCATCATGGCTAAGAAGAGGATTCAAGAAGATTCCAACTTGCCAAAAGAAGAATTTTTGAAGAAAAATCACGAAATAAAATTTGTTGCAACAAATTCTGACATTTGTTGCAACAAAACCGGCAGTTACAGATTTTCAGCAATTCGAAAATATTCAAATTTGGGCTGTTACATTCATATTAAGGAGCATTTATTCAGCAATTATGACCAGCAATCAAGGCACGCCAGGGTGGAAAGCTATTATATATTCCCCCCCCCCCCCCATGATGGAGAGAGAGGACACACGAATTTGAGGAGGAAATTAAGGGTGGATTTCGGCCATTGGAGAGAGAAGGAGGAAGTAACCTTCCATTTGCAGGAAATTTAGGGAGAAATTCCGAAATTCCTTCAATATGTGTTGTAAGATCTTTCTTATTTTGGATTTCTTTTTCTCTATTATGAACTAAATCTCTCAAGTCTTGTATGATGAGAGTATGGCAATTTTTGTGATGAATAATTACTTGTAATCTTGTTGTTGTTGTTTGAATTATTTTATTCGGGTTATGATTTTATTCTTGAAACTCTAGATTTATGGATTTTATTCTTTTTGCGTGTCGAGAATCGAGAGATGAGATACGGTTTTGAGTAAAATTCTACTTTCTACATCACGAGAATCGAGAGAAGAGTGGTGTAAATCTTTAATCTGAGTTTCCTTTATTTCACTAACACTTCGAGAATCGAGAGAGGAGAAGTGTGAGTTTCATAACTCTAATTTAGATGAAAAGTGAGAAAGAGATTTCCTTTTTTCGCTAAGTGACTACGGTTGCCGCTTCGCACAATATTTCTCAATTCAATTAAGTTAGAGATAACTAGGGGAATTGAAATATTGAGATTTCCAACATCGAGAGATTAGGATTTCTCCGTTTAAAATTGTTACAAGATAATTCGTAGAACATTCACATAAGATAAATCATAAAAGTTCATCATATTAATTGTCAGAAATCAAAATACAAGACTGCTTTCCTCAACTGATTTTTAAAATAAAAAGTATTTTTATTTTTATTAAAAGTAATTCAGCTTTTCAAATTTTTATTTTAATATTGTTTAATTTTCTAAAAATCTCATTGTGATTCGCTTGAATTTAAAGAAACGGATTAACTAGTACTTGCAAGCGCTAATTTTATCACCTCTCCGAGGGAACGATCTCACTCACTCTTTATTACTTGATCGGCACGTATACTTGCGTTTATAGCTCTATTTTGCGCGCATCAAGTTTTTGGCGCCGTTGCCGGGGAGGTGCGACGAATTCAGTGTTTTTCTTGCAATATTAGTAACCCTTAGTATTTGGAGGTCAAGCTTTAATTTAAGTTAATTTCAACTTAGTTTTTCTTTTGAAATCTGTTAGTGTATGTCCAGGTATCGCTTGGTAGAATTAATACCATTAAACTCAGAAATTGAACGAACCTGCAGACGTAATAGGAAGACCTCTAGATTGGAACATTTAAATCACCCAACAATGGATTTAAATAATCAAAACCATCAAAATTTAGAAGACGAGGTTCATCAAGGTGGGCAAGATTTAGGAGGTCAAGTAGACCAAAATGGGCAACACGTAGAGCAAAGAAGAACTTGTCGTGATTATAACATGCCTTATCGGGGAGGGGTACAATTTAGTATCGCTAGACCCGCAATCGAAGCTAATAATTTCAAAATTGACTCAACTGCTATGCAACTTGTCCAAAATAATAAATTTGCTGGTCATAATCATGAAGACCCCAATTCACATTTAAGAACGTTTATAGAAATATGTGATACGTTCAAAATTAACGGTGCATCCGACGAAGCCATTAAATTGCGATTATTTCCTTTCTCCCTGGAAGGGAAAGCTAAAGATTGGTTGAATTCGTGGCCTCATGGTTCTATAACTACTTGGGCCATTTTAATTGAAAAATTTTTAGCCAAATATTTCCCCCCTTCCAAAACCGCTAAGTTAATGAGGGATATCTCCACGTTTATGCAAGCGAATGGAGAAACTCTCTACGATGCGTGGGAACGCTTTAAGGAATTACTTAGAAAATGTCCTCATCATGGACTAGCTATCCACCAACAAGTGTGGACCTTCTATAATGGCCTCCAGACGTCTACAATGATACAAGTAGATGGAGCTGCAGGAGGATCTCTAATGAATAAATATCCGGAGGATGCTTACGGTATTTTGGAAGACTTATCTTCTAATAATTACCATTCTTTTGAACGCCAAGCACAACCTTCCACCACAGCCGGATTATACCAAGTTGATCAATTTACGTCATTTACAGCACAAATGGCGTCCCAATTTAATTCGATTAATAAAAGATTAGATGCGTTGACTATAAATCCAAATCAAATGAACTCTCAAGTTAATAGCTTAACCACTCCCATGGTCTCCTCTAATCCTACTTTAACAATAGAACAACTTGTAGGAGGAAGCGAAGAAGTAAATTACATAGGAGGACAATATAAACAAAACCCAAATCAAAATCACTATAACCCCGATTGGAGAAATCATCCTAATTTCTCTTGGAAAAATAGTGGTAATGGGTCAACACCAACTCATTTATTTAATTCTACTCCTAACACTCACCAAAGCCATCATCCTAATCAGGCGGGAATTTCAAGGAAAGTAACTGACGATTTTATCATGGAATCAATTCAAAAAAATGAAGCACGTTTCACAAGTCTAGAAGGATCCATGCGGATGATTGAGTCTCAATTGGGACAAATAGCTGCGACTTTAAGTATGAGAACACCGGGCGCATTACCCACGGATACTACTCCCAATCCCAAGGGAGATAACCATCAATGTAAAGCAATAACATTACGTAGTGGAAAAGAGTTGGTGAGCGATAAAATGGATGATCTATTAGGAAATAATAACATTAATGCTAATACTAACATCAACCCTTCGAATAAGTCAACTGAGGAAATAATCATAGAAGAAAATAAAATTGAAGATGAAGGAGGCATTTTAGGAGAGAACATGAAGAAAAAAACTGCAAATCCTCCTAATGAAAAAGAAAATAAAATCATTTATCCACCTCCACCATTCCCTCAAAGATTAAGGAAGAGTAAACTTGATCAACAATTTCAGAAATTTCTAGAAATCTTTAAAAAACTTCAAATTAACATCCCTTTTGCCGAAGCCTTGGAGCAAATGCCAAGTTACGTGAAGTTCATGAAAGATATTCTAAATAAAAAAAGAAAATTTGGCATAAATGAAACAGTAGCACTTACACATGAGTGTAGTGCAATTCTACAAAAGAAATTACCACCTAAGTTAAAAGATCCCGGAAGCTTCACCATTCCTTGCTCCATTGGATTTCAATTCGAAGGAAAGGCTTTGTGAGACTTAGGCGCAAGTATAAATTTAATGCCGTTATCAATTTATAAGAAATTGGGATTAGGAGAGATAACTAAAACGTCTTTAACTTTACAATTGGCCGATAAATCTCTTACTTTTCCAAAAGGTATTGTGGAGGATGTTTTAGTTAAAGTAGAAAAGTTTATTTTTCCGGCGGATTTTGTAGTGCTTGACATGGAAGAAGATAAGGAAGTACCTATCATAGTAGGCCGACCCTTCTTAGCAACCGGGAGAACGTTGATTGACGTTCATAAAGGAGAACTCACCATGAGAGTGAACGATGAACAAGTGACATTCAATGTTCTCAAGGCCATGAAATTTCCTGAGCAAGAGGTAGATCGGATGGAAGAAATAAATAGTCTAACACTTTATGAATTTAAGAAAAATTATGAACTTGATAATGATGAAGAAGAATTGAATTTTTTATCAGATTTTGATGAAATTCCCGAGGATGAGGAAGGGAGCAAAGATTGTCGAATGGTTTTCTCTCGAAAACCGGAACCATTAGAAATGGGAGAGGGACCACGAGCGCCCGAGCCGTCAATAAAAACACCACCCGTTCTTGAACTTAAACCTTTACCGGAACATCTATCTTATGCGTATTTAGGAGAGAATGACACGTTGCCGGTCATAATTAACTCCAACTTATTGCCGGAACAACATCAACAATTAATAAATCTTTTGAAACAATATAAATTGGCCATAGGTTGGACTATAGCAGATATTAGAGGAATTAGTCCTTCGTTATGCATGCATAAAATTCTGTTAGAAGAATCATATAAAGGATCCATAGAACCTCATCGACGCCTTAGTCCGCCCATGAAGGAGGTAGTAAAGAAAGAAATAATTAAATGGTTAGATGCTGGAATAATCTATCCCATCTCCGATAGCCCTTGGGTCTCCCCCGTTCAATGTGTACCCAAGAAAGGGGGCATGACGGTAATAAAGAATGATAAAAATGAATTAATCTCGACTAGGACTATTACGGGATGGCGAATATGCATGGATTACCGGAAACTTAATAAAGCTACTAGAAAAGACCATTTTCCATTACCCTTCATAGATCAAGTTCTTGATAAATTATCTGGTAATGATTTCTTTTGTTTCTTAGACGGGTATTCCGGATATAACCAAATCACTGTAGATCCGGAAGACCAAGAAAAGACAACCTTCACATGTCCCTACGGAACGTTCGCATTTAGGAGAATGCCATTTGGTTTATGCAACGCACCGGCCACTTTTCAACGTTGCATGATCGCTATATTTTCCGATCTTATGGACCATGGCATAGAAATTTTTATGGATGATTTTTCCATCTTTGGAAAAACTTTTGATGAATATTTATTTTGTTTAGAAAAAGTGCTTACTCGTTGCGTAGAAACTAATTTGGTTTTAAATTGGGAAAAATATCATTTCATGGTGCGTGAGGGAATAGTTCTTGGACATCATGTTTCGAAAAATGGATTAGAAGTTGATAAAGCAAAAATTGAGGTAATAGAAAAATTACCGCCACCAAAGAATATAAAAACCTTACGAAGTTTCTTAGGACATGCAGGTTTTTATAGGAGATTTATCAAAGATTTTGCTAAAATCGCTAAACCCTTAAGCAGTTTATTAGAAAAAGATGTTAAGTTTGATTTTAATGATATTTGTCTATTTGCGTTTAATCAACTTAAAACTCGACTGATTTCAGCACCAATTATAGTGGCTCCCGATTGGGAAGAGCCTTTTACACTTATGTGTGATGCTAGCGATTACGCCGTCGGAGTTGTATTAGGCCAAGTTCGAGAGAAGATATTTTACACAATTGCCTACGCTAGCAAAACTTTAGTAGAAGCTCAAATCAATTATACCACTACCGAAAAAGAATTATTAGCCGTAGTGTTCGCTTTTGAAAAATTCAGATCTTATCTCCTTTGTACTAATGTAATTGTATTTACGGACCATGCAGCTATTCGATATCTCATGGAAAAGAAAGATGCTAAACCAAGATTGATCCGTTGGGTTTTATTATTACAAGAATTTGACCTTGAGATTAAGGATATGAAAGGGGTAGATAACCCAGTTGCTGATCACTTATCAAGAATAGAATCTACAAACCCTTCACCTCAATTGGAAATTAATGAAAAATTCCCCGATGAAAGAATTTTAGCTGTTCATGAATTTCCAATACCTTGGTATGCTGATTTTGTAAATTACCTAGCAAGTAAAATCATCCCTTCTGATTTTAATTTTCAACAAAAGAAAAAAATTTTGCATCAAGTGAAATCTTATGTTTGGGACGATCCTTACTTATTTAAAATTGGTGTTGATGGGATGATAAGACGGTGTGTTATGGAAGGAGAAATAAAATCTATTTTAGAGAAATGTCACAACTCACCTTACGGAGGGCATTTTATGGGAAATAGAACAGCCATGAAAGTATTAGAGTCAGGATTCTTTTGGCCCACTTTATTTCATGATGCTAGAGAATTTGTCAAACAATGTGATCATTGTCAAAGGCATGAAAATATCCAAAAAAATGGGTCTTTACCGATGAACACAATTCTAGAGGTCGAACTATTTGATGTTTGGGGTATTGACTTTATGGGACCTTTTGTCAATTCGAATGGTCACCTTTTCATTCTTCTAGCTGTTGATTATGTTTCAAAATGGGTTGAAGCAATTGCTACAACTAAAAATGATGCGAAGATAGTTCTTCATTTCTTAAAGAATTTTATTTTCAATCGTTTTGGGACCCCTAGAGCAATTATAAGTGACGGAGGAAGCCACTTTTGTAATCATCAATTTACTAAACTTCTAAGGAAATATGGGGTCAATCATAAAGTAGCTTTAGCATATCACCCTAAAACAAATGGACAAGCGGAAGTTTCTAATAGGGAGATTAAGAATATCTTAGCAAGAACTGTTAGTGTCAATTGTAAAGATTGGGCTCACAAGCTTAATGACGCTTTATGGGCATATAGAACTGCTTATAAGACGCCGATTGGTCTAACCCCTTATAGATTAGTGTTCGGGAAAGCTTGTCACTTACCTTTGGAGCTAGAACACCGAGCACATTGGGCTATCAAAAAGATTAATTATGATTATCAAGATGCTGGGAAACAAAGAATATTACAATTACATGAATTGGAGGAAATCAGAATGAATGCGTATGAAAGTTCGAGGATTTACAAAGAAAAAACGAAAAAGTGGCACGATCAACGTCTGAGTGATAAACAATTCGAACCAGGGCAATTAGTTCTATTGTTCAATTCTCGCTTAAAACTATTTCCTGGAAAATTAAAAACACGTTGGTCGGGACCGTTTAGAGTGAAAGAAGTATATCCTTACGGCGCAATCACTATAGTAAATGAGATTGACAATTCAGAATTTAAGGTAAGTGGCGAACGTTTAAAAATTTATCGAAATGGTGACAATGAGAGATTGGTGTCATCCGTTCGATTAAAATGAAGTGAAATGGACAAAGGTCCGGCCAGGACTTTAACCGAGGCGCTTCTTGGGAGGCAACCCAAGTTCAATATTTAGTTTAACTCTAAAAATATATTTCGAAATTCTGTAGTTCTGTAGTTTAATATTTTGTTATTCACAAAAATTTTGTCTAAACAAAAATTCAAAATCGGTAACATCATTGTTGGACTCCCTTTCTGAGCTAGCACAGTTCTAAAATAGGACAACCTGTAATTGTGCGCTCAAACCGCGCCATTCCCTAATTTCCGCCCCAATTATTATGATCGGGAAATTAAGACAACCTAATTAACGGCTAATCAAAAGTAGCCGTTTTATATAAAAATTCTTTTCACGCGTGGTATTCATTCCGACCTAAAACTTCGCCTTCCCCCCTTCCCCCCTTTCCTGGCTTCCGCGACCTCGCGACCCGTCCCCGACCGACTTCGCGCTGGACAACACGGCGCCCCGACTACGCCGACGGCGAGCTTCGAAGGCCCTAGTCATCGTCCCAAGTCCTCCAATCACTGGTACGTCGTCTCCTTTGTGTTCCATTACGCTCCATTCCACATTAGGTTAAGATTTTAGCAAACCTTTTTACCTATAGAACCCATGGCCCCTACGAAGAAGGAACATGTGAAGAGGGTGGCTACCAAGAATCTGCGATTTGTTAGTAATGAAGCTCAGGCTCTGTTCGAGAAGATCAAAAAGAAACGCGCAATCTATGAAAGGGGTTTTGTCTTTGAACAACAACAATGGAGTATTATGTTGGAAGCACAAATTAACAACCAGGGCTGGACGTCATTCTGCAGTCCCCGAACGGAAGCTGTCTTACCATGGGTATACGAGTTCTACTCCAATGCCAGATTTCAGAAGAACGACATTACCATGGTAAGGGGAAAGGAGGTCAATTTTTCTGCACGTTATCTGAATGAATTTCTAGATCTGAAAACTAAGGGTAGTGATGAGTACTCCTCGCTGAAATCTACACTGTCCCCGGATGACATTGCTACGGTCCTTTGTGTTAATAAGGATGATCTTTGGGCAAATACTGTCAAACACGTCTTCAAGGCCGCCAGTTTCACTAGAGAAGCTAAGGTTTGGTTGCTTTTCATCAATTCCAGCCTTTTACCAACCAAGAACCCAAACAATGTATCCTTGGATAAGGCTTTGTTGATTTACTGCATAATACAAGGAATTCCGATCAATGTAGGAAGAATAATATGTGAGCAGATTAGGGCCAAAGCATCTTCAGACAAGGGGACTCACTTATGGTTTCCTACCTTAATTACTGAGCTTTGTCAGCATATGGGAGTAAGCATGGGGGATGGGGATTTAGTCACCACCGTTTCACGTCACATCACGCAGAATGTAGTCACTTCAAATATTAAAGTATTGGATGATCCCAAAATGCCACCAAAGCGTGCAGTTGGTGCCTCTTCGAGCAAGCGTCAAAAGACCCATGAAGATACTTCTCAGGAGCCGAAAGGAAACGATATTATCTTGGCAACATTACAGTACATGAAAGAGCACCAAAGAAATCACCACATGGTAGTAGAGGCACGGTTGCTTGCGATCCTTCGAAATCAAAATCTACTCCTTCGACATAATCTACTGCCAGTGGGAAATCCAAGCTTACCTTTCCTTAGGCCGTTCGATGATGACGGCTACCTGTTGAATTCCCGAGGGAAGCGTGCGGACCCTTCATTGCCAGAAGCGGCTGATAACGATTCCAGTGAGGATGATGAGGATGCCTATGTTTTCAACGATGACGACGAGGAGGAGGAAGAACAAGGCGGGGATGATCACGTGGATGATATCGCGGACAGCGACGACGAAGAATAGTGTTTTTATAAAACACTTTTAGTTTTTTTTAATGCTTGCATTATCTTTTTGAAAGACTCTCTTATGGCTTGATGCTTTATCTAATTCTATAACTGATGCTACAATTATATTTTGGTTTACTTTCATTAAGGATTTTGTGCATGGTGATTAATACTTGTGCTATGGCTATTGGAAAAATGTTTGATTATTAACTTGCAGATGATGGCTCAAAAGAGGGACATCTTCATTATGCTCTTCATCCTCATTTTGGGGAAACGAAAAAATTCAAACAGGAGAGGATGATTGAGTACTGCGGTTTAATCAGGGGAGGCTTACAACTTTGATTTCCTTTCTAATCATTTATTGAACTTTTTATTTTCAAAACTTTTGATAAAAATATTTAACACCTATTGCTAGGGTCTAGCAATGTATTATGTGTGGGGGGGTTATCCTCCACCAAATGGATGATGAACATATTATTAATCTCGAGTTTGATGAACTTTACTTTAGAAACCGTTGTTTTGAAAATTACTCTAGATATTTAATTTAAGTTGACCAATAGGCTAACTAATCCTAAAAGTTCAGATTATGACCTTAAAGTTAGTAAGATTTTTTTAAAGCTTTATTCCTCTTATGCACTTTATTCCTTAAAAGAATTTATCTTCTTTAAATTTTTTTTTTGGAACTTCTGAAATTAAGAGTGAAAGAGGGAGTAAGAACTGAGTCAATGATTTAAGCCAAGACATTGACATTGGGCAGTTAATTGATAAAATGATTAGGGTCACCTTTGAGTCTCTTTGCACTATAAACGCCTACTTTTTGATCATCCACTATCTCTTGAGCTTGAGCCCTTTTGATACAATCAACCAAGCATAAATTTCCTACTCTTTTTCTCTAGTTATTTCTTAATAAACTTTTCAAATTTTGGGTGTTTAATATAAAATAAAATAATTTGAATAAGTGTCATAGTGATATGTGGCCTAAATATGTGTACACCTATTTGGAATGATCCCAACTATGGGCATAAAAAAGAAAAGAAAAACAAAAGAAATTGATAAGTGTCATAGTGATATGCGGCCTAAATATGTGTACACCTATTTGGAATGATCCCAACTATGGGCATAAAAAAAAAATGTGTGTTGTGATATGAATTAAACCCCATGATTTGGAAAATTATTAAGATTTTTAACTAGGAAAAGAATTCTTCTATAAAAATCTAAACCATGAAAGTCCTAGCCAAGCCAAAGTCCAAAACCTAGTACATACCCATATTATTTTCTATCAATTGACCCACCAAACTCGTGTGGAGGCCATATCAAAAATTCAGCCTATTCTCACTCTTTTCTTTTGATGATGAAATTTTGAAAAGAATGCTAAAGGAGTAAATAATTTTAAGGAACATCACACACTACACTAGAGCTTTATCTTTTATCAAACTAATGAATTGGTTATCATTTGAAATCTTAATGATTGACTAGTCTATTAATCCTTATATGCGAATCCCTTGAGTAAGTTTGAATTCAATTGGGTTCCAAAAGTAAAGTGAATCAAATTTCTTGCTTGTCATTCATGTCTTCAATGCTTCATCTTTGCTAGAGACTAGCAAAGAAATATGTGTGGGGGTGTGATAACTTCCCAAAAGAAGTCATCTTAGTACCACATTCGTATTATTTTATGGTTATAATCCATATAATATTGATTAAAAAGTCACAAAGTGATAAACATTTAATTTGGCAATTAAGTTTAAAGATAATTCTCATTCTATTTGATTTTATGTTAGGAAAGGAGAATACGTGCATTAATCATGGGAGTTAAAGTTATCATCATGGCTAAGAAGAGGATTCAAGAAGATTCCAACTTGCCAAAAGAAGAATTTTTGAAGAAAAATCACGAAATAAAATTTGTTGCAACAAATTCTGACATTTGTTGCAACAAAACCGGCAGTTACAGATTTTCAGCAATTCGAAAATATTCAAATTTGGGCTGTTACATTCATATTAAGGAGCATTTATTCAGCAATTATGACCAGCAATCAAGGCACGCCAGGGTGGAAAGCTATTATATATTCCCCCCCCCATGATGGAGAGAGAGGACACACGAATTTGAGGAGGAAATTAAGGGTGGATTTCGGCCATTGGAGAGAGAAGGAGGAAGTAACCTTCCATTTGCAGGAAATTTAGGGAGAAATTCCGAAATTCCTTCAATATGTGTTGTAAGATCTTTCTTATTTTGGATTTCTTTTTCTCTATTATGAACTAAATCTCTCAAGTCTTGTATGATGAGAGTATGGCAATTTTTGTGATGAATAATTACTTGTAATCTTGTTGTTGTTGTTTGAATTATTTTATTCGGGTTATGATTTCATTCTTGAAACTCTAGATTTATGGATTTTATTCTTTTTGCGTGTCGAGAATCGAGAGATGAGATACGGTTTTGAGTAAAATTCTACTTTCTACATCACGAGAATCGAGAGAAGAGTGGTGTAAATCTTTAATCTGAGTTTCCTTTATTTCACTAACACTTCGAGAATCGAGAGAGGAGAAGTGTGAGTTTCATAACTCTAATTTAGATGAAAAGTGAGAAAGAGATTTCCTCTTTTCGCTAAGTGACTACGGTTGCCGCTTCGCACAATATTTCTCAATTCAATTAAGTTAGAGATAACTAGGGGAATTGAAATATTGAGATTTCCAACATCGAGAGATTAGGATTTCTCCGTTTAAAATTGTTACAAGATAATTCGTAGAACATTCACATAAGATAAATCATAAAAGTTCATCATATTAATTGTCAGAAATCAAAATACAAGACTGCTTTCCTCAACTGATTTTTAAAATAAAAAGTATTTTTATTTTTATTAAAAGTAATTCAGCTTTTCAAATTTTTATTTTAATATTGTTTAATTTTCTAAAAATCTCATTGTGATTCGCTTGAATTTAAAGAAACGGATTAACTAGTACTTGCAAGCGCTAATTTTATCACCTCTCCGAGGGAACGATCTCACTCACTCTTTATTACTTGATCGGCACGTATACTTGCGTTTATAGCTCTATTTTGCGCGCATCAGCGCGCGGGGGAAAATGCGCACCCGGGCGAAAAATGATTGCCCGCGCGAAAAATGTGAGACTGCGCGGAAAATGGGCGCCCAGGCGAAAAATGCGCGTCCGGGTGAAAATTGCGAGTCAAGGAGAAAAATGCGCGCCTGGGAGAAAAATGCGAGCCCGAACAAAAAATGCGCGCCCGGGCGAAAAATACGCTACCGGGCACAAAATGCGCGACTTGAGCGAAAAATTTGCGTCCGGGCGTAAAATGCACTAATGGCCAAAGAAATGCTCGCCTGGGCAGAAAAATATACGCACTGGGGAAAAATTTGCGCTCGGGCGAAAAATGCGCCAACCTTGTATCGGGATGAGGAAGTGCTTTTCGAAAATGTTGAAAAGTAGGAGACGAGTGAGTAGTGACTTTTCAAAAGGAGAAAAAGGAGTTTTCCGTGGTAGCTTTTCCCACCGGTAGACAAGCCAAACGGTTTGTTAAGTGCGGTGGCGTTTTTCAGAAAACAAAAAGGAGCTAAAAAGCCCTCCCAAATAGGCACTAATATTGTTTAGTAAATTACATGTCGGAATTAATTGCTTGATTGAATCATTGTATTAGCATTGCATTAGGGTCAGGTCAACATTCATTAGTCCATCGAATTATGTGCGTGCATTCACCCGCATACGCATCTTTAGAGTCGTTGGGGGTCCAATGCATTCATCGTGTGCTCGTTTGCATTGCATTTAGGGTTAGGGTATTCACGTCTGCCTGTCACCTGTAGATTTGTCAAGCGTCGTTATCGTTCATGGGGGATGGACCAGAGGTGGGGCTTATTTTCAAATAAGGATAGATCATACATGGGACTTACTAGGTACCAACGATAGTTCAGAGATCGGATTAATAAGTCCAATAGATATGGTCTAGAGATGGGACTTATAAGTCCAATAGCGATGGTCTCGGGGATGGGACTTACGTCCAATGGAGATGGTGTAGAGATGTGGTCCAAAGATGGGACTTATTGTCCACGAAAGTCTAAGGATGGCCTGGATATAATTCACTAGGATGCCCTAGAGATGGAGGAATTATTGCGTCCGGGACCAATAAAGAGTGGCAACGTCAGATACAACATTTGTTCGTGGGGCCAGATTGTACATGTGGGCACTCTTTCGTCGTAGACCGTTCGGGCAGTCCAGATGCAATAAGTTTTTGACAGATGGGCTTATTATCCAAGAGGGAAGACCTATAAACGAGACTTATTATCCATTGGGATTGTGCAAACATAGGGCTATTGTCCATTGGGATGACCTAATTGAATGGTTAGGCTTGAGTGATTGTTGGCATAAGAGTTGACTTAAAAGGCCTCACTAGATTAGACCTTTTGATGGGGATCGTCATCAGACTACGGGTCGCAAGTCGTCGGGGCCCACTTTTGTATATTCGCGCAGGAGGCGATGATCGGATCGGCGACCCGAGACCGCAAGCGTGTCCGGCTCGTCGTGCTATTATTTCTATGCATTTTATTTTATTTTATTTTGATTTGTTTTGGTGTTTTAGGGCATCGGGCTTAACGGTCAATCATAGTCATACACGGCCGGTGCCCAGCCACCCCTTCTTGTTATAAATAAGGGCAGGTGCTGCAGTTTAGAATTATTGTTGATTTGTGAGAGATTCTAGACAAGCAATCATCTGTGGTGCGACGCTGGGAGCTAGGGGTGTGAAGCCTCGGTTTGTTTTCTTAAAAAAATTTATGTTCCCCTGTTTTGTTCTCCCGTGATAACCATGAAACACCTTTGTAGTCCACGATCCCCACCAAAGCTGTTCTAACTGCTCCAAAACCGCACGAATGTGATAACCCATCGTCTCCACTGGAACTATTCATCGTCTTCATCCTCTCCCGATCCAGGACGCCCGTTCCCGATGGAACTGCTCATTGTCTTCATCCTCTCCCGTTCCCGGTGGAATCTCGTCCGCTATCGTAAGTCCTAACCCTCACTCACGCCATTCCTTCTGATGCGCATCCCCCACTTACGAAAGTCGTTCTCTCATTGCCACTTCTTTCCCTCCCCACTGTTCATCTTCCTCGTCGAAGTCTCCCCATCTCCAAATCCCAGGTATCCAGTGAAAGTTTCATGCGCTAGTTCTTGCGCTCCTTTTCTCCTCCCTCGGTGTAAACAGGGAAACCACCATCAACCTCCGTGACCCTACTCCCAGCAATCCCCCTGTCATTTCCCTCCCCAACCGCAAGCCGCCAACTCAAGCCAGCCTTCCTGCAGCCGAGCTCGGCCCCACACAGCAGCCGTCCGCTGTCATTGACCATTGTTGGATCTCCATTGTTTTGTGAGGTATTATTTTGTTGTGTTCTAATTGCTTCAAAATTGAATATTGGAAAACACTTTATATTTGTTTGGGAATCGGGCTCTCTGCGTAGTTTTTTGCATTTTCTTTTATCTTGTTAAGTTTATTTGTGGAGGTTCATAGTTGAAAGCTCACATGCATCATTTTAATTGCAATTTCACTAATTTTGCCGAACTTATATAATTATAATTGATAAGTTTCATTTCTGGATTAAAATGAAAGTTCACATGCATCATTTTGGTTAAAATCAAGAGTCCATCTTGCAATTTCACTTAGGGTTACAATAGTGTTGGCACACCAAGTCACACGGTCTGCCCTGCGTCACCTGTATTCTTTGGGAAACGCCCAAGGTAAAACCCTAAATCAATTAAATTCATTTATACCCTCCCAGTTTGATTTCACATGCATTTTGAGGGATAACATTGCATGCATACATGTACATGATACTTGCAAGTTGTATGATCCAGAATATGCCTAAATTCCACTTAATTACATTTACAATCTATTTATCATTGAAGCTAGATGTTCAAATATGTTCCTGAAGATTAAAAAACAGTAACTCCTATGTCAAAAACTTATCTAGGCCTAATAGCACCTGAATGGGATTGTTCAGGGTGAGGTGCATTGGGAACACGATAGCCCTGAAAATAGAGCGATTCAAGGAGCAACAAACATTTATGTTTTGAGGATGATCGCGCAACAACCATTAGTGATGCAAGACGAAACTACAGTTGATAGGACACGCGAAGCCCTAACCCTATATGGAATGCAAGCAAGTACGAACACATGCAATGGATCTATGACTAACCCTAAAATGAAGATGTGCGTACAAGCATGCAATCAAATGAACGAGATGCTCAAACATAAACTCAAATGTGATGCAAGTGCAAATGATCCCTATTCCCTGACTTGCAATTAATTAAACACTTTTACTTTTTAAAACTTGCACTAGCGTAACAATCAATCACAAATATTCTAAATTAAGGAAACAAGTGGCAATTGCGAGTTAACTAAGAGCGCATATGAATTATATAGCATGGCGAATAGAAAAAAACATGTCTAATGAAAGAAATCCAGCCAATATTAGTTGAGTTCAATATTGCAAGAAATAAAGTGCATCCATACAATGCGAAGACGAGACAATAATTGCGAATCTCACCAAGTAAAAGGGCTGTGACATAGGTGCTGAAACCTGGTGGTAATATATGTGGTGCAGGTACTCTGGAGGAACAACGGTTGCTAGACTGGGGCTGATGGAGGAGAGAGGGTGGTTGTTTTGGGATTGGGGTGGCTGTTTGGGGACTTGGAAGGGCTGGGGAAAGAAGGGAATACGGTGGAGGGTCAACCAAGGCTCCTGGAAGCTTGGAGGGGGCGGTTGAGGCTTGGAGGGTTGGGTATGGGTCGCTCTAGGGTTGGATGAGGGGATTTGGGGTTGTTGGAGGTAGATCCAAGTTGGTCGGCTAGAGTGAAGGCAAAAGAGATGGAAAGGTGACTCTTTGGAGGTGGATTAGGATGGGAAACTGCTTGTGAGAGGGGAGGCTAGTGGCGTGGGAGAGGGGAAGATGGACGGGAGCGAAAGCTGGAGGAAATAGTGGTTCGTCGGAGGAGAGGGAGGTGGAAGATGGGGCGTCGACACCCCGGAAGTTGGGATCAGCGGCGTCTACACCGCATAGGTTCCTTGGCATCGCACCGAGAGGGAGACAAGACCCCGAAAATTGGGATTTAAGGTAAATGAATTTGAAGGCTCAAGTCGTCCGATCAGATCATTTACTCTAACTTTCAAAATATAAGTCAGAAAAATAAATATAAAAATGCATAAAGAGGATGAAAAATCACGACGAATGCGATGGAAGTCTCCGACCTGTCAATCCCATGATCCAAAAGTTATCAATCCAGTAAATTGCGCACATAAGGCATGATCGATATTCATCAATCTCTCCGGCTCAGAAGAATGAAAACTGTCATGCTCCCCTGGTGCATGCCAGGCAAGAATGAAATTATGAAAATAGTTGCATGAATTCTGACATCCCAACCTCGTAGCTCCTGGTAGGTGTAGTATCCACAGAAGGTCGTCATCCACCGAAGTTGCAGAGAATCCCAAAATTGAAGTATGCCACCGTATAAGTTAAGGGTAAGGGCTGCAATGGAGACTGGAGATACATGCAAGGCTTTGGTAAAGGTGGGAGTTGAAACTGAAGGGAATGTTGAAAATCTCCAAAACTAGGTGGTCGCACATCTATAATCAAATCTGCAACATCAAATACATTATGATTACTCATATTCCTAAGCATATCAAGCTCAAACAAAGTTGACTCTGACTCTCTCAAGACAGTGTATGGACATATTTCCCTAGCACTCAGATTCATGGTTGTCCCCAATGAGAACCTCTCAAATAATATGATAATCATCACTCAATCACCTTCTATGAACATTTACTCTCTCATGTGATTACCGACACAAATTTTAAATTTTTCATTATTTAGTATAGTTTTACGTCGGAGAATGGCATACAAAAAAACATGCAAACCATGAATGATAAATAAACAACTTGATAAACTGACTAAGCGCAGACTCAACATAGCGATGTAAGTCCCTAAAGATGGGTGACTTATCCAATGGTTCTTTTGGTGGAGTTTAGAAATAATCATCGAGTGTGCGACGAATACTCCAATGATTGCGAGAGACATCAACATTAAGATACGAGCTCAAACGTGTCAAATGTCTGTCAAGGGACGTGACTCGTCAGGAGTCTCACCTAATGGTGTATAAATGAGCATGTTGCAAACACAACAATCATCAAAAGGAATGTATAAGACGTTGACACAAAGGTGCAACTCTGGGGCGTGTCGACCATCTCCAAAAGGGAAAAACTCGTCAGGTGGCTCTCCAGGAGGTATATAAGAAAATTAGCCGCGGCAGCGAAGATCACTCAAACAAACATCCAAGATATCCGCACAAGGCAAATATTTCCTAGGGAGAAAGAATCATCGGATGGCTCACCTGGAGGGCTCATCAAGGAATTCATCCATAGCAGGATGATCGTGTTATGAGTATCATCAATGATAGTACTGTCCTTGAGAGGAGAACCATTACAAAGTCAATATTATGCTCTTGACTCTCACTCGAGACATGACTCACCATTACAATGTGGATAAACTCAGATGAGCATGCACTCAAAGGAGAGTCTATAATCTGAGCAGTAACTGAGTCAATGAAAGGGGTAGGGGGAGGACACATCACTATAAGATCATTGGGTCGCTCGTATTCGCTCTCTTTCGAGGTCATAGGGTATGTCAGACTCAATCTCATCATCAAAAGATCACTCATCGGACAATAAACCCCACTTGAGTAGAATAACTCTATATATGTAGTCCTGTCAAGGAAGCACAAGTAAGCATGGTGATGGCCTCAAGCTGGGGAGGACGCATTGCGGGATGGTCAAGATGTGAGTCTACTCGATTAAATTTAGTGGATCCCAAGGATTGCTCATAACGAATGACGAGGTGAAACATCTACTCGACCAAATCTAAGTGATGGCCACTCAATGTTGCGTACATAAAAGACTGAAAGCCAATAGAATTCTAGAAGCGACTGCGGCGGGCTCCTATTGAATGTCGCTCCTCAACATTAACTCATTAAAACACTCCTTATACTCAACAACCAACATGGATCCTTGCCGAAGGGTAAATATTCGCTCGAGGAGGCATCTCTTATATGATGTCAGCAGATATATGTAACACAATCTCTGTTTCATCTCCCCGCCCAATCTATGATGGGGCGAAGACAATCTAACACAAGGTCCTCCCAATGTTATCTATCCCAGTACCCGCTTGTACAGTCTAGACGAACCCTTGTCAATAGAGGACATGGATAATTTGGAACGATTGATTTTAATGTCCCATACTGTTCGCAACCACCGTGGATGGCATCGATCTCCCCTAAAGACCAAAAACATGAAAGTTTGCGCATATGGATCAAGGTCTCAATGTGATAGTAATGTTGGAGCATTTCACACGCAAGTGTGAGCAGCGTATGCAGTTAAAGGCCTTGAGGCATACATGGAATCTAGGAGCAAGTTCACCCATAAAGTTTAAAATGGTTACCGGCTTGTGAAAAGAAAATTATGACTTACGCCGTTATTAATCACAATAATGGCCGCGGTGGTGTCATGGAGCACGCAATGAAGTTTCATGCCATATGATGAGACATTCTGCAAACAGAGAATAGGGACAAGTCGGGGAGATTGAGGAGAGTTGGAATATCCATAAGAGAATTAAAGTTATCGATTTCCAAGGCCTCGAAAGCGGCAATATTGATGTCCTTTCCCTCGTCATCAATAAAAGATCAAAGTTCCATGAGGGGACAATCATGTAAAGGAGAGTATGGTTGCTTCCATGGGAAGCATAATCCCTTATTATGAAGGTCCATGTACTCTCAACAAGATAGTCGGTGATTTGATAGTGCTTTTGGGTGGGGATATAATTACAGAGGTTGGACCACGGGTCAGGAGTGGTGTGGGAAGAGTGAGTCTAACCAATTTTCGTGGATTGGGTGGAATGGATCGAGTAGGAGACTTGTTCGATTTAATGATCGTGGGAAGATGAAGATTAAAGATGATGAAGTAGTGTATCAGGTATTGCTTTGATGGAGTTCATGGTGAGTTTGGCCTCCACGAGGTGAGCTGGTGATGTGGGAACGGTGTGGTTAGCCAATTGTGGTGGATCAGGTAGAAAGGATTAACTAGGCGACAGTCGGCTTTAATGGTTGAGGGGAGGTGGAAGATGAGGTTGATGAGGTATAGTAGCAGGGTGTTGTTCTGATGGAGGTGATGGTCTCCACGAGGTGAGTTTTGTCCATCACATGTGTTAGGAAGGAGAGAGTAGTGACAAGTTCAATGAAATTCGTCGACATAACCACCCACTGAGTACGATTGGACTAAACACAGATGCTCATGCAAATTTCAGCACTCTGGGCTACCATTGACTTAGATGAGCTAGAGTGAGTGTCTATCAAGGGAGTGATGGGTTGTTTGATGTAACCAACATACCCAAACAAAGTGTGAAATCTTCCATTCAAATCATCGCCAATAGGATTTTTAGGGTTCAATTGTGCAAATCAAAGAATTGATCAGCTCTTAACCATCTGATAGGATTGGTCCCTCGAACATCAAAATCTCTAGAAGACGAGGAATTGGTTTCTACTAATGGGTGTGAGTGTTTGATGCACTATAAAGGCGCGCTAATGATAACCAATGGATTGATCAGTATGGAGGCCGCTAGGGATGAGGAAGGTAATCTCAATTTGCTTGTAGTGTACGTGTGAATTTGAGTAGTGTGCAACCTCGTCCAAAGAGTCCTTATAGCACTTCATGCAGGAGGAAAGAGTTTCTCTAAGTCACAAAATATGTAAGGTCCATGATGGTGTACAAGGTTTGAGTAGCAAGTTAGATCAAAATGTTATAGTTAAGGCAGTGGGAGGCGAGCAGAAATAAAAGAGAACAAGAGATACCCTCTCTTGTATAGTCTTAGGTTCTTAGCCAAAATTAAGTAGTCAAAAATAGGGGTGTGAAAAAAGAACCGGAGAACCGAACCGAATCAATCATTTCGTGTCGATTTTGACGGTTCTCAGTTTAGGTGTTCCACAAAAACAAAGAGCAGGCATTTTGGGTCGGTTCTTGGTTCTTGGTTCTTGGGGTCGGTACCAAAGAATCGACCCAAGAACTGAATGCCCAATACTAATAATGTACATATTAAGTACAAAAATGATAACTACACCCCTGCATGCAGAACCTCATCCTTAATAACCATATCAGTGCGCAATTGATCCATGTTCTGAACAGATTGGAGAGCAAAGTAATGAATGGTGAGAGCAAGCCCATGTAACTTTGGTTCCTAGGGTCTGCGAATCCTTATTATATAAGTAGTTTTCTTTTCGTAGACTAATTTGCAAGTACTCTCTTTTGCAGATGTTGGCGATAAAAAAAAGACTCTTTTACCAAAGATCCTTTTGTTGTTGAGAACCCAAAGTATATAGATGAAATGACGAGGGTTTCACGCCTAGCAGGGCAAGAGACCATTGCCGTGCTAAAAGACCTCGGGATGCTGAAGCCAGAGTTCGTGGACATTAATTATGGTTCGTTGTTTCCAGATTTTGTGCCTCCTGGTGATAAGTCCTCTTCGAGTGCTCGGGTATCAAGTTGTAACAAGTTAGAAGCTTCAACGAGTTTTAGTGGAGACTCGGAGCGATATTTCCTTCTTTTTTTTTGAGGGCCTCGCAAATGATAATTTGTAATCACTAGTACATGTTACACATGTAAATTTCATAGATATCAATGAAAGATTTTTTTCCCCAAACCAGTGCATGTTGTTTCTAGGTTGTGCATGCTCGGAATTGCATTGGATATGTGTTGCAATTTTCCTTATATAAGATATACGAGTTTTACAAGATATGTGCCACAGAATCAATAATATTATGTAGTGTCGGTGAATTTTAATTATAATAACAGTGCATTCCTGATAACCTGCTTTATCAGGGGTAACTTGTACAATGTAATATTATCAGCGAACACTTATCATAATGCTGATGACCAGGTAACTTGTAGAATGTAATATTACACCCATGCCATAACCAATTGATTTTAATGCCCCCTACGGTTCGCAAGCAGTGATGGCGTCGATCCCCACTAAGAACAAAACCGTAAGAGTTTGCGCATATGGAGCAAGGTCTCAATGTGATAGTAATGTTGGAACATTTTTCGCACTCACGTGTGAGCGGCGTATGTATTCAAGGCATACATGAAACCCAGGAGCAGGTTCGCCCAAGAAGTTTAAATTGGTTGTCGGATGGTGAGAAGAAATTTATGACTTGCGCCATTATTAATCATAATGGACATGTGGTGTTATGGAGCACTCAATGAAGTTTCATGCCATGAGATCTGGTCTTCTGAAAACAGAGAATGGGGACAAGCCGAGGAGGTTGAGGAGAGTTGGAATATTCATACGAGAATTAAAGTTATCGATTTCCATGACCTAGAAATCGGTAATATTGACATCCTTTCCCTCGCCATCAATAATAGATCGAAGTTCCTTGAGGGGACAATCATGTAAAAGGAAAGTGTGGTTGCTTCCATAGGAAGCATAATCCCTTATTATGAAGGTCCATGTACTCCTAGCTAGATAATCAATGATTTGATAGTCCTTTGGGGTGGGAAATGGGTACAGAGGTTGGGGCATGGAGCAGGAGTGGTGCCAGAAGAGTGAGTCTAGCCAGTTTTAGTGGATTGGGTAGAAAGGATCGAGTAGAGACTTTTTGGATTTAATGGTCATGCGAAGGTGAAGGTTAAAGTTGATGAAGTAGTGTATCAGGGTGTGGTTTCTGGTGGAGGTGGAGAGTTTAGCCTCCACGAGGAGAGCTGGTGATGTCGAAACGGTGTGGCTAGCCAATTGTGGATCAGGTGGAAAGGATTGACTAGGTGACGGGTTGGCCATAATGGTTGCGGGAAGGTGGAAGATAGGGTTGATGAGGAATGGTAGCATGGTGTTGTTTCAGTGAAGGTGATGGTGAATTTGGCTTCCACGAGGTGAGTTTGGCCTCCACGAGGTGAGTTTTGTCCATCACAAGTGTTAGGAAGGAGAGGTTAGTGACTTGTCCCATGAAATTTGTCGACATAACCATCCACTGAGTACGATTGGACTAAACACAGATGCCTATGCAAATTTCTGCACTCTAGGCTACCATTGATTTAGATGAGGTAGAGTGAGTATCACTCAAGGGAGTGATGGGTTGTTTGATGTGACCAACGTACCCAGTAAAGTGTGAAGTCTTCCATTCAAATCATTGCCAATTGAACTTTTAAGGTTCAGTTGTACAAATCAAAGAAGTGCTCAGCTCTTATCCATCTAATAGGGCCGGTCCCTCAAACATCAGAAACTATAGAAGATGGGGGGGATTGGTTTCCACTGATTGGCGTGAGTACTGGATACATCAAATAGGCGTGCTAATGATAACTGATGGGTTGGTCAGCACAGAAACTGACAGGGATGAGGAAGGTAATGTTGGTTTGCTTGTAGTGTACGTGTGAATTTTGAGGAGTGTGTGACCTCATCCAGAGAATCATTGTGGCACTTCATGCGGGAGGAAAGAGTAGCATACCTTCTCTAAGTAAAAAAAACAAGGATAATGATTGTTCGCGGTTTGATCAAATTTGGATCAAATTGTTGGAGTTAGGATAATGTGAGGCGAGCAGAAATAAAAGAAAACAAGAGATACCCCCTCTCATATAGTCTTAGCCAAAATTTAGTAGTCAAAAATAGGGGTGTGCAAAAAAAACCAGAGAACCGAGAACTAACCCAAAACCAAACCGAATCGATCAGTTCATGTCGGTTTTGATGGTTCTCGGTTTAGGTGTGGTACCACAAAAATCAAGAACCAACCTTTTGGGTCGGTACTTGGTTCTTAAGGTTGGTACCAGAGAATCGACCTGAGAACTAAATGTGTAATACTTATCGAGTAAATATTAAGTTAAAAATGACAACTAATTTTATTGTCACTATATAATGCAAAAAAAAATGTATAGCAATATTCTATATATTTATTTTCGAACATAAGGAGCATATATGAAAATAAAATTTGTGTAAAGAATCATGTAAGAAAATAAGATTTTTGATAATTTTTGAAATTTTTATAAGCATTTTTAGTCAAATTTATACATCGGGTAGAACCAAACAAAAAAATTTGGTTTTAGTATGGTTAGATTTTGGGTACATGGATTGATTCTGGTTCCGAAACGTCCAGACCAAACATATAGAGATCAGTTCTTAGTTTTTTGTGGAACCAACTCGCGTTGCACTCCTAGTCAAAAAATGCATAATAAGTAATTTTTCCCTTCTCAAGATTCACCAAATGGTGTATTTTCATTCCTCCTATGATTGCTTCTTACCTAAAAAAGACTCCACACAATATTTCATAATTTATACACCGCATTTAATGTCCCTTGATTGATTTACCCAGAATTCAGCTGGTACCTACATACGGAAAACTAGACGAGATGGTTGGGGTTTCCGCTAGTCGCGGCCTACGCATCGTCTACATAAAGCTCTCCCTACACATCAGGTATTAAGCAACTTTCTTATCAGACAACTAAAGTTTGCCGAACATGAAAAGATATATTGAATGTCTCAGCTACCTGCATTGATAGAAATAAATGAAGCAAATTTGGACTTGACCAAATACCCACTTTCGCAAACTTATGCTCCAATATGATCATAAAAATATTAATGCCTAGTTAGTGGGTTAGGAAATTGCATGGTATATACAATAGGATTGAAGAGGTAATGTTCTTGAGAAAAAAGCATCGTCAATAAATTATCATACCTGAGAAGTCATCACCTTTCTCTTGTTTGCGCTCCTCCAAAAAAGTAGCATCTAATCCATTTATTGCAACAGACTTCTCTTGTTTGCTCTCCCCCAGAGAAGAACTACCATCTAGAAGTCCGCTAACAGCAACTGACCTGTCTGGTTTGCTCTCCCCCGGAGAAGAACTAGCATCTAGAAGTCTATTCACAGCAACAGAATTCTCTAGATAGCTCTCCTCCGGAGATGAACTAGTACTACGAAATCTATTAACGGCAACAGACTTCTCCTGTTTTCTCTCCCCCGGAGATGAACTGGCATCAAGAAATCTATTAATGGCAGCAGACCTCTCTTGTTTCCTCTCCCCCGGGGATGAACTAGCATCGAGAAATCTATTAACAGCAACAGACTTCTCCTGTTTCCTCCCCACTGGAGATAAACTGGCATCTAGAATTTTATTAATGGCAGCAGACTTCTCCTGTTTCCTCTCCCCCGGAGATGAAATGGTATCTCGAATTTTATTAACGGCGACAGACCTCTCATGTTTGCTCTCCACCAAAGAACTTGTATCCAGAATTCGATTAACAGCCACAGACCTCTCTTTCTTTATTGCCCCAGCAGAACTAGAATCTAGAAGTTCATTAACAACGACAGACTTCTCTTTTTTGCTACCCCGGCGAGAAGAACTAGCATCTAGAAGTCCATTAACAGGAACAGACTTCTCAATGTCATTCACTGTGCTCAGTCTAGTACAGGTATCACTAGTAGAGACAATAGTGGCACCAGAGTATATATCAGATAAAAGAGGCTCCGCCGCAGCTTTTCGTGGGGTCTTTGGTGTGCACCGAGTAAGTAGTGCCTTCTTCTCCATGGAATCTAATGTGGCTTTCTCTTCAGTCAGCTGATCAGTTTCTGTTATCACATTATCTCTGACATTCTGAAACTTTTTTCTTGCTAGATCTTGTATAACGCAAGCCTTTGTACAACATAATGAAAGAAAGAGGAAATATCAAGTTGGTAAGCTTGAATTTCACAGAAACAGGGAAACTTCTAAAGGACATTATCATACTTGTCTGAAGTAAACAGTGTCTGGGGCATTATATTGCATTGCATTGCTGCAAATTAGCAAGACATCATCCTGCAAACAAGAGAATGGAATTTAGAAACAACGTCGAAGAAGACAAATTAATAGAGATCTATTTAACTTCAAGGATAAACCATAAGTTAAAACATTTTAGATTGGATATTAAGATTAGATGACTTTACATAGAGTAAAAACTGCAATATTTATGTGTTCTGTGTCCACTAGAATGTTAGTTAAACAAAAGCAATTTGACTTCCAGCCATTCCGAGTTTCTTCTCCTAATATCTCGGTCTTAATCATCCAATCACTAACTCTGATAAAAATGTAAGAGACAGAGAATGGGACAACCCAAAATGTCTCTATGATAATTCATGGAAATACAACTATTCATTCAGTAAACTCCTAGGATCGAAACGAACTCAGGGTACTAGTCGAGCCTGGTTCTGATCAAGGAACGACGTCGGTTTGAACTATGAGTTGAAGGAGAGTTATTTCATTTATTGAATGACACGAGATGGTAATTAATGACCCATGGGATCATGCCATGTCTATAAATAGCCATACCACCCATGATGAACCCATTTTGGGCCATTGGCTGACCCCCTCATTATCTCTTTCCATCATTTTCTCCACTTAAGAAGTCACACCAAGATCTGTTGAAGATCATTTGCTCTGCCACCAAGGTGAAATGAAAGAAGGTGTCCATTGGAGCTCAGCCGGCGGCAAGAGGTGTTGCAGATGCAGAGTTTTATTGGTACACCCTATCCTTTCGCAGACTCAACTCGATGTTGATAGCTGGGGGTGCAGGGGTAAATATTTTCATGCCCCTAGGTGTGTGATAGAATTCCTGGAGAGCGATGTGGACATAGGGATGAATTTGGCAACAAGAAATTCCTTGTTTTGTCTCTACCAAATAATAGGGTCAGTGGGGGATGGGAGTTAAATATCATATTTATCAGGTAAAGTGTTGTGATACTCTTGACATGCATACCATTCTATTTTAGAAAGAAGAGCACAAATTAGTATGTGTATACAACAACACTCAAGCCTTTATTCCACCATAGTGAGGTCGGCTATATGGATCATTTGTCGCCATTGCGCCCTATCTTTAGTTATAATCTCACTAATGCCTAAGTACATCATGTCTTTCCTTATATTTTCATTCCAAAACTTTTTTTGGTCTACCCCTCGAGCTGCTCACGAGTTTTTTAGCTCATGAGCCTTATTTTCTTAATATATATTTTTTTATATAGAAATAAATAACTCGCGAGCCAGCTCACGAGCTCATGAACAATAATATTTGAGCTCGAGCTCGGCTTGTACTCGAGCTCCACAGGCTCAAGCTCAAGTCAACTCAACTTGCACCCTTATCCCTGATACATTCATTCCTAATTTTATCCAGTCTCGTGTGTCCACACATCTACCTAAGCATTCTCATCTCTGCAACTCCCATTTTTGCTCATGTACACAATTCACTGCATAAGACTCAGAACCGTAGAGATTTGCTGGTCTAATTGCAGTACTGTAAAATTTGCCTTTAAGTTTTAATGGTACTTTACGATCACATAAGATCCCAGACGCGCCCTGCACTTCAACCAACCTACTTGGATTCTATGTATCGCATCTTTATCTACACATCCATCTTTTTAAACTATCGATCCCAGATATTTAAAGCACTCACTGCGGGAAATATCTTGGTCATCCAACTTAATGGCGTAATCATCTGTATACTCTATTTTTGTCCTGCTCAACCTAAAACCCTTTTTTCTAAAGTGACTCATCAGGATTCAAGTTTCACATTTACGCCCTCGTGCGTCTCATCGACCAAAACAATATCATCTGCAAACAATAAACTATTATGGGATGCTCAACTTTTCACTCCTTTATCTAGTTAATAGGAGTTATAGACCTTGAGCCCCGGGCCTACTTCATCATTTTATTAGGTGTCATTATGGTTGTTGTCTTTTTAGATCATCATTGTTATCTAGTATTAGGTGTCATTATGACTTTTTGTCTTTTTATATGTTATAAGCCTATATAAAAGCATATGTATGGATATATAAGGTAAGTAAGAAGAAATCCATTTCCTTTCTATTGTGTGAGATCATTGGTGGCTCTCTCCTCTAACGAGCAACCCCGCTTAGGCAGCCGCGGTCAAGACTCCATTGTATCTCCGCCATCTTCCCCTCCTCCGACCGTCAAGTAGGCCCATAACAACTTTGGTATCAAAGTGATCCTTCCTCGGCTCGGCGCTTGCGCCGCTCATCATATACTCCGCTCTGAAACAACCGCGGCCTCAGCTTCTCGCCGCTGTCATCGCCTCCCAGCCCGACTATAGCAAACCGTCGTTGTTCCGCCAACCAACAGCAGGCAGGCCGCCTGCTGTGTTTCCCCGTCGTCCACAAGCCTGACGCACCAAGAATCGCTCGACACCTCTTCCGCAACCTCCAACCCACTCATCCAGAATCAACCAGCCAACCTCGTCAATCCTCAGCAACCATACTGTGCATCGTCGACTCCAGCAGGCGCTTTTCCAGCCCTCCTGCCTTCGACGAATCATTCCATCCTCGTCCATTTCCATCAGAAGTCGCAGCACCTTCATAGTCGGACGCTTGGCTCCTGGCTTCTCCCCTGGCCCATCGCCTTCGCCTCTATGCTCAACGCCGACCTCGAGGGGTCCTGATCGGAGCTCCTCTGCTAGAATCGACGACAAAATCGTTTTCCGACTGCGTTTTCCTCTGTTGAAATCGACGACGAAATCATTTTCGTCTTCTGCTCAGCCTTCTGCAAGCTCGACGCATGTGCCAGTTCTTCTCGAGCCGCCTGTCTATACATTACTCCCACTCCGACGTCTTGAGCCCCACGCGCCTGTCTATACATTACTCCCACTCCGTCGTCTAAAGCCCCACGCGCTTATCTATACATTACTCCCACGCGCCTGTTCTCCTCAAGCTAACCGCACAGCAGCTGCTCCCCTCTTTTTGTTCCTCGATCCCACACAACAGCTTTATTATTATTATTATTATTATTATTAAAAAAAACCGCAACTCTCCTATAAGTACAGCAACCTCAATTTCAATTTTCACCCATCGGGTGTCTACTTTTTATGCTATCTTCAACACAAGGGAACACGAACGCTTGGAGCATAATTGCTTGTGTCATCATTGAGCGACGATGCGGCTCTCGGGACAACTCCCAGCCAGCCTCTTTTGAGGAATCGAGTCGTCCAGTCACCCGCTCCTACTCTCGTGTTATTTCAAACCGCAATATGGGCGACACACAAGATTTCATGGTTGCTCTCCAAGGATTCATGACGTCTGTAGAGGCCCGCCTTCGGGAAGTTGAAACACGTCATCAGGATGACATGGCCGCCATCACCATCAAGCATAATGAACTGACCGACGCCGCTCCCATTGTTACTACCCCACCTACGGATCATGCCAACAGCAGTCAGGCGCCGCCACCGCCACTTATCCGTCACGAGCCACCGGTTTGCCTCCGCCCGGAAGCAGCGATTTTACCGCGCTATACTAGGTTGGATTTCCCAACCTACGACGGGAAAACCGATCCATTGGGCTGGCTCACTAAGTGTGAGCAATTCTTCGGCCACCAACTAACTCCGGCAGCAGAACGAATGCATCTGGCATCCTTCCACATGCTCGACTCCGCTCTTTTGTGGGCTTCTCGACTCTCCTCACCGACCGACCAAATCTGATTTGGGACGACTTCAAGCGGCTCTACAACTTGCGTTTCAGACTTCCTATCCACAGCAATCCCCTCGGCGAACTCACATCCTTGCGACAAACGGGATCCGTGGACGAGTACTTGGAACAATTTCAGCTTCTTTTGGCATATGTCACTCTTCTCCCGGATATGCAGGTCGCCATTTTTACCGCCGGACTTCGCGACCGCCTACGACTGGATGTTGAATTCGATACCCCTCCAGACTTAGTGACTGCTATGAGTTTGGCCCGTCTATGCGATCATCTCCTCCAGTTGACACAGGAGACCTACTTTCCACCCGACAACCGCACTTAGCAGGGCCGGACCGAGGGACAGGCCGCCTCACTAATCCGTCGCTTGTCTCGTGTCGAGATGTTGGAACGTCGCGTTCATGGATTATGTTTTAATTGCGACGAACAGTACTCTCACAGACACAGGTGCAAAAGGCTCTTCTACCTACACGTCAAGGATTCTGACGACGAAGGCGTCGGATGAAATGTGCACCATCATGCCCCCCCCCCCCTGAGCTTGAGGTCAAGCTCATTTTCGAGACGGGGTGTGATGTTATGGGATGCTCATCTTTTCACTCATTTATCTAGTTAATAGGAGTTATAGACCTTGATCCCCGGGCCTAGTTCATCATTTTATTAGGTGTCATTATGGTTGTCGTCTTTTTAGTTCATCATTGTTATCTAGTATTAGGTGTCATTATGACTCTGTCTTTTTATATGTTGTAAGCCTATATAAAGGCATATGTATAGATGTATGAGGTAAGTAAGAAGAAATCTATTTCCTTTCTATTGTGTGAGATCATTGGTGGCTCTCTCCTCTAACGAGCAACCCCGCTTAGGCAGACGCGGTCAAGACACAATTGTATCTCTGCCATCTTCCCCGCCTCCGACAGTCAAGTAGGCTCATAACATAACATAAACACCAAGATATTGCTTGTTGGATATGTTCGGTGAGCTCATCTAAGACAAGGGTAAAGAGAAAAGGGCTTAAAGCTGACCCTTGATGTAAGCCAACAGTGATAGGAAATTCATGTGTTAATCCTCCATATGTCCCCACCCTCGTCGCTGAATTTGTATGCATATCTTTGATTACGTCAATATACGATACGTTTACACTTTTCTTCTCTAAGACTCTCCATAAGACCTTTCTTGGAAGCCTATCATAAGTCTTCTCAAGATCGATAAACGACATATGCAAATCTTGTTTTTTCCCGATAGTTGTCAATGAGTCTCTTCAAGAGATGCATAGCTTCCATGGTCGACCACCCTAGCATAAATCCAAATTGATTCTTCGAGATGCTAGGCTCTCGTCTTACACTTCTCTCTAATACTCGTTCTCATAGTTTCATGGTATGACTCATTAATTTAATTTCACTGTAATAGACACAATTTTGTATATCTCTTTTGTTCTTATACAAAAGTAACAAGATATTTTCTCAAATTAGTATGTGTATACTTGAGAAAACTTATCTTCTTAAAGTATGTGCACTAAAGCAAGTCACTCACTTGGGGTGGTGTCATAAAACATTACGGAAGCAAGGGACGATTCAAAGCTATTGAGTAGCGAGGTGAGAACAATACGATCTATGGATTGTCATTGGGAGAATTTTGCAATGTCATCAATGGATGGTAGAGGAGTATCGATGTGCTGGAGTATTTGTGGGAACCTTAAAAGAATGAAAAATATCCTCAAGCCACATGAGATAAAAAAGGGCAGCCTGGTGCACAATGCATTCCCGCGCAGCGAGGGTCCAGGGAAGGGTACACGGGTGAAATGTAGACAAACCTTACCCTGCAAATGTGCAAGAGGCTGCTTCCAGGACTCGAACCTGTGACCTCAAGGTCACATGGCAACACCTCAATCGGTGCGCCAAGGCTCCCCTTCTCAGACCACATGAGATGATACCATTAAATTTGATGGTGTGCACCGACGGAGGAAACATGTTTTATTTTTGTAGGAGAAACTGTGACAACATAAGAAGGGAATAAAAACTTAAGATGCGGCCATATTCGTCGAAAGTAAAGGGGATACGAGGGAATGAAGAGGCAAGTTTCGAAGGCAATGGTGTTTGAGGAAAGCGGTGGATGGAGAACTTCAAGGAGAGCGAGGGATGTGGTTGGGTGAGGTGCAATTGGAAGTTATAGCTTAAGCATTTAAGTGAGATCAAGGTTGAAAGAGAGAGAAAGTGCTAGGATTAAGGTTCTTGCTCTACTGCCATGTCAAGGAAGAAACTTAACGCAATTTATTAAAAAAAAATATTTACCAAAAAGGTAAAATTCGTGTGTGAACCAGAATGAAGAGCTAAGATGCTAATCCCGCAATGTAATCTGACGACAATTAATAAGACATACTTATTTCTTATCTAAAATAGATTAATGACCATTAGTTATTAACTACTCATCTCAAGACAATAGCGGCATTCCCTACATTACATGGAAAATGAAAACTCATTCATAATTAACAATTAATTCAGAAACAATGAAAGTGGCCCAATTTTTCATGGATCTAAATAAGGAAATTGCATGTACCTAAGGAAAAAACTTTGTTCATGTTTCATTACAACAACAACAACACTCAAGCCTTTATCCCACTATAGTAGGGTCGGCTATATGGATCCTTTGTCGCCATTGTGCCCTATCTTTAGTCATAATCTCACTAATGCCTAAGTACATCATGTCTTTCCTTATAGTCTCATTCCAAGTCATTATTGGTCTACCCCTCCCCCGTTTAACATGCCTAGTGACTAAACTCTCACAACGCCTAACAGGTACCTCTAATGGTCTCCTTTGTAAGTGTCCAAACCATCTTAGACGAGCTTCTCGCATCTTCTCTGCAATTGGTGCCACTCCTGTCTTATCCTTAATACATTCATTCCTAATTATATCCAGTCTCATGTGTCCACACATCCACCTAAGCATTCTCATCTCTGCAACTCCCATTTTTGATTATGTACACAATTCACTGCCCAACACTCAAAACCATAGAGCATCGCTGGTTTAATTGCAGTACGGTAAAACTTGCCTTTAAGTTTTAATGGTACTTTACGATCACATAAGATCCCTGGCGCACCTCTCCACTTCAACCAACCTGCTTGGATTCTATGTATCACATCTTTATCAACACCTCCATCTTTTTGAACTATCGATCCAAGATAATTAAAGCACTCACTGCGGGAAATATTTTGATCACCCAACTTAATAACGAAGTCATCCGTCCTTCTTGCACTGCTAAATTTAAGCTTCATATACTCCGTCTTTGCCCTACTCAACCTAAAACCTTTCTTTTCTAAAGTGTCTCGCCAAGGTTCAAATTTCGCGTTTACACCCTCACGCGTATCATCGACCAAAACGATATCATCCGCAAACAATAAACACCAAGGTATTGTTTGTTGGATATGTCCGGTGAGCACATCTAAGATAAGGGTAAAGAGATAAGGGCTAGTAAAAATTGTGACGATAAAATATCCTCAAGAAAACAAAATAAGCAAAAATTGTGACGATAAAATATCCTCAAGAAAACAAAATAAGCAAAAATTATTTTCAAATAGTCCATTAAGGAAGAGCACCAGCATAGCACTTCCCTTTGCACAATTCTAATAATATAAATTAGTGATATGCAGAGGTTTTGAAAATAAAAATAGTTGAAACGCATTACAAATAAACCTTGAGAAAAAAAATCATATTATAATTAAGGTATTAAGGTATGCCACAAAATTGGTCATGGTTCAAAGCTTCACGTTGTCATAAAAGCAATCAAAGGACACAGTTAAGATCAACCACTGATTGCTCTGCCCTTCACCTACTTTGAAATTGGAAAGGATTTTAACATACTTGAGTAAGGGCAGTGAAGTGGGACAAACTTACCAAAAGTGTAGGTCGATTATATGATTGAGATACGTAACCGGTAACTACACTTGCAATAAAGGAACTTATAAACAATATTAAGGTTAAGCCACAATCAAGCTGAGCTCCAAAAATAGGGAAACACGTAAATACGTATTGTAGTATATATAGATGAGAGTGCTGGAAAACAAATACACAAGCAAAGGAGAGACTTGCAAACAAGGATTACAAACCCATAAACTCAAAACATGGAATAAACACACGATTCGACACTACAGAAAAGACAACTCTTGAATAAGATTACAAGGATTATGAGATAGAAGGCTTAACTGGTGCTCCGTGAGATGGCGGTAACTGGAGGGACAGTGGATGGCTGAATCTGGGCTGTTCAAGGAGAGTCGGAGGGCTGGACATGGTCGTGTAAGGGCTGGAATGTGCAGGAAATTGAATTTCGGCTGCTGGAATTAAATTCCAGCAGCAGTTGTGGAGGATATTAGCAGAAGGTGAGGCCGTGCAAGTTCTAGGCAGTTGGATGGTGGGAGAGGAGAGCGCCGGAAAGGACTGCAGGTTGTGGATGTGATAGGACAGCAGTGTCCTATCAAGAGGAATAAGAAAATTGAATGAATGGAGGACTTGGTTTGTTTACAAGAGTGGTTGGGAAAGTGGGGTACAGGTTGTAGGGGAGTAATTTTCAAGGAAATGTGGCTTTCGGGTGGTTGTGAGGCTATCGGCAGAGTTAAATTTCCGTGGAATATGGGGGGAATTAGGCGGTGGGAGTGGAGGGAATTAACGAAAAGTGGGGAATGAGCGGTGGGAGTGAATTCAATTGAGGCTAAATTTTAGGATGTGGTTAAGAGCGGGAAGGTGAGGTAGTGAGGAGGCGGCTTGGGAGTTATAAGGTGGAGAATGAGGGGTGGCTGTCTAAGGGTGTCCGGTGGTGGTTGCCGGAGGTGGTGGTGGTGGACGAGGGTGTTGGCAGACGGAGGTGGTGGGGCTGATCGTCGGAAAACTAAAATTGAGTTGAATGGGAGTTGTGGAGGGGTGGCCGGTCAAGGGTGGTCGGTTGTGGTCATAGAAGGTGGTGGACGGAGAAGGTGGTGGTGGTCGCCGGAAAATTGAAATGGCATGGGGAATGGTCCTGGAGTGTCGGCTATGGTGGTGGGGGTATGAGAGGGCCGGCCAAGGGGAGAGGGGAAGGGAGATATTGTTCAAGCGTCGCACTCATACTCTGACTTCAACTCCGGTGATCAAAAAGAGGGATTTCTTCTCAAACTTTCAATGTCTTCTAAATGAGCATTTTATCCCTATTTATAGACTGGGGTCACCATGGACGGTCATTCTCTCCTATCATGACGGTCCTCAAAATACATTAAAAATTCAGAAAAATAAAAAAATAAAAAAAATCATGGATCGTCGATCCACACAAAAAGGATAACTTTGATTGTCATGTAGGTCCATGTGTGTCATGATCCTCATCAATTCTCCCGCCTTGAAAACTTTCATCTCCATGAATGAAGATGATTGTGCTCTCGTCGGAAAGCGAGGTGAATCCTTCTAGCTTTGATGTTGTCGTGATCTCGTGGACTAGGATACCTGCAAGAACAACAAACGGGTCTGAGGATACTATTTCGACGAAGGCTGGAGACGGTATTGCCAAAGCCGATGTTGATAATGGTATCAAGGATGGTGCTACTGAAGTTGGTGACGGCGTTGAAGATGGTGTTGCTTCTATATGAGATTTTGCTGAAGATGTCAGTGTAGAGGAAGTTAGTGTTAAATAAGGTACTAATGATGGTACTACTGATGTCATCGGCGCCGATAATGTTGTTGGTGTTGATGCTGGAAATGAGACTGATGTAGATGGTGCTAAAGATGATGCTAACAATGATCTCGATGACGAAAATGTTAAGGTATATTTAGAATTGTATTTCACATTTAACGGAACCCTAACGGGTCCGTTAACGGGTCGTCGGGGATTTAGGGTTACGCCTATAAATACCCCGCTGGGGGCAACGGGTAGTTCATTCCAAACTAGATGTTCACTCGGATGCTTCGAGCACCGTTTCATTCTCGAAGAGTTTCGTTCGTGAAACGCCAGCCCCCCTCACGATTGAGCGGTTATACTCCCTCTCCCGTGCGTTCTCTCTGTAACCGCCCTCTTCCTCTCGCACTTCTTCATCGATTTCGATCGATTTGCATAAGGAAGAATACTTCGCCGTTGCTTCTCTCTCCCGGGCGAGTCCTCCCCCACGATCGCCTCTCCAAACGGCAGTTCCTCGCCGACTGGAAGCCGCCTCTGTCGCAGACGAAGAAGGACAATCCCGTCGCCGCCCGTGCCCTAGCCGACGCTGCTCCCGCTGCTGCGTTTGAGGAAGTCACGACGCCACTACTCTTCCGGAGATCGACGCCAGGAGCCATCTTCAGTGCGTCCTCGTCGATCGAAGAGGACAATTCACTGTGCCGTTTCGTCGATCGCTCTTCAGTGTCGTTGCCGTTGAAGAAGGAGGAGGTCGGTCGTTGCACTCCCTGCATTTCGAAGGAGGCAGCAAAGTCGACGCTTGTGCTGTCGACGTTCGCGCGGTCGACGCTTGCCTGCAGGTCGACGCTTCTCAGCAAGTCGACGCTCCTGTCGACGCTTGTGCAGTCGACGCACGCTGCAGTCGACGCACGCCTCAGTCGACGCTTCCCTCCAGGTCGACGCTTCTCAGCAAGTCGACGCTCCAGTCGACGCTTGTGCAGTCGACGCACGCCGCAGTCGACGCACGCCTCAGTCGACGCACGCCGCAGTCGACGCTGCAAGTCGACGACCTATTTGCCGGCAGTGCCGTATCGCCAGGCGATAGTTCCCCCAGGTCCTTTTTTTCGTGTTGTTGCCGCTTACTTCCAATGGCTTCTCTTAAGAAGAACAGCAGTCTCTCCTCTCCTGTGCCGTTGATAAAGTTGGAGAAGTTCTCCCATTCGGAGTTCAGTGCCTGGAAGCGGAATACGCAGTTTGGTATGAAATTCTTAAATATTTTCTATACCCTGCAGACTGATTTCGCAGACTTCCAAGGAGGACCCGATGAAGCACAGTGGATCAGCGACGAAGACTTCTGTCGCGATTATCTTCTCAACTGTCTCTCCAATTCACTGGCCGAGACCTTTGGGAAATTGAAGACAGCAAAAGAGATCTGGACTGCGCTGGAAGATCAGTTTAAAGAGGAGGAGAACATGTCCAAGACGCATCTGGTGGACAAGTTTATGGGATTCACATTCTCTGAGGACAAGGAAATCCTTCCCCAGATTGCAGACCTGGAAAATTTGGTGGCCAAGCTCAACATTGAAAGTGTCCCTCTGCCAGATGGGTTCGTTGCTGGTGCCATCATCTACAAGCTCCCCTCAGCGTGGTACTCTTTCAAGACGGAGATGTATCGCAAGAAGACTCAGGTCAGTCTGAAAGAACTCAAGCGGTTTATCTGCATTGAGGATGAGAATCGGACAAGGCATGTAAAGGAGGTGGTGAGCAAGCAGCAATCTGCTGCTAATATGGTCACACACCCGAAGAGGAAGCCTCGATCTGATCGGACTCGACCTCCCCCCAGTGCACCCGCAGTCGTAGACACCAGCAAGAAGATCAAGAAGTTCAAAGGCAAGTGCTACAACTGCAACAAGTGGGGTCACTGCGCTTCTGAGTGCAGGCAACCCAAGAAGCCCGATGCTAACCCACCAAAGCCTGATAACAGAGCTCATATGCTCAATCAGACTGCGCCCTCCCACTTTGTTGCCAAGGTTGGGAACGTTCAGGCCAATACTGACTGGTGGTTGGATTCGGGGGCGACCTGCCACGTCTGCAACAACTCCGCTCTGCTGATGGATGCCACTCCAGCCTCTGAGACAGTTACAGTGGCAAATGGAGCCACTGCTGAGGTACTCCAGACCGGGACCGTGGATTTGCTCCTCTCTTCAGGTACGCATTTAATTTTGAAAGATGTTAAATACATTCCTACATTAGCTGCTAATTTAATTTCGATTAGTTTGTTAAGCGATGCGGGTATGTCCTTTAACATTAGTGGTGGTAGGGTAACCTTAATGGTTAACTCACATTATTTTGGTTGCGCGTACGTAGTCAACGGTATGTATCGGTTGAGTCTAGCAAACGAAGTAGTCAATCAGGTTAGTTCTACTTTGATAGATCCTAAGACTTTACACGCAAGACTAGGACATGTCAATTATAGAAAACTACTCCTGCTAGCTAGAACTCATAACATCCCCTTAGACACTAAAACCAAATTTGACAAATGTGAGATATGTGCTCAAACTAAGATAACTAGAACACCATTCAGTCAGGTGTCTAGGAGTACACGTTTACTAGAGTTGATACACTCCGACATTTGTGACTACAAAAATTTTGTCACACGTGGTGGTCGGAAGTACCTGATAACTTTTATCGACGACTTCTCTAGATATACTCACATCTATCTCTTAAAATCAAAAGATGAAGCTTTTGAAAAATTCCAAATTTTCAAAAATAGGGTTGAGAACCAGTTGGATTTGAAAATTAAACGACTTAGGAGTGATCGAGGAGGTGAGTACGTCTCGGGTGAGTTTAGGGATTTTCTTGCCAGCCATGGCATAATACCTGAAACCACTGCCCCTTATTCGCCCCAATCAAACGGTATTGCCGAGCGGAAAAATAGAACCCTAACAGAAATGTTGAATTCTATGTTGTTGACTGCCGGTATGCCTGCCGCTTATTGGGGAGAAGCCGCCCTCGCGTCGAATCACATCCTAAATATGGTTCCTCATGCTAAATTGAAGCAAACCCCGTATGAGCTTTGGTTTAAGAGACCGCCCAGATTTGATCACCTCAAAACCTGGGGTTGTATCGCCTATGTTCGGATACCTGACATAAGGAGATCTAAGTTAGGACCTAAGACGAACACTTGTGTGTACATAGGATGTGCGGTGGACAGTGCTGCAGACCGATTTCTAGATCTTTCTACCAACACGGTTATTGAGTCTAGAGATGCTGTGTTCTTTGAGGACAAGTTTCTTAGAGATAAGAACCTGACTCTTCCAGGTCTGCCAGACACCAATTCTGATACCCTCGTTGGGACGGAACTACGACTCCCTGACACTGAGCCAGTTCACACTAGTGTCCTAGAGTCCACTAGGCTATCTAATAGGGAACGTGTTCCTAAAAGCTTCGGTACAGACTTTGTGACTTACCACGTTGACGCTGATCCATCCACCTATACGGAAGCGATGCGATCAAGGGATTCCCTGTTATGGAAAGAAGTCATTGATGATGAGATGCACTCTCTCATGGAAAACCACACTTGGACGTTAGTTGACTTACCCAAAGGAGCTAAAACCATTGGGAGCAAGTGGGTTCTTAAGAAGAAACTGAATCCAGATGGGAGTATCGCCAAGTACAAAGCCCGTCTAGTCGCCAAAGGCTTCACTCAAGTGAGTGGAGTTGACTACTTTGATACATACTCACCTGTTTGTCACATTGCAACGATCAGGGTTCTTCTCGCTATCGCATCTATTGAACGTTTCGTCGTTCATCAGATGGACGTTAAGACTGCATTTTTAAATGGAGATCTAACTGAAGAGATCTACATGCGTCAACCTGAAGGGTTCGTCGTACAAGGTCTCGAAACCAAGGTCTGTAAGTTGATTAAGTCACTCTACGGATTGAAGCAAGCACCAAAGCTATGGCACGAGAAGTTTGACACTTGCGTAAAAGGCCTGAATTTTAAATCCAGCCTTTCAGATAAATGTCTGTACATACGGACAAGTCCTCACTCCGTCGCTATAATCTGCTTGTATGTTGATGACATGCTAATTCTGGGTACCGATCAGTCTGAGGTGAAAGACGTTAAGGTTACCTTGCAGTCCAAATTTAGTATGACTGACTTAGGTGTGGTGAAGACCATCCTAGGCATGGAAGTGAACTTTACGGATAAGGGTATCACCCTCAGCCAGAGTCACTACATCCGAACTCTACTAGAAAAGTGGGGTTATGATAAGTGCAGGAAGATTGAGACTCCATACGACTATAATAATAGACTGAAACCTCATGACGGTTCACCTATTCGCCAGTTGGATTACTCCAAACTCATTGGTAGTCTCATGTATGCTACTACCTGCACTAGACCCGACATAGCCTTTACGGTCGGCATGTTGAGTAGATTCACTAGTAACCCTGGAAAGGACCACTGGGACGCCTTGGAAAGGCTAATGCGATACTTAAAGTATACTGAGCAGTATGTTTTATGTTACAGTGGACACCCTCCTGTGCTTGAAGGGTACTCTGACGCCTCCTGGTGCTCAGACGTTGGTGATAGTAAGTCCACTAGTGGTTATGTGTTTACCCTAGGAGGCGCCGCAGTAGCTTGGAAATCTAAGAGGCAAACGTGTATAGCACTATCCTCTATGGAATCCGAACTCTATGCTCTTGCTTCAGCTGCCGAAGAAGCAGAGTGGGTCAGAGATTTGGTTATGGATATTCCAATGACGAGTCTGAAAATGAACTCTATCTCGATATTTTGTGACAATCAAGCCACGAAAACCATTGCAACTAATTCTCTGTTCAATGGTAAGCGAAGGCAACTACGGATGAAACAGGCCTGGTTGACCTATCTCACCAGTCAAGGGATCATTTCCCTCTTGGACGTGAGATCAAAAGATAATGTAGCAGATGTCCTTACGAAGGGCTTATGCAAGGTTCTTACATCTAAAACATCGGGGGACATGGGATTAAAGTCTATTTAGTGGGACTTAATACCTATGTTTGTTTAAGATTTTAGAACCGAATCTGCCTACATTCACGCATCTAGACTGAGTACACTGAAGTATTCTAGATATTACTTGATGAAGCCTGAGATTGTTTAGTTGCCAGTCATTCCAAACTTGATGACTTACACAACTATTTCTTTTCAAAGGATGAATTGGGTATCATTCCAAAAACGAGTACTAAAGTTACTGATATGCGTCCTGATATTATGATCATTACTTATATCATTCCAAACTTGATGATATATTGGTCACAGCTTGTTATATCATTCCAAACTTGATGATACAATACAATTGTGAAACGTTTGGTAATAATCTTAATAATCGAAGGAACATAGCTTGGTTCTATGAAACCAAATTTCTAATTTTGTGTAAATTAGATAAGAGATGTGGACATGTGAGTCTTTCTTCCTAGTTAGAGTATTATGTTCAAACTTATAAGAACTAATAACTTTACTTTTGATATGCATATGTATGAATTCATTGAGTTTTGTTCTCATGACATTCAAATGTTTAAATGCAGATCAATTGGAGTCTGGAGGAGAGAAAGTGGATTTCGACATAGATGGAGATGATCTGCTGTTTGAGTAGACCGATCCGTCACATGTTTGAGTTTCTGTTTTTCAGATTACTGTTCTTGCTTTTGCTTTAGCTTTTGCATGTTTGGAACTTGTTTGAGTTTAGATGTTTGATCTAAAACTCTTATTGTTTTAATCTGAAACTCATTCTGTCGTTATCTAACTTATATGTTTTGTTTAACCCGTTATGTGATACAATTGCTACAATATAGGAGGAGAATGTTAAGGTATATTTAGAATTGTATTTCACATTTAACGGAACCCTAACGGGTCCGTTAACGGGTCGTCGGGGATTTAGGGTTACGCCTATAAATACCCCGCTGGGGGCAACGGGTAGTTCATTCCAAACTAGATGTTCACTCGGATGCTTCGAGCACCGTTTCAGAAAAAAGTGTTGGGACTTGGGAGTGATGTCGGTGATACTATCGGTGACTGGGTGGTAAGAGTAAGATGATGGTGGAGATGGTAGAGTATAAAGAGTGGAAGGTAATGAGCTCATGTAATCATGTGGCTCATCAAATGGGGTCAAATCTCTTATGTTGAATATGGGTGAAATTCTCATATTCTAAGAAATATTAAATGCGTAAGCAATTGTCCCAATTCTCCCGATGACTATATAATCTCACCCACCTTGCTTTTAATTTTCCCACAATTCCTTGTGGGAACCTCTCGGTATGTATATAAATCATAAGATATTCATCTTTTTTGAAACTCTAATGTTATCTTGTGACTATAAGCATAAGATTTATAAAATTTATTATTGCAAGTGATCCTATGTTGGATTGACTATGCATGTGATGCAATGACGATAAATGATGGTAGAGAAACTTAATGGATCTCTTATGCAGAGGCTCTACAACCTTCCAGATATCTTTCCATAGGGTACATGGTCATGAGGTTCAGTGGGTGGGGTGAAAAAATAATCACCCAAGGTAGCACTAATGATGATGCAATCAATCCCCATGCCATCAAGTCTTACACCTGACTAGCCCGCAGATAGTGGATACATCTCTAACGAGTCGTGGTTTATCTTGAGGCTCTTTAGGAAGTGTGTAGTAGAACTCATCGGGAATGCGACAATCACCCTGATAAATGTCTGAGATATTGACATTATAAGTCAGTGTTCAAGATGTGTCTGATCTTTCAATGGATGGAAAACTCAAACGGTGGCACACTAGTTAAGATACAAGAAACTTCATTGTATATGCTATGAATAATAGGGTAAGTTCGCGAGATATCAGGAATGCGCCCAAGACTGTGAAAGACGGGCCTACGTACACAATACTAGACTTCACTTCCTCGGGGACGAGTAGACTCTGAGGTATAAATGGAAGAAATTTCAAGGATTCTATACATACAGACGAGTCTTTTATTTGAGTCTCATTTTCCATATGGCTAGGTGTAGGTACCAGCAGCTCTATGATAATATCGCTCTCAAGAACAATGGTGATAATCACACTGTTACATTTCTCGGTTTGCACTATTGGATGGTCGAGGTGGTACAGTAGATCGCCCTTCTGAGACTCAGGTTCGGCGAGTCAACTTTTGCAATCCTGGTGCGTCGACGTCCTAGAGATGAGCCAGAGCAGAGATGAAGTTGACTTGCAGTGAGTCGATTGTTGGCTTAGATTTAAGGCAGTGCTTCGTGCAGTTTGATGTTACTCATAGGTTGGTGTCTTGTGCATATATCTTCTGGAACTCCAAACCAAAGTGATGATTGTCAGGATTGGTTAGAAGTTTCGCCGAAAACATAGATGGATTGCTTTTTAACAGTAATAGTGTAACCTATATAGAAAGATATTATATATAGATATATTTATAATATGCATAGATCAATAGGTTTATAAATATAGAATGATATTATATATATGGATTGACAACATGTTTATAGGAGGAAGGGGAGACCCATGAATTGCAAAAAAAAAACTAGCAGGATCAAGTTGTGCCTGATAGGAGGGTTGCAAATCGTGAGCCATAGGAAAGGAGGAGATCAGTCGTGGCCCTTTTTTGAAGAATAAGAAGGTTGTGTGTGTGTATGGAGTGGCAAGGCGGGTTGCAGGCGGGCAGCAGCGGCAAGGCGAGCTGCAACGGCTAGCGGCGGGCAGCAGCGGCAAGGCGAGCTGCAACGGCTAGCGAGGGATGACAGCGAGTTGCGTATGCGCGGCGAGGCCGAGTCCCAACTTGGATTTCTTCTTCAGCAGTGGTGGTTGGTCATCGATTTGACGACGAAGAATCCTCAATCCTTGTGTGTTTGTTGCGATTATGGATTGCAATCCAATAATTTACTCCTGCGGATCATTTGGAGTCTGATTTTTTCTGCAATGCTTGTGTTGATCGGACTTGGCAATATTATTGTTATAAAATATTGTCGAGTTTTGGCATTTTTAATTTTTTTTTTGTTTAGAGTGTCGTGGGGAATCATCCGGATTAAAACTGAGAGAATTTCATTTGTGCTATCTTCCCTTGAATCAAAACTGAGAGATGGCATGTTTTTCGAAGAAGCGAAGTAGAAGAAAACACTAACAAATGAAGCCATGGTAACCACAAAGATCACTTTCATATGCTAACCTCGAACTGTTCGAAGAAACGATAAGCGCCTCTGGCCAGCTTCTTCCTCACAGTAGAAAAATCCATTGGATGCTCAATGACATCATGGTAATCAGGAAGCTGAGGAGAAAGAGCATTAAACAATGTTACAAGTAATCAAATATCAAAATTTCTTGACATCGAACACCTTTCTATAGCTGATATAAAAAATAATCCAATAAAACCATGGCAATAAATGCATACTTCTTCTGGATCGACTGGCTCCGCAAATGCACCATAAATATCATTCCTGTCAAATTAGACGTAGAAAGCATGTTAAAACTCCGAAATTAAAGCAATTCAGCAGGAGTAGGATTGAGCATCATAAAAACGGTAGCTAAAAGGAACGCACTTCTGGAGCTTATGAAGTAGTAATTCCAGCTCTTTCCTCTCCGGCATTGGAGTTCCGCTCCATGAAGAAGGTAAAGTGCCTGCAGAACAACAGATTATGCCCAGCATTAGAACCAAGGACCAAGTGAAGAAGAGATGCAGCTTACTTTCAAAGTTGGGGCACATGTCTTTCTACAGCTAAAACCCTAACAAAACGCAAAGCTCGGGAAAAACTAACCACAACCATCGACAGATGATCTTCCAACTGCATTTCTCTTCCTTACCTGTAGGAAGAAGAAGATCGAAATAAGAAAAAGGAACAACTGAAAAGTTATCGTACTGAATTTGTAGACCGTTATTCTCTGAGATCTTCCTCTATTAGCTGTATATGGCAAGAAGAGTGAGCACGGAGAGTGACTCGTGAACAAAATTCCTACTATTTAGTGAGGAAGTAACCCAGCCACTTCACTCGTTCTCGTGGTGGAGGGCACCAAGAGAGACACGAAAGAATGGGAAGGGGCTGAACAGTAGATATATACCTCATGGCGTCCGGATCTACTGAACAAGGGCGCGGCGACGTCGCCACAGCTGTCGATACGCCGTTTTCTAGGGGGTCTGACAGTCTCCTCTTCCTCGCCTCCGTTCTCCCAAGGTGAATCGTCTTCCACATACGAAGAAGAGGACGAAGCAGGGGAAGGGGAGGGGGAGGACGATGACGACGAGACCGAGGAAACCACCGGGGGCGGGTGGCGGGGGCGGGAGGCAGGGGGAGAAGGGAGCTTGACGACCAAACGTATCTTCTTCATCTCGCGCTCCCCCTCTTCTTCCTCATGGTCAAACTCGCACGGATCGTCCTCCGACAGCTGACGCCGCCTCCGGGGGCGAAGACTACGGCGACGCCGGGTTTCCGGCGGAGCAGGAGGCGGGAGATGGCGGAGAAGTGGGGGATCTGGACGAGGAGGGCGGTCATGGAGCTTGTTCCGCAGACGAATCTTGGTCGCCGCCGGCTTCGCCATCATTATCTCCTGGCCTCACTCCTTTTCTTTTCTCTCTCTGCTACAAGCCTGCTTACTTTTTCTCCTTCTGTCTCTCTCTCCCCCTCTTTTCTCCGTTTCTCTCTCCTCTATCTTCCAGCTTTAGCGCCCTCTCTTTTTTTTTTTTTGGTTTCTTTTTGATAATTTTTATTAATTTAAAACGAAGAAAAGTTAAAATGAAAGGAAGAAGAGAGAAATAGAGGAAAGGACGACGAAACTGGCGAAAGCAGGTGCGTGGACGTTGTCAAGCTCCTTGCTACTCTTCCCCTTGAAATTTTGAGGCTTCATTTGGCGCGGCTTTTTTTTGGTTGTGTTTGGAGCAAACCCGGCTGGACAGTGAGTAAATAAATTTGCGCGGCGGTGTTTGCTCCGTTTGTTCCCCTCCAGACAGCAGAAAATTCCCGCAAAAGCAGCTTTTTCAGCCCCGCATTTCCCCTCCAGTTCCAATGCTCCCTTTTCCAATCGCCGGCTTCTCCGGCCACCGCCGCAGCAAATGAAGCCTTAGTTTGGGGCGGAGGCCGGGCGTGCGTGGATTTCATCAGCGCCGCTGGATCGTAACCGTTGGATCGTAAAAGTGTTCAACACGAAAATTGTAGATCTCGTCGAGATCTACAACTTTCGTGTTGAGCACTTTCCTAAAAATTCATGTACAAGATGTATTTTCAAAAATTCGCTATTGTTACGATCAGTTTTGAAAATACGCCTTGTGCGTGCATTTTTAGGAAAAATGTTCAACACGAAAATTGTGGATCTCGACGAGATCTGCAATTTTCATGTTGAAGACTTTTCCTAAAAAAGCATGTATAAAGCGTATTTTCAAAAGGCGTATAATAACTCATAAAAATTGGTGTGCGAATAGTCAAAACTGATGTTTTTTATGAATGACTAAAATGTTTTTTATGAATGCTTATAACAATTGCCAAATTCAATCTGATTTTCTACGAGCGGATCAAAATATTATGATTGAGTTTTTTATGAATGTATAAAATGTGAAAAATCAGTATTTAAAATAATTATAAAAATATTATAATTCATATTTCATAATGTTTTTTGAAAATTTTATGACTTTTGGCAAGAACAATATGATTTAAGAGAGATACTTAGGTGCGTTCTTTCACCTAGTTCTAGGTGGGGGGAAATACAGCCGTATGATCTTTGATCCGACGATAGGAAAAACACTGACATTATTTATTATTCATAAATACAGTCATATTTAGAGCTATCAACGGCTGAGATGTAAGTATCTCACCATGATTTAAGTGCAAGATACTCACCTAAAAAATTTTCATGATTTGAGAGATACTTAGGTGCGTTCTCTCACCTAGTTCTAGGAGGGGGGAAATACAGCCGTATGTGTTAGAGTTTGTGAAGTGAGTTGTCGCCCAGGCGACAGTGGATGTCGCCCAGCGACAGCTAGCGAGTATCATACTCGCCGTCGAGTAGGCATTTGCCTATAAATAGAGGGGCACCCCCCCCCCCCTAAAGAGCACCAATTCTGAAAGTAGCGAGTAGAGGCATCAGAAGTGGCGAGTATCATCAACTCTGAGCGAGTTAGAGATACCAGAGTGCTACCCGACGAGCATCGGACTTGGAGTAAGTTCGGCAGGCGAGCATCGGACTTGGAGCGAGTTCGGCGAGCTCCCTTGAGCGAGTAGCGAGTAGAGGAGATATCGTCCGACGACAGTGGATATCGCCCAGGCGACAGCGAGAAGGAGAGGAAGCGCGCGCGACGAGCGTGCGAGTATCCTGGAGTGCGAGCAGCGAGCTTGCGAGTATCTGGAGGCGAGCAGCGAGCTTGCGAGGATCCGAGATATCGCCCAGGCGACAGTCGATATCGCCCGGCGACAGCGAGGAGCGAGTATCACCATCCTCGTGTGCTCGGGAGAAGAAGCGGACCTTGTCCGTGACCAAAGTCTTACCTTCTATTGGCTGTTGTGATTCAAATTGGATGCAACTTGTATTCAGCCGTGTGTATTTGTAAATTGGTTGCCTAGTTGGTATATAAACCTTCTTTGTCCATTGGTGGTTCTCTTGATCGGTAGCAAACCCAAAAAATTCAACATGGTATCAAAGCGAGGTTGCTGAAGCCGCGCCAGCTATCGAAGTTCAAGGTTGTCTTCCAAGATGGACGGTGGAGGAGGTTATGCGAGAGGACTAGGCATTGAGCTGCTTACTCAAACCAACTACAAGAAGTGGATGTCTTGTATGGAGAGCTACCTTCTTGGAGAAGATCTCTGGGAGGTTGTTGGTGGTGGGGAGCAAGAGGAAGTTGTAGCTGCCGGTGATAATGGTCCAGCTGTGAGAGCTTGGAGGAAGACCAACGCCAAGGCGGAGTTCACCTTGAAGAGAGCCATATCACCTGACTTGTTCGACCACATCATTGGTTGCAAGTCAGCGTCTGCGATTTGGATAGCCCTCGATGGGTTATTCAACAAGAAGAATGTGGCGCGGCTACAATTCCTGGAGAATGAGTTGGCGAAGTTGACTCAAAGCGAGATGGAGATATCCACCTTCTTCTTGAAGGTGAAGAACCTATGTGGAGAGATCTCGGCCTTGGATCCTGAAGAGCCAATCTCAGAGGCGAAGTTGAAGCGGCACATACTCCGAGGCTTGAGGAGGGAGTATGTCCCCTTCGTTACTTCCGTGCAAGGATGGGCTATTCAGCCCTCCCTTCTGGAGTTAGAGAACCTGATGTCGTCACAGGAGAGCTTGGCGAAGCAGATGACGGGAGTATCCATCTCAGGAGGAGATGGCGAGGCCTTGTTCTCAGGAAAGAGGAGATCCTGGGACAAGAGAAAGAAGAACCCCGGAGAGGGACCTTCAACGTCCTCTCAGGGAGATTGGAGGAAGTTTCTTCCTGCCCGTGACGAGAAGGGGAGATACCTTTGCTTTGCCTGTAATGTTGAAACCAGCAACTGGTCTCTTGAGTTCGGACCCACTAGGGGTGTAGCCGATGCTTATTTCTCCCTCACTAGACTCTCCTGACGGTGGATGCTGGAAATGGAGTAGACCCAAGGCTGAAGCGAGGAGGTCCCGCCACACACCCGGAAGATCTTAGAGAGCTTCCCCTCCCAAACCAAAGCTCAACCGGGCACCTTGGAGGGCACTGGCTGCCCACCAAAACTAGCCTAGAGGAGAGGATTCTCTAAAATCGGATCTCCTCCAAGGTGCCCTTAAGGGTCTATTTATAGTTTTCCTAGGCTGGTCTGTAAATAGCCTGAATCCGCCTTTTAATTTTACTAACCGCACCTCAAATTGGTCTGCTAACAGCCTAACTCCGCTGTTCCAAAGGGCTATTTGCAGCCCACCAGGGGTATTATGGTCATTTTCCCTTCACACTCATTTGGGCGAATGGTCTGTGAGGGCACCATTCGCTGGGCACCCGCCTGGCTGGGCGAATGCCCACGCTTCTGGGCGAGTGGTCCGTGAGGGCACCACTCGCCTAGCGCCTTCTCTCCTATAGCTTGCCTCCAACATCTTGGGGGCATTTTTACCACTTAGCCTGGGCGAGTGACCCGGCGAATGATCCGGACGACCCAGGTTTCGCCAGTTGGCTGGGGGGGCCCACTCGGCGAATACGGGTTGTACACAATCCCCGCTCTTTACGAGCGGTTCCTACGATCGTAAAGAACAGTCCAACCCTGTATTTGGTGAGTGCCTGCTGACTGGATCCATAAGATTCCGTGGGTCCCACCGCCACCTTATATATATACCCTCATGTCAGGTTTTCCTGGACCACTCTCTCATCTCGGCTCGGAGTTCCTGTATTTCCCAATGTCTTTCCACAAACCTTCTGCGAAACCCCTCTCGCGAGAGATGATCGACCGCCTAGCTGCGGCCCAAGCTGCGACTGCCCCCAGGGCATCCAAATTTGCTCCCTGGCTAATGTCTAAACGGGATCCGAGCGCCCCCTATGTCTCGCGTCGAGCCAAGACGATTCGGCTGAATCGTCAGAGAGGCGAGACTGCTTCGGAGTCTCCGACGGATACTCCACCGGCGGATACGCTGGCGGATGCCCTTCCGGACCCCGCGGTGCTGGTATGAGGATTCTTCTTGTCTCCATTTGGTTCCTGTCCCTTACCCTGCACTTATTCCGACCATTCGCAGGGGGCTTTGGTACCTGAGGACGGCCATGGGGCCGTTCTGAGCAGTGTGGTGGTGCCACCTCCCGCGGACGAGGTACCTCCTCCCGATTCGGATCTTGCTCCTCCGCCTCCTCCTGGGGAGACTGTACCCCAATCCCGTGAGTCGTGAACCTTCTCGCTACTTCCTTTTATGTTGTCGGCTACTAATCATTACCTTTTCGCAGCCCTCAACCCTGACGTCCCGCTGCGGGACTCCATTCCTCCCAGTCCCCCTGCTCAGGTGAACCTTTCTGTCACCGCGAATGAACGGAGGGTCTCCCCTGAGCGAGAGCTGGATCAGCATCTCTGTGCTGATGACCGTGCGGAGGCTCCGACCCCTTCTTCACAGCCTTACCGTCCAGGAAAGGGAAAGGTCTTACCTCCCGCCTGGCTGTTTGGGACGCACCCCCATTCGTCTCGTCCTTCGGGTCACCCGGATCCCATCCCAGGTCAGTTCACTCACCCGCCTCTATTGCACTCGCATATTTTATCACCACTAACCTAGTTGTGATTCCGCAGGCTATCGAGAAGCCTCCCTCTTCGACTCCTACTACGAGGGGGGAGAGGGAATGCTCTCGCCTCTCCCTTCCCCTGGGGATCTCGCTGACTTCCTGGGTGATCCCTCGGATCACGCGACCCTGAAGGATCGGATCTCGGAGGTCCTGGGGAAGCTTATCCATATCCAGCGAAACGTCGCCGGTCAGGTGGATGAGGTGCGGCTGGGAGTCACACGGGAGCTGAAGGACCTTCGACGAAGTCACTCGCATCTTCTCGCGGCGGTGGAGCGGCTGGGAGGTGAAGGAGGGGAGTTGTCTCCCGCAAGGCATGCCGCGCGAGCCCGGGACCAACTCCACCTTGCTTCCCAGGAAATCACCAGTATGCTCGCGTACTACCGCCCGCGAGTGCCCATGGAAGCTGGGTCGCGAAAGCGAGGTCGGTGGATCTGGGAGGAGATCTGACCTACCCGACATCCATCCCTCTTGTTGTTTTCTTTTCTTACCTTATGCTGCAAATGTTGAACGCTGTTTTTATCTGTAATAATTTTTCTATGCTTTGCGAATGCTTCTTTATTCATTTTTCGTATCTCATAACTCTGCTTGGGTTTTGCCGAGTGATAACTTATAGCCAGATGCTCTTCCAACTTCGTTGCGTAGCTTGGAATGAATAGATATAGGGCATTTGCCATTAATGGGCGAGAGGGACCGGCTCGGGCTTCGAGGTGTCGGGAGGGCGCGATGGCTATCCGCACACCCGAGGTCTCGAAAGTCCAAACGCCGTTTAGTCCCTCTATAAATAGGTCTCTCAACCACCGTATTAAATACCTAACCATCCGCTTTCTTTCCCTGCGCTAGCACTCGCGCTTCTTCCTCATCTGTTGCTCCTCTTTTCTTCTTCACTCGCAAAAATGGGTGGCGATGCGGAAGGCAGAGCCAAGTGCGCCAGCGCATTCGCCAACCATGTCTTTGATTCCTGCGACCTCTCTGAGGAGGCCTACCTGACTGCCGTCGCCGACTACATCCCGCCGGGTTTCGAGGCGCTAAAGCCCAGGCCGGATGAGCGCCTGAATTCCCTCTCGCCTTGTGCTCTCGCGATCCCGCTAGAGCACTTCGAGGTGGGGTTTCGCCTCCCGATCTGGCCGGAACTCCGCCAGACCTTCAGATACTATGGGGTCGTGCCCGGCCAGCTCAACCCCAACTCCATCGCTATGTTGGTCGGGTACGCGAGCTACCTGCGAGAAGAGGGGATCGAGTTCTCGCTGCCCGTCTTCCGCAAGCTCTACACCTTCCGAGCACCCATGGTATCTCGTTCTTCTCGGGACAGAGCCCCCTAAAGCACTACGGGCTCCCGAACAAGAACCATGACTGGGTTCGCCGCTTTATTTTCATAAGCGGGAACCTAGGGAACACCCTCCTCGCGCCGGTGCAGGAGGAGGAGTCAACCTTCCGCCCCCCGACCCTAGGGGGGCACGAGGCCAAACTCCACCAATACATCCTGGAGCACGGGATGGATCTCGTCCATCTCCGGCGAAATGTCAACTCGCTTCCACCTATTCCGCAGGGCGAGGGTAAGTGTTCGAGACTTCATTCGCTTTCGCTTTGTAATTTTTACATCATTCGCTAGAACCGTTTGTTATATTATACAGGTGTGCGCCATTTCCCTCTCCATCCGCCGCGTCCTTCCGGATCTACCCTCTCTCTCGCACAGGCCGCCGCGGATGCCTGCCGGGAGGAACCTTCTTCCTCCAAGCCTGGCGGAAAGAAGCGCAAGCCAGCGGCGCCGACCCCTTCCGCCTCCAAGAAATCTAAAAACCCCCCTTCCGCCAAGGGGAAGGGGGTCCTGGGCGAGACCCTCGCGGCGAGTGCTCAGATCCAAGCACTGGGGACGAGTGCGCCAGGAGAGACCACCCCTCGCGCGGGACCGTCGCTGCCGCCGCCCCCACTTCCCAGGGACCATCGGAACTTCCCCAGCGGCGAGAAGTACATGGACCCCTCGGGGGCTCCCTTGGTCAAGTGGGACAGGAATGCGAACCGGGTCTCGCTCTCCACCCTCCATCCGTCGTGGATAGAGAGCGATCTTGCTAGCGGGGAGGCTTACGCCATCGCGTATGCCCTCTATGGCCGAGAAGACGCCAAAGTATACGATGCCGAGACGACCCAGATCCTCGCCCACGAGAGTGCCAGGGCCATGCTGCGGGCGCTCGAGCTCGCGCACATGTCTTCGCGCCGGAGCATCAAACTGGCGCGGGACTTGGCGGCGGTTGAGGAGTCCCGGTCCGTTGCTTCTGCTGAGGCGATGGAGCTTAGGACCAAGCTGACGGCTGCGGAGACCCTTCTCGCCAACCGCCCTGTCGCAGAGGTATGTATGTTTGCTCCCTTCTCGCGAATGACTTGTCGCCGATTGACAAACTTTATTCTTACCATCTTTGTTATTATTTTCAGGATACCATGGTCGCCGAGATGCTCCGCGCTCGGGTGGCCGGCCTTGAGGATGAAATCTGTCTGGCCAAAGCCGAGGTCCATCGATTGCGAGAGGCTGGTGCGTCAGCACTCGACCCGGGGAGTGGGGGCCATTTTTATCCCCACCACGAGTTGGAGCAGCTGATGCAAGAGAACGCGCAAAATGCCGTCAAGCACGCGCTGCAGGTGCTGAGGCGAGCGGGATACCTGAAGGCGGAGGCCGAACGCCTTTCCGCTCGTCAAGTCGTCCCCGAGCTCTACATCCCAATTCCCTTTCCCGAGGACGACCACGCCGAGCCGCGAGAAGACGCCCTCGTTCCAGACTCTGACGAGAGCGGCGGATCTTCAAGCGAGAAGTCTGTTGATCCTTGAGAAGGGCTTTTTGTATTTCCTCTTTTTGCAGTTATACTTTTGATTGTAATCTTGAACCGGCGAGTGCTTGTAAAAGATGTACTTCATTGATTACACTTTGCATTATTCTCAGCTTTTTTCTCAATCACCGCCATACCTCGTTAGGCTCATTAGGATGCCGATTCTTCTTATTCGCCGCCACACCTCGCTAGGCTCATTAGGACGTTGGGTCATGATGCGACTGTCTTGGCCATCCCGCGAATGCTCGAAGATGACTTAGGTCGGTCGTTCCCCTTCGATCTCTCGCTACCAAGTGAACCTTACCATTCGCGTATCACGGGGTTTCGCTTAAGCAGTCAAGAGAGTGGGGTGTGATCCTCTCTCCGGCGCGTGGTCTATGCGAATGCTCTTGAGATCATCCCTTGAGAACTTAGAACCTGCCATCGAGTGAGCCTTCGGACCTACCAGCTAGATGAGAGCCTGGACAGCGGGTCTGCTCGGGGCCAACCTCTGGAACATAGAACCTGCCACCGAGTGAGCCTTCGGACCTGCCAGCTAGATGAGAGCCTGGACAGCGGGTCTGCTCGGGGCCAACCTCTGGAACATAGAACCTGCCACCGAGTGAGCCTTCGGACCTGCCAGCTAGATGAGAGCCTGGACAGCGGGTCTGCTCGGGGCCAACCTCTGGAACATAGAACCTGCCACCGAGTGAGCCTTCGGACCTGCCAGCTAGATGAGAGCCTGGACAGCGGGTCTGCTCGGGGCCAACCTCTGGAACATAGAACCTGCCACCGAGTGAGCCTTCGGACCTGCCAGCTAGATGAGAGCCTGGACAGCGGGTCTGCTCGGGGCCAACCTCTGGAACATAGAACCTGCCACCGAGTGAGCCTTCGGACCTGCCAGCTAGATGAGAGCCTGGACAGCGGGTCTGCTCGGGGCCAACCTCTGGAACATAGAACCTGCCATCGAGTGAGCCTTCGGACCTGCCAGCTAGATGAGAGCCTGGACAGCGGGTCTGCTCGGGGCCAACCTCTGGAACATAGAACCTGCCACCGAGTGAGCCTTCGGACCTGCCAGCTAGATGAGAGCCTGGACAGCGGGTCTGCTCGGGGCCAACCTCTGGAACATAGAACCTGCCACCGAGTGAGCCTTCGGACCTGCCAGCTGGATGAGAGCCTGGACAGCGGGTCTGCTCGGGGCCAACCTCTGGAACATAGAACCTGCCACCGAGTGAGCCTTCGGACCTGCCAGCTGGATGAGAGCCTGGACAGCGGGTCTGCTCGGGGCCAACCTCTGGAACATAGAACCTGCCACTGAGTGAGCCTTCGGACCTGCCAGCTAGATGAGAGCCTGGACAGCGGGTCTGCTCGGGGCCAACCTCTGGAACATAGAACCTGCCACCGAGTGAGCCTTCGGACCTGCCAGCTGGATGAGAGCCTGGACAGCGGGTCTGCTCGGGGCCAACCTCTGGAACATAGAGCCTGCCACCGAGTGAGCCTTCGGACCTGCCAGCTGGATGAGAGCCTGGACAGCGGGTCTGCTCGGGGCCAACCTCTGGAATATAGAACCTGCCACCGAGTGAGCCTCCGGACCTGCCAGCTAGATGAGAGCCTGGACAGCGGGTCTGCTCGGGGCCAACCTCTTGAACATCCAGGGTCTCTCCTGCGAGCTGTAGCATCATTTTCATACACATAGTTTAAACAAAATGCTTTCATTCAAAAAAACATCATTATTACATGGTACTAAGGATAAAAGCGTTTAAGGTCGTCTCCACTCCATGTGTGACTGAGGAGTTGGCCCTCCACATTCTGAAGGCGATACCCCCCAGACTTTAGTGCTTCTTCCATGACATAGGGGCCTTCCCAGTTGGGGTTAAGTTTTCCCACCGCGGCGGATCTCCCAGCCGCGTCGACCTTCTTGAGTACCAGATCTCCCTTCTCGAACTGCTTGATCCTGACGTGCCTGTCAAAATACTTGGCCATCCGCCGCTTGACCTCTTCTTGATGGATGGCTGCTCGATCCCGAGCTTCTTCGATGAGGTCGAGGGAGAGCCACAACTCCTCCTCGTTCTCGGCTCTCCAATCTTCCTCTCCATTTGCGGCGACCGTTACCCGTGGTGTCGTAATCTCGAACTCTATGGGGATGACCGCCTCGCAGCCGTGGGAGAGCCTGAAAGGGGTCTCTCCCGTGGCGGTGTTGGGGGTGGTTCTTAAAGCCCATTGGACCGAGGGGAGCTGTTCCACCCAATTGCCTTTGAGATTTTCCACCTTCTTCTTGAGCAAGTTCACGATGACCTTGTTCGCCGCCTCTACCTGCCCGTTGCTCCTGGGATGGTGGACGGACGCAAACCTAAGGTCTATCCCCAGCTGGCCACAGAAGCTGATGAATTCCGCGCTTGCGAACTGCGGTCCATTATCCGTGACTATGGCCTGCGGAAGCCCATGTCGACAAATGATCTCCCCCCATACGAAGTTGCGGATTACCTGGGAGGTGACCTTAGCCAACGCCTTGACCTCCAGCCACTTTGTGAAGTAGTCAATCATGACTAGGAGAAATCTCCTCTGCCCACTAGCCTTGGGGAAGGGTCCTACCAGATCCATTCCCCATATGGCGAATGGCCAGGGCGCCGTGATACTCTTCAGCCTCTGAGCTGGCATGAGCTGAAGCGGGGCGAACATTTGGCACTTCTGGCATCTCTTGGCGAAGGCTGCCGCGTCTTTACTTAGGGTTGGCCAGAAGTACCCCTGCCTCACTATTCTTGCCTCCAACATTCTGCTCCCCGAGTGGCTGCCGCACTCGCCAGAGTGGACTTCTTCCAAGATCCTTGGGACCTCTTCCTCCGAGATACATCGGGCCAGGAGGCCCGAGAGGGTCTTCCGATACAAGTCACCCTCATGGAGCACGTAGTAGGCAGACTTATACCGGAAGCGCCTCTGGTCCGGAACTTTTTCCGGAAATTTTCCCGTTGCAAGGAAGGTGATGAAGGGATCCTTCCAGGAGGGCCGCTGTTCTACTTCCATGAGCTCTCCCTCTTCAATCGAAGGACGGAATAGGTCCGTCAGGGTCCCTCCGGCTCGAGGACCAGATTTTGCCAACCGATCTGCCGGGGTCCTCTCCTCTCGAGGGACATGCCGGATGGAGAAAGTTTTGAACGTCCCCACGAGACCTTTGACTTTTGCTAAGTACTTCATGAGCACAGGTTCCCTTGTTTCGAACTCTCCCCTTATCTGAGAAACTATTATCATGGAATCAGTGAGGACCTCCACGTCATGGACCCCGAGCTCCCGGGCCAACCGCAGGCCGGCGATTACAGCCTCATACTCCGCCTGGTTGTTGGTGATTGGGAAGTGTATCACTAGCGTCTGCTCTATCTTTACTCCGTGGGGACTCTCCAGCACCACCCCTCCTCCGAGGGAATTCTTGCCCGAAGCCCCGTCCACCAGCAGCTTCCATGGAATGTGACGAGGGGCTCCGTCTTCTTTTATCTCGGCTACGAAATCTGTCATGAAATCGGCCACCACCTGCGCCTTCATAGATAATCGAGGGACAAAGGTAATGTTGAATTCACTTAGCTCGATTGACCATTTTGCGAGTCTTCCTGAGTGCTCCAATCCTTCGAAGATCTGGCGGAGAGGATGGTCCGTCACTACTTGGATCGAATGAGCCTGGAAGTATGGCCTGAGCTTCCTCGCTGCGATGACCAGGGCAAAGACCAACTTCTCTAAAATTGGGTACCTGAGCTCCGCTTCCCTCAGGACCCTGCTTACGTAGTAGACTGGCAGCTGCTTCTTGCCTTCTTCTCGAACCAGGACGGAGCTTACGGCCTCCGCCCCGACCCCGAGATATAGATGTAGATCCTCCCCCTCTTTGGGGCTTTGCAGTAGCGGAGCCTTGGTGAGTTGGCTCTTCAAGGCCTGAAAGGCCTCCTCGCATTCTCTCGTCCACTCAAACTTCCGATTGCCTCGTAGCGCTTTGAAGAAGGGGGAGCATTTTTCCCCTGCCCGGGAGAGAAACCTGTTCAGCCCGGCGAGTCTTCCGGTCAAGCGTTGAACTTCCTTGGCGTTCCGTGGCGACCCCAGCTCCATTATAGCCCTAACCTTGTCCGGGTTAGGTTCTACCCCCCAGGGGGTGAGAAGGTGCCCGAGGAACTTCCCTTTGCTGGCCCCGAACACACACTTCAGGGGGTTCAGGCGCATCTTGTACTTGCGTAGGGTGGCGAAGGTCTCCTCGAGGTCCCGGATGTGAGAGCTCACACACTTGCTCTTTATCATAAGGTCATCCACGTAGACCTCCAGGTTCCTTCCCCTTTGCTTCTTAAATACCCGATCCATCATCTTCTGGTAGGTTGCTCCTGCATTTTTCAGCCCGAAGGGCATCATCTTATAGCAGTAGCATCCCTCCCTGGTGATGAACGAGACATCTTTGACGTCCGGGGGGTGCATTCTTATTTGGTGATAACCTGAAAAAGCATCCAAAAAACTCATCACAGAAAAACCGGCGGCTGAGTCAACCAGCGCGTCGATCCGAGGCAAGGGATAACAATCCTTAGGGCAGGCCTTATTTAACAATGAAAAGTCCACACACATACGCCAGCGGCCATCGGCCTTTTTTACCATTACGACATTGGAGACCCAGCCTGGATACTGGATCTCCGTTACAAAACCTGCCTCGAGGAGTTTCGCCACCTCCTCGCGGATCGGTCCTTCGAGCTTGTCAGCTATAGTCCTTCTCTTCTGCCGGATGGGGCGGGCTTCTGGATCGAAGTTGAGACGATGGCAAGCCACGTCCGCCTCGATGCCTGGCATGTCCGCTGCGCTCCATGCGAAGATGTCCATGTTCTTCTGGATGCACTCCAGCATCCTTCTCTGGTCCTCCGGGCCGAGGCCCCCGCTGATCCGCACCTTCTCCACCCTTCCCGCCTGGGTGGTAACCTCCATCTCTATCACCTCTTCTGCCGCCTCGAGCCGGGCTGGCTCTTCCCACTGGCCCTTTGCTTCTCGCCCCTCCTCCCGGGCCTTTTCCCCTGCAGCTCCTTCCGCCTCCCTCGGCTCGACCTCCTGCTCCTCACGAGTGACCTCCAACACCTCGACATCCTGCTCCTCACGAGCAACCTCCATCAACTCCTCTCGGGCATCGCCCTCTCCCCCTACTTCTCTCTTCTCCACTTCCTCTCCTGGCCCCTCCGGCCTCACCATCTCTTCATCCATCTTTTCGGCATCCACCATCCATGAAATGGTGTTGACGGCAGTCACGTAGCACTGCCTCGCCACCTTAGCATCTCCTCGGACACGGATCTGGACTCCTCCACTATGGAGCTTTAAGCACTGATGGTACGATGAGGGCACGCACCGGAAGGCGCTGATGAGGGGTCGTCCGAAGATGGCGTTATAGCTGCTCGGGGCGTCAACGATGACGAACCGGCAGTTCCTGGGGACCCCTCCCAACGTCACTTGGAGACCTACACCTCCCTCGACCTCCTTCCGCTCTCCCGAGAAACCAAATAGTGGTCCGTCGGAGGCCTGCACTCTCTTCTTCTCTACCTCCATCGAGTCAAAAGCTTTTTTGAAGATCACATTCACCGAGCTCCCGTTGTCCACCAGGATCCGAGAGACCGTGAAGTTTTCTATCGCCGTCTGGATCACCAGGGCGTCGCAGAATGGATCCTCGTAATCGGGCATATCTTCTGAGGAGAAGGTGAGCTTCTCTGAGGGGGGTGGGGTCTGGGAAGTCGACGCGACGTCCCTTTGGAACATGGCCTGGAAGCTTCTCTTGCGCGAGGCCTCTATCCCAACCCCACCGTGAATCACCCCGATTCCCCCCCTGGTTCCTGTATCTGCCCTATCCTCACACCGGTCCTCCTCTGCCTCTTGGAGCACTTCCTCAATTCTGGCCTGCTGCCGCCGTGGCTGTCCTCTTTCCCTCATCTCCAAGAACTCCGGGCAGGTGGCGATCGCGTGACCTTCTTCCTGATGAAAGTCACAGTAAGGCATCGCCACCCTGTCCTCTCTTCCTGCTCTTCCTCTTCCTCCTCTCGCTCCTCTACCTCTTCTCCCTCGGCCTACCGCCATGGCTTGCTCCCTCGGGGGGTGAGGGGGTCTGGGACCCTGCCTCCACCCCTGATTCACTCCTCCTGCCTCCCTTCCTTGGTACCTTTCATCCTGACCTCGCGCTGGTCCTTCCTGGTTCCTCCAGCCCAACCTATTGTTGGGTTCTTGGTTCCTCCAAACCCGAGGTGGTCTTTCGAACCCCTGGCCCCTGGGCTCCTCTCGCCTTCTTCCCTCTGGCTGCCTCGCCTCGGACTCGCTCATCTTCGCCAACCTTTTGTAGAATTCGGGGTTGGCTGCCTCCCCTTCAATCTCCTCCGCGGCTCTCTCCATCAACTCCTCGAAGGATACAGGAGGTCTTCTCTTCAGGTCCATCTTGAAGAACCCCTCTCGCAGCCCTACGATGAATGCCATCTGGAGGGCGAATCCCGGCACCTCCTGCACTAGGTGTATCTCCTCCTGGAACCTGTCCACGTACTTAGCCAGGGATTCCCCCTCCCTCTGTCTGATCTTGAAGAGAGCCTCCACATCCTTCTTCCTTTTCTTTGACGTCGAGAAACGCAGTCGGAAGCTTCGGCGCAGATCATCGAACGCATAGATGGAACCTGTGGGAAGTTGGTGGAACCAGTCCCTTGCTTTCTCCTTCAGGGTGGTCGCGAAGAGTCGGCATTGGAAAGAATCCGACATGGGAAGGATTGAAGTCATGTCCTCGAACCACTGCAGGTGCACAACTGGATCCTCCTTGCCGGTGTAGTAGGACATCTCCGGCCCACGAAACCCTTCTGGCACTGGGGCCGAGAGGATCATCTCGCAAAAGGGGCTCCCTTCCCCTGCTCGGCGAGTGGTCCTCTCGCGCGGGACCAACTCACACACCTCAGCACTCGCCGGACTGCTGAACAGCTGCCGTCCGGGGAGATCTCGCGCGCTTCCATCTGATGGCACCTCCTTCCCCGGCCGCTGCCCTGGTGCGTTCTCGCCGATCTGCAAAGGCGGAACCACTGGGACCGCCGGGGTCTCGCACTCGCTCCTTGCCGCGAGAACTGTCTGCAGGACCTCTCGCTTAAACTTCTCAAACATCTCCAGCCACTCCCCTGCCGCTGGTGGCTGCGAGTGACCTGAGTCAGAACCATTTCCTCCATCTCCTGTCATCGAAACCAGCTTGGAATTTTCTTTCACCGGCTACGGTCCACGCTCACCGCACCAAAAATGTTGAAACCAGCAACTGGTCTCTTGAGTTCGGACCCACTGGGGGTGTAGCCGATGCTTATTTCTCCCTCACTAGACTCTCCTGACGGTGGATGCTGGAAATGGAGTAGACCCAAGGCTGAAGCGAGGAGGTCCCGCCACACACCCGGAAGATCTTAGAGAGCTTCCCCTCCCAAACCAAAGCTCAACCGGGCACCTTGGAGGGCACTGGCTGCCCACCAAAACTAGCCTAGAGGAGAGGATTCTCTAAAATCGGATCTCCTCCAAGGTGCCCTTAAGGGTCTATTTATAGTTTTCCTAGGCTGGTCTGTAAATAGCCTGAATCCGCCTTTTAATTTTACTAACCGCACCCCAAATTGGTCTGCTAACAGCCTAACTCCGCTGTTCCAAAGGGCTATTTGCAGCCCACCAGGGGTATTATGGTCATTTTCCCCTCACACTCATTTGGGTGAATGGTCCGTGAGGGCACCATTCACTGGGCACCCGCCTGGCTGGGCGAATGCCCACGCTTCTGGGCGAGTGGTCCGTGAGGGCACCACTCGCCTAGCGCCTTCTCTCCTATAGCTTGCCTCCAACATCTTGGGGGCATTTTTACCACTTAGCCTGGGCGAGTGACCCGGCGAATGATCCGGACGACCCAGGTTTCGCCAGTTGGCTGGGGGGGCCCACTCGGCGAATACGGGTTGTACATGTAAGAAGTACGGGCATATGGCAAAGGATTGCCGGTCTAATCTCCAGGTCGGTCATGTTGCTGAGAAAGGTGGAGACCATCAGAGAGTTGGAGACCATCGAAGAGGTGGAGGAAGAGGTGGAGGTCACCAGGGCGGTGAGAGGGGAGACAATTGTTTCCTGGCAGAGATGACGGCAACGTCAGTCGATGTCTTAGCCTCCATCAACCTCGAGGACGACTGGATGGTGGATTCCGGTTGCGGGCATCATCTCACAGGAGATATATCGAAGTTCGCCTCCTCGGCAGCATATGAAGGATCGGATGTTATCATCACTGCGGATGATACGGTGCATCCAATGGAGCGAGAAGGGAAGGTGTCCCTTGGGAGTATAGAGAAGCCAGTGACACTGAAGAGTGTCTATCATGTGTCTGGCATGAAGAAGAACCTCTTCTCAGTGGCTAACGCCGTGGATGCTGGATACCACGTGCTGTTTGGACCAAAGGAAGTGAAGTTCTTGAAGAACCTTTCGTCTGTCGATGCTGACGTCACGCTCACCGGGAGAAGGGTGAAGGATTTGTATGTCCTATCTGCAAATGCCTACGTGGACAAGCTGAAGACGAACGACAGCGCTGTGATCTGGCATGAGAGGCTGGGTCATGTGGGGATGGACAAGCTGAAGATGATGGCGACAAAGGGCCTAGTGAGCGGCTCGCCTCATCTCACTTCCTACGGCGACGGTCATGTGTGCGACAGATGACAATATGGAAAGTCACATCGACTTCCATTTGACAAATCGGAGACCAGGTGTAAGGCACCTCTTGAGTGCATACATGCTGATGTGATAGGGTCGTGCGTCACCCGTACTTATGGAGGCAATAAGTATGCGCTGGTTCTGGTGGATGACTATACCCGCTATACGTGGGTATACTTTCTGTGAGAGAAATCAGAAGTCTTCAACAAGTTCCTCGAGTGGAAGGAGCTTGTGGAGGGGAGGCTGGACCGCAGAGTGAAGAAGCTGAGAAGCGACAATGGAGGGAAGCTTACCTCCAATGAGTTTGCTTCCTTCTGCAGAAGGTTCGGCATTCGGCGGGAGCTCTCCTGCGCTCACACCCCGTAGCAGAATGGGGTGGCAGAGAGGAAGATCCGCCATCTGGTGGAGACCACCAGGAGTTGGCTTCATGCCAAGAGCATTCCCAAGGCCTTATGGGCGGAGGGAATGGCGTGTGCTACTCATGTGATCAACATGCTACCGCTGGGTCCTAACAGGATGGTGTCTCCACACCAGCTCATGTTCGGGGAGAAGCCCAATGTGGGTCACATGAAGGTGTTCGGTTCTACCTGCTTCGTGCACGTCCCGGACGCTCAGAGAACAAAGTTGAAGCCGAAGGCGAGGAAGTGTATCTTCATCGGCTACGATGAGCAGAAGAAGGGGTGGAAGTGCATGGATCCGCAGACTCACAGGTTCGTCGTCTCGCGCGACGTTGTGTTTGACGAACTGGTCTCATACCAGGGAGTCTCTTCTGTGGAGCTGCCGGATAGTGGAGAAGCTAGCAGGGAAGAGGAGTGGGTCACTGAGGACCCTACTGTGGAGTTGGAGTTATCTCCAAGTGCTCCCTCGCCATCAGGCTCGGGAGGAGCTTCTGGCTCAGGGGGAGCTACGAACTCAAGAAGCAGGGAGAGCACCGCTTCAGGAGGAGTTCAGAGAGGAGCTCAGAGAGGAGCTCAACCAGAGGAGTCTACCGGAGTGGTAGATAGTGGCCAAGCCTTGAGGAGGTCGAAGAGGACGATCGTCCCGCCTGCTCGCTATAAGGAGGGGAACTTCGTGAGTCTGGTTTCCTGCTTCTTCGCAGGACCACTCGATGGGAGGGAACCTGCCTGCTTTGAGGATGCAGCTAGCATCAAGGAGTGTGACGAGGCCATGATCGAGGAGATGGAGGCCCTAGAGAAGAACGAGACATGAGACCTGGTTCCCATGGTGGAGGGCATCAAACCTGTCACCTGTAAATGGGTGTACAAGGTTAAGAAGAGGGCTGATGGAGAAGTGGAGCGGTACAAGGCGAGGCTTGTCGCTCGAGGCTTCTCACAGACCTACGGAGAGGACTACGAGGAGACCTTCAGTCCTATAGCGAAGATGACATCGGTGAGGACGATCATTGCTTTGGCGGCGTGCCGATGTTGGAAGCTATGGCAGCTGGACGTGAAGAACGTGTTCTTATATGGAGAGATCGACAAAGACATATTCATGGTACAACCACCTGGATACGTGTCCAAGTCCCAGCCGCGTCACGTCTGCAAGCTGAAGAAGGCCCTCTATGGTCTGAAACAGGCGCCGAGAGCCTGGTATGGGAAGATTGCGGAGTACTTGCAGTTCTGCGGCTATGATGCCTCAGACTCGGACTCCAGCATGTTCGTGAAGAAGGATGGAGGTCTTCACGTGCTAGTGCTGCTATACGTCGATGACATGATCGTGACAGGGAACAACCCTGAGGAGGTCGCGGCGCTGAGAGAGCAGCTTTCCATACGCTTCGAGATAAAGGATCTTGGTGAACTGCACCACTTTCTTGGTCTCCAAGTAGAGAAGAGAAGAGGCGGACTGGATGTTTCCCAGAGGGCGTATGCCGAGAGGATTGTCGAAAGATTCGGCATGAAGGAGGGGAAGAGCAGTTCCGTTCCTCTGGAGGCGGGGCTGAAGCTTCAGAAGGAAGAAGGGAGAATTCTTCCTGATCCGAAGATCTTTCGGGCACTGGTGGGGAGTCTTATATACCTGACTATCACGAGGCCGGACATCGCTTTTGCTGTCGGCCGAGTTAGTCGGTATATGCAGGAGCCGCGGAAGCCTCATCTGGAGGCAGCCAAGGGGATTCTGAAGTATGTGAAGGGCACCCTTGAGATGGGGTTGTCCTATGAGGAGAAGTCTGACTTCAAGTTGCACGGGTACACAGATGCAGACTATGGAGGTGACGCTGATGATCGCAAGTCGACATCAGGGGTATGCGTTCTTGTGTGGAGCAGCTGCTATCTCATGGTGTAGCAAGAAGCAGGACTCCATTTCCCTTTCTACCACGGAGGTCGAGTACAAGGCGTCGTCCTTAGCAGCTCAGGAGTGCGTCTGGCAAAGGAGACTAGTGGAGGATGTGGCCGAGGAGGTCAGCGGACCTACTGTGCTACGTGGGGACAATGAGAGTGCATTGAAACTGGTAACCAATCCAGTTTGTCATGCAAGGACCAAGCACATAGAGATCGAGCATCACTTCATCAGAGAGAAGGTGCTGGGTGGCTTGATCGCTGTGGAGCATGTGCGGAGTGAAGAGAACCTGGCGGATATATTCACGAAGCCCCTATCTGCGGGGCCGTTCCGGAGGCTTCGCTCATTGCTTGGAGTTGTTCCCGGAGTTCACTTCAAGGGGGAGTGTTAGAGTTTGTGAAGTGAGCTGTCACCCAGGCGACAGTGGATGTCGCCCAGCGACAGCTGGCGAGTATCATACTCGTCGTCGAGTAGGCATTTGCCTATAAATAGAGGGACACCCCCCCTAAAGAGCACCAATTCTGAAAGTGGCGAGTAGAGGCATCAGAAGTGGTGAGTATCATCAACTCTGAGCGAGTTAGAGATACCAGAGTGCTACCCGGCGAGCATCGAACTTGGAGTAAGTTCGGCAGGCGAGCATCGGACTTGGAGCGAGTTCGGCGAGCTCCCTTGAGCGAGTAGCGAGTAGAGGAGATATCGCCCGACGACAGTGGATATCGCCCAGGCGACAGCGAGAAGGAGAGGAAGCGCGCGCGACGAGCGTGCGAGTATCCTGGAGTGCGAGCAGCGAGCTTGCGAGTATCTGGAGGCGAGCAGCGAGCTTGCGAGGATCCGAGATATCGCCCAGGCGATAGTCGATATCGCCCGGCGACAGCGAGGAGCGAGTATCACCATCCTGGTGTGCTCGGGAGAAGAAGCGGACCTTGTCCGTGACCAAAGTCTTACCTTCTATTGGCTGTTGTGATTCAAGTTGGATGCAACTTGTATTCAGCCGTGTGTATTTGTAAATTGGTTGCCTAGTTGGTATATAAACCTTCTTTGTCCATTGGTGGTTCTCTTGATCGGTAGCAGACCCAAAAAATTCAACAGTATGATCTTTGATCCGACGGTACGCCAAAAAATATGGGACCAACTCACCTATAGCATGGTACGCCAAAAAATTAGACACTCATTAATGTTTAACTACCATCTTTGCCAGCCAACGCCCTTGCTTGATTCACTTTGTTACGAACGGGCTACGTTCGTCAGTGGTTGCCTTTGATGCGCACCAAGGTGTAATTACACGGGTTATGTTGGTTGTGAATGAGCTGCGTGTGTGCTCGATTGCTCCAGCAAATGCGTCGCACCCCCATTCGTGGGCTGTCAATGGGTTTTGCCCGTCCGTGGTTTTTGGGTTTCTCACGTGAAAGGGAGCATCACTCAGGGGCTATTCTCGTGCTTGATTGCTCTTATGAACAGCCTTCATTCGTGCTCGACTGCTCTCGCAAACGGGTTTCCCTTGTTACACCCCCATAAAAATCGATTGCACACCCATGTGGGATGCAGTGTTTTGTCGCCCGTCCATGGTGTGGACACGTTTTGCACATGCAAGGGTGCACGTGTGTTGTAGACAGCCTTCGCTCGTGCTAGAAGTTTCGACGGGAATGGGGTTTTGCCTCTATCCCTAACTACAAACGTAAGTACGTAACAAAGTTCTGCCCCTATGCTGGACTTTCCCAGAGCACCAGGCACAGAGCTTCATCCCTATCAATGCAGCATTTGATGGGGCTTGTCCATATGCTGGACTATTTTGTGAAATCCCAACCCCAAGGCACTCAGTCACACCATACACCTCCCTATGTTCTAGAAATTATGTTAGGAAATGATTTTTTGGCACTTAGCACCCTTTAATTAGATGCTTTTGGCACTTTGCACCCCAAATTTTAACATTTGACACTTTGTACCCTTCAAAGACCTTATTAGAGCAGATTGCACCATGCAGCTTATATCTGAATAAATTTAATTCAGTTAAAATCTAATTTAATTTTCGTTGGGGGTATTCTTGGTATTTCCAAAAGCCTAAAACTTAAATGTCGAAAGAATACATCTCTCAAGCGTTCCCTTCTCTCAAAACCCTCGCCGCTCTCTTGCATGCCCTTCTCCTGCTCCTTCGATCTTGCGAACCACTGGCGATCTAAGGCCACGAACCACCAGTGGAGGCCTATTGCTGCCCCGAACCACCGGCGAGCCAACAAATTTTGCATCCTTGTTGCTTCACCGAACCCCTATTTCCTTATCTTCCTCCTATTTCTGCTGCTACACCCGACCCCTGACGAACCATCAGCCATCTTGTTCGACTGTTGTTGTTGTTGCACCGACACCATGAGTCATTTACATCTACAGCTGCATCGACCCCTCGAGCGAACCACATACAATCTATTTCGCGTCCTGCTACTATATATAACGTCATTTTCATCTCCAACTACACATCGTGGAAGGTATAAAATTTGAAATCCCTATTTTTTTAAGATGTAAAAGATTTTTTTAAGATGATTTGGTTGTTAGATTTCAGTATTTCAATTTTTTTTATTTTGATTATCATTGCAATGTGTAGTTGTTTATTTATAGATGTATATATATATATATTTAGAATGGTTTGAGTATTGAGAAATCAAGAGTCAAGAGAAAGGGCACTTTACATGTCATATGAAGCCTCTTTGTTCACTATTAGAATGCACCATTCCGGGTTCTTTTTTGGTTCAAGCAGAATGTCTTATATGTCTGATGTAGTCAATGTGTTTAACTACTACGATTATAACGTGTTAGGCATGACTGATTTGCACAAATGGCTACAGTGCTCGATCACTTTGACTGGGTTAGATTTTACTGCAACTTAAGTGGACCGGAAGACTGCAATAATCTAATTTTACTTGATACTGACGAAGATGTTACAAACCTTATTAGACATATCAACCGTGAAAGAGAAGTAAATGATTATGTTGAGACTATTGATGCTCATCCTCGAAGTAACTCTGATATGGTGGTAGAAAATTTTTTAACTTGATAATATAAGTGAATCTCTTAGCAGCAAAGATGACACAGATGAGAATGAATCTACATTTAGTGATGATTTTTAGATGATGATTTTGAGCACGATGTTGACGCCAGGAAAATCCTGACCTCAAAATTCGGACCAATGCAGCCCGAGGTTACTGATCCTGCGGTCCAACTCCACGGCTCGGATAGCTAGAATAGGAGAGAGAAAATGACTAAGCACACCCCAGATGCTCCAGCAGGGAGGTCCCACCACATACCCGGAAGTTTGGGAGAAACTTCCCCTCCGCAACCAAAAGCTGGGTGAGGTACTAGACGGGCATGGATTTGGCGAGTATCCAACTTGGGGGGACCTCGACCACTTCCCAAAGTGCCATTTCTAGTACCCCTGGGGGTCTATTTATAGAGAAATCCTGGGGGGGGGGGGGGGGGGTACAGGCGAGTATACTGCCTCTGCTCGCGAGTTACAAGGGCTACTCGCCCAAACTCGCGAGATACTCGCCCATACTCGCGAGATACTCGCCCATACTCGCCTCTGCTCGCCTCTGCTCGCCCCATGCTCGCCCATGCTCACCCATGCTCGCCCATGCTCGCCCATGCTCGCCTAGCTCGCGTTTTGCTCCTGCCGGCTGAGTTGTCTTGTGTCTTGGACTGTCGGCTTCTGTGTTGACTTTTTGACTTTGACTTCTGTCTACGTGGCCTTGGGGGGGGGGGTCCACCCTCGGAGAATGAGGGTTGTACACTCCTTATTTGGGGCTAACCTAGGAGGAGGGGCTCAACTCCGGGTTTTCCCCAACTAAGGCCTCGCAGAAGGGAGGATAAGCACCGTTTGCCAGCGTAAGGCTGCAGTTAGTACCAAAATATGAATAAGTGCAGCAACAAAAATAGGTCGAAAGCAGAGACCATAATATTAGCAGAAAATTAGGCCGAAAGCAGAGGGCATGATATTGAGCAGAAAATTAGGCCGAAAGCAAAGACCATCATACTAGCAGAAAATTAGGCCGAAAGCAGAGGCCATGATATTAAGTAGAAAATTAGGCCGATTGCACAGACCATAATATTAGCAGAAAATTAGGTCGAAAGCAGAGGCCATGATATTAAGCAGAAAATTAGGCCGAAAGTAAAGGCCATAATATTAGCAGAAAATTAGGCCGAAAGCAAAGACCATATTATCAAAACCAGTGCGAGACTGGAGAGTTGAAAGTACCGAAAGTAAAGGCAGGAGACCAGTACGAGACTGGATTTAAAGAAAAGTACAGAAAGTAAATGAAGGGGACCAGTACGAGACTGGATTTAAATAGAAGTACAGAAAGCAGTAAATAAGTAAATGGTTAGTAGTCCAATCACTCCATAAGAGGATGCTTCAACGTCGACTCCGTTCATAGGAGGAGGTTCTGCTTTCTCCCCGTTCATAGGGGTTCTACTTCGCTCCACGACCTCTTCTACGACCTCCAGCCTGGATTGCTCCCCCCAGGCACTTTCCTTCTCTCCGCCGTGAGCGAGCGCTTGGGCTCATTCTTCCGTCTCTGCCTCTCCTACCATCATCAGCTCCTCCGCCCCTCCTTCTCGGGCACCCTTCCCTTTCCCCTCTTCTTCTCCTCTCTTCGCCCCGGGCCTCTCAGCAACCCCTTCCTGGGCATGAACTTCCTCTTCTTCCATCCTCTCCTCAACTCCATTGTTGCCTCCGGCCTCCGACGCCTCCTCCATCACTTTATCGAACTCCTCCGCCTCTCCCATCCAGGTGATGGTGTTGACAGCCGTCACATAGCACTGTCTCGCCATCTTGGAGTCTCCTCGGATCCGGACCTGGACTCCACCCGCGTTGAACTTTAGACACTGGTGGAAGGTGGAAGGGACGCATCTAAACGCGCTGATGAGAGGCCGTCCGAAGATGGCGCTGTAGCTGCTTGGGGCGTCTACTATCACGAAGCGGCAGTTCCGGGACTGCCCTCCGAGGGTCACATGGAGCCCCACTCCACCTTCTACTTCCTTCCTTTCTCCTGAAAAGCCGAACAGGGGGCCATCCGAGGCCAACACCCTCTTGGATTCCACCTTCATCTCATCAAACGCCTTCTTGAAGACGACGTTGACTGGGCTACCGTTGTCGACTAGAATCTACGAGACGGTGAAGTTCTCGATGGCGGTCTGGATGACCAACGCATCGCAGAACGGGTCATCGTAGCTTGGCATGTCCTTCTGGGAGAAAGTGATTCTCTCCGCTGGGGGTGGAGCAGTGGATGCTGAGGCCACGCTCCGCCGATAGATGGTATGGAGGCTAGCTTTGCGGGTTGCCTCCACCCCTACTCCCCCATGGATCACCCGATCCCTCCTCTACTCCCCACATCAACTCTGTCTTCACACCTTTCTTCCTCCTCCCCCCGAGGCTCGACCTCCTCAATTCTCACATGTTGTTGTTGTCTCGGCGCGGACACTCGACCCCTTTTTGTTTCCAGGAACTCTGGGCAGGTGGCCGTCGCGTGACCTTCCTCATCGTAGACGTCACAATATGGCAACGCCACCTCCCTTGCTTCGCCTTCTGCCGCCCTATTCCTCCTCCTTCTTGCTCCCGCTTCTTCTCTCGCCTCTTCTCTCCTTCCTCTTCCTCTTCCCCTCCTGATCGTCATGGCCTGCTGAGGCGGGGGAGGCAACGGCCTCGAACCCTGTCTCCATCCCAACTGGGGGGTCTTCCTTGCCCTCCATAGAAGTTACCCCTTCCCGGGTCGTAACCTCTTCCCTGACCTTGCATTCCTTCGGCACGCTGCCTCCACTCCCCCTCCGGGACCCTGGGCTCTTCCCTCCTCCTTACTTCTTGCTGCCTGATCTCTGGCTCACTGAGCTTTGCTAATCGCTTAGTGAGCTCTGGGTTGGCCTCCTCACTCTCAATCTCCTCCGCCACCCTCTCAATCAACTCTTCGTAGGAGACGGGGGTTTTCCTCTTCAAAGCCATTTTGAAAAAGCTCTCCCTTAGCCCGACGGTGAAAGCGAGCTGGAGTGCAAATCCTGGCATCTCCTGAGTGAGCAGCACTTCCTCTTAAAACCGATCCGCGTAGCGAGCCAACGACTCATTTGGCTCCTGCTTCACTTTGAAGAGGGACTCAGCGTCCTTCTTCCTCTTCTTTGCAGTTGAGAATCGCAACAAGAAGCTCCTGCGCAAATCCTCGAAGGCGTAGATCGACCCTGTAGGGAGTTGATGGAACCAGTCCCTAGCCTTTTCCTTAAGAGTGACGGCGAAGAGCCGACACTTGAAAGCGTCCGACATAGGCCTGATGGAGACCGAGTCCTCAAAAGACTGAAGATGTTGGACAGGGTCATCCCTGCCATTGTAGTACACCCTGTCCCACTCTCCGAACCCTGCCGGGACAGGTGCAGAAAGTACCAACTCGCAGAAGGGACTTCCCCCTTCTGCTACCCGTTCTCGCTCCGCGCGACCCCCGAGCTCTCTCGCCAGACTCGGGCTCGCGAGGGCTGCGCTCGCGAGGGCGGTATTCGCCTGGACCACTCCCACGGTCGCCATGTCTTCCGGACGCTCGCTCGCCTGCGCCGCGCTCGCCGGCACAGAGCTTGCCGGCACGGAGTTCGCCGACACGAGGCTCGCCGGGCTGGCGAACAGCACTCGCCCTCCTAAGTCCTGCACTGAACTTCCTGCAACTTCCTTCCCGACCCTCGCCCCCGGGGCGTTCTCGCCAACCGCTGCTGGGGGAAGGGTAGCCTGGGGTGCCAGGGTCGCGAACTCGCTTCGCAGTGCCGCGACCGCGAGCCCGAAGGTGTCAAGCACCTCCCTCTTGAAGTCCGCGAACATCCTCGGCGTCACCACCTGTGGTGACTCGCTGAACCCCTCGCCCTGATCCCCGCCTCCCGTCATATCTGCTCTTCAGAACTTTCTTGGACCAGCCACGCTCCACGCTCACCGCACCAAAATGTTGAAACCGATTTCTCGGTCTCTTGTGGAGCTCGGGGCCCTCACCGAAATGAGGGGCAACTAGCCCTTACCGATCCCTCGGAGAAGGTAGACAGAAGACTAGAAAGAAGACTAAGACCTTAGTCACAACGAGGAGGTCCCTCCCTAACCCGGAAGATCGTTGAGCGCTTCCCCTCCCAAGCCAAAGCTGAGACTTGGACACCTTGGAGAGCTCTAGAAAAGCTATCCAAAGAAAGCCTAAGGAGAGAGAAGCTGAAGTGAGAATCCCTCCAAAGGTGCCCTTAAGGTCCTATTTATAGGTTTTCTGGTATGGCCTGCAAATAGCAGGATTCCGCCTTTTGATTTTACTATACGCACCCCAAATGGGTCTGCTAACAGCCAAACTCCGCTGTTTGGAGAGGCTAAAGGCAGATCACTAAGGGTAAAAGTGTAATTTGATCCTATCGGCTTATGGGCGAGGAACTGCGAGAACCTTCCTGTGGGGTGCTCTCGCGGGCCCTCTCGCGAGTCCGGCTCGTGGTGCCTCTCCTAGGCGATCTCCCTGCGAGGACCTCGCTGGCCCCCTCCTGATGGTACCTGCCGAGGTCCGGTCTCGCGAGCACTCCTGCGAGACCGTCTCTTATGGCTTTAATGAGCATGGAACGCCGCCGACTTCTGTTGATTCCGTCGAGCAGGGGCATGGTTGACGAGGCCGGGGGAGTTCGACGAACACACCCGCGAGCGCTTGTCTCGCCTACCCCTCGCGCTCGCCCTTCAGCGAGCTCCGTTCTCGGCCTCTTGTGGCCGTCTACTTGCCTGGCGAATATCGGGGTTGTACACCAGCATTTTCCTGATTCCATCTAAAAAAATAATTGAACTAAAAAAACAATAAAAATATTATTAAACTGTAAAAATAAAATCTAAAAAAAAAAATTATGCGACCTATCATAAATTAAAAAAAAATTATTTACGAGAAATAATGCTCCCCAGAGTCAACACTAAGTTGACACGTGTTTTTTTGAATTTTCTAACTTATATTCTACGAGCAGCTTCGCTCGGGCTTCGCCCGCATTCGAGCAGGTTGTGTCTACATACGATAGTACCCGTCCGGCGACGGCGGGCTTCCCCCGGAACTTATACATATGAGTACTCAAAATGATCGTAAAAAAATATAAATCAATATTTTATAATTATTTTTTTCAAAAACATTAATATTTTAACAAAAACTCATTTTAAAGTAAGCCTTTATATTTCGAAATTAATTTTTGAAGGCATAATGATTACCTAGGTGTAGTAGCTCTACTAAAAAGTTTTTTAATTTTATGAATATTCATCGTTATTTTTATTATAGGGATATTGTGTAATTACACAAATAACCATTATATTTATGAATTAATATTTTTTTCATAATATATGTTAAGTCATTGGAGTAAAAGAGTGATGCTATATTTGACAATTTTCAATGTTACACCAAAGACAACTTATTGTATATAGTAGTTAAAGTTATACGAGCAGCTCCGCACGGGTTTAGCCCGTGCTCGCTGACTCTTAGCGGGCTGCGCGTCTGCGCCCACATTCGAGCGGGTTGTGCCTGCATACGATAGTACCCGATCGGTGACGACGGGCTTCCCCCGCAACTTATACATATGAGTACTCAAAATGACCGTAAAAATATACTTCAATATTTTATAATTATTTTTTTCAAAAATATTTATTAAAAAAAATATTTTAAAGTAAGTCATTATATTTCGAAGTTAGTTTTTGGAGGCATAATGATTACCTACATAGTAGGTGTAGGAGGTCTACTAAAAAGTTTTTGGATTTTATGAATATCCATTAGTATTTTTATTATAGGATATTGTGTAATTACACAAATAGTCTTTTTTTTCGTAATATATGTTAAGTCATTGGAGTAAAAGAATGAGGTTATTTTTGACACTTTTTAATGTTGCACCAAAGACAACTTCTTGTGTATAGTAGTTACAGATATATCTTAAGAATAAATTTAGGTTGATTATAATTCTAAAATGAGATTATTGGATTAATTAGAGCCGTCTGATTTAGGTTCCGTTTGGCGTGGCGCTTTTACTCCGGTGAGTTTGAAAAAAAACTCCACCGTCATAGAATATATGTTTGGCCTGACTGACAACGGTTATGACCGCCACCAAGAAAAGAAAACTAGTTTTGAGCATAAAAGTTGATGAAATGGTTGGGCGTTCACGAACGACGGTTCATAACCATCGCGTTCATGACCGCCATCGCCTGTAACAAATGGAGGGTTAATATCATCCGAGTGTACTCACCACATATTAATACTAGCCACTAATCTTCCCTTGCAAAGAGGAGATAGAAAAAACATTTGTCTTCCATAATATTATTACTGGGCATATATTAGCTTGTTTTAATTAATCAAGAGTAATTATAAGAGCAAATTAATTTTAGCTATACCTCCAATTTTCATTATGTGCAAATCAAATAAAATTTAAGCGCACGCTAATTTTTTAGATGCACATCATCTTCCTCACCATATCGAGAGGCAGATATGAGTAGATCTTGTTGTAGTTATTTACCACAATCATGATCGTGTTCTTTACCACAACGACTATGTTCCGCAGATTCAATAGATCTGATCGAACGTTCCTTCCATTTTTTATGTTCCTCAATTCGGATTGCTCTTGTGAATTTTGTAGAAAAATGAGGGGTGCCGAGAAGAAAGATTCGAACGAAAAACAAAGTGAAAATCACAGAGAACACATAAATTTAAGAGGTTCACCCAAAACAGGGCTACGTTCCCTATCCCGCCTCCGCTTCACCTTCTTATATTCACCAATAGAAATTACAAAATACACAAGGTTACAAAGATCAAAACCGATCCTACCTCGCACCCCTCTCTTTGGACAAGAAACAGAGGAACCATTGCCGGAAACGCCTCTCCACGAATCTCCTCGTAGACGCCTCCAAACTCCTCAGCCGAAAACCGCTGAGAAGAATCTTAACCCTAGATTCGGGTTACCACCGCCGGGGGCTCGCCGCTCCCGGAACCCCGCGTTCGCTGGTACTTCAATCATCGGGAAGAGTCACGCTCCGACGTCTCTAAGCTCACGTGGGCTAACCCGGCGTGAGAAACAAGAGAGCCAGAACTGTTCCCAAACTCCAACAAATTTTAGAAGTGTTTACAAACCAAATTGAATAGATCTTCAACCGAATCCAAATTTAACATAGAATGCAGAGATTCCAATTTGGATTCGAATTCGGATTATAACATTGATTCAAATTTCCTTTTATATTCCTATTTTCGCAAATCCCCATTCTCTCATCTCACCTGCCCGCACCGGAAATCCCCGCCGTCTTCATCAGCCGATCGCGTATACAGCGGGTTGTTGAAACCCTATCTGGCCAAGGAAGGCGCGACATTCGCCGAGCCTTTTCCACAGATTGTATGTGCTCTCGGGATTATGCTGTTTTCTTTGAAAATTTCCGCGATCTGTTACCGCTGTTGTCTCTTCTTTTTGTCGCAGGGCGCTGCTGCAACGGAGAAGTTTGGAATCTCTAATCTATCTCCGCCTTCTCTGGTAGTTCACCCCCGTCCAGTGGTAAGGATCAGCCTATCTCGTCTGATCATGAAGAAAAACTTCATTATTATGACATGTGTGTTTTCTCTACAGGGGGCAGCGCTTAATAATCTTGGCAATACTTGTTTTATGAACGCCCTTCTTCAGTGCCTCACTCACACAGTTCCTTTTGTAGAGAAGTTGCATACCAATAATCACACCCCTGCATGTTCCGGTTTGATTATCTTCCCCTTTACCGTGTTTTTTTTAGGAATTGCTGCTGTCTATTTTGAAATTTCTGCCCTAGAATTTCGCCTAACTCCTTTTATTTGTTTGAATACGCAGATAAAGATGGCGACTTCTGTTGCTTTTGTGCATTGAGGAGTCATGTTTATGAAAGCATTATGAAGTCTGGATTGGCTGTCACTCGAGAAATCTAGCGGATAATTTAAGCAGTATCCTCCATCAAGTTTTCTAATTTTTTGATCCCTTGTTTCCACATTAATCCACTTCATAATCTTCTTCACATTATGCAATTTATACTGTAATTTTTCATGCCGCTATTGCATTTTTTTTTCTAAAACAGGAATGAATCTTAGATTGTCTACCCTTGCAGTCATGTGAATTTGATTATATTAACCAAATACGTTTTAGATTTTTGCTGCCGTTAGCATTGTCCTCTAGCTGGTAAGCTGGTTATCTAATTTAAATGTCTCCAATGGTTGGGTGAACATTGAGAAATTAATAAGGTTTTGATTGGCAGAGGGGTTGTAGTTGTGCACATAATTATGAAAAATGTAGGTAGCAAATGGGTAGGCATAGCCACAAACTTTACCTTCCAAAAATGACTTTTTAGGTCAAAATGTCATCACAATTGTACAACCCGTATTAGGCGAGTAGGCGGAGACAGAGCGGAGTAGACCTGGTGTCCCTTGCTGTACTCGCCTACCGCCCGAGGAGGAAGAAAGGCGAGTCCGAACAGATACGCCGTACTCGCCCGCTTTAGAACATCGCTAGGCGAGTTCTAACCACCCCGGTTCGCGAGTTCTCCTTTGTTGGAGTGGTTCGAACAACGCTAGGAAGAAAGGCGAGTCAAGACAGATACGCCGACCTCGCGAACTGGGGCGGTTCGAACTCCCCTAGCGTTGTTCTAAAGGGGGCGAGTACGACGTATCTGTCTGGACTCGCCTTTCTTCCTCCTCGGGCGGTAGGCGAGTACGGCAAGGGACACCAGGTCTACTCTACTCCATCTCCGCCTACTCACCCTACTCGCCTAATACGGATTGTACAACAATGATGCATGTGCTTTCAAACTTTAATTGTCTGGAATACCCAGATCCCCACAAGTAGAATTTGGGTCAAAAAAAGTTGTCATCAAACTTCCAAATTCAGGTAAATCGTCACCACTACATTTATTACCACAGTTTCATGCCGCCACAACTCAAATAACATAGTCGTTCCAAGCATAGAACTCATTTTAAGGTTCTAACGGTTTCATGTTATGTGAATCTTCCCATTCTCTGAAGTCGATAAATATCTCGAAAGCGCTCAATCACTAGTATGCTTCACAAGAAAGCGCACTTGATTAATTTAATCCATGAGCATGCAATGATGCCAATTTTTTGTTCATTTAAGGTTCTCATTTATTACAGGATTTCTTGTTAGTGAAACCTAATTTTTCTCATCTTGATTTTTTTTTGCTATTTATACATTCATGAATTGACCCACCTTACCTATAATTGAAATTAAAGTTGCTAGATGCAATTTCTTAACCAAATAACTTTCAGAAATCTCAGCTTACTTCCAGCCTAGGGAACAACAAGATGCACATGAATTTCTCAGCTGCCTTTTGGACAGTATTCACACCAGCTACTTAAAACCCATCTCCAAAGACCATCATCACTTGTCTTATAGAGGAGACAGTCCTGTTAATCAAGTATTCGGAGGCCTTCTCAGAAGCCGGGTACTCTCCTTGGGAATACTCAGACCTTGTTTTCTATATTTTGAATCTAATTATTGTGTTAAATTAATTTTTATTTGATTGATTTCAGTTGCGGTGTCTTGATTGTGATCATTCTTCAGAAACATATGAAGCTATTTTTGATCTCAGTTTAGAGATTGATGATGTAGACAACGTTGCCAGTGCTCTAGAGTCCTTCACCAAGGTAGAAACGATCGACGATCCTGATATCAAGTTCACCTGTGAGGGCTGCAAATCTCAAGTGTCCATGGAAAAACAGCTCAAAATTGAGCAGCCTCCCAATGTCATTGCATTGCATCTGAAGAGATTTAAGAATATTGAATCTTCTGTGCTCAAGATAAGCAAGTTTGTGAAGTATCCGATCGAGTTGGACCTTAATTAAGGTCCGGTTCATGCGGTCGTAACCACTTGACCGGTGAAAATAAGTCCCCCCAAACGGAGCCTTAGTTTCACCGGTCAAGAGGTTACGACCGCATCAACCGGTCCTTAATTAAGATCCGGTTCATGCGGTCGTAACCGCTTTACCGGTGAAAATAAGTCCCCCCAAACGGAGCCATAATCATTTTGTTAGCTGTGATGATGATGTAGATGTGATGTACAATGCTATGTTTCTTGATGGAAATCATAAATGTTGCTATTTTGTAGCCTGATTTAGAGGAATTGTATGTTTTTATTTAGATTGAAGATCTTTTGATGAAACATTTTGAAAATTTCTTTATTTTAAAATTGGCACAGGAGCATGTTGTGTCCATCTTGCACAGTATTTTTTGTGCATTAATTATATGCAGGTGATGAAGGGGAGGGAGGGAGCCTTGGCGCACCGGTTGAGGTGTTGTCGTGTGACCTTGAGGTCACGGGTTTGAGTCTTGAAAGTAGCCTCTTGCAAGATAAGGTTTGCCTACATTTCACCCTTGTGGTGGGACCCTTCCCCGGACCGTCGCTGGTGGATGGTGTCATTATCAAATATGAGAGGTTCATTAATATATAGCATAGATTATGAGAAGCTTTGCTTAATAATAAATGTATCTTAATGTCATTTTATTATGATATTCTTTGGCATTTTAACATATTTTTTATTTATTTATTAGGTTTGTTTTGCATGGCTGTTGTGGTAGTGACAGTGAGCGCGGCAGCGTTGTTTGTAAAAGCCCGGCCTCATCTAAGGAACATCATCTAGGCTTTGTTTGGCGCCGCTTATTTGCTCCGATGAGTTTGGAGAAAAACTCAATTATCATATAATGTATGTTTGGCATGACAAAAGTGTTAGGAAAGAGAGGCTCAAAGCATTCTACTATCACCCATCAATATGGAATGAGATATAAATAGTGCTCCCAGCAGTAGGGCAACGCCCTAGGTGCACACGCTACCTGCAGGTCTTTATCGTGTCGGTGTTTTGTGCGGACATACCTCAACAATCTCCTCCTATGTCCGTCACCAACACGACTACAATAAAGAGGTAAACAATGTAATGTCCAAGCAACAGGTATCATCCACAAAACGTGTCAAAGTATATGAATAAAGCAGTAATGGACAGGTTACACAATAGTTCTATGCAAGGTAAATCTACAAAATGAAATCACCATCACAGAAGCTGATAAAACAAGTAGGATCCAACACAGAGTCTCGTACGAGCTCTAGTCTAGCAATCTACCAAAACCATAGTGTCCAAAACATAAACATATGCAGATAGGAAATGAGAAAATGGTGCAAAACAAGTCACCAGCCAAAAAAAAACTACTAGCTATGATATAACAAAAGATAAGATGGACGCAGAGAAGGCATCGGTACTAGACGTCCAACAGGTCATCCTCATTCATGTCCCAAACAGCAGGTACTCCTCCTACTCCTTCAGTGCCTGTAAATCCAGAAAATGAATTTCATATTAGAATGAATCCATACAATTGAATTTACGTATATCTAGTTCGACAAAAGAACGTAGAAAGACCAGGGTCCTGAGTGTGTGGAGTGCTCCAACTATCGAGAATAGTGTGTTCTAAATCGAGAAATCATTGTCGGTTTCAAGAAACGAAACGACATATGAACTTCTTATAGTAGGCTCGCGTAGCTAAATCTGTGTACCAATTTGGAATGTCATTGTCACTGTCCCCTTATGTCAAAATGAATACCATCAAGTTTGGAATGATACCATCTCAACACAGGAAGAAGGAATCTAGCGAGATCGCATTCATCAATTTGGAATGAACGCAAACTTACCAGATCCACAATCAGCAACGTAGAACATCGATGAAACACAACAAAGCTTACTTTGGACAAAGGAAATCAGATTTGATCAAAACGAAAATCTAAGGCTGATCTAAATTGCCTTTAGTCCCATTTCCCTCACGGTTTTGATAAACCTGACTTTGGGCATTCCTTTTGTCAGAGGATCGGCTAAGTTATCCTTCGATCGCACATCGACCAAGGTGATAACGCCTTGCTCCTTAAGATCATTCAGCAGAGCATGTCTCAGTCGTATATGTCTCCGTTTCGAATTATAGAGAGCATTTTGAACGATCTGAACAGCAGCTTGATTATCGCAATACAAGCTCAACGAATTGACTCGTAACTTAGATAGTGGAATATCAAGAATCAAATTCCGAATCCAATCTGCCTCTTCACCAGCTGAAGCCAAAGCAAATAGTTCAGACTCCATAGACGACAAGGCTATACAAGTCTGCCTTTTTGATTTCCAAGATATAGCAGCTCCACCCAATGTGAATATGAATCCACTCGTAGACTTACTATTGCCAATTTCAGAGCACCACGAGGCATCTGAATAGCCTTCAACGGTAGGCGGATATCCAGTGTAGCACAGAGCTAGATCCTTAGATCCTTTAAGGTATCTCATCAGCCTATCTAGGGCTTCCTAGTGCTCCTTTCCTGGATTACTCGTGAAACGACTCAGCATACTTATGGTGTAAGCAATGTCTGGCCTTGTGCAGCACGATGCATACATGAGGCTACCAATGATCTTAGCATAATTCACCTGACCAACGATGGTCCCTTCATTAGGACTCAACTTGATAGTGTGATCAACTGGTGTCTCAACTGATCTGCAATCGGAATATCCCCAGGTCGTCAGTAACTGCTCCACATAGTGAGCCTGACTGAGTGTGACTCTACGCTCGTCGATACAGACTTTAAGACCTAGAAGAGTATCAACTGGACCAAGGTCCTTCATGTCGAATGCTTCCGCAAGAGTGGATTTGACATCACTCACTGCCGAGAGATCTGACCCTAATATTAACATATCATCAACGTAGAGACAGATGATGACTGTTTTATCCAACATTGATCGATGATGAAGGCATTTATCGGAGAGACTGGACTGGAATCCATGACTCTTTACCACTTGATCAAACTTAAGGTGCCACATCTTAGGCGCTTGTTTAAGCCCATAGATTGATTTATTTAATCTGCACACCTTATGTTGAGAATCTTCAACAACATAACCCTCAGGTTGAGACATGTAGATTTCTTCGTTCAGCTCTCCATTTAAGAAGGCTGTCTTTACGTCCATCTGATGAACTATGAAGTTCTCGATAGAGGCTAAAGCTAGAAGAATCCTAATAGTTGATAGGTGGCACACAGGTGAATAGACGTCGAAGTAGTCCACTCCCCCCTGTTGCTTAAAGCCTTTAGCAACCAAACGTGCCTTATAGCGGGCTACTGACCCATCACTATTTAATTTCTTCTTAAGTATCCACTTACATCCAATGACTTTTGCGCCTTTGGGCAAGTCAACTAGATGCCAAGTGTTGTTCTGTAGCAACGAGTCCATTTCATCGTCAATGACTTCTGCCCACATAAACGAATCTCTAGATCGCATTGCCTCCTGGTAGGAGAATGGATCATCCTCTAAGTGATAGGTGACAAAGTTTTCACCAAAATCCTTAGGAAAACGCTCTTGTAGACGTTCTGAGCGGATGAGGAACATCCTCCAACGGTTGGGGAGCGGTGTGTGAGGGGCCTGCTTCGGATTCCACAGGAGATTCTGAAATCATATCTGTAGACCCAGATAGGTTAGTGCCTAGATCCTTGACAAATTTATTTTCAAAGAACGTAGCATCACGAGATTCTATCACCGAGTGAGAGGATAGATCAAAAAACCTATCAGCTGCACTATCTTCAGCACACCCTAGGTAAACACAGGTTGTGATTTTTGGTCCCACCTTGGATCTCTTAAGGTCTTGTACCCTTACATAAGCGATACAGCCCCAAGTCTTCAGAGTGTCGTATCTACAAGGACGCTGATGCCAAAACTCATAAGGTGTCGACGACAGCTTAGAGTGCGGCAACCTATTCAGAAGGTGATTAGTGGTCAGAGCTGCTTCGCCCCAGAAAGAGGAAGGCAGGCCAGCGGTTAAAAGCATAGAATTCAACATTTCAGTCAAAGTTCTATTTTTACGCTCGGCTACACCATTCGATTGGGGTGAATATGGGGCGGTGGTCTCAAGTATTATGCCCTCAGCGGCACAAAATTCCTTAAAACCAGTTACAGTGTATTCGCCACCTCTATCACTTCTAAATCGCTTTATCTTCAAACCAAGCTGATTCTCTACACGAGTTTTGAAAACCTTGAAGGTCTCGAAAGTCTCATCCTTCGATCTCAGTAGGTACACATGACAAAACCTGGAAGAGTCGTCTATGAACGTAAGCAAATACTTCTTTCCCCCTCTGGAGGGTTGACTCCGAAAGTCGCAGAGGTCAGAATGTATGAGCTCAAGAAGTTGAGTGCTCCTTGAAACCGACTTAAAGGGTTTTCTAGTGATCTTGGTTTGTGCACACACCTCGCACCTATCAAATCGAATGGAGGTATCAAGAGGGATGTTATGACAAATAGCTAGATCGCACATCTTCCTATAGTTTACGTGTCCAAGTCTGTTGTGTAATAACTTTGGATCAATCAAATTAGTGCTGATTTGGTTGATGTGATCATTGTTAAGGCTAAGTCGATACAAGCCATCTATAAGATACGCGCACCCAAAATAATGTGAATTGACGGATAACGTCATTCTACCGTTTTGAGTCGTAAAAGACATACCGGACTTATCAAGCAGACTCATATAAATCAAATTTTTGGTTAGAAAAGGAACTACTCTAACATGTAAAAGAGTGAGTGTTTTACCTGAAGATAACTCCAAAGAAGCGGTGCCAGCATGCGTAACAGCAGTAGTCCCACCATTGCAATTTTCAACTGAGTCTTTAACAGTTGTGACTTCAGTGAGTTGAGCTTTGTCATTAGTAGCATGATATGTCGCTCCACTGTCTAGCCACCAGTCAGACGAAGAACTGCCAGCACGGTGCCTCATCATCCCTACAAATGACTGAGGACCAGAGCTATTCACCAGCATGTTAGTCCGACTCTGAGGTAAGACTTCCTGAGGCTTCTTCTGGGATCTACATTCAGCTGCCCAGTGGCCCCACTTCCCACAATTGTGGCACTTGCCCTTCTTCTTGCGGGAAGAAGGCTTGTTGGCCGGCAACTGGGAAGAGGACGCACCCTTTTGGGGCTGAATTTTCTTTTTAAATTTACCAGAGTGCAAAGCTAAGTGCGCCACCTTGGAGGGATGACTGACCTGTTCTGCACGTCTCTGAGCAAAGTTTTGATCCTCAATATGTATGAAACGCTTGAACTCATCAATGGAGATCCCTTCCTTCCGCCTATGCAGCTCAGTCTTGAAGAGAATCCATTCAGGTGGAAGCTTACTCAGTATAAACCCAATGAACAGCTTGTCCGAGATATGAGACTCAACATTCGCCAGCTTGATGCGCAGATTCTCAAGATCCACCAACTGAGAAGTGATGGGCGAAGTCAGATCAATTTTGAAATTGAAGAAAGACTCCGCGAGGAGCGACTTCGACACCTCTTCCTCCTTGGTGAAATGCGCTTGAAGCTGATCCCATATGCCCTTCGCGGTCTTGATGCTGCTATACGCAATAGCTAGACGGGTATTCAGGGAATTCAGGAGATAATCCCTGCAGAAGTCTTCTTCTTTCACCCACTGAGCCTCCGACACGTCCTCTTCGGTCGTCTCGTAATCACTGAGCACTGTGTAGAAGATTTCACGCTCCTTCATGCCGAATTGCACGTGCATCTTCCACCCGAGAAACTCGGTGACGTCGAAAGACTGGAGCTTTCGGATGTCGGTAGACAGATACTTCGACATTTCTGAAAAGTAGTAAAAATACGGAACGAGGTCACCTGATCGGAGAAGGAACACCACCAAGTCTTCGGATCCAATCCAATCCAAGTGCAGAAACTCAGCAAATCGGCCCGAACGATCACTGATCTGAAGGAAGACCAACTAGGGCAGCTGTCTACCGCAAGATTTGGAGAAGACAGCCCACAAAAAGGAGTGGATCCGGCGATCCCTTGCTGGAACAGAAGCAGGGAAGGGGCTGCAAGCTCGAATCAACAAGCTAGGAGGAAGAGTCCACGACGCAGATCTAGAAGAAACCCAACTCCGGCGATTGGACCAGGTGGAGAAAACCACAGATCCGGCGAGATCCTGAAGCTTGGAGGCGCGATCGATGGCTTAAGCGAGAGATCTGGCGAAACCCGACGGCGAGAATCCTCGATCCGGCGGCGACGAAGTCCAGCGGCGAAGCACGAGCTCCACTGGAGATCCGGCGATGTCGCACACGGGAACGGGAGAGGGTTCTTGAGCGGCAGCTAAGTCGCACACGGGAACAGGAGAGATCGCTCTTGAGCGGCTGCGATGTCGCACACGGGAACGCGCACAGCCCGACGGAAGCTTTTGAGCGCCTGACCTAACTGTGCTTTGAGAATGTTAGGAAAGAGAGGCTCAAAGCATTCTACTATCACCCATCAATATGGAATGGGATATAAATAGTGCTCCCAGCAGTAGGGCAACGCCCTAGGTGCACACGCTACCTGCAGGTCTTTATCGTGTTGGTGTTTTGTGCGGACATACCTCAACAAAAAGTTACGACTGCTACCAAGAAAATAAACTAGTTTTGAGCATAAAATACATGAAATGTTTTAGGTGAGGTTGGGCGTTCACGAACGACGCCTCATGACCACCGCATTCACGACCGCCACCACCGCGCCAAATAAAGCCTTAGTTACATATTAGTTGTCTCCACAACTTTGAGCTGCTTTAAAGCTGGAGGGTTAATACCGTCGACTTTTTTAAACCTATGTTCGCATTATCTCATCTATAATTAATCTACTGGCTTAAAGGTACATTTACACTGACAAATGAAGTTTCATTAACTTTTTCGAGTTTAAAAACACACCTTTCTATTGCCGTCTGTCTGGTCTGCCAGAAGGTCAGTACGAGATAGTGTTTCCAGCCGGCCTCCTTCAGCCTCTTCCCTTTCCGGACCGCGTCTGGGAGGCCGTGGCCATGAACTTCATTATTCTGCTATCGCGCTCCCAGAGGTTCAACTGTATCTTGGTCGTGGTGGACAGACTGTTCAAATACGGCCATTTTATTCCCCTTCGTCACCCCTACACCACCGCCACAGTTGCAGATAGCTTCATCATCAGCGTCGTGCGTCTTCATGGGTTTCCTCGGTCGATCGTGAGCGATCGTGATCCGCTTTTCTTGAGCATCTTCTGAACCACGCTTTTTCGGCTACAGATTACTCGCTTCCGCATGAGCACTGCTTATCACTCGTAGATGGATGGCCAGCCCGAGGTCCTAAACCGCTGCTTGGAGACATACCTCCGCTGTTTTGTGTGTGTGTGTGTGGGGGGGCGGGCAGCCCCGCGGATGGGCCAAGTGGCTCTGTTGGGCCGAGTACTCCTACAACACCGCCCACCACCACGCGGCAGGTACCACCCCTTTTGAGGCTGTCTATGACCGGCCGCCGCCCTCCATTCTCCACCATTTGCCGGGAGAGTTCCATGTCGAGAGTTTGTCCACCGCCCTACAGGACCGGGACACCATCCTGGACCACCTGAAGCATCACCTCCTACATGCCCAACAAAAGATGCATGTCCTCCCTCCTTTGTGAAGCGGAAGCGGCGCGCCTCTCCTACTAGGTTCTCCTTCCAGGTGAGGGAGAAGGTGTTCATCAAATTACACCCATACCGCCAGCTGTCCGTGGCCTGCAGGCCCTGCCCGAAGCTAGCCCCCCGGTTCTTTGGCCCCTTTGAGATACTAGCGTGTATCGTGCAGTCGCCTAACGCCTTCCCGCCGAGAGACGCATACACCAGGTCTTCCACATTTTTAGCTACGCCGCGTGGTGGGCAACCACGCCACCACAGATCACATTCCGACCGACGTCGATCTCGCCGGCGAGGCGCCATATTACCCGGCCAAGATACTTGATCGCCGCTGCATGCCTTCTGTCGGGAGACCCCACTTCAGAGTAATTCCTGGTCGCCTGGGCTAATCACCCAGACTATGATGCTACATGACTTCCTCACGATGACTTCCGCCGCCAGTTCGCTGACTAATGCCTTGAGGACAAATCACATTTTTCAGACGGTGTTGTTGTTACGGGCACGTCGACGAGACGCCGTGACGAGTCTACACGCGGAGGAAGATGACGACGGGTCTTTCTGGAGGAGAGACCGAAGACGCGCCGCCGACATGATTATTTTTATTTGCATTCTGTTATGTCATGTTATGTTTATGTAGGCTTTTCTATTAGCACCGTCTTTTCGCAATCCGCACCCCACATCTCTCCTCCTTTCTTCTCCCTCACCATCGCTGGCCCTTCCCTTGCCAGATTCCTCTCCAGAATCGTTTCACTGCCCCACAACTAAAGAAATTTGTTATTACATAACATGAAACTTTTCTTTTTATATGGTATAGAAGATAATGTGATGCCAGATTATCACATACTATTCTAAGATAGTATCAAAGCTTTTTTTTTTCTTAGTTGTGACTCCTTCGTGTCTCTTATAGCTTGAAGATGCCCCAACTCACTCAATTAGCTTGTTCTCATGTTCGTGGTTTCAGTAAGTTTCCTGCAACTCGACAATGACCATCGCTTGTTCTCTAGACGTCAATGGTTCAGTGATGATGACTATGACAACTCTCCTTCACATGTTATTTGTTTCGGCTCAACAATTCAAGCTAGATCTTTGACACATTTAACACAAAAATAATTTGGTTCATCCAATTGTATAACTTCTCTTTCGTTGTTTCTTCAAGACCGGGCTCTACTCCTCTTCGTCAAGAAGCTTCGACACCCATCTTCAACACACCAACCATCTTCAACACGCCAACATCCACGATCCATCTGCCTCTGAATCAAGCCTTCCAACAGTTTTTTCCTAGAGCGGGTGTCATGCGATATTTGCTGATGATTCAATTACTTTGAGAAATACCACAATTTATAATACACTTTTTTGATTATTGCGGGCATTTTTCGATCTTGGGCCGAAATCGAGCTAAGCGATGTTTAACAAAGTGATTACACAACACAGAATTCATGACTATTTTTTAGTTTGAAAAAGTAATAAACCCAACTTTTGCCCCAATAACATCAACTCTTTGATTTTCAGTGGTCATTATAACACAATTTTTTTTTCGAAGTGACATTGGTTTCTCTCTTATTCAGTTTCAGTTAGTAGCAAAAGCTGATCCAGTTGGTAGTTTTTATCATGTGAAAAATTCGCAATAAAATAAATCTTTGTGAAATTTAATATTTACATAATTATGGTGAATTTTGTAGTAGAAAGTTGTACTTTTCATGGGATTAATCTAATGGTCATTATAGGTTTATCATTATCATAATCAATAACCTTATCCCAACTTAGATATATCTTAGCATTTTTATTTTTATGACATTCAACTTAGATATTAATGAGTTTTTTACAACATTTATATCATACAACAACATTTGAGTAATGACAATTTATAAAGTTTTGCTCCAAGTCTCGAATGTATCATCTTACTCGAATGTATCAACTTATCGTATAGTACTTCTAACTGACTTCTCTATTTTAAGCACTCAAACCTTCACAAAAGGGTTTAAATCTTCATTTATATCTCCATTCATTTGAATAATTGATCCAACATGCTAACCTTTCACAATTAGGTGTCTGTTTATCTTCTAATAAGATAAATCGCTAATATCGTTTCAATTAAAATTATATTCTCGAAGTCACTTTTGCCAATTTGAAGCCTCTATCTTACAAGAGAAAAAACATACATTGAGGCACCCTGAAACCCTAAACCTCAAACCCTTGTACAGGGGTTAATATAAAATAGAGAATATTTTATTTGCCAAAGTATTTTATTTGATAACCTTTACCAGAGTATTTTTTTCGTTTGTTCTCTTGCTCCCGTAACAGGCCTAAGCCCGTGTTTCACCCGTCATTCTCCCGCGAACTCTTATTTGACCCGCACCTCTGCGTCGGGCCGCTCCTCTACGTTTAGCCCCTGCTATTTTGTAGACCTCTCCGCCAGGACCTACCTCTGCTCTTGTTCGCGCGACCTACTCCATCTGCTCGTGTGACAGGCTCCATCTGCTCGCGCGACCTGCGAGACCGCCGTTACCACTGTCCACTCAGCTTATGTCTCATCGTACGACATGTGAGCCCGCTTCTCTCAGCCCTGCGACCTCCAGGGCCCGCATCCTGAGAAGCTCGTTGTCTGCTCTTTTTTTCTTGCTCGCGTCCTGTGGTGACCGCCTGTCCCTGCAGTTTCTTTTCCTAGAGCCCGTTGTGAATCTGTTCGTGCCTGACTCTGACCGCGCGTATTCTGCTGGCCGCTTCGTGGTGTCCGCTGAACCAGTGTATATCTGCGCACGACTCTGATCGCACCCTCCCCTGCTCGCACCCTCCCCTGCTCGCGCGCCTTGGGTACCTGCTACCTTCTGTTGTGTGACTTCCCGACCATTGTTGTCCGACTTATCTTGTTGTCTGCCTCGTCCTGTGTCCGCATGGCCTTGTCTGCCCGCCGTTCTCTATGCTTGGCAGCCTCTCCCTCTGTGATCGCGCCTCGTCATGTTGCAAGCCCTTCCTTCCCTTCGGACAATGAGAATGAACACTTCTCCCACTTCCTCGACTCTTCCAGCTCTTGCTCCGGCTCCACTCTTCGAAGCCCGGGATGAACTCCGGATTACTACTCTTTCACTTGTCGTCAAGAAGAGTCTTGTGGATTGGCTGCATTCAGTGCGCCGTGTTCTTCATACCAAAGGTCTCCTTCACCATCTCATCCATGCCCATCCTACTGAGCCAACCGAGCAATGGCTTCTTGATGATGACTGTGTCCAATCTTGTCTCTTGAACTCCATGGATGGTGAACCGTATCGGGTGGCGATGTACCATGAGACTGCCAAAGCTATGCAAGATGAACTCCACTCTCTTTACTCTGGCAAGGACTACCTCCAACACTTATTGGTTATCTTCCTAGTCCTTCAATATCCCGGCCCAACGCGGATGTGGACCTCACCACCTACGTAGCCCCAATCTAAGATCCTTGCTGAGGCTTTGATTCAACATCAGCCCCCAACTTTTGATTTAGCTACTCAACGTTCTCAGAAAGAAGTTGTCAGTATTGCCTTAATGATGGCTCAGGTTGCTCTTCATCTCCACAGTGTCCGGACACACATTCTCTTATCTATTCTCACATTGTTCGATGTTTGCTCGATGTTACTCAAGGTGACGCTGCCACCTACTCTTCCGCTGCTTTCCCCAGTTTTGCTACATCGGGGCTCTGATCACAGCTAAGTAATTAACGCACGCCTGAGGCGCCAAACACACCAGGTGCACTTATGTTGTTTAAGAGGCGCCTTAAGGAAGACTAAGCCTCAAGGCTCACCAGGCTCAGAGGTTTGCGTTTTTTTTTGCACTTTTGGAGCATAAAAGGCGCGTCTGAGTGCGAATTCTATTTTAATTTTCAAATAAAGAAAAAAATAATATAAGAACTATTCTTTTGCACGATTATGTTTGTGAAACATAATCGAGCACTGAGACTTAGATATAATTCAAGTGACCACAATAATTATATTTTGTAAGAGATATAAATGATAGTAATGAATTATTAATGAGTAGAAAAGATGAATATGAGGTGATGTTTGATGCGGGTATTTAAAAGAAATGTGACTGCGTCTTGCCTTTGTTAGGTGCGCGCCTACGTCTTGAGCCTAAGGGTTTCACACACAGGCCCAGAAAGCTTGAATTAATGAGGCGAAAACGAAGGCACGAGTTAAGGGTTTTATTGAAGCAGGTACATTATCATGTTATTATATATATATATCTTTAGCAATATTTCTTTTGCTCCAGTAGAGTGTTATACTAATTCTTTACATAATGTTTCATATTAGTCTACCGACTACTGCTGAATCATATGAATCGTATAACTCATAATTCAATAGTTATCAATCAACTGTTCAATTTTCATTCTCCCTTCCTATGCCTCTTTCTACGTATTATCCTTGCGAAAACATACATCCCATGTCGTACATTTACATACCCTTTATTTCGTTCTCTAACGCATATACGCCGCATATACGCAGCGGTTTCTTAGTAACTGTTATTGACGTCTAACGTGTGTGCATGTCAAAATTCTATGTACCATAATATCCATAACATCTTATTACATTTTTATTTAAATTGCAACTATCATTCCTGCCCATGCCTTTCGTCATCAGTTGGTATTTATTTTCATAAAATCTATATGCACTTATCATTTTAAATTCCAATTTATCCATATTACGAGAATATCCAAGAAATCCGATCAAAAAATTTTATTCCGATCAAAATACACAATGGGATTTTTTTTAGATATCACCCGAATGCAGACAAATTGATACTTAAAATAATTGTAAAAATCCTATATTTCATATTACGTAATTTTTTTTTTGCATAAATCTATTTTTTGGACACTTAAAAATATAATTATTGCAGAGATGAGGAGCTCATCGTGAACGGCTCCAAGGCATTGGGCTCACCATCACCTCATTAGAGCCGTTGGATCCGAGTGCAGATATATAAATAAATAATTAAATTAACATCACAATATTATATTTATAAAAAAAAAACTTATCAACTGCACATATATCTACTCAGCGGGCATTAGAAATTCTTAATAACTGCTGAAAATGCTAAGAACTGATAATCAATAGAAAAAACCCAGAGAAGATGTGAAGGCAGAGCACCGGGAGGTTGTGGGTCACAGCTCAGCTTACAAAGAATGAGCTCAAGAACCCTAAAAACTCAGCTACATTTCGCTTCAACAACAGGTACTGCCAACAAAATATAAGCCTATGTTCAGTATCTTGTAAGAAGGAATATATTTTCAGCCCTACTACTTTTTTGGTTTATTTTTTTTAGCACTCTTCTTTTACTTTTTGTCAAAAGATATCATTTATTGTGAATAACTGGAGGGGGAAATAACGATAATTAAAATAAAAGTAAAAAAAAAACTTTAATCTACTATCGCCGTCATGAAAACCCATGCGGCTTGACCGAGCTATAATGCGTCGTGTGGCGTGTGATTGGGGTTGCGAGTACTAAACATAGTGTATTTTGTGGAAGGCGCATATAATGAATGAATCTCTTGTAATTGTGGAGTTTAAGAAGGGTTGAAGTGGAAGGCACATAAGAAGGGTTGAAGTGGAGAAACGCGTCTGAGATCTTATGTGATTGTAAAGTACCAACAAAACTTAAAGGCAAGTTTTATCGTACTACAATTAGACCAGCGATGCTCTACGGTTCTGAGTGTTGGACAGTGAATTATATACATGAGTAAAAAATGGGAGTTGCGGAGAGAAGAATGCTTGGGTGGATGTGTGGACACATGCGGCTGGATAAAATTAGGAATGAATGTATCAGGGATAAGACATGAGTGACATCAATTGTAGAGAAGATGCGAGAAGCTAGATTAAGATGGTTCAGACACGTACAAAGGAGACAATTAGAGGCACCTGATAGGCGTTGTGAGAGTTTAGCCATAAGGCATGTTAAACGGGGGAGGGGGTAAACCAAAAAAGATTTGGAATGAAACTATAAGGAAAGACATGATGTACTTGGGCATTAGTGAGATTATGACTAAAGATAGGGTGCAATGGTGACAAGGGATCCATATAGCTAGCCCCACTATGGTGGGATAAAAAGGCTTCGAGTGTATATCAGGAGTGACATCAATTGTAGAGAAGATGCGAGAAGCTAGATTAAGATGGTTCAGACACGTACAAAGGAGACAATTAGAGGCACCTGATAGGCGTTGTGAGAGTTTAGCCATAAGGCATGTTAAACGGGGGAGGGGTAAACCAAAAAAGACTTGGAATAAAACTATAAGGAAAGACATGATGTACTTAGGCATTAGTGAGATTATGACTTAAGATAGGGTGCAATGGTGACAAGGGATCCATATAGCTAGCCCCACTATGGTGGGATAAAAAGGCTTCGAGTGTTGTTGTCGAGTTTGGATAAAAGCATCATCGTCATAAAATATGTGTTTGACATTACAACGGTTATGACCGTCACTAAGAAAAAATAATAATTTTGAACATAAAAGTGGATGGGGTTCCTTAGGTGAGGTCGGGCGTTCATGAACGGCGGTTCATAACCACCACCATGCCAAATAGAATCTCACTCACTAGTCACTACTTAGGGGTCTATTTAGCACAGTGGTGGCGGTCGTGAACGCAGTGGTTATAAACTGTCGTTTTTGAACGCCCGGTCTGCCTAAGGAACTTCATCCTTTTTTATTTTCAAAATTACTTTTTTTTTCTTTGTGGCGGTCATAATCGTTTTCATGTCAAACACGTATTTCATGACAATGGCATTTTTGTCCAAACGCACCGAAACAAAAACGCTGCGCCAAACAGATGACGGTATGTAACCACCACATTCACGACCGCCACCGCCGTGCCCAACAGACCCTAGTTTGTAAGTGTGGGCAATTGTTGTGAAGAGTTCCATACCTTAGCAATTGGATATTCAGTTATAATAATGGTAACCCATCCAACATATGGTAAGAACCTACGAGCATAAATCCAGTCAAAATTAAAAACACCTAATTAAAAATAAAAACTCAAATACATGTGTACATGAAGATGTTGTTACTTACCCTACGGCACGCCACATTATATGATGTTGTTTAAGCCAAAGTTGACCATGAGCATAAAGAAGTCTGTCATCACCAAAATTGTTATCACCTGCAAAATTAGGCCATTTGTCATAGTGTCACCATCATAATAAACATCATCATCAGCCTCTCCCAACTATTTGGATCAGCTTTACGAATCTTCATCCGCCTCTCCCAACTATTTCGATCAGCTTTATGAATCTTCATCCGCCTCTCCCAACACACACACACACACATATGACCATAGGCCTCGAATGCGGCACAAATAATTTTTTGGGGATCAACGGTTCTACACATCCTCCAGCAGCTCTGGCCGCCACCCCAGGCTTCGACCATCCCGCTCGTCAAAACTGCTTCCTCCGCCTCTCACCCCCTCTCATTTTCCCTCTCACTAAGCTTTCACCCTTCTCTCACTGACTGGCATAGAAGATAAAAAATGATAGATGCAAAATAGAAAATCTAAATTACACACACTAATAGAAGAGGGATTGACTGATAGATAGATAGATAGATATGGGTGTGTAGGGTAGACTACATGAGTGCACGACAATAATGTAACCATAGGTGAAGTGTGGGCAGATAATTTTATTACACACGTGAACAGTATTTGTAATTGTCTGCAATTAACCATCAAATCCATGCATTCCATGGTGGATGATTCTGATTGAATCCACCAAAACCGAAAATGGTTTGAAAAAGTTTTAATGGACTCAATCCCAAACATCCATGACTGAATGCATGGTTGGAATGGTGCGACCATAGTCATTGGCGAGGATCAAAATTTTGTTGAGTACACTAGCATCCAACCTATTAAAATCTATCAAGTAAATTATTTTCATGAACAAAGATGGGGAAGGGTGAAAAATAACCCGGTGAAATTCTCAAAAGAGATGCACTGCTGGAATTTCTAATACAATCAACCTCTCCAGTATCTCGGCGCTCATGAACCTGCATTTAAAAAAACTAAGTAAATTTATAAGAACATTAGATAATAGGTATTTCATTAGAAAGAAAAATAGCACAATTCCCAATTAGTAACTTGAATAAGACGATTACAACGCAGCCACAAAGTAAATATGTGGTTTTCATTATTTCAACATTGATCAAAGAGTAAAATAAAGTGAGGAGAATCTAAGATTTATAGAAAAGCACTCCAAAATAGATCAAGATCAGGAAATTGAGATACAAACACGGAATACCAAGAACTCAACCTAATGTTCTACATATGAAAAATATAGAAGCTATTAAGTGGGGAAAGTCAAGTGAAAGACGTAAAACTAAGAACTAAACCCAAAGGGCATGTTAAATAAAGAATAACAGAAGCAGTTCAAAAAGGGAACCAAGAGAAAAATATATGCCTGTTAATATGGAGATGAGGATTTTTCAAGTAGCAAAAAGACCCCAAAATAAAGCAATAACGTAATTCAAATTACAAAGATGAAAAGGCAAGTTCAGCAAGTGTTTGCCACTTTTAAGGTATAAGAAGCAGCTAAGGAACATTTTAATTTCACCACTAATCATTGCTAGGTTTCATCCTTTTTCAAATGTATCTATTTCCCTCTTACTTTTTACTTTCCATTTTACCCTTCAACTTCTGTTTCATTTCCTTTATTTCTTTCTTCGGTATAATTCCAGGAAGCGTAAGATCATAGCCGTCGAATCTGGCATGATATTTCATCATCCGTCGGATCAATCCGCTCCCCCACTCTTCACTTTTTTGTAGGTCTCCTAAACCTACTAGGGGCGATCTAAAAAAGGTCTCCTAAACCTACTAGGGAGTGATCTAAAAAGAGCTGAATCGGGCGGTCAGTTTAATAGGCAAAATATAGAGGTGCTAGGACGTTTCGAACTCAGGTAAGTTATCACAATTCCAGGAAGCGTTTAATCGGGCGGTCAGTTTCATTGCACCAAATTTAGAAGAAAACTAAAGAAAATGTTGTTAAATAGTGGTAATTGAGAATTATGTATTAAACGTCAAACACAAAAATTATGCTTCCTGAAGTAAAAAAGGAGTATGATTTTGGATGATATGGTAACTGAGGTACTCTGAGTGGTTGGAGAGAAGATAACACAAAAAGGAAAGGGTAAGGGCATTGGTACTATGCAGTTGTTAGTGTCATATGTTGAAGACTTAGTAGTTTTTACACTAAGAGTATTGAATGATTACTTTATCATTAATTTTATGTTTTAGTTCTTGTGTTGTTGTCACAAATTTGATGTGGCAGTTTACCGTAAGCTTCATGTTTAGTCTAAGCGCTTTAAGCGGCCCTTTATGAATATGAGCTTTCATGTTAAAAAGACTTCATGTTAATATCATTGTTTAGTAATTGTTTATCTTTCTTTCATTATCAAGACGAGTGAAAATAGTAAAAAACTATTCTACCGATGATTCTGAACAATTGTTTATCTTTTTTTTCATTATTAGGATTCAGGAAAAGTGAAAATAGTAAAAAAATATTCTACCGATGATTCTGAACAATTGATTCCTATCTTCCTTTCATTATCAAGATGACTGAAAATAAATATAAATTATTCTACTAATGATTATGAACAATTCTCAACAGATTCAATTTGTCGTGTTTCATATACTTTGTTTTATAAAAGCATAATAACACTAGTATTTTTGACATATGATTACATTTCGAGCTTAACTGAGAATGTCTCATGAATAACATCCACGCAAAGAAGTAATAAGTGGATGGAAGAATTTACACTAAAATAGTCGCATGGCCTAAAAGGATCTTATATAGCGATCAAAAGGGACGTGTTAGCGGAGACAATGCGGACGTATCAGTGGGACGACGAGAATAAGTGCGACCCCATAGAAGGTCTATCGAATTGGCGGAGGGAGAAGGTTGTGATTCTGGATGAGTCGTGAGAATAGTTTCAGGTGCATCAGGAGAGAAAGGGACAAACTTCACAAAGACAAAATCGACAAAGATTATGTAATGTTGTGCACCTGGAGATTAACGTACCCCTTGGTGGTGCGAATATCCTAAGAAGATACATTTTAAGGAGCGAGCATCAAGCTTGAAGAGGGATGGACGAGCACCACGAACATAGCATACACACCCGAACACATAATGAGTTAAGGGATGTGTTGAGTATGTAAGAAAAAAGTGTATGAAGCGGTATCTCCCTGACGCAAAACGAGCTGTGAAAGGCTGTGCCGACGCTAATGTAATCCTATGTGAGGGTGTGTAATGAACACGAATGAACCCAATGTAAATGATGCATGCATGTTTTCAATTAATCCGGAAACAAAATAACAACAATTATAATTATATAATTTTAGCAGTTAAGCAAATATACACAATGTGATTTTGATTTTCAAGCGTACGAACAATATCAAAAGTTTTCTCCACACGAATGATCTTAACCACAATTTGCACGAGTAAGTGTTATAGAACTAAAAGAAATGAAACAATAGCACTAACAATAACAATACGCAAGCAAACATGTAGTGTCTTCCAAAATTTAACATAGAAAGTTAAGGCCGCACATTAAATTAAAAGCACTCACGAATGAAGGGGTTCGGCGGCGGTGTAATGCGACAACAATGAATATCTGAGGATTGGGAAGTGACGGCACTGAGGATTGAGTAGCTGGATTGTTTCCCAGCAGCTGGAGTAGGGGTAGGACTGCTGAAATGGGAAGGGAAAATCGAGGCTTTGTTGGATAGGAAGGTGAGAGCTGTGGGTTTGCTGGATCTGAGGGGAAAAGGTTGTTGGATGTCAGATCTGCAAGAGAAAGGCCGTTGATTGCTGTGGAGCTTCACGGACAGGGGCAAGGAGGGGTTACGACAGGAACTTACAGCGGGTGTCGGAGAGCAGTGGCTGTTGAAGTCGGGTAAGGGGAAAAGTTGGGGAGTGCTTCCAGTGGTTGTTGGAGGTAATGAAGAAGGCTTTGGGTGGGTGGGTGGGTGGGGGGCGGCTGGAGGGAGTTCTCGATCAGCCTGGAGGAAGGGGCTACAACAGTTAATGGCGAGACGGTAGCGTGTAGGAGGTTTCGTGGAGAGGGATGCGTGGACTGTGGATCTCACGGCAGTGAAAAGGGTTGTCCGACACTGGAAGAGGAGAAGGGGGAGAGAGAAGGATGCTTTCATCGGCTGAGGTTTTGAGGATGGGAGGTTCTCGTTACTTTCCATCGTGGAAGATGATGAACAGGATGGGATTGAGCGGTTTTCACGCTGGGGGATGAACAGAGGCGGTATCGTGGAAACAAGGGTGGTAACAGTGGTTTCACGGGAATATTAAAAGGAAACTGATAATTTCAGGAAACAAGATCGGAACATCACACCCTGGGGTCTCGCAGTGTCGCACTGCGAATGATTGCCGGATTTGAATTTGCTCACAAATTCAACAATGCCTGAAAATGAAAACCTTCGCCCCTTTTTATAACGAGAGGGCGATTGGGCACCCGGCGAGAACGTCTATGATTGTCTGTTACACCTGGTGTCCTAAAACACTAAATACTAGTCCAAATTTAAAAAAAATACATATAAATAGTAAAACGACGATCCGGACGCGCTCGCGGCCTCGGATCGCCGATCTGGTCAACGCTTCCCATGCAAATATGCAAAAGCATGTCCCGCTGTGGAATGCCTGAAGGCATCGACATTGATCGGGTGTCCCCGTCGAAGGCATCGACGGTCGGGCTAGAGGCTAAGGGAGCTTGAGTGGGATCGGTCGCTTCGCATCAACGACAACATTGTCGTCGCTGAGATTAGTCTCCAACGATGTGGATGTCAGCATGGGCGTGAGGTAGGGATTGCCCGCTCCGGTGGTCTGTAAACTGAGAGGAGGCGGAGAAGGACAGTCCCAACGAGCCGCGAGACGTTGTAGACTCACGTGAAGGGACACAAGGATGTTGTCATGATCGTCGAGGCGGCGTTCAACAGCGTTGAGGAGGGTGTCTGTTGCGGTTCGATCCCAGGCGGCTTGGAACAAGCGGACAGGGGCGGCAAGTCGGACTATTGTTACAACGTGGAAAATTGAGTGAGCAAGAAAGAACAACGATTGCATTAAAAGAGAGAGCATCAGATACAATTCGGAGCAAGCTCCAGCCAAGATCAAGGAGGCTAGGTCCTCCAAAATCCTTCTCTCCAAAGAGAGCCCAAAATTATTATGAAACTCAAGATACCTAAACACCTAAATCCTTCCCTTTTATATAGATGGGGGAGGGTAACCATACAAGGAAATACAAAATCATTTAATTAATTAATTAATCTAATTAATATTAATCCATTAATTAATACAAATTAATTACAAGAAATAATCACGACGATTTCCATATGCGCGCTCTGGTGGTCTCGGTGAGGAGTAGTCGCTCCGGTGTATGCATGAGTGTAACATGCACCAAGTAACAACAAGAAGGACAGTCTGTGGCGGTGTTTCACTCGTTCGTCACAATATCAACAATGCTCTCAGCTATCACCTCTCGTGTTGGTGGATCAAGAAGAATCGGTAAATCATGGGAGATGCGGGCAAGTCCGCGGGTGCTCGTCTAAGGTGATCAAGGGAAGTGTCAAGCTGTAACTAGGAGGGTGTCAGAAGAGGCTCAAGGTATGGGTCCCTGTGCTCAAGAGGCTCAAAGTCTTTCGTATTAAATACATGATAAATACCCATATCTGCAGGTAAATCGGTCTCATAGGCATTTGTTCCAACTTACTTTATAACCCTATAAAGACTCATTCGCTTAAGTTGTAGTTTAGTAGTGACTCCTTTTGGGAATCCCTCCTTGCAAAGTCAGACCATGACATGCTCGCCCACCCGAAAATATTGCTCACGCCTGCGCATATCTGTATGTACCTTATATAATTCAATATTGCTAGGAGTTTTCTTCTGGATTAATTCATGCATTTTATGCAAAATGATGCAAAACATACAACAAGTGTAAACCATGCAACACAGATGAGTCATTAACTAAATGTAAATGAACAAGCAACAAATGTAAAAGATGAACAACTAACACAACCAACTTCGTAAACTGAGGTTTTTGGGTACTATAAGAAACTTCTAAGATATGTACATAATCAGGAGACTCTGAAGGTGGGGCATAGAAGAATTCGTCGTGGGCGCGATGAACACTCAAATGAATATTAGAGACATCAATCATAAGATGTGCCAATGGAGTGTGCGGACTGTTTGCACACGTGCGGGTAGTAAAACATAAGATCAGTGAGTCATTGAGTGCACTCTGAAACTCGATTGTCCTACTAATGATAGATACATCTCAGATGAGCGGTGGCTCAACATGTGGCTCATTCGGGGGTTCATCGAGAGAGGTATAACGAACTTCGTCGCAAATGTGATGAGTACCAACATAGGTTCCAAAAATATCTGGAGTGCTCTCATACAAACGATGACGCAAATGAAGCACAACAAACGTAACAGGTTCTCTAGGTGAATGTGACGCACCAGAGGGCTCACCAGGAGGTATGTATGAAAATTTATCGCCAATGCGACGACCACCTAAGTGAAAATCATAGGCATCGACAATATGATGTGACTCTAGAGTGTGGCGAGTGTCCCCACAAGAAAGAACTCATCAAGTGGGCCAGTATGTGGTATGTCCCAAAACTCATCAAGAGTGCGAGTGACTAAATGGTAAACTATCAAAACATCAGAGGTATGCTTAAGTGTTCTTAAGGAGAACCCTGCATACTAGATGCTAAACTCAAGATCCACTCTCTGGGGCACTATCGATATAAGGGGTGATAATGAAAGAGATCTCAATAACTCAATACTCATATGTGACGCAGGACGATTCCAATCAAATACAGTATGTGTGACGCAGGACGGCCCTATGTGATAGGGAAATAAATGAGTGAACTCCTGCATGCAAGCATACATATCCGACAAACTTTAAAACTTGCAATAACATTCTTTATAAATCAATTACGAATGATAAACCACAATAATTAAAACATACAAGGAAGGAAACAAGAGAGATAGTACAAGCGCGAGGGTGCGCGAAATCAAATAACTTTTAGAATGTGAGATTACAAAGACTAGAACAATTGAAAACAAAACTTATAAACTAATATTACTTTAAGTAAAGAACAAACACGAGACCCAACACTAAAGAAATAAAAAAAAACACATTGAACTCGGAAAATATTGAGAGGGGAGGGCTGTTGGGGTGGCAAGAGCGCAATCCGGGGCTATTTTCAGACCTCAGAAGTAAGGCCCAACAAATGGACAGCGACTGCGGCAACTGGTAATGAACTTGGAGAGCCGGGAACTGGACCAAGGAAGCAGCAGTCAGCAAACAGCAGTTGAAGGGGGCTGTCCAGGGAACAGGGCTATGCAGAGGGGACTGAATGAAGCCTCCAGGTTGCAGGAGTTTGCTGGGAATTCAACAGAGTTCTGGAGGCAGTTTGCTGTCCAGGATTCCTGCTGTATGGGGGCAGCCGGGTGGTGGAAATGCTGCCAGGAGGTTCCTTTCAGCAAGAGCAAGCGGGTATGGGGAAAGAGGAGCTGCTGTGAGGTGGAAGAGGAAGGTTCCTGTTGGTAGAAGAGAGGGAAGAGGTGTTTGTGGCTCCACGTGACGGAGGGGGGCTGGATTGGGTGTGGGCTGAGATGGGGTTCAGTTAGATGAGTAATGGTGGCTCCACGTGGGGTTGTAGAGAGTGGGAAGGGGATGGTTATGGTGGTAGTAGTGGAGAGGGGGAATAGGCTATATTTTAGGAGAGGTTCCTAAAATTTAGGGAAGTGGGGTTGGTTCCACGTGGGGGAGGAACTGAAGGGGAGGTGGGCGGCTAATTGAGGGGAAAAAGAGAGGGGCGGCTGTTTAATATGAGTGGGGAAGTGGGGCTAATAATTAGGAGGTGGTGGCTGCCGGTTGGGTGGAAGATGGTGGTGGCTGGAGGTGGACGCCGATGGTGGCGGTGGTCGTTGGAGATATTTTCCGGCGATCACCGGAAAATGTAAAATGATGGGAAAATGAAGGGGAAGTGGTGGTGAATCACTGGAGGTGGCCGGATACTTTTTCCGGTGATCGCCGGAGATGAAAATGAGGGGAAATAAGGACTATTTTTGTAGTTTTTAGTGATGGCAGTGGAATGGTAGGGAGGGGGAAGAGGATAGCCGTCTGCCTTTGTGGAGAAATGGGGGAAAGGTGGTGGTGGTCGTCCAAGGGGATGGAGGGGCTGTTTTGGCCGGACAAATGGAAAAGGGGGGTAAGCCCAAGCTTCGCACCCGGTGGTCGGCTTCGGCACCGAAATGATCAAGGGATCAACTTCTATGCTCCAATCCTTCAATACCCAAAATGAGAGCCCTCACCTTCTATTTATAGACTCTATGGGGCAACGGACGGCTATGATTGTTGATCGTCCCAACTCAAAAATACATAAAAATACAATTTGAAATAAAAAATGACAAGAACAAAAGTACTACGATCGTCGATCTGCATAAGTTGAACGGTTTTGATTCCCCATCACTCCTTCAAGAATGTGGGTAGGAAGACCATTAATAAGGCATGTATCCATGAGGATGGCATCCCCCCATAAGTGTTTCAACACTTTCATATGATGTAATAAAGGACAAGTGACTTCGAGGAGATGATTTTTGGATTCCGCAACACCATTTTGCCGTGATGTGTCAAGGCAAATAGTTTAATGTATAACATTGTGATCACTTAGAAAAGTAGACATAGAATGAGATCAATATTCTTGACCATTGTTGGTACGATAACACTTCATACGAATAAGAATCGAGAAAAAAATTTATTCCATAATTTTTGAAATATAAAGAACAATTCAGAACTATTTTTCAATAGATACGCCCATATCATACAAGAAAAATCGTCGATAAAAATGACATAATAACAAAGACAAGACAAATCTGGAACATGACGGCCCCCAGACATCATAATGAACAAAATCAAAAGGTGCTAAAACTCATTTATTATCATCAGATACATAACTGACACGATGATGTTTTGCAAAATGACATGACTTGCAATTGAATTGAGGGGCAGACACCAACTCAGGACACATGTTGGAGAACAGATGGAGGACGATGACCATAAAGATAATGAGGACCCATGATTTGGGTGGAAATAGCAGGCCATGCAAAGGAAGAAGGTTCATCAAGGACATATACGTCACCGCTCAGCCTGTCTCATGTGAAGATAGCAATGCAATTCAAGTTATGAGTAAGTTTACTAGTGGACAACAAATCATGGTAGAGAGTGCAATCCCCAAATCCATTTATTGGAATGGTTGACCCATCTGATTAATCAAAGTGCAAATATGAGGGCAGTAAGAATGTAGGATGCCTACAGTGCTAGTCAGATGATCACAAGCATCAGAATCAGCTAACCAACGAACCAAACGCTAAGTAGTATATGCTAGGCTGAATGAACGAAGCCACAACAACAATATGAGGAGTTGCTTCCATCTAGAGGGATTGCAGGCGCCAGCATTCATCCTCGAAGATATTAATTGTTTGTCGTGTTCCTGTTTCAGTATCCTAGGTGGAGACGGAAGGGGTGGACTAAGATGTGGGCTTGGAAGCCCTTTCTGACTTGTCGTGAGGGTCCAACACATGTCTTTAGTGTGCCCAATGGAGGCCACATTGAGTGCAATATCTCGTACATGTCTCTCGGCTATGGCCATTGCGGCATGCATGCCCCATCTCCCACAGCCTCCTCGAGATGCAAGGGCAATGGACTCAGGCAGGCCAGATGATATTTGTAGGGTGGAGGGTACCATAGTAGTGGTAGGTGAAGAAATGAATGACTATGATTTGATTTTATGATGATACACAATGGTCGTCTGTAAGATAAATGGGTTGGTCAACATCTCTGTCCTAGTTGTGGAAAAAGGTGGGGCGAGACCATCCAAGAGCCAAAGGAGTACAAGATGCCCTTGTTTTGTCTGATGCTCCTCGCGGGTAGAGGGGATTTCCCAAAGATCCAATATCTCATCTGCAAGAACATTCTATTTAGCGAAATACTTTGCGATAGGGCAAAGTACCTTGCTTCAATTAAGCAAGTTTGGGAAACAACTCACCAAGGCGGGGTCCATTGAACTACATAGTAAAGTGAATATCTTGCAATCATCATTGTACTAACCTTCATACTCTTGACAATCCGGTTTGTGGACATGAAGATGGAAAAGGTGGTGCATACAACATATACACGAGAGAGAAATAGTCACACGCCTCTTCCATAGCTGAAAGTTGGAAGAGGTCGGACCGGTAGTATCAATCATGGTATTAGGAGGAAAGTTGTAGTTGACAAGAGATGCACTAGAAGCAACCTTGTCGGTATCTTTCAGCATAGGTAAGAGACTAAGAGTAGATTCAATCACAGGAAGGACACCGATCATAATAGAGTGCAAAGAAGACTGATCGGAATCAGTAAAGGCATGAACGGAATCCTCGAGCGTCACGAGTTGAAGCAAAAAATGATCGATGTCAGCAAGGGCACGAGCGACATCGTCAATCGTCACGGATGGAAGCAGAAATCAATCGGAACCAGACAATCGAACAAATGTCGACATCATCAAGTATCAAGAGTGGCCTCATCAAGCTGCGATCTCAGGATCGTCGAGAATTACGAGTAGACGAAAACAGAAATCAATCTCATCGATCTCTTAGAAGCAGCGGCTGCAGAAATTACTCAGCAATCTCAGTCGTCGAGATAAGCGACAGTAAGGATTGCGAAAATTTCCCCCCGCAAGTTGCTCTGATACCATGTAGAATGGGATGGTGGTGAAAACCCTAACTCCCTTTGTGGGATGGGTGTATATTTATATCTCACAAGTAATGGCGGTAACAGTATTATAAAATGTGTAAGGGGAAAATGAAAAATATACAAAATAGTTTTAACATGCGCAATTTTGCAAACTGCAATTTTCAAATGAAACATTGGAATTATCAAAGTGTCGAATATGTGTATCTATGAGGAAAATGAAGAAAATTCAATGATTTGTTGATATCTTCATTTTATCATACTGTACTACTTTACATTTTAAACATTTTTATGGTGGTGATCATTATGTTAATTATTCTTTATTAATTATAAGTATATGATAAATTGTTTAATTTATTACTCTGTGTAAGGGTAGTCCAATCATTTTGATTTAAATAACCACTACAGTACTATGCTACCATACAGATAAAATTATTTTTTCGTTCGCGCATTGAAAATACAATTATCCAAACAATTTATTGTTTCCATTAGGAATTAACATGAAAATCATATCATGAAAAGCTAAAGAGATGGGGAAAAACCCTCAACATATTATTACAATCAAAGCAAAAAACTACTTAAAACATAATATAAAGACAAACAAATTGTCAGAATTGACATTTGTAGAGTACAGTAGAGGAGAGGTTACCTTGATCACACGATGAACAATCGGAATCTCACGTCCCTGCAAATGTAAACAAAGAACATCAAAACCATAAAAATGTAATTTCTTGATAGCCAATAGAGTACCTGAAAAATAAGTTTAAATAACGATATATCAAAAACAATTAAAATATCAAAATTTGTTGCCCTATTGATTTATAAGTCTACATAGCATAACATCTATGGACTAGATCACAAAAAATTTAGATGAAAGTCTTCCATTCAAAACTCAGGAAGATATCCTGCAATCAAACTATCCTTTCCTAAACCATAACATAAAAAATTGTTGTTGTAGTAGATTAAGTGATCCATGTCGTGACCAATCAGATATTAAATCCTAAAATACCAATGATAGAGAGATATTCTCATTCAATATATTTAAAGGAGCTTAACACACTGAACCTACGATTGACTAAATTTCAAGATGAATCTAAATGACGCTGATTGGGTCTGCTTAGTAATATCTTAAAACTTTCCAGGTTCTCTTAACTGACTGCATGGCGTGTATCTATTACTGGAACACAAAATACAGTTAATTGGACTTTTCTACGCTCAATTCGACATCCATATCAACATGTCCCAATGCAAGTTTCTTGAAAGTTATGGTGTGAATAGGTCCAACTACAATTTGGAAATGGAGGGCCTTAATCTATATGTTATATAGCATATATGATAGTCCCTACTTTGAAGTTATGAACAAGGCAAAAGGTAACCATCATGTATGCTTGAGCCCATAAAGAGCTCGTCTCAAGTGACAGACAAGGCCTAGAGGAGAGGATAGACCCGGAGGAGGAAGCATGTATACCTCCTGCTGAAGATCACCGTGAAGAAAGACATTCTTCACGTCGAGCTGTGATAGGGACCAGTGACGAACAACGGCAACAACAATAAGAGTCCGTAGTGTAGTCATGTGAGCAACTGGAGAAAAAGCCTCGTCATAGTCTCTCCCCTGCTCCTGCTGAAAACCACGAGCAACAAGTCGAGCCTTGTACCGCTCAACAGAACCATCAGAGCGAGTCTTGACCTTAAAGACCCACTTGCAAGTAATAGGAACAGCACCAGATGGAAGAGGAACAAGATCCCATGTACGAGTGTGCTCAAGCGCCTCCAACTCAGCAGACATAGCAACCTGCCACTCAGGTATCTGGGCAGCCTCACGGTAGGAAGTCGACTCTGGAGTACTGCAGACAGTGGCAGGAAGGGCAGGTAGGTCCAGCGGTAGAGTAGCAAGGCTAAGACGGTCGGAAGGACGCCTCTCACGAGGTGGGTTGGGGCGCACAGGAGGATCACCCATAGGGCACTCGCTGGAAGAGGTAGGCACTGAGTCTGGGGGCACTGGAGGCGAGGAGATAGGAGGAGGACGACGAGTATAGTGATAAGGAAGAGGAGAGACACGATCCCAAGTGGACAGCTCATCAGAGGGAGAGGAGTGAGGCAGTGACGGAGTAGACTGCGGCAAGGAAAGAGGAGGAGGCGAAGTAGACTGCGGCAAGGGAGAAGGAGGTGACGGAGTAGACTGTGGCAAGGGAAGAGGAGGGGGACATACCGGAGGGGAGGATACATGAGGCGGAGAAATGGGAAGAGTAAGAAACTGCACGTCAGAGGGAGTAACGAATGAGTGTGAGGTCGGGGAAACAGGGTACACAAAGAAAGGGTGAGACTCATCAAAAGTGACATCACGTGAAATGCGAAGTCGACGTGCAACAGGGTCATAGCATCGATAGCCCTTGTGCTCAACACTGTACCCAAGAAAGGCACAAGGGACAGACTGAGCAGAGAGCTTAGTACGCTCACGTGGAGAGAGAAGAACATAACATCGACAACCAAAAACACGAAGATGAGTATAACGTAGGGGTCGAGAGTACAGACACTCACCGGGACACTGACCCTGAAGGAAAGTGGAGAGCTGCAGATTAATAAGATAGACAGCAGTGGAAACAGCCTCAGCCCAGAAGTGAGGAGGAACGTGAGAGGAGATAAGAAGGGTGCGAGCTGTCTCAATAATATGACGATGCTTCCTTTCAGCGGTGCCATTCTGAGCATGGGCACCGGGATATGCAAGCTGAGGGAGAGTGCCGTGAGTAGCTAGCAAATCTCGAAAAGCATGAGAGAGATACTCCCCCCCTGAGTTAGAACGAAAAATGCGTATGGAAGCAGAAAACTGTGTGCGCACCATAGCAGAAAAAGTAACATAGATCTGAAAAAATTCAGATCGAGAACGCATAAAATAGACCCAACAATAACGAGAGTAGTCATCAACGAAAAGAACATAGTACCGGTGTCCACCCTTGGATACAAAAGGTGCGGGTCCTCAGATATCAGAATGAACAAGATCAAAGGGACGCTGAGACCTGGACTCACTAGACTGATAGGGGAGTTGTAATTGTTTACCGAGCTTACAACCTGAACATGAGTGAGACCGATCAATAGAAACACGACCAAGAAAACCATGAATAATGAGAGAAACTAGACGTGAACCACTGGGATGACCAAGACGGTGGTACCACTGAGAGAAACCCACCGAAGGAAGACAAAGAGAGGAAGCTGTAGGTGACCACGAAGTGGATGGAAGGTGGAGACGATCAAGGACGTACACCCCGCAACGACGACGACCAGCCCCAAGGAGTGCCCCAGTCAGACGATCCAGCACACAGCATGTGAACTCATCAAAGGTAACCAGACAACCATGGGATGTGAGCTGGCTGACGGATATAAGGTTCATGGATAACTCAGGTATGTAGGCAACATCAGGAACGTGAAAATGGGTGGTGTGAAGGAGGCCACGAATGGTGATGGGGTGAATGGTGCCATCTGCTACCATGATACTAAGGGCAGGAGTAATGGACTGACATGACAAAAGATGTGTAGCATCATAGGTCATGTGAAAAGAGGCTCCAAAGTCAAGCAACCAGTCGGAGGTGGAGATACCTGCAGGGGCGGAGGCAGCCGGCTGAGAGACAGAAGAAGGAGAGCAGGCCGGGGAAAACTGCTGGACAATCAGCTGCACAAGCTCAGAGACAGAGAGAGACTGCGCTGGAGCCAAGAAATGAGCGGAAGAAACACCGGGAGCACGTTGCTGAGCGCTCTGAAGCTTGCGGCACTCAGATCTGACATGACCAAGGCACTGACAGTAGTAGCAGTGGGCAGGCGGGTGACGAGAAGCACCAAACTGAGCTGCAGAAGGTGTCGGAGGAGGACGAGCACCGGAGGCCATCGAGAATATCAACCGAGGATGTCGGGGCTGCGGGATCAGCCGGAGGAGAAGGAGAACAAGGCCGACGGTTAAGGTGCCGATGTCGACGCCGGATGGGGGCAAGAACATGCAGTGGCTGGAAGCAATAATCGGGTTGCAAGAGACAACGTCGGGCTGGAATAGGCAGCGGAGACTGCAGCGGAGAGCAGGAGGCAGGGCGCGCTGTCGGGCTGCAATAGGCAGCGGAGAGTGATCGGGCTTCTGGAAGCAGCGTCGGGCTGCAGGAGGCAGCGACGGGATTGAGCGGAAGCTTGTTGATTGATCGGCGAGATCGATCGACGAGAACGATCGATATGGGGAGATCGATCGATCGGCGGCAGTAGAAATCGGGAGGCTCAAAGGGGGAACAATCTCGCCTGGGAACGTTCGGGAAGGGATCGCCGGTGGCTATTCTGCCACAGGGAGATTTCGCCGGCGCTCGAACGGCTCACGGGAAGGTGCCGATGCTGAAGGAAGGAGGAGTGGACGGGAGCGGCGCTGGAAACAGCAGACGGAAGCAGCAGACGGAAAGTGGACGGAAGCAGCGAGATCAATCGACGGGAAGCAGCAGAAGAGCGGAATCGAGAGGAAGATGTCGAGCATAGGAAACCCTAAGCTCTGATATCATGATAGGAAAAAGGATTTCTATATGTATTCACACTTGAACAAAGATACATATACAAGAATAATAGGAGGGTGATCCTAACACCCAAGGTGATTATAGGCTAATACTATTACACAATATACAACACATCTAACAAAGTGATCCATGTCGTGACCAATCCAGATATTAAATCCTAAAATACCAATGATAGAGAGATATTCTCATTCAATATATTTAAAGGAGCTTAACACACTGAACCTACGATTGACTAAATTTCAAGATGAATCCAAATGACGCTGATTGGTTCTGCTTAGTAATATCATAAAACTTTTCAGGTTCTTTTAACTGACTGCATGGCGTGTATCTATTACTGGAACACAAAATACAGTTAATTGGACTTTTCTACGCTCAATTCGACATCCATATCAACATGTCCCAATGCAAGTTTCTTGAAAGTTATGGTGTGAATAGGTCCAACTACAATTTGGAAATGGAGGGCCTTAATCTATATGTTATATAACATATATGATAGTCCCTACTTTGAAGTTATGAACAAGGCAAAAGGTAACCATCATGTATGTCCCTAAAACTTGTACCACATTTCTACGATCGAAAGTTTCTGATCCCGTCCTTCCCAGCCACGCGGTTTCCTTCCCTGGCGTCCGTCAGCAGACATGAAGGGAATCGACGACCACTTCCGCACCTGCAGCAATCGGCCTTGGCGCCACCTGCGACCATCCTCGACCAGCCATTCGCACGACCTCTGCTCCCAGACACGAGCTGACATCCACGTCCAACATCGACGTTGCTCCTTTGCTTGGATCGGCGATAGTCCGCTGTTCCTCCATCCCGCAACTGCCCTCTTCCAGACGACCACCTTTCGAGCGGCGCACGCCAAGGATCCCTCGAGCCCAGCGCGCCTGCAGGAGTATCAAAGCCGGCTGTTTTATTACGCGTGTTTTCTTGAGCCTTGCTCAGCAAGAAGCGACTTATCCCCCCCAGACCCCATCTATTCTAAATTAATTGATTAATCAATTCCTGATAAATTAATTATTATAATTCCATTTATACTCCATGTATTCCAATTTGGTCGCCATCATTGGAAGACGACGCTGATCTCGTGGTCATTCTCAATCATCCGACTCGGCGCAATCAGACCGACCTGTCACCCGCTCTTTCTCTCGCTCCGCTCATCATATGAAAGACTCCCACAATTTCTTGGAGGCCATGAATCGGCTCCACTCCGTTATATCCGCCATGGATGCACGCCTTCAGGAAGTAGAAGCTCGTCATCGGGACGACATGGCAACCCTCACCACGAAGCTTAATGAACTCACAGCCACACCGCTCGTTGTTATCACCCCACCTACGGATCACGCCAGTAGCAGTCAAATTCCGCTTCCGTCGCTCATCCACCACGAGCCACCTCCACCACCTCTTTTCCGCCCCGATGCTGCAATTCTGTCGCGCTATAACCGATTGGAATTCCCCACATATGATGGAAAAGCTGATCCATTGGGCTGACTCACCAAGTGTGAGCAATTCCCCACATACGATGGTAAAGCTGGGCGCTATTGCTGGTAAAGTTGGGCAACTTTATGCACACTTCCATGAGTGCAGACGAGTGTACACATTAAAGCAACAAACATAAAAGCATTTGGATATTAAAGTTTTGCAACCAAGAGAATCTTACATTTTCCGTGTTTGATGTTGTAACTTGTAAGGAAGTGTCGTTAGTGTGCTGGAGTAGAGTAAGCACAATATTCATCATCGTTGAGTGGTCAATGTTGTCGACGTCGGGAGGAGAGAAGAAGCATCTACACGAAGGAAAACTAAAGAGAGAGACAATGTAGTGAGTGTGGGAAGGCACATAATTTCACTTATGTTCCTCCGTCCCATCAATGCCACATGTCATCTCTTTATTGGTGACTAAGTAGTGCTGCCTTAGCACGACTAAGGAAATATTTTTTCTTTTAAATAACATTGAGTATACCAGGATCCTTTCTTCGAACGTGACAACTATGATTATCTTCTGTGTAAGAACCAAGTCCAATTCATGATAATAATATGCATTATTTACTTTGTGGATTATTTCCAAACCTCCACACCTCATTACACTTATGATTATTTTTTGTGTAAGAACTAAGTCCAATTCATGATAATAATATGCATTATTTACTTTGTGGATGATTTACTTGCATTTTTTTAATATTTTGTTCATATTGACAGGGAGTATACATAATGGAGCAACGTCAATGCCCAATCTGCATTGATAATGTTAGACATCCATGGCAGGCCTTATGCGGTCACACTTTTTGCCATGAATGCATTCAGAAATGGGCTCTTAGCGACCATAGAGCTCATCACCTCTGCCCAGAGTGCAGGCGAGAGATTTCAGGGTCTTTTTCACTTCCTGTGCGTGCAAGAGCGATTCGAAATAGCCTACGGGAACGAATGATTGGGTTTTTGACGGAGCTGCTCCAAACGAGGTTTTATGAGTTGGAAGGAGGTGGCCTTCAGGGGTGGCGTGATCAAGGGGACAGCGATGGAGCCGGGCGGTCTGAAGAGAGGACTGGCGGTCAGGTCACGAGCAGGCTGGCGGGCAGATCGCTGGGGGGGGGCAGGCTTGCGAGCAGGCTGGGTAGCAGGTCGCTAGCAGACTGCGGGCAGGTTGCTGGGAGGTCGCGAGCAGGCTTGCGCGGGCAGCGGACTGGCGGCAGTTCGCGTGAGCAGAACGACGGGTAAAATGCAAGTAGATCGCGCGGGTAGAACTGGCGGCAGGTCGCTTGAGCAAGAATGCGAGCAGGTCGCGCGGTCAGGCGCGGGCAGGACGCGAGCAGGTCGCGCAGTCAGGCGTGCGGCAGAGCTGGCGGCAGGTTGCGCGGGCAGGGCGTACGACAAGTTGGCGGCAGGTCGCACGGGCAGAACTGGCGGACAGGGCGTGCGGCAGAGCGGAGCAGGTCGCGTGGGCAAATGCTGGCAGGTCGCGTCGAAGCAGATCGCGCGGGCACGGTGCGGGGGCAGAACATTGGCGGGTAGATCGTGAGCAGGTTGCACGGTCAGGGGTGCTGGAGATCGCTTGCAGGGCAGTTCGCTCGGGCAGGCGGACAGAGCAGAGTAGTGCGAGCGAAAAAGCGGGCAGAACGCGCAGGACAGGCAGAATGGGCAGAGCAGGTAGCAGGAGTGTCGGAAAAAAAAAATTAGGCAGAACTTAGCTCTGATACCATGATAGAATTAGCCTAATTCACTTGGAAAATCGGCTTAACAGGTGAAGGTTGCTTAACCATATAAACGGATCAGAGTAGAGTGGATTGGCAGTGTGGGACTATTATTAACAGAGCTCATCACCTCTGCCCAGTCTGCATGCGAGAAATTTCAGGGTCTCTTTCACTTCCTTTGCGTGCAAGAGCCATTCGAGATAGCCTACTGGAACGAATGAATGAGTTTTGACGGAGCTGCTCCAAACAAGGAGGTTTTATTAGTTTTTGTTGCAGCTTATCATTGGGATGTCTATACTCTATGGGGCCTCTCTAGTTCTACCTGATGTTGTTTTTTCCTTTTCTCTACTAGTTTACCTTTGGGCTATGCGGTTTCGTCGATAGTCTGTAGTTTTTTTTACCATATGCTGCCATCATAAATAAATTTGATTACTGTTACTATTCTTTTACGTACTTTACTGTCACTATTCTTTTACATACTATGAGAAAAGATTTTACAGCTCAGCTATTTTTAGTTTTATTATTTTGTTTGTTTCTTAGATGGATGTAGATATTTTTGGTTTGTTTTCTGTTTTGTCGGCCCGATTTATTTTGGCCTATATATACTTGTATATGTGAATGCATTGGACAGTGGAATTGAAAAGTAATCAAAAGTTTTTCTTGTTTTCTTCTTCCCGCTAACTCTTGATATGGTATCAGAGGGAAAATAACTTTTCATGGCGCTTCTTCCTCCTGCTAATGAGGCTTCTTCTTCCACTGTCACCTCAAACAAGATAAATGCTCTAGACAATGCCTCAAATCCTTTCTATCTTCATCCGCCTGACAATTCTGGTTCGTTGTTAGTATCTCAACCTCTCTATGGCGATAATTATTGTTCTTGGCGCCGTGCGCTGAAAATGGCGTTGATTGGCAAGAACAAATTTGGGTTTGTCGATGGATCTATTATCACTCCGGACATCTCTTATTCTTCCTTATAACTCGCTTAGCAACGCATTAATAACATTGTTGCTTCCTGGATCTTGAATATTCCGCAGTCAGACTCAAATTCAAAATCCAGGAAGCAACAATGTTATTATTGCGTTGCTAAGCGAGTTATAAGGAAGAATAAGAGATGTCCGGAGCGGTAATAGATCCATCGACAAACCCAAATTTGTTCTTGCCAATCAACGCCATTTTCAGCGCACGGCGCCAAGAACAATAATTATCGCCATGGAGAGGTTGAGATACTAACAACGAACCAGAATTGTCAAGCGGATGAAGATAGAAAGGATTTGAGGTAGTGTCTAGAGCATTTATCTTGTTTGAGGTGACAGTGGAAGAAGAAGCCTCATTAGCAGGAGGAAGAAGCGCCATGATAAGTTATTTTCCCTCTAATACCATATCAAGAGTTAGCGGGAAGAAGAAAACAAGAAAAACTTTTGCTTACTTTTCAATTCTACTGTCGAATGCATTCACATATACAAGTATATATAAGCCAAAATAAACCGGGCCGACAAAACAGAAAACAAACCAAAAATATTTACAGCCATCGAAGAAACAAACAAAATAATAAAACTAAAAATAGCTGAGCTGTAAAATCTTTTCTCATAGTATCTAAAAGAATAGTGACAGTAAAGTACGAAAAAAAATAGTAACAGTAATCAAATTTATTTATGATGGCAGCATATGGTAAAAAAAACTACAGACTATCGACGAAACCGCATAGCCCAAAGGTAAACTAGTAGAGAAAAGGAAAAAAACAACATCAGGTAGAACTAGAGAGGCCCCATAGAGTATAGACATCCCAATGATAAGCTGCAACAAAAACTAATAAAACCTCCTTGTTTGGAGCAGCTCCGTCAAAACTCATTCATTCGTTCCAGTAGGCTATCTCGGATGGCTCTTGCACGCAAAGGAAGTGAAAGAGACCCTGAAATTTCTCGCATGCAGACTGGGCAGAGGTGATGAGCTCTGTTAATAATAGTCCCACACTGCCAATCCACTCTACTCTGATCCGTTTATATGGTTAAGCAACCTTCACCCGTTAAGCTGATTTTCCAAGTGAATTAGGCTAATTCTATCATGGTATCAGAGCTAAGTTCTGCCTAATTTTTTTTTTCCGGCACTCCTGCTACCTGCTCTGCCCATTCTGCCTGTCCTGCGCGTTCTGCCCGCTTTTTCGCTCGCACTACTCTGCTCTGTCCGCCTGCCCGAGCGAACTGCCCTGCAAGCGATCTCCAGCACCCCTGACCGTGCAACCTGCTCACGATCTACCCGCCAGTGTTCTGCCCCCGCACCGTGCCCGCGCGATCTGCTTCGACGCGACCTGCCAGCATTTGCCCACGCGACCTGCTCCGCTCTGCCGCACGCCCTGTCCGCCAGTTCTGCCCGTGCGACCTGCCGCCAACTTGTCGTACGCCCTGCCCGCGCAACCTGCCGCCAGCTCTGCCGCACGCCTGACTGCGCGACCTGCTCGCGTCCTGCCCGCGCCTGACCGCGCGACCTGCTCGCATTCTTGCTCAAGCGACCTGCCGCCAGTTCTACCCGCGCGATCTACTTGCATTTTACCCGTCGTTCTGCTCACGCGAACTGCCGCCAGTCCGCTGCCCGCGCAAGCCTGCTCGCGACCTCCCAGCAACCTGCCCGCAGTCTGCTAGCGACCTGCTACCCAGCCTGCTCGCAAGCCTGCCCCCCCCAGCGATCTGCCCGCCAGCCTGCTCGTGACCTGACCGCCAGTCCTCTCTTCAGACCGCCCGGCTCCATCGCTGTCCCCTTGATCACGCCACCCCTGAAGGCCACCTCCTTCCAACTCATAAAACCTCGTTTGGAGCAGCTCCGTCAAAAACCCAATCATTCGTTCCCGTAGGCTATTTCGAATCGCTCTTGCACGCACAGGAAGTGAAAAAGACCCTGAAATCTCTCGCCTGCACTCTGGGCAGAGGTGATGAGCTCTATGGTCGCTAAGAGCCCATTTCTGAATGCATTCATGGCAAAAAGTGTGACCGCATAAGGCCTGCCATGGATGTCTAACATTATCAATGCAGATTGGGCATTGACGTTGCTCCATTATGTATACTCCCTGTCAATATGAACAAAATATTAAAAAAATGCAAGTAAATCATCCACAAAGTAAATAATGCATATTATTATCATGAATTGGACTTAGTTCTTACACAAAAAATAATCATAAGTGTAATGAGGTGTGGAGGTTTGGAAATAATCCACAAAGTAAATAATGCATATTATTATCATGAATTGGACTTGGTTCTTACACAGAAGATAATCATAGTTGTCACGTTCGAAGAAAGGATCCTGGTATACTCAATGTTATTTAAAAGAAAAAATATTTCCTTAGTCGTGCTAAGGCAGCACTACTTAGTCACCAATAAAGAGATGACATGTGGCATTGATGGGACGGAGGAACATAAGTGAAATTATGTGCCTTCCCACACTCACTACATTGTCTCTCTCTTTAGTTTTCCTTCGTGTAGATGCTTCTTCTCTCCTCCCGACGTCGACAACATTGACCACTCAACGATGATGAATATTGTGCTTACTCTACTCCAGCACACTAACGACACTTCCTTACAAGTTACAACATCAAACACGGAAAATGTAAGATTCTCTTGGTTGCAAAACTTTAATATCCAAATGCTTTTATGTTTGTTGCTTTAATGTGTACACTCGTCTGCACTCATGGAAGTGTGCATAAAGTTGCCCAACTTTACCAGCAATAGCGCCCAGCTTTACCATCGTATGTGGGGAATTGCTCACACTTGGTGAGTCAGCCCAATGGATCAGCTTTTCCATCATATGTGGGGAATTCCAATCGGTTATAGCGCGACAGAATTGCAGCATCGGGGCGGAAAAGAGGTGGTGGAGGTGGCTCGTGGTGGATGAGCGACGGAAGCGGAATTTGACTGCTACTGGCGTGATCCGTAGGTGGGGTGATAACAACGAGCGGTGTGGCTGTGAGTTCATTAAGCTTCGTGGTGAGGGTTGCCATGTCGTCCCGATGACGAGCTTCTACTTCCTGAAGGCGTGCATCCATGGCGGATATAACGGAGTGGAGCCGATTCATAGCCTCCAAGAAATTGTGGGAGTCTTTCATATGATGAGCGGAGCGAGAGAAAGAGCGGGTGACAGGTCGGTCTGATTGCGCCGAGTCGGATGATTGAGAATGACCACGAGATCAGCGTCGTCTTCCAATGATGGCGACCAAATTGGAATACATGGAGTATAAAATGGAATTATAAACAATTAATTTATCAGGAATTGATTAATCAATTAATTTAGAATAGATGGGGGCTGGGGGGGATAAGTCGCTTCTTGCTGAGCAGGGCTCAAGAAAACACGCGTAATAAAACAGCCGGCTCTGATACTCCTGCAGGCGTGCTGGGCTCGAGGGATCCTTGGCGCGCGCCGCTCGAAAGGAGGTCGTCTGGAAGAGGGCAGTTGCGGGGACGATGGAGGATGGAGGAACAGCGGACTATCGCCGATCCAAGCAGAGGGGCAACGTCGATGTTGGACGTGGATGTCAGCTCGTGTCTGGGAGCAGAGGTCTTGCAAATGGCTGGTCGAGGATGGTCGTAGGTGGCGCCAAGGCAGATTGCTGCAGGTGCGGAAGTGGTCGTCGATTCCCTTCACGTCTGCTGACGGACGCCAGGGGAGGAAACCGCGTGGCTGGGAAGGACGGGATCAGAAACTTCCGATCGCAGAAATGTTGGAGGCTGATGCGGGCTTGACGAACCAGAGTAAGGAGGAGGTTGATGGTGCAGAGAATAGAGAGGAGCGGTGGGGCTTCTACGTCGTGCACAAATGGTTGCAAGGAGAACATGTCGCACAGCAGGGGCTGTTGGCGTCGAAGGAGAAACGGCTTCTTGGTTCCGTCAATGATTTAAGCAGAACACGGCGTGAGTGTGGAGCAGGAGACGCAGCGGGGTGTAGGAAAGGGAAACAGTGGCTGATTGTGAGAATAATGTGGAAGAGGACCGAGAGCTCTGATACCAAAGTTGGTATGGGCCTACTCGAAGGTCACCGAAGGAGTGGTCGGAGGGGCAAAGGAAGGATACCGTGGAGCCCTAACCGCAGCTGCCTATGCGGAGTTGCTCGTTAGAGGAGAGAGCCACCAATGATCACACACAATAGAAAGGAATTAAAATTCTTCTTACTTGCCTCCTACATCCATACATATGCTTTTATATAGGTTACAACATATAAAAAGACAAACCATAATGACACATAATACTAGATAACAATGATGAACTAGGCCCGGGGCTCAAGGCCTATAACTCCTATTAACTAGATAAAAGAGTAATGATGAACATCCCATAACACGCGCCAACCTTTACCACCACATTTACACCCAATGCTCCTAGCTTTACGCCCACCAACACACACTTTACACCCAATATATGCACAAATTTACACACATTCTTCTTAATGTCGTTGCATCCATTTGACCTAATGTGCCTATTTATTTGCAGATTATATTTGTAGTTGCACACAGTGAGAATGAAGCATATCAAACGTACTGTGAATATGCACATTGTATTTAGTGTTCGAAAAATTCATTATTTGTACTATCCAAACTCCAAGATGATAAATTTGGAGAAACATAGATGTTCAAGAGTCGACTATAAGAAAAAGTCATCAATATTTATGATAGACATTTACTATGACTACACAACATTATATCAAAGTTGAAGGAGCTTCTAATAAAGACTATGCTGCAGGAATCAAGCCGGAGGATGCATATTCTTATCTTGGCGAACAAGTAGGTGGAATTGAAATGTTGGATTCTCAAAGAGAGACGCATACAATTTCATACCAAAAGGAAAGAATAAACAGAATAAAGAAAGGTGACACATCAACCTTGCTGAAAATAGTTACAAGACCGACAAACTGAGAACATGTTTTATTTTGAACTACAAAAAGATGATAGTGGTTGATTCACAAACTTAGGAAAATTAGATTATTGATTATTCTGGAGATGTCATTATATTTGACACAAGTTAACGATTAAATAAGTATAACTTAGCATGTTCGCTTTTTGTTGCGGTAAATCAACATTGCCAAAAAATACTTGTTGGTGCGAAATTCATAGTAGATGAGGCAATCAAATCAAATCATTTTTATGGTAATGTAAGACTTTCTTAAAGAACCTCAAACTATATTTCCATATCAAGATCAAAGCTATGAAGGTTGCCATTGAAAGTTTTTTCACAAATCAGTCATTGTTTATGATAGTGCACATGGGAAAAAGGCTCCCTTGAAGGTGAACTCATTCAAAGTGAAAGCAATTGTTCAATCTCTATTTCACAAGTGCATGAATGAATGTGACACTGAGGAAAACAGTCCACTGCTTTTAACAAAAATGGCAATTGCATGACCGGTGGAAAGATTAGTGGCATTTCAAGAAAATGGCAGTCCATCAATAATATATGTCTAATCTCAACCAAGGAATGTTGCACAAGATGATAATACTAGAATGGAATTTATCTTTGCAACTGGTGGAAAGATTTCTTGATAATCAACCTCCAGAGTTTGGTTGTATTTCAGAGCCACTAATCTTGTTTTGTGCATTTCCACAATTCCTTATTGATTTTACTTCGCGCGAAGACCCTTTTTGACCCAATTGCTATTTTTCCACAATTCCTTATTGATTTTACTTCGGGCATTTCTTCGAGAAAGCTTTGGCATCCTTTCGCATGGTTGGCCAGAAGTACAGTCGCTTCCCTGCCTCAAGATTCTTTGTTCGAGAGTGCAAGTCCCAAATGATTGTCACACTCCCCTGAATTGATCTCTTCCAAAACTTAGGTACTTCAATTTCTATTACACATCTCACCAAGGGGCCCGAAATGATCTTGCGGTATAACTCACATCCATGCAGTATGTTAGAACATGGGTGTCTTCACCTAGAGGGGGGTGATTAGGTGATGCCGACAATTTGAAACTTTTGCGGAATATTAAAGATAGCAGCCACAACACACACACACACACAAGCACAACATAGACACAGTAATTTATAGTGGTTTCCCAAGACGATGAGTCTCTAGGTACCTCCACTGTCCCCCTTCGTCTATCTAGCAGCTTGCTAGGCTCGGCCAAACTATGACAAACTCAGATCCGCAGATCCTACAGCTTAGGTCCCGCAAGACCCTACACTCAGAAGTCCTGTCTGACTTCCTACAACTTAGAGACCACCGTCTCCTACCTAAAATCCTGCAAGATCCTACACTCAAAAGTACTCCGGACTTCCTACCTCAGAGACAAAGTCTCCTACGCTCAGGCTTGGACAGAGCCCTACAACTCAGATCCCACAAAGGAATCATATAGCTCAGATCTCTAGCAGAGATCCTACAGGTTATAAGTTTTGGTTACAAAACTTTCTATAGACTCAAATAGATTTGCTTGAAAGAGCTGGAGTCTTCTTGAAGCCTTGGTGGAAATAGACTTCTTATGGAATCTACTGGCAGCTGATGAAGATGATGAACTAAAAATCCTTCTGCACAGATAAACTCTTCTTTTTGCTGAGTGATCCTTGATCTGCAACAACAACTTCTATCGACCTTTCTTCTTGGAGAAGATATGAGATATATCTTTAGTTCGTCTTCTCCTTTCTTAAGCTTTCCAATAGAACAGTACTTGGAACGACGGAAAAGAATTTCTCAAGATATGTCGATTCAGATTCTTAGGGTTTGCAACACCATCGTATTCCCTTTTATAAAACACGAATGTCTAACGATCGATTCTGGGACTGACATTATGTCAGAGATCTCCTTCCTTAGAAGACGTGTTTCATTAGCTCAATCTGCAGCGGCAATTAATGACAAGACGCCAAAATTGTGCTTTAATTTGAATTCTGAGCTTCCAATCGATTGACTAGATGTCTAGTCGAATCTGCTTCTTCTAGACGATTTTGCACTGTATAGCTTTGTTTTAGTTTCTTCTGCACGAATCGTCTAGATGTCTTGATACCCTTTAAGGCAATTTAGCATAGGCATTCTTCTAGACGAATTGTCTACAAGAATCATCTTGGTGACTGATAGCTTCCAAGACGATATTTCAAGCTTTGTTCTTCTAGATGATTGGTCTGCATGATTTCTTCAAGACGATAAGTAATTCTTCAACCTTCTAGTCGATTCGTCTATATGAATCGAGTTAACCATTCTTCAAGGCGATACTTCATTCTTCAGCATGATTTGTCTTGATACATATGAAGTGTAAGTTCTTCTAATCGATCTGTCTTAAAGCTTCTGAAATGTTGTCTTGGTTCCTCGACGATGTTTCGAGTGACCAAGATGATAATTGACTTAGTCAATTTTATTTCCTTGCATAACTCTTAGTAGAGTCTTCGATTCGTCTTAATACTTCTTCACTCTTCTTCAAAGTGATACCTGACTCCTTGTGGATAAATCGACTTGATATCTATGAAATGTCGTCTTGGATCCTCGACGATATTTCGAGTCACCAAGACGATAAATGACTTAGTCGATTTCTCTTTCAGATAAGTCCTTGGGGAGTCTTTAACACGATCTGTTCAGATTATGTCTTCTAGTCGACTTCTTCTACACGATTCTTCTGCTTGTGCCTTCTAGTCGAATTCTTCTACATGATTCAAAATCAACAAGACGATTCTATTAGAAGACATGCACCATCATGCACATGAACTCACTTAAACAAGAAAAGATATTCATTAAATACATGTGTTCATCTATACTGTGAGGGCTTCTTCAAATCAGGAACATTGTGGGCATTATTCCCAACACAGTAGATAGTAAGAAGTTTTGTATCTCAATTTCCTTTGGTCTCCACCTTCCGCTGAGAGCTGGCCTGTAGCCAAGAACGCCACGAAGGATCCATCCAAGTAGATCGTTGCTCGATCTCCATCATTTCCCCTTCTTCGATGGATGGTCGCAATAACTCGATGATTTGTACCTCCGGCCTTCGGGTCATACTTAACAAAACAATCTGTCGTCGAGTTCTCTTCCCAAGGCACATGCTCAACAAAGAAGGATTTGAAGCCTCTATCAAACCCTTCACTTTTATCAAGTACCTTTGCAGGATGGTATCACGTACTTCAAACTCTCCACAGATCTGTGGCGCAACCACCATCGAATCTGTGAAGGCTCTGACATCTTGAATCCCCAATTCCTTTGCTAGAATAAATTTTGTGATGATTGCTTCGTACACTACTTGTTGTTTGTGCTGGGAAAGAGGATCTCGACCACATGTCGGATCCTAGTTCCATGTGGGTTGACGAGCACGATGTCCACCCCCACAGAGCTTTTGCCCGAAGCTTCGTCCACGAACATCTTCCAGGAAACCAAATTTGATGAGCTTTCTTCTTCACCACCCTCCAACGAAACGACTACCAGGAAATCTGCTACTGCTTGTACCATGATCACCACACTTGGTGAGAAGGAGATGTCGAAATCACTGAGTTCCATCAACCACTTTGCCAGTCTTCCGAAATGTTCCACCCCATACAGGATACTTCGGAGAGGATTACAATTAATTGCCAGCGGGCGGTCTCCCCCCTAGATCGCTGGGCAGGAGCGAGCAGGCTGGCGGTCACGAGCAGGCTGGCGAGCAGATGCAAGAGAAAATTAATTGCCTCTGATTGAAAATTTTAAAATTCATGTCGAATGAATCTAAAAAATTCTACTTGATCAAATCTACTTCAATATTGTAAATAAAAACTATTACAATATTCCTAAACTGCTATAGTAGGTTGGTCTCGGCAAATTTCCAACTCCACTCAAACTTGCCTGAGACTAAATTAAAAATTCTAATTTTGCATTGAGGTTGATAAGTCAAAATCTACTCAATATCACATCTAGCCACATTAGCACATAAAATAAAATTTAAAGCCTTTATCATCAAAAGGAAGAATTTCACATCAATACATCTTTTCGTCTAAGTGCAAACAAACTTTGTTACATATTTAATGACAGCGTGTCTTCTATCTAATTTTCTGAACGTTCTAGAGTTTAAGGTTTTGAGCTCAACAGACACAAGCTCTTTCACATTCAAGAGGTCAATTTATCACATATGTCTCATATCTCGACATACCAAAATAAATGTATTAAAACTTTCACATTCAAGAGCGACGTCAGTGGAGCAGCGTCGACGAAGGCGGAGGTGAGGAAAAGGGGTAGTGGTAGAACTACACTGCATACAGTGCAAATTTCTGTACTGCAATGCGGAATGCAGTGCAATATAGTGTTCTCAATGCACTACAGTGTAGATTTCTGAACTAGTGCATAATTCTGCACTGAATTGCAGTGCATATTTCTGCACTGAATTGCAGTCCAGAATCATGCACAACAGTGACTAGTCATTGCTCCTAAATCTTTATTTAGTTTATGGAGGAATTTTGTTAGATTTTCCAAGCTTAATATCACTTGTGAATGAGTTCAAATAATGAGAGACCTACATAGGCTTGGTAAACTAACCTTCAAAATCATTTTCAATCCAAAATTTTAAGCATATTAGATTAAGACCAACCTATTTGAATTTGTACACCCCGTCGTGCTTTTCTCCTATTCTAACGTGGGAGAAAACTCAACATCTCTAGTCCTTAATAACATGTGATTTTGGGTATGTTAACTTTCAAATAAGAAGCAACGGACAAAAAAAGATGTGTTTTGGGGTATGAATGGAGTACTGTTATTGTTGAAACCAATTTCTTGGCCTCTTATGGAGCTCGGGCCCTCAACAAGTTGAGGGGTAGCTGGCCCTTACTGATCCCTTGAAAGGGGTGGACTAAAGATTCGGAACTAGACTTAGACCTTGGTCACAGCGAGGAGGTCCCACCACAAACCCGGAAGATCTTTGAGCGCTTCCCCTCCCAAACCAAAAGCTGAGACTGGGCACCTTGGAGAGCGACCCGCGAGACCCCGAAGCTATGAAGCGGCGAATTGCCGACGTGCTCGAGAAGCAGGCCCTCATGTTGTTGGACCTGCGTAATCGGGCGCGCGAAGATAGGGCGGCCAGCGGGGAGCGCTTTGCCGCGGTCGAAGATGAGTTAGCCCGGGTTCTCGCCGAGCTGCAAGCCGACGCCCGTACTGAGACCACCTCCCCGGGGGTGCACCTCACGCGGGCGGAGGACTAAATACGGCTGCTGCACCTGCCAGGCGAACTCGCGGGCCCGTGTTTGTGGTTTTTCTTTCTTTCGTGTTGTACGGACGAATTATGTATGGTTTGTGAACATCCCCGCGAATAACGGGCGGGGCCTTCTGTTGTTACTACTCGCTTATCATTGGTATTTTTATTTGCGACTACTACCTCGTCCTTAGCTAGCCTATTCTTTTCTCACCTTAGCGGGGCTTTGTCTCCCTGGCCGCGACCTGCTCTGGCTGACTCGTGGCGAGGTGTCTAAGAGCAGGCGAGCTCGAATTTCGAGGCGTATGGCAGCGGGATTTGGCTATCCGCACTCTCCGACGCCTCGTTTTCTCCCCGCCACCCCTATAAATAGTCCCCGTGTAAGCGGTCAACTACCGCATTCAATACTTTGCTCTCCCCTACTCTCGCTTTTCTTCTTTTAGGCCTTTCGCTCTCGCCAGCTTCTGATCCTCGCCAGAAATGGGTGCCGCTGGCGATACCGAGGGGCGGGCCAAGTGCGCCTTCACTTTCTGCGACAACAATTTCTTCACCTGCTCGCTGGCGGAGGGCGAGTTCCACTCGGTGGTGGCTAATTTCATCACTCCACCCTTCATTGCTCGCCGCCCCACGGAATCTGAGGCCATCAACGACCTCCACACGGACGAACTCACCATCTCTGCGGCCCACTTCGGGGTGGGCCTGCGACTGCCGCTGTGGCCGAAGATCAGCTAGGTATCGCACCTTCTATCCCTTGTTTCCTATTCTTTTCTCGCATTCGCCGAGCATTGGGTCCTGAGGATTTCACGCCTATTTTTTAGTTGCTGAAATATTACGGCGTCGTCCCGGGCCAAATGACTCCCAACTCCATCGCGGTAATGGTGGGGTTCGCGTGTTACCTGCGCGAGGAGCGCATTGAATTTAGCTTGCCTGTTTTCCGCAAGCTATTTTCCTTCCGCGCGAACAGGGACGGGACGACGTTCTTCGCGAGCCAGCACGCCAAAGTCCACGAGACGGTGAACAAGAGCCATTACTGGGCTCAGAAATTCGTGTTCGTAAAGGGGCCATTCGACAATATTCCCCTCTCGCCCATACAGCGGGACGAGACCACCTACCGTCCTCCTAAGCTCGGTGGTCACGAGGCCGAGCACTTCCAATTCATGTCCACCCACTTTGACGCTGTCTACCTTCGGCGTCGTTACCCCCCGTCCCGCCTGGGGCAGGTTCGACTCGCGACTCTTTTTCTCTCGCCCTGCCACCGTTGATCTCTCCTGACCCGCTCTTGACTCTTGCAGGGGAGCGTGATCTTCCCGTCCACCCCCCTCATGCGGACGCTACGACTCTCTCACCGGGCCTTCCACTCGCTACTGCTGTCGTCGCTGCCTGTCGCGTCACCCCCAGTTCTTCCTCGAGGAAGCGACCCGCAGATCATCCCTCGCTCCTCCGCCAGCCAAGAAGAAGCGGGTCCTCTCCCTTATCAAGGGGAAGGCGCCTGCCGAGAGTTCCTCTGGGGCGGTGCCCCCTGCAACACCCCCCCCCCCCCCGAAGAGGGAGTAGGGGGAACCGTCGGGGCGAGTACCAGTGCTCCCGCCGCGCCCGCCCCCAGTGGTCACCGGAACTTTTGTCTCGACACCCGGTTCCTGGAGGCGGCCGGCGAGCCGGTACTGCATTGGGACTTGGACTCCAACCGGGCCTCAGTCTCCACCTTGACCTCTTCGTGGGTGGAGCGGGAGATGTGGGGAGAGAGGCCTTCGCCTTATCCTTCGTCCTCTACGGGCGGGAGGATGCCGCTGACTTTCATGCCCTCACCTCCCGAGCACTCGCGTACGAGTGTTCGCGAGCCGAGCTTCGCGGGCTGGAGCTCGCTCATATGGCGAGCCGTCGCTGCCTAACCCTCGAGAGGAACTACGAGGATTTAAAACTCGAGCTAGAGAGGGCGAGGGCGGAGAACGCCGACCTCAAGGAGAAGCAGGCCGTTTCCGACGGCCTTCTGGAGAGCCTCAAGGGGGCGATGGTAAGCCAGTTGAGGATTCGCTTGTGTACTCATGATGTTCTTCTTTTCTAATTCTTTCGCTTTCACAGGACTCCGAGACTGCCGAACAACTTCTCGCCCGTAAGCTGGAGCTAGAGACGGAGGTCGCCACATTGAAGGCTCACAACCGGGAGCTCGCCCGGGCTGCTCTCCCCCGCGCCCCTCACTCTCCTCGTCATTTGAGGAATTTGAAGCGCGTGGAGGAGTCGTTGCGGGACAACTCAATCCTGATGGCTCGACATATCTTCGACACCTTGAAGTTGGCCGACTTTCTTACTGCCGACGTGGGAGAGCTTACCGTCGAGGAGGTCCTCCCGGAGGTGTTCGAGCCGATCCCTCCCTCCCCAGATGATGAGGGCGAGAAGTCCGGGGGCGAGACTTGAGATTTTCTATTGTCCCCCTATTTTTGAACTTTACTTTTTTCCTTTATCTTATTTTTTGAGGCGAGAATCGCCCTCTCCATACGATGTAAGTTATTTTTTGTGAGATGATATGGAGTATTATTTTACCGTTCTGGAGTGTCCTCTGTAATCTTAACCTCTTCTCTCTTTTTTTTTGTTTCTGAGTATCTGAATGCCCGTGCCGTGACGACCTGCGCCTTACGCGCACTCGCGATTCACGCGCACTCGCGCCTCACGCGCACTCGCGATTCGCGCGTACTCACGCCTCACGCGCACTCACGCCTCACGCGCACTCGCGCCTATTGGTTGATACGTGTCGTTGTTCACGCTTCCTAAAGCGAAGTGTTCTTACAGGCTGCCGAGCGAACACCCCTTTGGGCGCGTACCCGCATGGATCAGCTACTCGCCTACTCGACCTTTGAGCCTTTCCCTTCTCATCGCCGCACTGTCAGCTAGGTGAGAGTCTGACTATGCCGTCTTTTGAGAATTCACTGCTCTTGGTCTGATTCTGCCGTCATCTCGGTCAGCCTCCCTGGGGGTCAACCTGACCCACGACCCATGAGAGTCTGACAGCGGAATCGACCTGAGGCCTTCCAGCACCAATGCTCGTTACCTTGCCATCCTCTCCAGAGATCAACCTGACCCACCGTCTATGAGAGTCCGGCAGCGGAATCGATCTGGGGCATTCCAGCACCAATACTCGTCGCCTTGCCAGCCTCTCCAGAGATCTACCTGACCCACCATCTATGAGAGCCCGACAGCGGAATCGATCTGGGGCATTCCAGCACCAATACTTGTCACCTAGCCAGCTTCTCCAGAGATCAACCTGACCCACCGTCTATGAGAGCCCGGCAGCGGAATCGATCTGGGGCATTCCAGCACCAATACTTGTCACATTCCCAGCCTCTCCAGAGATCAACCTGACCCACCGTCTATGAGAGCCCGACAGCGGAATCGATCTAGGGCATTCCAACACCAATACTTGTCGCCTTGCAAGCCTCTCCAGAGATCAACCTGACCCACCGTCTATAAGAGTCCGGCAGCGGAATCGATCTGAGGCATTCCAGCACCAATACTTGTCATCTTGTCAGCCTCTCCAGAGATCAACCTGACCCACCGTCTATGAGAGCCCGGCAGCGGAATCGATTTGGGGCATTCCAACACCAATACTTGTCACCTTGCCAGCCTCTCCAGAGATCAACCTGACCCACCGTCTATGAGAGCCCGACACCGGAATCGATCTGGGGCATTCCAGCACCAATACTTGTCACCTTGCCAGCCTCTCCAGAGATCAACCTGACCCACCATCTATGAGAGCCCGACAGCGGAATCGATCTGGGGCATTCCAGCACCAACACTTGTCGCCTTGCCAGCCTCTCCAGAGAACAACCTGACCCACCTTCTATGAGAGCCCGGAAGCGGAATCGATCTGGGGCATTCCAGCACCAATACTTGTCACCTTGACAGCCTCTCTAGAGATCAACCTGACCCACCGTCTATGAGAGCCCGACAGCGAAATCGATCTGGGGCATTCCAACACCAATACTTGTCACCTTGCCAGCCTCTCCAGAGATCAACGTGACCCACCGTCTATGAGAGCCCGACAGCAGAATCGATCTAGGGCATTCCAGCACCAAAAGACTTATGGATTTTCACTCGGTAGCCACTTCACCATCAATACATAGAGAATAGGACATTCAATAAGTTAACTAATTAAAAACTGTTAGGGATAGAAACGTTTCAAGTCATCCCCACTTTTGGCTCGGCCGAGAGTTACCCCTTCCACATCCCGGAGGTGGTACCCTCCCGACTTGAGCACTTCACGTACAATGTATGACCCCTCCCAATTGGGGCTAAGCTTACCCACCGAGGCTCCTCTTCCTGCCGCATCGACCTTCTTCAAGACCAGATCCCCTTTCTGGAAGTGTTTCACTCGGATGTGCTTGTCAAAGTACCGAGCCATCCGCCGTTTGACTTCCCCTTGTCGAATGGTGGCCAGGTCCCGGAGTTCTTCCACTAGGTCCAAGGACAGTCTTTGCTCTGCGTCATTTTCTACTAGCCATTCTTCATCTCCTTCGTTCGCGGCGATCACCCTGGGGGTCCTTACCTCGAACTCTATCGGGAGGACGACCTCGGATCCGTGAGAGAGTTTGAATGGAGTCTCCCCGGTGGCGGTATTTGGAGTAGTGCTCAAGGCCCAAAGGACCGAAGGCAGCTGATCTACCCAGTTGCCCCTGAGATTCTCCACTTTCTTCTTGAGTAGGTTGACAATTATCTTATTCGCTGCCTCTACCTGACCATTGCTCCTCGGGTGGTGGACCGACGCGAACCTGAGGTCTATGCCAAGTTGGGTGCAGAAATTGACAAACTCCTCGCTGGCAAATTGTGGCCCATTGTCCGTCACTATGGCCAGCGGGAGGTCGTGCCTACAAACTATCTCCCCCCACACGAAATTTCGTACTACTTGGGGCGTGACCTTGGCCAACGCCTTCACTTCTATCCACTTGGAGAAATAATCAATCATTACCAATAGAAACCTTCTCTGGTCGCTAGCTTGCGGGAAAAGGGCCTATCAGGTCCAGGCCCCATATAGCAAAGGGCCAGGGAGCTGTGATGGTTCGGAGTCTTTGAGCTGGTAGGAGCTGGAGAGGAGCGAACAATTGACACTTTGAACACTTCCTGGCGAACTCTGCTGCATCCTTGCTGAGGGTGGGCCAAAAGTAGCCTTGCCTCAATACTCTACCTTCCAAGGTTCGGCTCCCGGAGTGACTGTCACATTCCCCCGAATGGATTTCTCTCAGGATCCTCGGGACCTCTTCCTCCGATACACAACGGGCCAGGAGCCCCGAGAGTGTTTTCCTGTATAGTCCCCCTGCATGCAAGGAATAGTAAGCTGACTTGTACCTGAAGTGTCGTTTATCCATGTCCCCTTCAAGGGACTTCCCCGACGTCAGGAATGCGATGAAGGGGTCCATCCATGACGCTCGCTGATCCAACTCCATTAGCTCCCCCTCCTCGATGGAGGGTCGGAAGAGTTCTGACACCGCCCCCCCAGCTCGAGGACCAAATTTGGCGAAGAGGTCCGTCGGGGTGCTCTCCTCCCTTGGCACATGCTTGATGGAGAAAGTGCGAAACTGCCCGATGACCCCCTTGACCTTCTCCAGGTAGCGCTGGAGGGTCGGCTCCTTTGCTTCAAACTCCCCCTGACTTGGCATGCCACCACCATGGAATCGGTTGAAACCTACACGTCTTGTACCCCCAGCTCCCGGGCCAGCCGCAGGCCTGCTATCACCGCCTCGTACTCGGCCTGGTTGTTGGTAATTGGAAAATGGATGCTTAGGGCTTGCTCAATCTTAGTCCCTTGGGGCTCACCAGGATGATCCCTCCTCCATAGGAGTGCCTCCCTGACGCACCATCCACAAGCATCTTCCATGCCACCGGGGGAGGTGATTCATGTTCCCCCAATTCGGTTGCGTAGTCCGCCATGAAGTCTGCCACGCTTGTGCCTTGATTGACAGCCTAGGCACAAACGCGACGTCGAACTCACTTAACTATACGGACCATTTTGCCAGCCTCCCCAAGTGCTCTACCCCCTCCATGACTTTACGAAGCGGGTGGTCGGTCACCACTTTGATTGAATGCGCTTGGAAATAAGGCCGGAGTTTCCGGGCCGATACTACCAATGCGAAGGCTAACTTTTCTAAAATGGGGTATCGGAGCTCCGCCTTCCTCAGCACTCGGCTGACGTAGTAGATTGAAAACTGCCTCCTCCCTTCTTCCCGGACCAGCACCGAGCTTACCGCCTCGGCTCCTACCCCTAAGTATAGGGATAGATCCTCCCCCTGTCTTGGCCCCTGGAGTAGAGGAGTCTGGATGAGTTGCTTTTTCAAAGCTTGGAAAGCTTCCACACACTCCGGGTCCATTCAAATTTTTGGTTTCTCCTTAGCACCTTGAAGAAAGGTGCACACTTCTCACCCGTCTTAAAGAGGAACCTGCTGAGCACGGCTAATTTTCCCATGAGGCTCTGAACCTCCTTCGAATTTCTTGGGGATCCCAACTCCATGATTGCTTTAACTTTATCTGGGTTAGGCTCCACCCCAGCTGGGGTGAGCAAGTGACCCAGGAACTTCCCCCGGCTAGCCCCGAAGACACACTTCAGGGGGTTGAGCTTCATCTTATACTTTCGCAGAGTCTCAAAGGTCTCTTCGAGGTCTTGGAGGTGGGACTCGAGGTCTCTACTCTTTATCATGAGATCATCAACATAGACCTCCAGATTTCTTCCCTTCTGCTCTCGAAAGACCCTGTCCATCATTCGTTGATACGTGGCCCCTGCATTCTTGAGCCCAAAGGGCATCATCTTATAGCAATAGCACCCATCCCCCGTGATGAAGGAGACGTCATTGACGTCGGTGAGGGGGGGGGGGGGGGTGCATGCAGATTTGATAATAACCTGAAAATGCATCTAAAAAAGACATTATAGAGAAACCGACGGCTGAATCAACCAGCGCATCGATTCTAGGCAAAGGGTAGCAATCCTTGGGGCATGATTTATTAAGCAGTGAGAAATCAACACACATTCGCCACTTACCTCCCCTTTTTTTCACCATAACTACGTTGGAGACCCAGCCTGGGTACTGGATCTCCGATACAAAACCTGCTCGGAGGAGCTTGCCCAACTCCTCCCTAATGGGGCCTTCCAGCTTGTTGGCTGTGGCTCTCTTCTTTTGGCGGATGGGGCGAGAGCCAGGCTCGAGGTTGAGACGGTGGCACGCTACGTCCGCATCGATCCCGGGCATCTCCGTCGCGCTCCAAGCGAAGACGTCCACGTTCTTTTGTACGCAGGCTAGGATTTTCTCCTGCTCCTCCAGACCGAGCTCTCCGCTGATTCGGACCTTCTCCACCACCCCAGCTCGGGTGGTGACCTCGAGCTCCACAACTACATCCACGGCCTCCAGCCGGGACTGCTCTCCCCAATCGCCTTCCTTCCCTTCGCCGTTAGCGAGCGCTTCAGTCTCCTCCTCCCTTACTTCCTCTCCGATCTCCATCAGTTCTTCCGCTCTTCTCTCCCGGGCCTGACCCCCTTCCTCTTCCTTCTCCTTCTCTCCTTCTTCCACCTGCTCCTCTGCAACTCCCCCCTGAGCTTTTCTTCCTCCCCTTCTCTCCTCCTCTGCTTCCTTTCTGAGGCCCGCTGGCTCCCCCATCTCCCGATCCCATCTCTCCGCTTCGGCCATCCAGGTGATGGTGTTCACGGCCGTCACGTAGCATTGCCTTGATACCTTTGGGTCCCCCCTTACCCGAACCTGAACTCCTCCCAAGTTGAACTTGAGACATTGGTGGAAGGTGGAGGGGACGCAACGAAAAGCGCTGATGAGCGACCGTCCGAAGATGGCACTATAGCTGCTGGGGGCGTCCACTATGACAAAACGGCAATTCCGCGACTGCCCTCCAAGGACCACATGGAGCCCCACTCCCCCTTCAACCTCCTTCCTCTCCCCGGAGAATCCGAACAACGGACCATCCGAGGCCAACACCCTCTTGGTGTCCACCTTCATCTCATCGAACGCCTTCTTGAAGATGACATTGACAGAGCTTCTGTTGTCCACGAGGATCCGGGACACTGTGAAATTCTCAATGGCGGTCTGGATGACCAACGCATCACAGAAATGGTCTTCATGACCCGGCATGTCCCTCTGAGAGAAAGTAATCTTTTCTGCCGGGGTGGGGTTTTGGATGTCGAAGCCACGCTCCGTCGATAGATGGTATGGAGGCTCGCCTTGCGGGTTGCCTCAACCCATCCCCCTCCTGATCGACATGGCCTGCTGAGGTGGGGGAGGCACCTGCCTTGGGCCTTGCCTTCATCCCAATTGATGGGGTCTCCCCTGACCCCCATGCCAGTTACCCCCTCCCGGGGCGTAACCTCTCCATTGACCTTGCATTCCTCCGCCTTGCTGCCTCCATCCCACCTTCGGGGCTCGGGGCTCTTCCCTCCTCCGCACCTCCTGTTGCCTGGCCTCCGGCTCGCTGAGCTTTGCTAGCCTCCTGGTGAGTTCCGGATTGGCCTCCTCACTTTCGATCTCCTCCGCCACCCTCTCCATCAATTCCTCGCAGGAGACGGGGGCCTTTCTCTTCAACCCCATCTTGAAGAAGCTTTCCCTCAGCCCAACCGTAAAGCCGAGCTGGAGGGCAAACCCTGGCATCTCCTGGGTGAGCAGTACCTCCTCCTGGAATCGATCCGCATAGTGGGCCAACGATTCCTTGAGCTCTTGCTTAACCTTGAAAAGGGACTCGGCGTCCTTCTTCCTCTTCTTTGAAGTCGAGAAACGCAGCATGAAGCTTCGACGCAAATCATCAAAAGCGTAGATCGATCCTGCAGGGAGTTGATGGAACCAGTCCCTGGCCTTTCTTTCAGGGTAACGGCGAAGAGCCGACATTTAAAGGCGTCCGACATCGGTCTGATAGAAACCAAGTCCTCGAATGACTGCAGGTGTTGGACTGGGTCATCCCTGCCATGGTAGTAGACCCTGTCCCATTCCCTGAAACCTTCCGGAACGGGTGCGGAAAGCACCAGCTCGCAAAAGGGGCTCCCCCCTCCTGCTACCCCTTCCTGCTCCACTCGCCCCCCGAGCTCCCTCGCCAGGCTTGAGCTCGTCGGGATCACGCTCGCGAGAGCCACACTCGTCGGATCCGCTCTTACGGGCGCCGCATCCGTCGAAACCACATTCGCCTGCGCCGTGCTCGCCTGCACCGTGTCCGCCGGCATCGAACTCGCCAGAACCTCGCTCGACGGGCTGGCGAAAAGCACTCGCCCCCCCCCCCCCCCCCCCCCCAGGTCTTGCACGGACCCTCCGGCCACTTCCTTTCCAGCCCTTCCTCCCGGGGCATTCTCGCCAGCCGCTGCTGGAGGGGGGAACGCTTGAGGCGCCGGGGTCGCGAACTCGCTTCGCAACGAAGCGACGGCGAATCTGAGGATGTCGAGGACTTCCCTCCTTAAGTCCAAGAACATCCTTTGCGTCACCACAGAGGGTGACCTGCAAAGCTCCTCGTCCTACTCATCACCTCCTGTCATGTCCCTTCCTCAAAACTTTCTTGGACTAGCTACGCTCCATGCTCACCGCACCAAAATGTTGAAACCAATTTCTTGGTCTCTTATGGAGCTCGGGCCCTCAACAAGTTGAGGGGTAGCTGGCCCTTACTGATCCCTCGAAAGGGGCGGACCGAAGATTCGGAACTAGACTTAGACCTTGGTCGCAGCGAGGAGGTCCCACCACAAACCCGGAAAATCTTTGAGCGCTTCCCCTCCCAAACCAAAAGCTGAGACTGGGCACCTTGGAGAGCTAGAGAGCCAACCCAAGGAAATCTAGGGAGAAGGAAGTTCTGAATGCTCTGATTCGACCTTCTCCAAGGGTGCCCTTCAAGGCCTATTTATAGTTTTTTAAGTTTGGTCTGCCAATAGCAGAATCCCGCCTTTCACCTTTGCTATACGCAGCCCAAAATGATCTGTAAACAGCCAAATTCCGCTGTCTGGAAGGGCTAACTGCAGACCACCAGGGGCGTTAGGGTAAACTCACATGCAACCTCTACGGGGCAAATGACTCGTGAAGACGTCACCCGCTAGGTGGTATACGAGTACTCCTCTAGCGAGTAGAGGCAAGCGATCACTCGCGAAACAAAGATGGCGCGGCGAGAGCTCTCGCCTAGCGAGTACTCCCCTTGCGAGTGGAAGAACGCGACCACTCGCGCCACCGGGATGGCGCAGCAAACCTTTCCTGGCTTGCTCTGGCTAAGTGCATCCTAGGGAGCCCCCTTATTGCTCGCGAGGCCTTCCTGCCGGCTGGATCTTCCAGCTGGTGTTCTCGCCTCCCACCACCGGATACTCGCCAGCCGCTGCGAGTCTATGAACACGGGGTTGTACACAATCCCCGCTCTTCGCGAGGCTAATCTGGGCTTGCGAAGACACATCCAACCCTTCGTGTTCGCTAGACGAGCGATGAGCTGGCACGAATCTTTGGTGGGTCCCATCTTCCCACTATAAATACCCTCGCTTCTGGATGGAGAGGGGCCTTTTCTTCATTTTCCTTTATCTACTATTTGCGAGTTGGGATATTGTAAAGATGCCCCTCTCGAAGGAACTTCAGGCTCACCTGGCTGAATCGCGCGCGAACATGAGCGCGCTTGCCAATAGGCTTGCTCCATGGGCCGTCCGGCGAACCTCGCTTCTTCCCGTGCAGAGGGCGCAAACGGTACGGAGGGGCTTCGGGACGGCGCAGTCTCCCCTCCGGGGCATGCTGCGCGATACCTGGCTGATCTCCGTCCACAGCGGCAGTCGCAGGCCCACCTCGAAGTGGGCCGCAGAGATGGCGAGTTCGTCCGTGTGGAGGTCGTTGATGGCCTCAGACTCCGTGGGGCGGCGAGCAATGAAGGGTGGAGTGATGAAATTAGCCACCACCGAGTGGAACTCGCCCTCCGCCAGTGAGCAGGTGAAGAAATTGTGGTCGCAGAAAGTGAAAGCGCACTTGGCCCGCCCCTCGGTATCGCCGTCGGCACCCATTTCTGGCGAGGATCAGAAGCTGGCGAGAGCGAGAGGCCTAAAAGAAGAAAAGCGAGAGTAGGGGAGAGCAAAGTATTGAATGCGGTAGTTGACCGCTTACACGGGGACTATTTATAGGAAATTAAGGCGGCGGGGAGAAAATGAGGCGTCGGAGAGTGCGGATAGCCAAATCCCGCTGCCATACGCCTCGATATTCGAGCTCGCCCGCTCTTAGACACCTCGCCGCGAGTCAGCCAGAGCAGGTCGCGGCCAGGGAGACGAAGCCCCGCTAAGGCGAGAAAAGAATAGGCTAGCTAAGGACGAGGTAGTAGTCGCAAATAAAAATACCAATGATAAGCGAGTAGTAACAACAGAAGGCCCCGCCCGTTATTCGGGGGGATGTTCAAACCATACATAATTCGTTCGTACAACACGAAAGAAAGAAAAACCACAAACGCGGGCCCGCGAGTTCGCATGGCAGGTGCGAGTAGGGAGTCAATAGCGGATCCACCGCCATCGACCTCGCCCTCGCACCCCCGAGCGTGGCGGCACGCGCGGGCAGTGATATGCACGTACCGCGCGGAGCTCGCGCTGCAGCAGCCGTATTTGGTCCTCCGCCCGCGTGAGGTGCACCCCCGGGGAGGTGGTCTCAGTACGGGCGTCGGCTTGCAGCTCGGAGAGAACTAAATTAAAAATTTCCAACACCACTCAAACTTGCCTGAGACTAAATTAAAAATTCTAATTTTACATTAAGGTTGATAAGTCAAAATCTACTCAATATCACATCAAGCCACATTAGCACATAAAATAAAATTTAAAGCCTTTATCATCAAACAGAAGAATTTCACATCAATACATCTTTTCGTCTAAGTGCAAACAAACTTTGTTACATATTTAATGACAGCGTGTCTTCTATCTAATTTTCTGAACGTTCTAGAGTTTAAGGTTTTGAGCTCAACAGAAACAAGCTCTTTCACATTCAAGAGGTCAATTTATCACATATGTCTCATATCTCGACATACAAAAATAAATGTATTAAAACTTTCACATTCAAGAGCGACGTCAGCGGAGCAGCGTCGACGAAGGCGGAGGTGAGGAAAAGGGGTAGTGGTAGAACAACACTGCATACGGTGCAAATTTCTGCACTGCAATGCGGAATGCAGTGCAATATAGTGTTCTGCAATGCACTACAGTGTAGATTTCTGAACTAGTGCATAATTCTGCACTGAATTGCAGTGCATATTTCTGCACTGAATTGCAGTTCAGAATCATGCACAACAGTGACTAGTCATTGCTCCTAAATCTTTATTTAGTTTATGGAGGAATTTTGTTAGATTTTCCAAGCTTAATATCACTTGTGAATGAGTTCAAATAATGAGAGACCTACATAGGCTTGGTAAACTAACCTTCAAAATCATTTTCAATCCAAAATTTTAAGCATATTAGATTAAGACCAACCTGTTTGAATTTGTACACCCCGTCATGCTTTTCTCCTATTCTAACGTGGGAGAAAACTCAACATCTCTAGTCCTTAATAACATGTGATTTTGGGTATGCTAACTTTCAAATAAGAAGCAACAGACAAAAAAAGATGTGTTTTTGGTTATGAATGGAGTACTGTTATGGTATGTATGATATAGTCTAACTTGATTATCAAATGAATAAATAGAATTAAAACTTCCAAATGTAATAAAAAAACACTCATAAATTAGTAGTGAACGACATATATAGAAAGAAAAGGCATGAAGGTATTAACACAAATGATCTAAAGTTAAAAGTGAATAACTCATCATCTTCGCCATGCGTATTAAATCATAGGAAAATGTTGAACATACGGAAAGCATATTATAGATAGCATGATGCTTTAAAAGAAAGTATGGATGATTTCCTAACTTATCCTTTCAATTTAACTTGCACTGACTCATAAATTTTTTCTCTTATTCAAGATGTAAAAAAGAATATCTCAAGAATTGTATATCATGTTATCCTCTTCTCTAGCATACACTCAATCCTGACTAATTGAAAAATTGGAATCCAAACAGCTGAAATTGAGAAACGGGTATGTGAATCCACGGTGTTCGGAAATAGGTATGTGAATTATCGTTTTGGTGGTAAAAATAAAAACTTACCAAATGAGTTCATTCTAAAGGCCGCCGCCCTGCTTTGTACGGTGGTGTAAGGTGTCGTTGAAGCCGGTAGTGACGCCATAGTGGTTGCCCTCCAAATTCATGATCTCCATGATCCAGTCACTGCTGGCCTTCACTTTGACGCGCTTGACGGGTAGCCGTAATGGTTATTGCCAGAGAGAACTTCAACAAATTCAACCCTGAACGAGGAAAAGATTAAATAATTTGAGTTCAATTGCAATTTAACCTTGCCGGGAACGATTTTGTTTTTAATCATGCCATCTCACTCTTGGAGCAATACCTAAGTTAGTAGGGAGGTGGTGGGACTTTTTGCTTCAGGGAATATAAATGAATTTTCTATAAAATAATTTATAATAATAAAAAAGAGCTACATCAGAATGAATTTATCATGAGAGCAAGGTTCATGATCCCACATGCGAGCGGGATAGCACAAAAGGGTGAAGTAAGCTCGAACCCATTCCATAGGGCTGTAACTAATCTTTAAAGAATGATGTATATACCTTAGAATAAATATATACAGTCAAAACAAAAAATTGAGCATGCTACCTAAACATAGATGAATAATAAAAAAGACAAAATTCTTTAAAACTAAAAATTATTATGACTTAAAGTTAAACAACAATAAAGACTTTAAAATTTAAATGATTGAGTCATTTATCAAGTAGATCAAAATTTTCTGGACATATAGAAGGTTTATGTGGGATCAACAAACATGCCTAGCTTTTATACCAAAACTGCCTTTAAATGCTGCTTGTTGAGCTGTGATCCATGTATTCCAAATTAATCTAGCTCTTCACCCCCAGACTTAAAATAATAATAGGCATTCACATGCATCAATGCATGACAATTAGACATGAGAATATGAGAAAGTTGGTTCAGCAGGACTGTTAATCTGGATGAAGCCATTTTGGTTATGATAATTCTCATAATCATAACCAATGACATGAATACAACAAAAAGTCAAAAATATATCATAAAGATTATGGTTAAGAAGGGCCTATATGCCATCATTGCAAATAAAAAAACCAAACAAAATCCGAAACATAAAGTTAACTCACTAACAAATTTTTCTTCAGCCCAACTTGGTTACCCAAGACTTAGGCTCTGTTTGGGGGGACTTATTTTCACCGGTCAAGCGGTTATGACCGCATGAACCTGACCTTAATTAAGGTCCGGTTCATGCGGTCGTAACCGCTTGACCGGTGAAAATAAGTCCCCCCAAACGGAGCCTTAGATCCATAGAATACAACAAAAACAACAACAGAACCCATATAGTCCCCAATCACTTAGATCCATAGAATACATCAAGAAAATATACATCAGAATATGTTAGCAGGAGTCTAATATAAATGGTATTTTTTAGTTCGTCAGAGAAGTCACCTCAGAAAGGCACATCCATTCAATCCAAAACATTATGCAGGACAAAGAACTCAGTAAAATAATTGAAATGGTTGCTTTCTTTTAAATTCTTCGATAGAAATTTTGAGCACTGACCTTTCATGCACGAATCTTGCTAAGAAGCTCCTTGATTGATTTTTGTGGTGTAGTTGCCTCTGATATTACTTCCATCACCTTATAGACTGAGAGCTTTGTATTTTGTACGATGACTGCAATGTGTTATGTGATCTGCGCATGACAATTATAACATTTGAAGTTACTTGAAAAAGTGGTAGGATGGACTGGCGGCGGCTACGGAGGATGAAACGCTGGTGAGCTGGAGAGAGTAGTGGTAGGAAGGAACAATTTCAAACAATATGTAATCAATCAAAGCTAAATAGATTAATACTAAATAAAATCTACTTATGTGAAATAACACAATGAGATACTATGTTTAAAAACGTTTTAATCAGTCAGTGTAATCAAAGAGCATAATATGACATGACTTGGAAAAAGTATTTTCAGCACCCCAACTACTGCAGCTATCTTTGGTGAAATACCAATCTGCGACAAAAACTGAACGTTCAGTGCACAATTCAAGACAGTGATGTCCAATATATCAGCTCTCACTATTGTGAAATGGAGCAACTGCCATGGCCCCCATCATCCTTGATTGTTGGGTTACTTCGGCTATTGACCGAAGTTGAAGTTTGGAAGTCCATGTCATTGCTTATCTCTTTTTTATCCTAAAACTACTAATCTAATAATCTCTGGTGGTTTGGTTCAGTGGCAGGTAAAGAATAATTTACGTGATTCATTTTTTTATTACCTTTTTATATGAAGTTTATAATTGAATAGAAGCGTGAATCCTTTTTGGGGAGAAATTTTTCAAAAAAAATTCAAAGTTCTGTTTTTGGACCTCAATCATTACTGACTATTTCATTTTATTGAGAAATCGAAGTAGACATGGAGTCAGGAACCAAGTCAGAAAACCTAAAGATGTATGTGTTAAGATGAAGAAGAAGCGGTTTGTAAGTGCATAATGGGAGAAGTATCTGATTGAAAATGCAGAGTCGTTCACCGATGAGTCGATCGGTGAAGGGCTGAAGGATCAGTGAGAAGGTGGCTGTGGGGAGGCTATATTCCTGCGGAATAAGTGGCGAATCAGAGGGGCGACGTGATCGAATGGAGGAAGCTTACCAAGGAGTCCTTTGATGTAGGATCAGAGAAGAGGCCGATGCTTTGGTGTTGATGTCCAACGTCAGCGATGCAGAGGTCCTGTGCGCCGAAATGCCGTGTCGTGGAGGAGCGGAAGAGAAAGTGGAGTGCGCGCCTCCTTTGTAGCCTTAATTTCGCGAGGGAGGAGGATGGCGAAGGTGAAATGCGTGAATGAAGGATTTTGAACTCTTCCGATGGAGAGAACATCGGACGTGCACTATTTTCCGGAGCTTGATCGAATGGCTGGAAATGATTCTATGGGTCACTAAATACTTTAGTCAATTTTACTTCGTAACAAAATTTATATTTCATCACTAATGATATGTTTTTAGTGACCAAAAATATATTTCGTCATTGAAGACATGTCTTTAGTGATGAACTATATTTCGTCACTAAAGAGGTGTCTTTAGTGACAAAATATATTCTGTCACTAAGTTTTCGTCACTAAAGATCAGTTTTCTTGTAGTAGCTTCCACAATTTGGTCGGCGCACCCTCTTGGCAACCATTTTCGTCAGCTGCTTCGGCGTCCGCTTCGTCCGGGATCACCCGTAGTGGATTCATGCGGCTTTAACCCCACTTCAGGTGCATCCGGCATCTGGATCGGAGTCCTGACAGCTGGAGATTTGGAGGGCAGACCGCCCGCTGGCTGCTTCTTCGCTGATGTTGGGGGTCTTACTCGGCCTCTTTGGCATATTGCAGCCTCTAATTTAGCCCCTTTGGCACATTGCACCCTCAAATTTGAATTTTGGCACTTTGCATTCTTGAAATACATTAAGAGAGCACATTGCACCCTCAATTAATTTCACTATTATATTCTTATTTATTAAATCATTTAATTGAAACAATGATGGGTATTTTGGCCGCGGTTACAAAACATTTAATAAATTGTTTTGGCTGAATTCAATGATCATTCTGCGCTATTTGCAGACCAAATAAATTTTCAAAAAAATTTGACTATTCTACGCTATTTGCAGACCACATAATGCTCCACAGGTTCGTCCGAATAGAAGTTTTTAGAGGTTCATTTTTAGGATAATTTGGGTCTTTTTTAATCTAGAAGTCATGCTCCGAGAGATTCATTTTGAGGATATTGTGTTTTGATGTTTTCTTATAAAATATTCGAGATATGATTTTGTAAATATGAAGTATAAAAAATAAGCAGAATTTTCATCTCTCGCGCTCTCTTATACACAAATTGAGTAGTGCACCCGATACATTAGATTTTATCAAAGCAATTAGCAATAATAATGTTTTCAATGAATAGTTTTACATTCTTTTCAAAAACACAGAATTTTGAAAATGAAATCCAATCATCTTTTGTAGCAAATAACACGGTCTTTTACAATAACATCATCATCATCATCATCTGTAGCAATCCAATCTATCAGTTGATGTCTTCAAAACCTGCAAATAACACATAAAATTATTATGGAAGTAATTTTAAAAAAGCTAACCCTAACCCCTAACCCCTAACCCCTAACCCCCTAACCCCTAACCCCCTAACCCCCTAACCCCCTAACCCCCCTAAACCCCCTAAACCCCTAACCCCCTAACCCCCTAACCCCTAAAACCCTAAAACCCTAAACCCTAAACCCTAAAAACCCTAAACCCTAAACCCTAAACCCCCAAAACCATAAGAACCATAAACCCTAAACCCCCAAAACCATAGGAATTCAACATAACATTCTAACCTGAAGTAAATGTTGGAAATGATGAATCTGATGGTTCACTATATCATCATCACTATATGATTCTAATATCTATCTCGTCTTGTTCGTTCCTTCTACCATGCAAATTTGGCCATCCAGGCTTTTTTATCAAAACTCTACAAAATCTATACAAAGAACACATATACAAGAAGAGGATAGCTACACCAATATTATAAATGACTTGGATTCACTTTTTTTGGATAGCTAGCAGATTTTTATGGTTTAATCTCAATAAGGCAATCAAAAAAGGCTATGATACGAGTTATGATTGCTACACTAATACTTAAATGACTTACATTTACTTTTTTGGTGGTATTCATAAAGATTGTTTAACAAATAAGGAGCTCTTTATTCTTAAAATAACCTATTAAAGTTCAAACATATTGATGGGGTTGGACTTAATTTTAGGAAAACAAAGCAGCGTATAGGAAGGTCGCCCCCGCAAGTAAAGCTCCGCACCGCACGCGGAGGCAACTACATCTGATCTCCCTATGTTTTTTTTCCCTAAAAGTGGTATTAAAGATGATGAATTGGATGAATATTACTGCGGTTCAAATGTGAAAAATCCAGAGTACAGTGGCTTACCAGGTTACTATACAAAAGTTAAAAAAAATGTCAAAATCTTGAAAACAATGGCTTCAAGCAGTAAATAGGGTGCTTGTTATCAGCACTACAGTTTTGGATATCCGCACTTTTTTTGTATGAGTTATTACACGCCTTTTGGAAATACGTCTTGTACATACATTTTTAGGAAAAGTGATCAACACAAAAGTTGTAGATCTCTTTCGTGTTGAACACTTTTCCTAAAAATGCACGCACAAGATGTATTGCCGCCCTGATTGAAATATGTGCGTAACTATAGTGAATTTTTGGAAATACGCCTTGTACATGCATTTTTAGGAAAAATGTTCAACACAAAAGTTGTAGATCTCATCAAGTTCTACAACTTTCGTGTTGAACATTTTTCCTAAAAATGCTTGTACAAGGCGTATTTTCAAAAGGCGCGTAATAACTCATACAAAAAAAGTGCGGATATCCAAAACTGTCATCAAAATGTTCAATCATTCCTCAAATAATGTTCAATCATTACTCAAATACTGAGTAATGCGATTAAGAAAATAATTTATTCAAATCCAATGGCTGATTCTAAATTAATAAGGGTGCTATAATTAGCTAATCTGTTTCTTTTTTTAGCAAACCAAAGAAAATGATTTATTCATTATTTGAAATACCTAAAATTTAATATTAGTAAACCCAAAACCTAACAACTGAAAGTTAAGAGCAGGGTATCATCACCTAAGCATTGAGCCTGGAAAGTAGCTCTCTTCGACTAGCATCATGGAATCCTTGTGCATCAGAGCATGAATTGGACAAGGTAGTCCTCATCGGTGAGGCCGCAATTCTGCAAGCGCAGTTACATACATGCCTGTATATCGAGGGTTTGGCCATTGTAAATACTTTCTGTTTACCAAATTCATCGCATACCACAGTAAGCTCTCTGAGAAATATTTCAGAAGATCAGAGAAGACTACTACCGATTTGTAGCTAATCACTTACCTTCACAACCATGCTATTTGGTGTAATTGCGTTTGGAAGTGAAGATTTGGGGGGTTTAAGCAGCAGGTCAACTCCACATATCTTTCTCCCCCCATGGCCTGAAGAAATTGAGAAAAGCGGCATCCAAGAAAGGAGACACATTTGCTCCGAAGTAGGCGAGCTGGTGGTCATGGTTTCAGGGATGGATCCGTACTCCGTAGCTGTGCATGAGCTTGACTGGAGCAACGGCCTGCTGCACCGTCTCTTCCCTGGCTAAGAGGCATTGCTCTCGCCTTCTCTCTTTCGGCAGTTAGTTTGCTAATATAAAATTTTAGGTATTTCAAATAATGAATAAATAAATTTGATTTTTTTTTTAATTTACTATAAGCCAAAAAGGCAATAATACCTGTTTAGAGCCAGGCAATGGGCTACAGCAGTAATGCTTAGATTACATGGCAGAAGTAAAGTGTAAAGCTGCCAAATATACACCAACTCATAATTGGCGCCCCTTTTGGCCTTTCTAAACTTAGAAACACAGCCATGAGTGAAACCAAAGCAGAAGCATAGAGACCTATCTTCTTCTTCATCAGCATAATCGGACATACAACTGATATAATGAGTTTCAAGACTCTGTGCAGGCTGGAGTTTGTGAAGATGGGTGAATTATATAGAAGCAAGAAGGGTGACCAATAAGCTAATACACTATATCATGGACAAGTGCACTAGGAGTGCTTCAGCGCGGCACGGGCAGTCTTTCTTCAAAGATTTTTCCCAGCTGCGAGTACAGAAGCTGCTGCTCTTCCAGGCTGAGGTTTCTCAAAATCTGCAAAGCCATTTAGAGAGATCGATTTCCAATAAAAACTTCTGATAAACCAAAAAAGAGGAAAATGAGCAACAGAAAATAGAAGCCGAACCTGGTTCCCATTCACTTCGATTGAAAGGTTTTGAGACATGACGAAGGATTGGTAGTATATGTATGCAAACAGAGCCATGACAATCTAACAATGGAAAACATAAACAAAATTCCATGCAGCTAAGTAGAATTAAAACTTCAAAACTGTATAAACTCAACAGAAGGAAAAAAAAACAAATAATTATATACTAAGTATGAAATCTTCAAGTCTGTTATTTTTCTTTATTTGGAAATCTTGAAGCCTGTTATTTTTTTAGAATAAATAATTATACTTAGTACACATAAAAATAATTTTTTTATTAATAAGATATGAAAATTCGATATTTTAAAATATCCCTGACATATGTCGCCGACTTCTAATATCCGACATTTAAAAACTCAATCCGACATGTCGCTGATATCCAATTTTAAAACCATGGATATGACAAGCGCAATAACCTCATTCCCATAAACAAAACGAGAACACTCAAATAGAAAAAGACCGACCCAAAAAAGCCACAGGTCCAGTACTTTGCACCAAAACTACATTGATGCGTGTGCATGAGGCGTCAAACTCCACAACAAATAGTCGTGTAAAGTCTAGCATTGTGAGTACTGATGCCTCAATCAAAGCATGTTAACGGCCGACAAAAGTCTCTGCAGCCTCAAAAATGGATTTGAACGTTATGTAAGAGGTTTTCTTGAAGGAAGTTGTTACGGACGCGCACGCCGACTCGACGCCGTGGCGGGTCTACACGCGGAGGAAGACGACGACGGGCGGGTCCGTCTGGAGGAGGAGAGGCCGAAGACGCGCCGTCGGGATGATTATTGTTAATTGCTTTCTGTTATTTCATATTATGTTGTGTACACTTTTCTATTAGCATCGTACTTTCGCTATGCGCACCCCGAGCCTATAAGGGGTGGCGTTGTACTCCTTTTTGTGGATCTTTGGATGAATGAAATTTAGGGCTGCTCCCTAAGCTTTTCTTCTCTACCCTAATCCCTCTCTTCTTCCTCACCGCTGCCGGCCCTCCCCCTTGCCAGATTCCTCTCCAGGATCGTATCAATTTGGTCCGACCTGCCTCACCGCCCGCCATCTTGTCGTCGGTGTTCAATATCGCGCATCGTCGACTTCCCTCGCGTCCCGATTCCGCCTGCGTACGTGATATGCATCCCGATCCGAACATCTCCTAGCATCGGACCGCCGATTCCGCTTCCTTCCGCGCCAACGTCCGACGACCCGCGGATTCCAATGCTTGTGCGACAGCCGATCGACAGTTTCCTCCCTACCAGTTGCAGGAAAGCAGCCGAACCGCCGATCCCCGTCCGCCTCCGCTCTGCCGTTTCGCTCCAAAAGCGACCCTCCCTCCTCCAATGGCTCTCAATCTTCGCTCCTCCGGTGAACCCACTCCGGACTCCACCGCCGATGCCCTTAGCCGTCGCATGGAGGCTCGAGAGCAACTAGTCGCCTCCATGCACGCCTTCCTCCTCGCCCTTCACTCCAAGATTGACTCCATCCAGGAGCCCGCCATCACCGTTTCCGCCGCGTCCGGCTCCGGTTTGCCCGCAGACGACGACTCTCTCCTCGGCACCGGGCCGCCGCCCATTTCAGCCGGGGCCACTCCTCCGCCCATTCCGGTCCGGCCACCCTCCTCTCCCTTGATATTCCATATTTTGCCGGCGTTGACCCGATGGGGTGGATCATCAAGGCGGAGCAATATTTCGACCTCAACTACACACCAGAGCACGATAAGGTGTCTAGGATGTGGTTGGCCTGGACGGCTCGGCCCTCCACTGGGCTCGGTGGCTCCGTCAATCCAACCCGTGCCTCTCCTGGTCCGAGCTCAAACAGAGATGACTCGTCGGTACGAGACCCGCTACTCTGCCTCTTCCGCTATCGAGCGACTATGCAGCATCAGCCAGACAGCCGGCATGGACGACTACATTGTCGAGTTCTTAGCCTTGGTCACCCATGTCCCCGGCTTGCCACCTGACCATTACCTGGGCTTCTTCATGTAGGGGTTATTGCCCCATATCCTCTCCCGGTTCCGCACGCACCATCCCTGCACGATCTCAGACGCCTATGACATGGCGCGTCTGGTGGAGGCCGACCTCGCCCCCAGGGCGCCTGCGCCTGCAGCTAGTCACCTCGGCCGCCCTAGCTGCCACCTCCTTCGACAGACCCGCAGCGGCCACTCACTAGGGGAGACCGACCTAGCCGACCGGCGGTTCCCCAGCGCATCTCCAACAATACCTACAACAAATGTCGTAGCAAGGGCCTATGTTTCCGGTGGCACCAGCCCTACTCTCCTACGCATGTGTGCTCCATCAAGGAGTTCAACGCCATCATCGGCGACTTCGACCTGGAGGTCACCTTGGAGGACTTCGAGGCCCTTGAGCTATCCGAGGGTGACGGCGCGGTGGACACCGCCTCGCCTACTTTTCACCGCTTGGAGCTGCCCTGTTTCTCGGTGGGCGGTATTTCGGGACCTCAGAACATGAAGTTGGCAGGCACGTTGCGTGATTGTTCCATTGTGGTCATGGTGGACAGTGGTGCGAGCCACAACTTCCTCTCGGCCCAATTGGCGCACCAGCTTCACCTTACCTTGGTTCCCTCTCCTGACTTCACAGTCTGTCTGGGCGATGGGCGTCGTCAGCCGACCCACAGGTGTTGCACCGCTCTCTCCCTAACGGTGGGGTCCTGCCCGGTAACCGCAGACTTCTACGCCTTCGGCCTCGACGGTATTGACGTCATTCTAGGAGTGGCTTGGCTCCGCACGCTGGGCGAAGTGCGGGTCAACTGGGAGAGTATGACTATGTAGTTCCTCCAAGAAGGCCAGACATGCTGCGTGGTGGGCGACTCCGCTCTGCTTCGCTCCCCGGTCTCCGCCCGTGCGATTCAGTGGATTGTCGACGTCGACTTTTCCGCATGGCTTTGGCCGCTCTCTGCTCCGGCACCGCCGCCTCCTTCACACTCTGCCAACCTTTAGGCATTACTCACCGAGTTCGACGACATCTTTGCGGCCCCAACCGGCCTCCCTCCGGCTCGCCCGACGGATCACGCCATTCCCCTCTAGCCCGGTGCTGCGGCGGTGTCGGTACGCCCTTGCCGCTACAGCCATGTGCAGAAGGACGAGATCGAGCGCCTAGTCCGTGATATGTTGATGGGGGGCCTCATCCGCCCCAGTGCGAGCCCCTTCTCCAGCCCGGTCCTCCTGGTCCGGAAGAAGGACGGTAGCTGGCGGTTTTGCGTGGACTACCGGGAGCTCAACAAGGCCACGATTCCGTGCAGGTACCCGATCCCAGTTATTCAGGAGCTTCTGGATGAGCTCCACGTCGCCAGATTCTTTACCAAGTTGTGGACCTCCGAGTAGGCTATCACAAGATCCGGGTACGGCCCGAGGACATCGCCAAGACCGCCTTTCGGATGCACGACAACCACTACGAGTTCTTGGTCAGGCTCTTCGGCCTGACCAACGCACCGACCACCTTCCAGGCGACGATGAACGACATTTTCCGAGCGGTACTTCGTCGACACGTTCTAGTTTTTTTATGACATTTTAGTGTACAGTTCTTCCTGACAAGATCACCTTCAGCACGTCTGCCTCACTCTGACTACCATCCGACGCCATCACCTCAAGCTCCACCCGAAGAAGTGTTCCTTTGGGGCGTCAGAAGTGAGCTACCTCGGCCACACCATCTCGGCCAGAGGGGGTAGCCATGGAGGAGGAGAAGATTGCGGCGGTCCTTCATTGGCCGACTCCTACATCCCTGCGGGACGTCCGGGGATTCCTCGGCTTGACGGGATACTACCGCCGCTTCATCCAAGGGTGCGGGGCTCTAGCTCGACTACTCACGCAGCTCCTGAAGAAGTCGGAGGAGAGCCCTTTTCAGTGGACGACCGCGGTCGCTGCAGCCTTTGCCGCCCTTCAGCAAGCCCTAGTCCGCGAGCTGCTGGCCATGCCACACTTCTCTCTGCCGTTCCTAGTGGAGTGTGACGCATCGGGCTCCGAAGTGGGAGCCGTCCTCATGCAGGCCGGATGGCCGATAACCTATTTCAGCCGTGCTTTCTCCAGCACCGTCCGCAGCCGCTCCGCATATGAGAACGAGCTCATGAGCCTCGTTCTCGCCGTTCAACATTGGCGCTCATATCTGCTGGGCCGCCCCTTCGTGGTCCGCACCGACCACCACAACCTCCGCTACCTCCTCCAGCAGAAGATCGCAACGCCCGCCCAGCAGGTGTGGGTGACCACAGCCTCTGCTCATCGTGGACGCCACCGCCCATCCACCATACTCGCTTGTAGGGGGCCGCATGTTCTTCAAGGGCCGCCTTGCTCTAGCGCCATCGTCACCGAGCATTCCCCACCTCCTCGCCGAGTTTCACGCATCGCCCTCTGGAGGGCACGTCAGGGCCTTCCGTACCTACCGCCGCTTAGCGGCCTCACTCTACTGGCTCCACATGTTCCGACAGGTCAAGGCATTCGTGGCCGCCTGTCTGGTCTGCCAGAAGGCCAAGTGCGAGGTAGCGTTTCCAGCCGGCCTCCTTCAGCCTCTTCCCATTCCGGATCGCGTTTGGGAGGACGTGACCATGAACTTCATTACTCGGCTACCGCGCTCCCAGGGATTCGACTGCATCTTGGTCGTGCTGAACACATTGTCCAAATACGCCCATTTTATTCCCCTTCGTCACCCGTACATCGCCGTCACAGTCGCGGACAGCTTCATCAGCGGTGTCGTGCGCCTTCATGGGTTTCCTCGATCGATCGTGAGCGATCGTGACCTGCTTTTCTTGAGCACCTTTTGGACCACACTTTTCCGACTACATGGCACTCGCCTCCGCATGAGCACTGCTTATCACCCATAGACGGATGGCCAGTCCGAGGTCCTCAACGGCTGCATGGAGACGTACCTTCGTTGTTTTGTGGGGGGAGCAGCCCCGCGGATGGGCCAAGTGGCTCTGTTGGGACGAGTACTCCTACAACACCGCCTACCACCACGCAGCAGGTACCACCCCGTTCGAGGCTGTCTATGGCCGGACGCCGCCCACCATTCTTCGTCATCTGCCGGGACAGTGCCAGGTCGAGAGTTTGCCTACCGCCCCGCAGGACCGTGACACCATCCTGGACCACCTGAAGCATCACCTCGTACGGGCCCAACAAAAGATGTCTTCCTTTGCGAACAGGAAGCGGCGCGACCTCTCCTTTCAGGTGGGGGAGAAGGTGTTCATCAAATTGCACCCCTATCGCCGGCTGTTTGTGGCCCGCAGGGCCTTCCCAAAGCTAGTTCCCCATTTTTTTGGCCCATTTGAGATACTGGCATGTATCGGTGCGGTCGCCTACCGCCTCCGCCGTATAATGGGCAACCACGCCACCACAGATCACATTCCGACCGACGTCGATCTCGTCGGTGAGGCACCGTATTACCCGGCCAAGATACTCGACCACCGAGACTCAGATGTTACATGGCTCCCTCGGGATGACTTCCTCCGCCAGTTTGCTGACTACTGTATTGAGTACAAGGCACATTTTCCAGATGGTGGTATTGTTACGGGCGCGCAAGTAGACGAAACGCCGTGGCGAGTCTACACACGAAGGAAGACGACGACGGGTCCGTCTGGAGGAGGAGAGACTGAAGACGCGCCACCAGGATGATTAATGTTAATTGCTTTCTGTTATTTTATATTATGTTGTGTACACTTTTCTATTAGCATCGTACTTTCGCTATCCGCACCCCGCGCCTATAAGGGGTGTTGTTGTACTCCTTTTTGTGGATCTTTGGATGAATGAAATTTAGGGTTGCTCCTTAAGATTTTCTTCTCTACCCTAATCCCTCTCTTCTTCCTCACCACTGCCGACCCTCCCCTGTCGGATTCCTCTCCCGGATCATATCAGAAGTAATTTGTGGTGCAAGCTCAATGTGATCCTAAGTTATTAAAGACGCAAGGCGCACCAAAGCGCAAACGTTGCCCTCATAGCTTCATGGTCTAAGGTCCTGATATTCCACCTGCATAAGAGAACGAAACATCCAAATAGTGCAAAAAACATGTTGCAAGGTAAGTAGAGGTGCCCCTCCACTTTAAGGCTTCAAAGTTCACCATGATTACTTCCTCCTTGTCATCTCCAAATGATTGCTCACAACTACTTCATCGGGCAATCATGATTGGGTGAATAAATTTGTTTGCAAACAGAGCCCCTTGCTTAGCATATCATTGCAATCATGGTTAGTGAGGCAATGTGTAAATGGAGGGCGCGGTGGACGTGCTGGAATGGAGGCTTTGTGGGATGGAGAGGATAGTGGACAGTGGTCAGTTTGTGGGATGGTGATTTGGAGATTGGTGAAGATCGGTATGGTTGGCGCGGGGTGTACAACGAAGATCTTGGACTGGGGAGGGAATAGTAATTGTTCTTAATAGAGAAGCCCGCTTCAATAAATGTGCAATCTCTGTGACATTGGTGATAATATGCACGAGTCCTTGCATAAAAAATCCCAAATAATGGTCAGGTAGGAGCTCCAACACATGATAGACAAGTTTGAAGAACCCATTAATGTAGCTATTGCGTAAGCAGGTCTGGCGGACACCGCAAAAATGCTCCACTAAATTGCGAGAGTACGATGATCATAGAGCCTGATGAGCGTCTGTTTGAGAAATAACCACGCGAGTCTCATAGTCATTTGTCAAAGCTAATAAAGTCCATTATGAAGTGTATGATTGGGACTTTTGCACATCTGAAATCTAATGTAAGTTAAAAAAAATCCATTCAACGATATATCATATAGGATCAAATGATTTGAAATAGGACACTTCCAAGCAATGACGAGCACATGCGCTAGAATTGGTACTGGAAGAGTAATTGATGCCAAGTTAGCTGAGACTCTTAGAAGAGACGATGGTTCGTTGTTCGAGAGAGGTGAACTTGGAACAAAAATGTCATTGTGTCATTCAACGAAGCTTACAAGAAGGTTACTCGGAGTCTAGAAAAAGGAAGGTTACTCGGAGCCTAGAAAAAAGGAAGGTTACTCGTGCAGACAACCAACTCCTCTTCGATAGAAAGGAATAGTCAAACCAACCCAGCTAGCTGTTCAATCCATCGATCGTATCGATCGGCAAACCAGATACGAATGACCATGGTCACAACCTTACAAATATCATAAGTTTACTACGCTCGGATGTGTGTTTTGAATAAACAACATCTCCTCGTGGACCTCTAACCAATTGGTTATGGTATTCTCCATGACTTTGATGTGTATCGGTCATCGACCGTGTTACATGGCAAATCATTCTATCAGTGATGTGATCAAGTCGAGGAATACCGTCACCAAAATCCTACAATGTAGGAAAATGTTCAACAACAAAAAATCATTTTAAAAAATTCTAACTAGTTTCTACCATTTTAATCTATAATCAAAAACAAAAGACCTTTGGTGTGAAAGCCCTTTTGAAACCACTAGCAAAGATTACTCCAAATGGTGCAATAATAAATGCGAACAAACCAAGGACTACAGCATGCCACTGCACAGGCATAATTGGTATTTCATTCCATGGAAACTGCAGGTAAAAATAGAGAAAAATTTATAAATTAAATGCTTTAATTAATGCAAAAAACCGTGGTATTACAGACAAAGAATATGCACAAGAAGAAATTATACCGACAGTTGATGAAAGAGAACTCCAAAGGAAAATAGAAGAGTCTATCAAAGGATTGAATGGAGAGGACCACAAAATTGTCAATGCTACTTCTAACGCCTTCCTATTCAATTATGATGGTGATATCATCAACCTTACATGTTACGACGAGTAAGGAGATTGACAACAACATCTTGACTCATGTTATCTAACGAAAGAATTACTTCACATCTTACACTCCTGACGATGTGAAAACTTTAAAGATAGAGAATAGTGATGTATTCAGAGTTCTTGATAATGATGAGAACTACTCAGAGACTACGAACCATATAACTCTAGTTTTGAAAAACAGAGCATGGTCCAGAACTCTAGATATCAAATTTAATTTAATGTCGACAAGTAGATTTGATGATGATGGATTCTGCAACTACTTTGGGAATGTCTAGTGGAAGCTTGTGACTCCATGTTTGGCAAAGGGTAAGAAATGGTGGTTCTAAAATTTGATGCATGCTAATCTCTTAAAGGACATTGTAAATGCAATATAGAATAATGTCGTTGAGTTGGGGGTAAGACGCATGTGCACATGAGCGAGAAAGGGATGATATTGTAATCAAAGAATCACCTATTATTTTAGGCTCAGGACACACAATTGAAGTACTCTAACTGTTTCGATAGTAAGGCATACAATAGTGTAGTTTGTCATACTCATTGACAGCGACTCTATGAGGTTGTGAGTTTATACTATAAAGTCCAATTATCAAGTGATAGATATGTTCAAACAATTTCAGACCTCGGTCAAGAGACAAGGTGAGAATAAAGTGATGTGTGACAAGATAGGCAATAGGGTGAGTACACAGGTTCGTCTTCCACATACTACTTCAAACAGGATATTTGGCATTGGAAGATGTCACCAAAGACGCCTCAGTTGAACGATTTAGCTAAGAAGATGAATCATACAATAATGAAAAGATAGATAAGTGCTCTCTCACACGAGTTTGCCAATGTCATTCTAATGCGAGGCTTTGAGTCCTGTGATTCACGTACTGAATCTCTAACATGTTTTACTTTACAATTTAATGTGATTGAAAGGTTTTGAATTGGTAGATATGTGTCTTATGATCACCTGTAAGTCTTTGGATCAGGGCCTATGTACATCACTAAAGATGAGATATCTAAGTTGAATGAGAAGAACAAACAATATCTTCGTCGGCTATTGCACAGAACAAGTTTGGTTGCAGGGTGTATGATCTGATTCTAAAAGAGCTTGTCATAAGCTGTGGTTTTGTGTCGGTTAGAATCATACACCACGTATATTGAGAGAGTAAAGGTTTTTCCACGGTACAGTCATGGTGAGATTGACTTAAACCCAGTACATAAGACAATGCCTGAGAGAGTACATTTTTTACAACTATCTATTTGCAGGGTAGGAGAATGCACAATTGACTAAACAAGTCACTCCTCTTGAAATACTAACACACAGCTCCACTTAGATGATCTGCTTAAGAGTTGGGGAAAGCACTCTTCCATTAGATATCCAATGATGGGCTTTGCGTTTTGACAATGACAGGGGAAAGCCTGAGTTTTTTTAAGAAGCTATTGCAGATGAGAAGGGGGAGAAGTAGATAGATGCGATGAAACATGAGATGAATTCCAATATGACAATGATATTTTTAGCCTTTGAAGAACCAATGGTGAATCAAGATGAATGGAGTTCGATTCATACGTTCAAATTTGGTTGAGCAGATGGACGTGATAATTGTGTTTCTTCATGTTGACCTTAAGAATGAGATCTACATGGAGCAGGCATACGAGTTCAGGGTAAAGAGATTGTCTGCAAGCTGAAGAAAAGTCTCTATGGTCTGAAACATGCACTCAAACAATGATACAAGTTAGAGCAAGTGATGGAAGAGCAAGGATACTAGAAGGCTACTTCCGACCATTGTGTATTTGTGTAGAGATCCTCATATGACAATTTTTATCATCCATTTGCTCTATGTAGAATGTTTATTATTGGGAAGAACAATTCTAGAATAAGCTACTTGAAGAAACTGTTGTCAACCTTTGCAATAAAGAACTTGGACCAACAAAGAAAACATTGAGATAAGAATAACACAGATAAAGATAGAAGACAATTTTCTTTATTCACGAGTTCATTGAGAAGGTTCCAAGAGATCTAAAAAATTACAAGGCAAAAGTGATTAGCTCACCTTTGGCTGCACTTTAAGCTGAGCTTGAAGTAATGCCATTCTCCTAATCGAGGGAAGGAAGTATGAGGAGAGTTCTTTTCAATTGAGGACAGCATGACGCATGTCACGGTTTGTACTAGGCTATAAATAGCCCATGCGGTTCATACTATTAGCCACTGCTTACCTAAAATGGGAGAGCTCGTTAGAAGACAGTAAAATGGATTATAAGATGCCTTCGTGGCACTTTTAATTTGAATCTTGCATTTGCTTGCACAAGACAGCACCACTAGTGCATTATACATATACCTTGGCAAGAATTTTGTATTTCATACAAGGTCAACGCATATTGACATATATCATTGAATCAGAGATATAATAAAGACCTAGTTATTGGAACTACGAAAGGTTTCACACCAATCAGAATGACTCAAATATACCCATCAAGGGATTACCAAGGGAGAAGCTCGAGCCTTGTCGTTCGATCGTAGGACAGGATGTGTCCTTATAAAAAAGGGAGAATTGTTGGGTCCTTTCCTAATGTATAAAATGGGAGTTATTGCGTTCTTTCCTTAGTGCAGATTAGTTACTGTGATTTTTCATAATGTATAAAATGGGAGTTTGAGACAAACACTGACGCACATCCGCTGTGAGAAAGAGTAGGAAGAGTTCTAAGGGTGAACCCCATATTGAAGAAGTTAATTATGTGCATCCTCTCCTACTTGCTTTCTTTGTTTGCGCCTTCGGATCTCTTCAATTTGGTTGAAATAGTACTTAGCCTATTCTCAAATCACAAATCTTATTGTTCTTGTTGAAATAGCCCATGTATTTGGCCCATTTAGTGGCCCATTTACTCCTCTTCTATTTTCTCTTTAGTCCCACATTGTGTATATGCTTTCTCTCTCTCATCTCTCTCCTATAAATATGTACTCTCCTTTTTGTATACATATAGAAAATATACAAGCTTTGGCTTTTTCTCTACATGGTATCAGAGCAATCGGTCCGATACCTGCGGTCTCATTTCTCCTGACCGCCTGCGAGGTGCAGCCATTCAGGTCGCGCGGTCTCCTCCTTTCAGACCGCGCAGTTCGCTCTTCCTCTCTGTCCGCAGCCTGCCCCGCGGACTCTGTTTGTGTACTCGCTCCTTTCTCTTCGTGGCTTCCACCGCTCCTTCCTCTTGGTTCTAGGCTCTTATATAGCATTCTCTTCCTGTCAAGTGGGCCCCGCTCATTTTTTTTTTCGCTGCGACCTCAATCTCCAGCCCGCTCGCGATTTGTCGCCTCGCGATCTGCTCTCCCCAGCCCACAGCGAGATTTCCTCCGCCGAGATCGCTGCATCGGTTTCTCGCTCTGCCGCGGTTTCCTCTGCTCACCGCGACCTCTCCGCGAGATCTCTGCTCGCCCGCGATCTCTCGTGCTCGCCAGTCGCAGCAATCTCGCAGCGATCTTGCCACGCTCTCGCAGCGACCTCTGTCTGCCGCGACCTCTTCCCTTCTCGCAGCGCAAGCGCTTCTTCCGCAAGCTCATCTCGCCAGCGCCAGCGATCTTCGCCTCTCCATCAGCGAGCTCTTCTCAACCCGCCGCGGTCTCGGAAAACCGTGCGGCCTGTTCTCCTCAGACCGCCAGCCAGGGACTGTTTCTCGCAGCGGTCTGCTCCTGCCTCCAGATCGTGGCCTCTCCTGCAAGCCGCACCAACCGCTGCCTCTTCCGGCGACCTCTCGACTTCAGCTCGCAAGATCGCCTCTCTCAGGCCGCCAGATCGCAGCTCTCAGTTCGCCGCTCTCTCTCGCACGGTCTGCCCTCCTGCGGTCTGTCTCCAGTCCAAGCGGCCTCCAGCTCGTGCGATCTCCTTCCGTCTGCCAGCTGCTGCCCGAGCTTTCCTCTGGAGATCTCGCAGGCCGCCCAAGCCCTCCTCTGCGATCTCTCAGCCCACCAACAGCGATCTCTCCTCTGCGATCTCGCAGCGGTCTCCTACTCGCTGCTCTCCCTACGGCTTCTCTAGTCGCGGTCTCCCAGCTCGCCAGTGGTCTCATTTCCATGGCTTTGTCTCCTTCCCGGACCCCAGGCTTGATTGTGTCTATTTCTGGTGGTGGCATCTCTTGCCTCCTTCATAGCTCTTCGTGGATTCTGGATTCCGGGGCCAGCCACCACATTACCTCGCAAGCACCTTCACAATACTTGGCCTCCGAACATCCTCCGTTCATTAATGTGGCAAATGGTGCTTCTACTCCTGTTGCTGGCTCTGCCGATCTCACTGTCACCCTCACTTACTCTTCGTTCAGTTCTTCATGTTCCGGGCTCCTCCTTCAATCTCTTATCTATTAGCCGTCTCACCCAAGATTTGGATTGTTGTGTCTCATTCACCTCTACTTCATGTATTGTGCAGGATCGACAGACGCGGCGTATCATTTGCAAAGGGCATCTCTCGAACAGACTCTATCTCCTCGATATCTCTCCCACCGTTCTTCTCTCCTCTATCAGCACTATTGAGTGGCACCGCCGTCTTGGTCACGCTCCTCTCCAAATACTCCGCAAAGCTCTTCCCGACGTCTCTCTCCATGAGTTTACCTGTGAGTCGTGTATCTATGCCAAACATCATCGTTCTACGTTCACCCCCCATCCCACTCGAAGTGCTGCTCCCCTTGATTTGGTTCAATCAGATATTTGGGGTCCCTACAAAATCGCCAGTGTTTTTGGATATCGTTACTTTGTTACCTTCGTTGATGACTACTCACGGGTGACGTGGTTGTACCTCCTTCGTGACCGCTCTGAGTTGTCTGGTGTTCTTCGAAACTTCATCATCGAAACTCGCAACCAATTTTCTACTACTCTTAAAACTCTTCGTACCGACAATGCCCGCGAATATACTGGTCATACAGTCACTCACTTATGTGCTGAGTTTGGGATAATTCATCAAACCTCTTGTCCATATACCCCCAACATAATCGTCACCTGCTTGAGGTCACCCGCTCTCTCATGCTCCAAATGAATGTCCCCAAACAATATTGGAATTTCGCGGTCTCTACCGCCTGCACTCTCATCAACTGCATGCCTTCTTCTCGTCTCAACTTTGCATCCCCCTTCAGTCTCCTTTTTCCTTCTACGACTCCGTTCTCCATCGCTCCTCGCGTGTTTGGCTGCGTATGCTACGCTCATCGCCTTGGTCCGTTCTCTGACAAACTCGATCCCCGTGCCACCAAATATATGTTTGTTGGTTACTCTCGGACTCAGAAGGGCTATCTCTACTTCTCTCCCCAGGATCGCAAGCTTCTTACGACTGCGGATGTTACCTTCCTTGAAGATCAACCCTATTTTTCCCAACCAGCGGACTGTCCTCTTCCGCTGCCTCCTCTTCCGCGGCCTGTTATTCCGGTTACTTCACCCCTTCCTCCGCTATCTCCAACGCCCGTCTCCTCCCCGCCCGTCTCCTCCATACCAGTTTCTCCCATCCCTCTTCTACCTCCCTCCCAGAAACCACCTATCACTCGTATGTACGCTCGTCGTCCTCTGTCCTCCGCTGCCCTACGGGAGGTGCCCTCCTCTGATGATGACTCGCGGCCTGCCGATCCGGCTTCTTCCTCTACTGCACATCCAATGGCACACTCTGTCTCTCTTCACCGCCTCTCTCCGGGTCTTCGCCAACTTGCTACTTCTCTTTCCTCCATTTCTATTCCTAACTCTGTGCAGGAGGCTCTCCGACATCCTGGCTGGCGTGCTGCCATGGAAGAAGAAATGGCCGCGTTGTGGGCAAACCAGACTTGGCAGCTGGTGGATCTTCCCCCTGGCCAGAAAACTGTTGGTTGCAAATGGGTCTTTGTCATCAAGCATGCTGCGAATGGGACTATCGACCGCTTAAAAGCTCGACTAGTGGCTCGCGGCTACACCCAGCAACAAGGGTTGGACTACGACGAAACCTTCTCTCCCGTCGCCAAACTGAACACAGTACGGGTTCTTCTCTCTGTTGCCGTGCACCGCCAATGTCCCTTACATCAACTGGATATTAAAAACGCCTTCTTAAACGGTGATCTCATTGAAACGGTGTACATGCAGCAGCCGCCCGGGTTTGAGACCACGGGGGAGTCTAGGACCCCGAAAGTCTGTCATCTTTTGCGGTCTCTCTATGGTCTCAAACAGTCTCCTCGAGCATGGTTCGACAAGCTCAGCAAGGTCCTTCGTGAAGCAGGGTTTACTCGGAGCTCGGCTGACTTCTCCCTGTTTACTCGCCACCAGGCAACAGGCACCGTTCTCCTTCTGGTCTATGTGGATGATATCATTATCACAGGCAACGACTCAAAAGGAATTCAGGCGATCAAACAACAACTCAGCTCCGTGTTCCAAACGAAAGACCTGGGGAACCTTCATTACTTCCTGGGCTTGGAAGTAGCCAGACGACCAGACGGCCTTGTTCTATCTCAGAGAAAGTATTGTCTCGATCTTCTTCATGATGCAGGCTACTCCGGCTGCAAACCCATCAATACTCCAATGGACGCAAATCACAAGATTTGTGCTCAGTCATCTGACTCTGATCTCTTGCTTCAGAACCCGGAGTACTATCGCCGACTGGTAGGAAAACTGATCTATCTGACTGTTACAAGACCAGATATCTCCTTCGCTGTCGGTATTGTCAGCCGTTACATGCACGCCCCTCGTTCCTCTCATCTTCAGGCTGTGGAACGGATTCTACGATATCTAAAAGCGGCTCCGGGTCAAGGCTTGGTATACAAGACCACATCCTCAACTCCAACACTGGTAGCATACTCTGATGCTGACTATGCCGGCTCTCTGGATGATCGTCGGTCAACCAGTGGCATCTGTACGTACTTCGGAGGACATTTGATTACCTGGCGTAGAAAGAAACAAGCAGTAGTTGCGCGCTCCTCAGCAGAGGCAGAATACAGGGCAATGGCATCTGTGGTCTCTGAACTTACATGGCTTGAAAGTCTTCTCACGGATCTTGGGGTAAAACTTCCTGCTCCTGCTCTTCTACTTTGCGACAGTCAGGCGGCTATACATATTGCCAAGAACCCAGTCTTCCACGAAAGAACCAAGCATATCGAGGTCGACTGCCACTTTATCCGGGAGAAAGTGCAAATGAAGAAAATCGAGCTAAAACATGTCCCTGGTACTGAACAAGTTGCGGATGTCCTCACAAAGGCACTGTCTAGTACCCTCTTCTATCAATGCTTATCCAAGCTTGGCGCATACGATTTGTACGCTCCAGCTTGCGGGGGAGTGTTGAAATAGCCCATGTATTTGGCCCATTTAGTGTCTCATTTACTCCTCTTCTATTTTCTCTTTAGTCCCACATTGTGTATATGATTTCTCTCTCTCATCTCTCTCCTATAAATATGTACTCTCCTTTTTGTATACATATAGAAAATATACAAGCTTTGGCTTTTTCTCTACAGTTCTTTTACCCTATGTTGATGATATGATATGTTAATTGTTAGAAAAACACTTCTAGAATTGATCAACCAAAGAAGCAGTTGAATCAACATTTTTAAGAGTTGTACCAACAAAGTAAATCAATGGGAAAAGGATAACTCATGATAGGGATGGAAAACAATGTTCTTTCTTCAAGAGAAGTACATTGAAAAATTTCTCAATAGATTTAAAATGTATTAGTCAAAAGTGATTATAGCACCCTTTGCTGCATTTTAATTTTTAATCTCAACTTGAATCGCTTCTTCTGGTCAAGAGAAGGAAGATACAAGGAGAATTCTTATGCTTCAGTTGTGGAAAGATTGGTGTATGTCATTGTTTACTAGATCATACATGACTCATGCACTCAGTACCAAGAGGAAGTAAAATAGATTAAAGATGCTTTTGCAGTACTTTTGGTATGAAGCTCACATTTAGTTGCAAGACACCTTCACTAATGAGCTATACATATGCAGATATAGTGGGAGACATTAATTCTCATAAGCCCATCCCGGCTTACATGATAATGTTTAATGGGAAAGAATATGTGCAGAAATGTGATGCACTTTCCACCATAGAGACGGCTAATCACAAGGATTAAAGCATGCAAGAAACTACTGTCGATGAAGAAATATGTAGAGAAGCTAGAATTCACACAAGATTGGTATGTGTGGCATTGTGACAGTCAGAGCATGATTCACCTTGGGAAGAATTCTGCATTTCATGTGAGGTCAAAACATTGATGTCAGGTACCACTAAATCAAAGACATTCTAAATTTCAAGTTAATGGAAGTAAACAAGGCCTGCACTGATCGAAATGATTCAAATATGCTCATCAAGGTGTTACCAAGGGAGAAGCCCAAGACTTGATATTCGATTGTGGGACTGGAAGTTATGACTTCATCAAAATAATAGGTAATTGTTTAATCCTATAATTCCCATCACAGCAGATTAGTTAGTACTCTCTATTCCTCGGGAAAAGGGAGTTGAGACGTCTCTCACAATACTGTCAAAAATAGTCCAAAAGCCACAATTATGAGAAATAGTAGAACGAGAATTATAAGTGTGGATTTTAGGTTGAAGTAAAGTTCACTATGTACAACCCTCATATTTCTCGAATCGGTGTGACCCGACCCGGACGAAGCCTAGATAGCGAAAATAGCCGAGGCGAGCCAAATAACCGCGCGAAGAGGTCACAGAGGGAGTTGGGAGAATTCCCCTCACTCATCCGGACGAGTGGGAGCAGCCCTCCCACTCGCCCCTCCCACTCGCCGGGCGAGTGGGAGTGGCCTCCCACTCGCCGCCCCCTTGGGGCGAGTGGGAGTGGCCTCCCACTCGCCGCCCCCTTTGGGCGAGTGGGAGAAGCCTCCCACTCGCCCGGTGTAGGTAGGGAGGTCAATTTGACCTCCCGTGAGGAGGGGGGGTGGACACCTCGAGTCCCACTCGCCCCCCCTCATGCGTGATCGATGGTGGTCATGGTTGGACTGCGAATAGCAGGATTTTTGCTATCCGCAGTCCATTTTTGGGAAGTCTATAAATAGACCCCCATGGGCACCTTGGGAAGGGTTGGTTACTACCCCCTCCCTCGCGTGGTCTTGTGAGCAAGCACCCCCCCTCCCTTGTCATCCTTCAGCTGACAGTGAGGTGGTTCTTAGTGCCCTCCAAGGTGCCCAGGCTCAGCATTGGCTTGGGAGGGGAAGCGCTCTAAGATCTTCCGGGTATGTGGTGGGACCTCCGCGCTGCAGCTTAAGGGGTCCATTTGTGGATTCAAGTGTTCAACAAGTCCAAGTCTTTCAGTTCTTAGTGACCGGTCAAGGGTCTAGGCTTAGAACAAGTAAGGGTTAGTCGCAACCCCCTTTCGAACGCTGAGACCGGGAAACTGGTTTCAACATTCTGGTGCGGTGAGCGTGGAAGCGACTAGTTCGGAAACCTCTGAGCCAAGCCCCATGGCTGGAAGCGACGAGTTGGGAGACCTGCCTCCACCTTGCGAGTATGTGAAGAAGAGTGACTTCGATGAATTCAGCAAGAGGATCCTGGAGTTCATGCAGGCCGCATCCTCCGCTCGCGGCGAGTGCTCAACACCACCTGCACCTAGGATCCCCTCACTCCCCCTAATGGAAGTGAGAAGCAGTCAGCAAGGGAAGGGGACAGCCTCGGAGGAGGGCTTGAGTCTCCAGGCGCGAGTGCTCTTCAACGGTTCGCCCCGAACCAGTTGTCCCGGCGGGGAAGTGATGGGAGCACCTCCACCCAGCCAGGAAGAATGGAGGAGCCCTTTCTGCGAGCTAATCATGTCAGCCCCCGTTCCGGATGGGTTTCGCGATCCTGCCATGTCCTACTACGAGGGGGATAGCGATCCTCTCCAGCATCTTCAGTGGTTCGAGGACATGACCACGATCAGGCAAATGTCGGACGCTTTCATGTGCAGGCTTTTCGCCGTCACATTCCAAGGAAAGGCGAGGGATTGGTTCCACTCGCTTCCAGCAGGAACCATCTACCGCTTCGAAGATCTGCGTCGAAGTTTCTTGTTAAGGTTCTCTACCTCAAAGAAGAGGAGGAAGAGCATGGAGGCCTTGTTCGCAGTCAGGCAAAAGCCGGGGGAGACGCTGGCGAGCTACATGGATAGATTCCAGGCGGAAGTCCTTCTTGTCGTCGAAGTGCCCGGACACACCCTGCAGCTAGCCTTCACCCTTGGGCTGCATCCTGGGCTGTTACGGATGAGTCTGACTCGGGACCCTCCCCTGTCTTTCGAAGAGCTGATGAAGCGTGCCGATCGTGAGACCGAGTGCGAGGCTACCAATCAAGAGTTCGTGGCTAGATTAGCTGAGGAGGAAAGGAGAGAGCGTGGAGGGAAAAAGAAGGAAGAAGTGAGGAGTCAAGAACAACATGGACCTCCCGTTGGGCAGGAGCAAGGCTGGAAGTCGCAACCGACAGCCGCCCGACCAGCTTGGAGGTCACAGGTTGGTCCCCCTCAGGGCCAAGGAAGGGGCCACTTCCAAGGAGGAGGTTATCAGGGGAGACATGGGCGGTTCCACCCAGCAGGGTGGCAACAGAACTCGGGGCCGCTGCAAGTCCAGCCCCTGCAAGCCATGACTATCGGCCGGAAGAGAGGCGGAAGGAAGAAGGATCGTGGGGAGAAGCCGAGGGGCGAGCTGGCACTACTGTACTGCGACTTCCACCAGCAGGAGGGTCACGCAACCGCAGCTTGCCCAGAGTTCCTCGAGATGAGGGGAGGAGGAAGAGCCCCAGCACGGGGAAAGCAGTTGTGCCTGGAAGGACCACGGGCGGGGGAGAAGGGGAAGGACAAGGAAGAGGATGATCCATGCGAAGAGAGGGCCTATATAGGGGCCCTGGGAGGGATCGGGGTCATCCACGGGGGAGCGGGCAAGGAGGCCACTCGGAAGGGAAGCCTCCACGCCATATACCGTCGGAGCATTGCCTTGACCTCCCGGTCCCCACCTCCGAGCGAGAAGATTACCTTCTCCATCCAAGACCTGCCGGCTAATGAGGATCCTTTCTGCGACGCACTGGTCATCAAGGCGGCGATCGAGAACTTCACCGTCTCCCGGATCCTAGTCGACAACGGGAGCTCGGTGAACGTGGTCTTCAAAAAGGCTTTTGAAGGAATGAAGGTTGACGCGAAGCGAGTGCTAGCATCGGATGGGCCACTTTTCGGATTCTCCGGGGAGAGGAAGGAGGTGGAGGGGGGAGTCGAACTCCTCGTCACCCTGGGGGGAACGTCAAAGAACTGCCGGTTCGTCATCGTGGATGCGCCAAGCAGTTACAACGCCATCTTCGGACGTCCCCTCATCAGCGCGTACAAGTGCGTGCCGTCTTCCTACCACCAATGCTTGAAGTACAATTCCGGAGAACTCCAGGTGAGAGTCAGGGGAGATCCACGGGAGGCGCGTCAGTGTTATGTTACTGCAGTTAACACGATCGGATGGATGCAAGCAGCCGAAGAAGTGGAAGAAGTGATGACAAAGATGGCCAAGGAGCAGGCAGCAGAGTGAGCCCGGAAGGGGCGGGGTGTAAGGAAAGGCCCAGGGAGGGGCGAGATGTAACGGCGTTCCCAGATAGGGGTGAAGTGTAGTGAAGTGCCCGGATAGGGGGCGAGATGTAAGGAGGGGCCCAGAACAGGGCGAGGTGTAACAGGATGCCCAAAGGGGTGTAGCGTAGGTAAGTTGTAGTAAGTAAGAACTATGAATGAGAAAGGGGTTCTGGAAGAATATCCAGGTTCAAAATCCCTGACTAGAGACCCTCCGCCGGGCTGAGTCATGCCGGTGGAGGGGGGACGTATCAGGTCAACTCGCTACTTGGCGATGAGATTGGGAAGGCGTTGAGTTCCTCCACACCCGGTTGAGCTAAGACTCCCAGGACGTGGATGGGTACTTCCACCTCCAGTCAGATTGGGAAGGCGTTGAGTTCCTCCACACCCGGTTAAGCTAAGACTCCCAGGACGTGGATGGGTACTTCCACCTCCAGCCAGATTGGGAAGGCGTTGAATTCCTCCACACCCGATTGAGCTAAGACTCCCAGGACGTGGATGGGTACTTCCACCTCCAGCCAGATTGGGAAGGCGTTGAGTTCCTCCACACCCGGTTGAGCTAAGACTCCTAGGACGTGGATGGGTACTTCCACCTCCAGTCAGATTGGGAAGGCGTTGAGTTCCTCCACACCCGGTTGAGCTAAGACTCCCAGGACGTGGATGGGTACTTCCACCTCCAGCCAGATTGGGAAGGCGTTGAGTTCCTCCACACCCGGTTGAGCTAAGACTCCCAGGACGTGGATGGGTACTTCCACCTCCAGCCAGATTGGGAAGGCGCTGAGTTCCTCCACACCCGGTTGAGCTAAGACTCCCAGGACGTGGATGGGTACTTCCACCTCCAGTCGTATTGGGAAGGCGTTGAGTTCCTCCACACCCGGTTGAGCTAAGACTCCCAGGACGTGGATGGGTACTTCCACCTCCAGTCAGATTGGGAAGGCGTTGAGTTCCTCCACACCCGGTTGAGCTAAGACTCCCAGGACGTGGATGGGTACTTCCACCTCCAGCCAGATTGGGAAGGCGTTGAGTTCCTCCACACCCGGTTGAGCTAAGACTCCCAGGACGTGGATGGGTACTTCCACCTCCAATCGGTAGGATCCCTAACTAAAAGAGACCACTCCACAGGCTCAGTCATGTTAACAGATGAGAGACTCATCGGGCCAGTCAACGACTCGGTGACCGATTCAAGCAAAAGTACCAACTCCTCAAGCAGTAAAGGAAAATATATATATATAAGCTGAGACAATTCGTTTAAGATAACTACTGGTTCGTTGATAACACGTACTACACGAATTGTTACTTCACTTTTCCAGTACATGCAGGCTTGAGAGAAAAAGGCAAACACAAAAAATACATAGTTCTCAGGAGAAACGGGGGAGAAGAAGAAGTCACAGGCCGCCCTCACGACCATGGGGAGTAGCCGCTGCTAGGGGGCGAGCCGGATCGCCCAGGTGAAGGAAAGAGCTTGGGTAGGATGTCGCTGGCGGAGACCCCCCTCCAGCTGTCTCTAATAGCGTCCACGTCATGGAGGCGACTCACCAGGGCTCGGGCCGTTGACGCCATGATTTTCCCCCGAGCGAGCTCAACTTCAGCGGGTCGAGATGGGGTTGGCCTCGCCGCTCTCGAAGGTGCACCTCCTTCTTCTCCCCCTTCTTTTAACTGCCTATGCGCTTCGGCAAGCTGAGCCCTCAGGTCCTGCACTTCCTGGTCCGACTCCTCACATCGTCTCCTGAGCGAGTCGGCGGCACCGGGTCCCTGCAGACCGGCAAGGCAAATAAGTTAGAACCTGCGAATAATAAAGAATTGAAAGGAGAAAAGGAAAGTTCATTAAGGAGGGCACGAACCAAGCCCCCGGATGACTCCTCCAGGAGTTTCTCAGCAGTGGCCAAGCGAGCCGCAAGGTCGGTGGCTTTCTCTTCTGCATCCAGCTTCGACGCGTCCGCCCGCACCGACCGTTGCGAGAGACTAAGACCTCGGCGGACGGCCATATGGGAGAGTTCGGTCGCACGAAGCTGGGCTTGGGAGCTCGCATACGCAAGGTCACGCATGGACATCTCCCTGTAGGAGGCAGCATCCTGCCGGCCGTAAATGCCGTAGGTATAACTATACGCCGCGCCATCCGTAATATCTCCCTCGACCCACGAAGGCCGCTGGGAGGTGAGGGAGACCCGGTTCGTCGTCTCATCCCAGTAGACGATAGGTTCGCCAAGAGGGTCCGTAGCCTTTCCCCCCATCTCGAAGTTGGGATGGTTGGCCAATGCGTTAGGGTCACTCGGTTGCCCCCTCTCCCTAGGCAGTACCCTGGAATCCCTTCGGCAAACGGCTTTCCCCCGCCGCATCCTCGGCTCCTTCGGTGGGGAGGAGGGTACTCCCTCCTCCACCACCCGCTCCTTGTCCCTCCTTTGACTCGACCCAGGTATCCTCGGAGCCGAAGCCGAATCAGCCGCAATCTCCTCATTGAGCCCGTGGGCGGAGGAGGAACTTCCCCCCGCAGAGGGAAACCGTCGAGGAAGAGAGCGAACACCTGCACAAGTTAGAATGAGTTGAGCAGAAATGGGAGGAAATGAGCCATAAGGAAGGCAAGTTGTCAAGGTCCAAGTACCTGCCCCCGGTTCCACGTAGGCGAGTTGATTAATGTTCTTCCGGAGGTGATCAACCTCAAATCTCGCACCCTTAAGAAGGCGGTGCAGCTCAGCAGCCTCCCCACGTAGCGAGGGGGGTTTGCAGACCTTCTCGGGCCTCTGTGTGGGGGAAAAGGGGATGCCGTCCAGGTCACCCCGAACGAACACAAATGACTCGTTCCAGTGGTGGACCTTGTTGAGGGTCTCGAGCACCTCCATGTGTGTGCCGGTCAGAAAGCACACCCCGTCAGCGGTCGCTCGGAAGGTGAAGATCTTGCGGAACACGTTCAGGTCGAACATCACCTTCTCCTCCCGCAAATAACATGCGTAAGCTGTTAGCATCGAGATCGCATTTGTATTAACCTGAGCCGGGACTACGCCAAAGTAGTCCAGGAACTCTTTCACCTCAGGCCACAAGGGCAGCCGTAGCCCAGCCTCGAAGTGAAGGAGAGGAAATGCAAGCCAGTTATCGTAAAAAGAGTTGACAGTCTCACCCCCTGATGGGCATCGGCATTTCCACCCTTCAGGGAGGTAGGAAGTCCTGAAGGCGGAGAGCTCCTCCTTGGACACTTTCCCTATGGGGAAAGAACTCTCCGAGAAGTTGGCCGCGTTTTGCTCCCGACCATTCCTCTTGACAGCTGAACGGTTAGATGTCATCGCGCAGGAGTGGAAAGAAAGGGGTAGAGCTAGCTCTGGGATGAAGGCAAGGCAAGGGAAGAAATGAAGGTGAGGATCCAAAGGGGGAAGGAGGGCGTATTTATAAGGGAGGGGTAAAAGGGGAGGCGAGTGGTTCATGAGATCCACTCGCCCAAGGGCATGGAGGGGGAGTGGACCAGGTGGTCCACTCGCCCCGGGCAAGCGGACCGCAAGGTCCACTCGCCCCGAGCATAGGCGAGTGGACCTTGAGGTCCACTCGCCCGGTGCACGGGAGTAGACCTCATGGTCCACTCGCCCGACGGAGGAGGGAGTGCCTCGCGGCCCTCCCCCTGGAGTAGCGATGCGGACCGAAGGGTCTCTTCGCCTACGCTTCTCCCCTGACACACCACCCAACTGCTTCACCCTCGGACCATTCACCCGAGGTCTCTATTCCCCGCCTGTTATTCCACTGTTCCAATGCTGCTGCGCTCACCCTGCGTGATAGTCAAATGATAACGGCTCAAATGAAGCATAACTCGGCAGAATCATTAAAATAAGCATAAACATGACAAAACAATTAGTTCGGCCGCGAAGCAGACGAGCTGCTGCGACGAGTCGATCCTTATTATTACATGACAAATAGTACATCCCAAAGGGAAGGGGTGGCTAACGCGCCGTCCACTTCCAGAAGCCCTGGTCCTGGGTGAAGGGGACCCCTCCACGCGTGGATTCAAAACATGCCTTGGCTGAGGAGAGCTCCTCAGTCACGGTTCGCACGGAGGCTTCCACCCGGCGAAAGTGATCCTCGAACGGTGTCGTCATGCCGCCAAACGCGAGCCGGACCTCCCCTCGTAGGAGATTGAGTTCAGCCTCCAGCCTCTCCACCCGACGCTCCAGCACGCAAACGCGGGCGAGGGGGTCGGGTCCGGAAGATAACCTCCCCTCCCGCAGCTCCTGGGTAAGAGTCTCCAAGCGGCTCAGACGGACGAAGACGTCGGGTAGGTCCCCGACGGGCTCCGTGGTTGCAGTAGGAGAGTGGGGTGGCACCGAGACTTCCTTCCGACTCGACTGTCCCGTCGAAGTCTTGTCCCCTCCGGCAGATGAGTCATCGTGAGCGGTCGAGAGGACGGCAGGTTCCTGGACGAGAGAGATAGGATTCACCCGAGCATCGGCACCCGTTCCCTCTACCACTCCTCGGATCCCTTCGAGGTCCTCCGCGAGGAGCTGTGAACAATGAAAAAACACGTTGTCATGGGCAGGTGTAACCACAAGTGCGAAGCAGGAAGAAGGGGAGAACCAATACCCTATCCATATCCAGGCCACGGGCAAATTCGGTCACCCCATGAGAGGATGACGACGCAGCCTCCATCACCAACTCAGGGCGGGGATTCTTCCGAGGTGATCGCACCGCGGGACGGGTAGGAGAAGACGGAGGACCATGGACCAGAGCCTTAAGCTCTGTCACGTCAGACGAACCCTTCCCAGCGAAACCTTTGAAGCGAGCCCTAAAGTCTCGAGGTGGATCCATCTCGTTCGAAGAGGGAGTGGGGGAAGCGCTCTGGAAGGGTGCTCTTCTTCCCCCCCTCTCCGAGGGGTTTTATATATAGCCATCAGGTGAAACCCTCCAAAGATTCCCTCCGGGTCCCACCCACTCGTTCAATAGGTGGGTTGGACTTTCTTTCCGAGCTTGAGTCAAGCTCGCAAAGAGCGGGGATTGTGTACAACCCTCATATTTCTCGAATCGGTGTGACACGACCCGGACGAAGCCTAGATAGCGAAAATAGCCGAGGCAAGCCAAATAACCGCGCGAAGAGGTCACAGAGGGAGTTGGGAGAATTCCCCTCACTCATCCGGACGAGTGGGAGCAGCCCTCCCACTCGCCAAGCGAGTGGGAGGGGCCTCCCACTCGTCGGGCGAGTGGGAGCAGCCCTCCCACTCGCCGAGCGAGTGGGAGGGGCCTCCCACTCGCCGGGCGAGTGGGAGCGGCCCTCCCACTCGCCGAGCGAGTGGGAGGGTCCTCCCACTCGCCGAGCGTGTGGGAGCAGCCCTCCCACTCGCCGGGCGAGTGGGAGGGGCCTCCCACTCGCCGGGCGAGTGGGAGTGGCCTCCCACTCGCCGCCCCCTTGGGGCGAGTGGGAGTGGCCTCCCACTCGCCGCCCCCTTTGGGTGAGTGGGAGAAACCTCCCACTCGCCCGGTGTAGGTATGGAGGTCAATTTGACCTCCCGTGAGGAGGGGGTGGACACCTCGAGTCCCACTCGCCCCCCCTCATGCGTGATCGATGGTGGTCATGGTTGGACTGCGAATAGCAGGATTTTTGCTATCCGCAGTCCATTTTTGGGAAGTCTATAAATAGACCCCCATGGGCACCTTGGGAAGGGTTGGTTACTACCCCCTCCCTCGCGTGGTCTTGTGAGCAAGCACCCCCCCCTCCCTTGTCATCCTTCAGCTGACAGTGAGGTGGTTCTTAGTGCCCTCCAAGGTGCCCAGGCTCAGCATTGGCTTGGGAGGGGAAGCGCTCTAAGATCTTCCGGGTATGTGGCGGGACCTCCGCGCTGCAGCTTAAGGGGTCCATTTGTGGATTCAAGTGTTCAACAAGTCCAAGTCTTTCAGTTCTTAGTGACCGGTCAAGGGTCAAGGCTTAGAACAAGTAAGGGTTAGTCGCAACCCTCTTTCGAACGCTGAGACCGGGAAACTGGTTTCAACACACTATGTTAACCCTCTCATTCCTTCTTGCACTCCTTGTACCAGTACGTCTCTTAGATTTGGTCGAAGTTGTTCTATTAGTGGCAAAGGAGGTTCTAACCTATTTTCCTACAACTAAAATAAAAACTTTTGCGTGTGAATGTGTACACCTACCTCCAATGCTTGTTTGGAGAAGCATAAGGCCAACATAGTGTTGTGGACTGAGATCAATGATATATTTGGGTTCTCAAACAAATACAAATAATATTTATTTTTGTTGGCGTGTATTTGTATAGGGGTGTGCGTTTAGGAGTAGTGGTGTGCATTTAGAAGTGTGTAAGGGTATATATATGTGTGTATGTATTCAGATGAGATAATAAAAAGCCCTAATTCAACATGGTATCAGAGACAAGGGTGGAAGACGCGATCCAGCAGCCGCTGCGAACTCGACGCACCTCGATGGCCTCTCCCCCCTGTCGCCGGCGGTCTCGTAGTTGGAGGTCTCGTCGCAGCTAAATCCTAAGGGGGTTCGCCTCTCCGTGTTCTCGTCGGAGGAGCTCCGTCGAACTGCGACATTGGAGGGAGGATAGCGACGACGAAGACTTGGAGGAGTTTCGTCAGGGAGGATAGCGACATCGACGAATGCAGTTAGCACGCATTGGAGGATATAGTCGAAGGCTCTTCGAATCTGCCGTTCGAAGAGAATTCGGTATCAGCATTGGAGGATATAGTCGAAGGCTCTTCCATTAGACGAATTCGCCGAATCTGTCGTTCGAATCGAATTCGGTGATTACCTTTAGACGAATTCGGCGATTCCCTTTAGCACGCATAGCGACGGATTGTCGTATCGACAGAAGAATGGAGGAGGTCCTCAAGAAGTTAGATCCGGCTGAGGTGGCTACCTTGTTGAAACTATTGGGTTCATCACCCCGACCGGTGAAGTTGGACCTTCCACCGGTTGACCTGAAGCTTGAAGGACCAACCACCTATCTGGGTTGGTCACGCCGCGTCAGGAAGACCCTTACGGCACAGAAGGTTAGAGGATTTTTGACAGGGAAGTTGGAGAAGCCGGAGAACCCCGCTGCAGGAGATGAGTGGGAATCAACTCACATGACGGTGTTTATGTGGCTTCTCAGCTCGGTTGTCCCGTCGATTGCTGCCACGGTCGATGGCCTGGAGACAGTCGTTGAGGTATAGGACAGGCTGCGATGCACATATGATGGAGTGGGGAACACTCTCAGGGTCTTCCAGGTGAAGGGCGAAGTTGATGACACGGTTCAAGGTGAGAAGACCGTACAGGAGTACGCATCAGAGTTAGAAAGGCTATGGGTGGACTATGACCACGCTTCTGGTGGTATGAGTTGCAGTGACCCACAGTGTAAGGCCTCCAAGCTAATAATAGAAGAGAGGACCATGAGGTTCCTGAAAGGGCTAAATGATCGGTTCGATCAGAGGAGAGCCTTACTTCTGTCAGGTACGGAAATTCCCACTCTGGCTGAGGCCATCTCGGCCATGATTCAGGAGGAGACCCGGTTTAAACTCCAGGCAGGGACGGGAGATTCTGCTGCCGTAAAATCCGCACTAACGGCTACTGACACGAATATTCCAAGACCCCGAGAGGAAACACGACAGTGCTACAACTGCGGGGAGACAGGTTATCTGTTGTATGCTTGCCCCAGACCACCAAAGGAGGGAGATTTTGGTGGTCGTGGACGTGGTCGTGGACGTGGTCATGGACGTGGTCGTGGACGTGGCCAGGGTCGTGGTGGCAGAGGTGGCTATCGTGCCAATCTAGGCATTAGTGGATGCGATGAGAAGGCTGGTGTGATCTACACTGAGGAGGAGCAAAATCTTCTGAGCCTAATGAGCAAGATGGAGGGCCTCAAGAGGAGGCAAGCCAGAGACACCATTGAGGGGCCATCTCATGCTATGTATGCTCATCCTTCTGGAACGACGGAGTGGATTGTTGACTCGGGTGCATCCCGACATGTGACCGGGGACTCGGGGAAGTTCACTTCCTACTCACGCCTTGCATCTCCAGATGGTATCCAGACAGCGGATGGGACCTTTCAGCCAGTGGTCGATAAGGGTACGGTCGACTGCACAGGTTCGGTAAAACTGTCCAATGTCTTGCATGCTCCGTCATTTCCTATTAGTCTTCTGTCTATCAGCTCTATTATACTCCAACTAAAATGTACTGTTTCCTTTGATATTCCCAAGGTGACCTTCCTGGAGAAAGGGACGAGGCGTATACTTGGGACTGAGACCTGGCGTGATGGGTTGTGGTACCTGGATCAGCAGGGATTAGACACTGCACTTGTATCTGCGACGGAGAAGATGAAGGAAGAGAACCTGGAGACAAGTATAGAGGAGACACTTCTGCTGCACAATCAACGTTTAGGCCATTCCTCATTTGGCGTTTTAGAACGATTATTTTCTACTCTTTTTGAAAAAACATGTAAAAGTAAACTTGTGTGTGATGCTTGTGACTTTGGTAAGCTCACAAGAAACTCTTATGCTAGTTCTGGTTATAGAAGCTCTTCTGTGTTTGATGTTGTGCACTCTGATGTTTGGGGACCGTGTGCAGTTAATTTCTCTAGTGGCTATAAATACCACTGTTTTAAATGTCGTCCGACATGTCCGACATGTCGGCCGACATGTCCTGTTTGAACCAAAAACGACTTGCATAATGAAAATTTAAAGGTTATGGCGTTTTTCATTATGTCGGCCGACATAACCGATTAAATCCGATATGTCGGCCGCCGCCGACATTTCTAAATGTCGCACGATCAGAGATTTCTCTCCGCTTATTCTCCGTCCTCGCCGCTGGAAGGGTTTTTGCTAGGTTTTTTCCTATTTTATTGATTGCACATTTCTAAGCACATGGATTATACTTGATTTTCACTTGCCTCCTTCCAATGCTTTCTTCTTGCATGTTTTATGTATGGAGTATCAGTTGCGTATTTGATTGCTGAAATTTATTCCATCAAGTTTTGTCATCATGCCAGCCACATTTATTCTTAGTATTGTATAGTTAATTTGCATGTTTATATGGAAGTAAAAAAATCATTATTTAATGCAAATTGATATCTAAATAGTGTGTCATTTCCGTTTCCAACAATGAAGAAGAATGATAAAATAATTTTCAACATTTAAGTGCTTAAAAATGAAAATAATAAATGGAGATATACATACAATAAAAATAGATACAAGGTTAGAAGATAATGGTGATTGAAGATAGATTTGAGTATTTTGGAAATAATACAACCAAGTAGAAAATGTATCCATTGAGTGGAACAAATTAATGTAGTTTATAGAGCTAAGATAAAATGGTATAACTTATAATATAAATATTTTTTAGGAATCCGACATATTAAAATGTCCCCGACATGTCTCCGACATCCGCCATCCGACATCTAAAAACTCAATCCGACATGTCTCCGACATCCGACATTTAAAACCTTGATAAATACTTTGTAACCTTTATTGATTGTGCTTCCCGTGTCACGTGGGTATATTTAATGAAAGCTAAGAGTGAGGTCCCCACGTGTTTCCAGAATTTTCACAAGTATGTCCAAACCCAATATGGTGCAGTACTCAAAGTACTTAGGTCGGATAATGGGACGGAATATACCAATAAGACCCTTGCAGAATACTTGTCATCTCACGGGATACTGCACCAAACCACTTGCGCATACACTCCTGAACAGAACGGCGTCGCTGAGAGGAAGAACAGACATCTGATGGAAGTGGCAAGAAGCATGATGCTGCATATGAAGGTTCCCCAACACTTGTGGGGGTATGCAGTGTTAACTGCAGCACAATTAATCAATAGAATGCCATCGAAGATTCTAGGGTGGAGATCCCCGTGTCAGGAGTTGCAAGGGCATAACGAAGGGATACTTCCACTTAAGGTTTTTGGGTGTGTCTGCTTTGTGAAGGATAATAGGACATGCGTTGGCAAACTTGATGCAAGGGCGATTAAATGTATCTTTGTGGGATATTCTGGTACTCAGAAGGGATATGTATGTTGGAGTCCAGTCGAGAAAAGGTGTTTCGTGAGCATGAATGTCCACTTCCGAGAGCGCGAGCAGTACTACCCACAGAAGGAGATTCTACTTGTACCTGAAAAACACAGTCTTGGGAATGAAAGCCGAGAATGGGAGAACCTAGTGACAGATTTAGGCAAAGACAGTGAAAAACCTATTGAGGAGCAAGGGACGGATGAAGGGCAGGAGGAGGTGAGAGGTGTGATACCCACAACTTCAGGGGAGCCTGTCACATCAGAGGAGAGAAGAGAATTCCTGATCTCGTACCTGCACCCACAGCGACAGTGCCTAGTCCCTCGTCTATGCCCGTCTCAATCCCGGAAGCACCTCCATCTGAACCACTGTCACCTCCAGGTGAGTCTATCTCTCCCACATCCCCGACTACCTCTGTCAGGAGGAGCACTCGCATCAATGCGGGTAATCCTCCTGATCGCTATGGTTGGGATCTTGCTTCTTTTGTCTCCTACAACGCTATCTCTTCTTCTCACGGAGCATTCATTGCATCCCTGGATAGTATTATTGTACCTAACAGTTGGCAGGTAGCTAGAGCCGGCCACAACTGGCATGCAGCAATGAAGGAGGAGATGCGGGCTCTGGAGAAGAATAAGACGTGGGAACTAGCACAGCTCCCGACGGGGAAGAAGGTTGTTGGGTGCAAGTGGGTCTTTACTGTAAAGCAGAACCCTGATGGCAAAGTCGAGCGCTACAAGGCCCGATTGGTTGCAAAAGGGTACAGCCAGACGTACGGCATCGATTATGATGAGACGTTCGCACCCGTTGCAAAGATGAGTACGATTCGTACCCTAATCAGCTTGGCGGCTAATGGTGGATGGAAGATGCACCAACTGGATGTGAAAAACGCTTTTCTGCATGGTGATCTTGCTGAGGAAGTATATATGGAGGTCCCATCGGGATTTGGTACAACCATGACGGAGGGCAGAGTGTGTAGGTTGAAGAAGGCACTATATGGACTGAAACAGTCCCCTCGTGCATGGTTTGATCGCTTTAGAAGGACCATGGTCGGGATGGGATATCAGCAAACCAACGCCGACCACGCTGTGTTTTTCAGACATAGTGAGAAACATCACATCACCATACTTGCTGTGTATGTGGATGACATGATCATTACAGGGGATGACAAGGAGGAAATTACGGGTCTTAAGTGTGATTTGGGAAAGATATTTGAGGTAAAGGACTTAGGCATGCTTAAGTATTTCCTTGGAATTGAGATCGCCTATGGGGAGAAAGGCATCATTCTGTCTCAACGGAAGTATGCCCTGGATCTCCTCACCGAGACGGGGATGTTGGGATGTAAGCCAGCGGCAACGCCGATCGATACAAGAGAGAAGGTGAGCGCTGAAGCAGGGGAACTAGTTGATCGGGAAAGATATCAAAGACTTGTTGGGCGATTGATTTATCTAAGTCACACTCGTCCGGACATCTCCTTTGCAGTGAGCGTGGTGAGTCGTTATATGCACGATCCCAGGAAGGGTCATATGGATGTCGTGTACCGAATACTCCGGTACTTGAAGTCTGCTCCAGGAAAAGGGCTCCTCTTTAGACGGAATGGGCACGCGAAGATCGAAGGATACTGCGATTCGGATTGGGCGAGCTGCGCGGACGATAGGAGATCTACCTCAGGCTATTGTGTGTTTGTGGGAGGCAACCTGATCTCATGGAGAAGTAAAAAGCAGTCAGTTGTAGCTCGATCAACAGCGGAAGCAGAGTATAGAGCTATGGCTCTAGGGGTTGCTGAACTCCTCTGGTTGAAAGGGATGCTCATGGAGCTGAAATTGGACCGAGGAGACAGAATGAAGCTGTGGTGTGACAGCCAAGTAGCAATCAGCATTGCCAACAATCTGGTTCAGCATGACAGGACCAAGCATATTGAGATTGATAAATTTTTTATAAAAGAAAAGCTGGATAGTGGCATCTTGGAGCTCAGTTATGTTACTACCAAAGATCAGGCTGCCGACTGTTTGACGAAGGGGCTCAGCTCAAATGATATGATAAGGAATTGTGACAAGATGGGCTTAGTCAATATTTTTCGCCCACCTTGAGGAGGAGTGTTGGCGTGTATTTGTATAGGGGTGTGCGTTTAGGAGTAGTGGTGTGCATTTAGAAGTGTGAAGGGTATATATATATGTGTATGTATTCAGATGAGATAATAAGAAACCCTAATTCAACAATTTTCATATCTCATTGTTGTATTTAACCTCAAGTTTAGGCAAACTAGAAGGCCGTTGAATATTGTGTGGATTTGTACTTGGTCTATGATCTGGTTTTTGTGCTCGTTTGCTAGTTGCTCACTGGTTTAATCAAGTAGGGAAAAATTTTCCACAATTTTTTCCGACACACTATTTATGCAGCAGTGAGTTGTGATTTCCCAGAGCAAGATGAAAATAGGTATTTTATTGCATTGGCATAGCGAATATAGCAGTTTTTTTTATTTCAATTGTTAAAAGTGTACAAAGCTTATAAACTATTATCACTCAGCTCCTCTCATAACATGGACAAAGTAACTGCGCTTTAATAACCTGAAAACAAGACAGTAGTATTATAGGTCTAGTATTTAATTTTCTTTCCTCTGCCCCAAAAAATACATGCACATAATGGATATAGATATGGCATATTAGCCATTTAGTAAGGGACATTTCTTCACTGAATATTCTCAACTATTTTAGTTTAACAAAAGATCAATGTCAACGATCCACATAAAACCCAGTTGTGGTGGCATGGAGTCCATGAATTGAATCTCTGAGGATTTTTCCTTTGTTGGCCATGCGGCCCGCCATGGAAGCGTCATGTTCCATGGTGTCAAGTAGTATGCTCCCAAATATTGCGTCGTATGGGGAGTCTGCTTCTGCAATGATGAACTGGACGTCGTACTGGACCGGTTTCGGGGGCGTTCCTACTTGGACGGGGAGGATGACGACTCCTATGGTAGGTACCACGGTTCCGTCTGGAAGTTCTACGCTACTTGCTCTGAGTTTGACGTTCCCTCCAAGGATATTGAGTTGTATTATAGTTTTCACGAATAAGATGTTGAACGAGATGCGGTGGCTTATCAACGCCCTTCTTAGTTTACAGGCGGGGTAGCTGATGCTTGCGTGCAAGAGGAAATCCAACCCTCCGCGGAGATGCTTTGGGAGGGAGCCTGCGACGACTTCTTCTTGCTGTTTGGCATGTTCTGCCTGTTCTGGATGGGGGGATCTGTCTGACTCGAGCTCCTCCCATGCTCGTTCATTTCTCCGGATTCTTTGTTCGTGAGCTTTGTGTCATTCGGTGAATAATTGGGTTAGCTTGGTGAAGTTGTGGATCGCTCCCTCTGGCAAGGATCGATACCAGCTGAGAGCGTCTCCGCGCAGTGCCTCTGTGAAGATTTTGCAGCTGATTTGGTCGGGAAGCCCGAACGTCTACATCGCTATTAGGAAGCAATTAACGTGCTCGTACGGGTCCTCTGCTCCGTCAAACTCCTTGTAGTGTGGGAGCTTTAGCCATGACGGGATTGGATATGTTAAGGTTGACTTTGACAGGGGGGATCGCCTTTGCTGGTACATGACATCTTTCGAACCCTATTCCGCCGCGAGAGGGGCCGGTTTGCTGGCTATGCCAAGCCACTGGGGCAGGATGGGTGCCGCGATGAGTGCTTTCTCTCCCGAATCTGCAGGAAGGGAGGAACTGCACACGTCCAAAACTGTTCGGGGGATATCCATTCCTGCCGGTTCTGAGTACTTTGGCGAAGTGGGTGTCGCCTTTGGGAAGCTTTTGCAGAGTACTTGGGAACACAGTTCCCACAGACGGCGCCAAACTGTTGCGGGTCGCTCGGGTGCTCTGGTAGACCGATCGAATTGAACCGCCTTAGCTCGGAAGTGAACCAAGCGCGCAAACAGTCGATGAGTGAGTTAATAAGTGACACGAAGACTTTTAACGTGGAAAACCCGGAAAGGGTGAAAAACCACGCGTCTGGAGCTGTACTGGCCAACTTCCACTGTCTTCTGGGGGGTTACAATTAGAGAATGAGAACTCGAGCGCGACAGACCGCTGCTCGTTACAATGGTGGAGAGAGAGAGAGAGAACTCCGAGGGTGACAGACGACCTCTCGAAAAACTAAGTACTTTCCTCTGAGAACGAGGGTGAGAACAAAAGTGAGAACGCTGAGTCGCCTTTCGGGGAGAGGAAATCTCCAAGTCCACGAAGGAGATCTTCGAAGGCCGAAGGAGATCTTCAAGCACCGAAGGAAAGCTCAGAGGAAATCTTCGCAGAGTTCTCTCGGGTGCCGAAAGCAAGGTCCTTTGAAATGAAGGCTCTGGGCTCCTTTTATAGCTTTGATCGGGGGTAGCCCGGTAATTTTGTCATCGTAACCACCGTAACCACCCGACGGGCGAATCACGCTGGTCGATTTGGAGCACACGGATCGCCTATCTTGGAAGCACACCAAACATTGGATTTTGACCATCCGATCAAAATACTCAAAAGAGCTGCCAGTTAATATAGCCCATCAGATTTCTTTTAAAATGCGAAACCCATCCATCATAGATGAAGAGAGAGAAAGAGAGAGGAGAGAGGGGGGATAGAAGGGTTAATCTTTAATTTGAATTTGAATTCTTGGGCATCGCGAAAACATATTTGCCTCATTCTCGCTGCTGCTACTCCCATAACCCTACAGCTCGACATCTCGCATGCTCTCCCCGCCTCTCTGCGTCGTGTCAAAAAGCTTCTTCCAAAGCGACGACAACTTCAGTTCTCGGTTTGGAACGACCTCATCTACACGACTCCTCTTCTCGTCGCTACTCGTCTTCTCATCGCCGATGATGCTCGCTGATTTCTCAGAGTTTTTGCCACATTTGTTCTTCAGTTCTTTGATTTTTTTGTTAGATCTCTGCTCTCTGCCAGCGGCCATTCACGCCATTTACACCCTCTCACGTCGCCGAAGAAGGCCGACAAGCCTCTGCCAAAGCCGGCAGCTACGCCTCTGCCGAAGGCCAAAGACACGTCTTTGTCGAAGGCCAAAGACACGCCTCTGCCGAAGGCCAAAGAACTCTCCAGGAAAGATCACATAGGTATCTCTCTTATCCCCTCTCTCTCTCTCTCACGTAGCCGAAGCCGGCAGCCACGCCTTTGCCGAAGCTTCTTGTGACCACTACGGGAGCTTCAGATTTTTTTCACACCAAACACTCTTCATTATCGACTGCTCTTCTTCCATCTCCCGTACCTCCTCCTGCAGCAGGTACTCTTCATTCGACTCCAGCACCTCTAAGGTATCTTGAAGTTGTTCTCCTGGGGTTTTCTGCTCCAGCACCTCCAAGGTATTTTTCAGTTTTTGATTTTAGTAAACCAAGTTTTTGAAATTTTCCCTGATAAACTTTTGTGATATTTGCGGATTATAATCGATGGTAAAAATTATCAAATTGATGTTATTGCTAGATTCTTGCTTTGTTGTTGAATAAATTTATGTTATTGCAGCTCTTCTTTAATCAAATTTATGTTATTGCCGTTGAGTAAATATTATCAAAATGATGGTATCAAATTGATACTTTGCTGTTGAATAATGAGGTCTTGGAGATGGCTTTACATTGTAAAAAATGATAACAAAAATGATGGTATCAAATTGATGATTTGCTGTTGTATAAAGAGGTCTTGGAGATGGCTTTACATTGTCCAAAAATGATAACATTGACTATTGTTTCGACCACTCCACCTTCCCAACTGAGTAAGAGAAATATTCTCAGGGCATCAAAGCAATGCCCTCATCCTTTGTGCTTTATGTTGTGCCGATATCTCCCTCCCATGCATTTGACTTGATTTTATATGCATATGGTTGTGCTAAAGCTGCGTCCATTGGCCACATAAAAAGTGGTTCTTTCTTAATCTTGAAATGTCTAATGGCCCCACAATCATTTGCTGCTTGATTGAAGATGAAATTTTGTAGATTTCTCTCTACTTCATTTGTTAATTTTAATTGTCTGTTTGTTCCTATTTCAGATATATTATTCCATTAGAGTATTTGGAATAACAAAAATGATAACATTGACTGTAGTTTCAACCACTCCACCTTCCCAACTGAGTAAGAGAAATATTCTCAGGGCATCAACTCTTTTTTAAGAATGTCTATTTGATTAAGCTGTCTATTTGACAGCACGCCAAAGTCGATTGCCCTTGTAATGATATGGGCCTGCTACTTCGGCTTCCATACAAGATAGATGCCGACTCAGGTTTGTTAATTGGATTCTTTTTTGAGCCCATGTTGCAAACCTTCTAAGTTTATGCATGCAAATGTTCAGGACATGTGTACCTATGGATCACAAGAGAGGCAGCATGCTCATACATTCATATTGATTAGAAATGGAATTTTTTGTTCGAACTAATGATATTTTGAGTGTAATAACTCTACATCAAAGCTGCAAGTGCCCATGAACTTCTCTCCTTCTTTTCTATACTCTTCTACAAAAACATTATCTTTGTTGTGTTCTTTTATCTCAATTGTGACAGATATTTTAATTTTGTATATTAGAATGCCGAGAAGTATCAATGTATTGAGATTATATTACTTACAGGAGTTGCGCGCCAGGAGATGGTGAAGAAAAAATTGTCTGCTCTTGGTTTTGAGGTACGAAATGTAGCTCTCCATCTATACCGCCTGTGTGTACGCCTTATATTCTCTAACATTTTACACATCATCTGAAATTTACTGAATTATAATATAGGTTTAGCTACCATCTTTTCAACATTTTACACATATCATCTGAAATTTACTGAATTATAATATAGGTTTAGCTACCATCTTTTCTTTGGTGTTTACAAATGCTAAATTGATTAAAATTTACTGTTAATCTATCATTCCATATACTTGCAGTGTCTAGGGTCAGAATGGATAAAATTTTGAAACCATTGATGCCTGTCAAAACTGCTTCTATCATTCCTGTTTTGAGCTATATGCTTCAACATTTAATTTTTTCTTATTTGCATTGAAGGATTTCAAAGGGAGTTCAGCCCCTCAATATATATGAATTTGTTAGTTGCCATCCGTCGTTAGTAGCTACCTGTCGTTAGTTGCCATACACCAGAATGGAGTCTACGCGGACTATTTAATCCTGACCGAAGGGAGTTCACGCGGACATCAGAATGGAGTCTGCACTGAATGTTGAGTCTTGACTGAATGGAGTTAGCGCAGACACTAGAAAGTAGTCTGCACTGATGTTTGGGTGCTTATGAAGGGAGTCAGCGTGGAAACCAGAAGGGAGTCTGCGCTGACATCTCGATCCCTATGATGGGAGTTTGCCAGCCTCCGGCGAAACCCCCGGGGGCGCCGGGCAGACCGCCGACAGCGGCAGAGGGAGGAGGGGCAGCATCGTGGGCGGAAGCGGAAATTGGGGGGGGGGGATTTAGGTTTTTTTCTAATTTATTCCTATTTTATTATTTACTAATTAAATTTCTTAATAAAATTAAAATTTAGAAAACCCTAAATTTTAAAGGTTTCAAAATTTTAATTTTATTACGAAATTTATTTAATTAGTTATTAAAATATAAATAAAAAATAGGAATAAATAATAAAATATATTGGTGTGTATTGCTCGCGGCCGGACAACCCCCGGCGGGTTCGACGAGGGGTTGGCGGCGGGCGAAGCCCGCCCGAGGGGGCGGGCGAAGCCTGCTTGGTTGCGGGCGAAGCCCGCAGCGACGCATCGAGAACGGGCGTAGCCCGTTCGAAGATGCTAGTATATATATATATAGAGAGAGAGAGAGAGAGAGAGAATTATTGTAGGAGATTGTTATTTGCAGATAGAATTTATCTATTCGCAGATTTAGATGGAGTCCGTTTTGTTATCCACAGATATTTTTGTTATTTACAAACTAATACCGAAAATTAAAACAACAACAACAACACTCAAGCCTTTATCTAGATTTTTCAATTATATAACAACACTCAACCGAAAATTAAAACAAATAGAAAAAACCCATTAATTTTTTCAATTATATAGACCATATTAATTCTTTAGACCAATTATAGGTTGATGTTTGTTGAATCAAAATTAAACTAAATAATAGCTGTTTTTTTTTTTGCTTTTTGTTTTTCTTAATTGAGTGAATGCTACACCATAAAATATAATAGAAAAAATTTGGAAGGGTGATTTAAAATTGCCCCAATCTTCTCCATTTTGCTCCTCCAATTACAACTAATTATCTTAAACAACTCTCTCTGACTACATCCTCGGTATGCTCCTTTCTTCTCCTTGTACATTGTTGCCTCCTCTGTATCAGCATCACCATTGGATACAGAAAAAAATGAATTGTTTAGTATGCATAAGTTTGCATAATTTATTGGATACAGAAAAAAATGAATTGTTTAGTATGCATAAGTTTGTATAGTTTATTGGATAAAGAAGTAATTAATCAGAATAAGGCTCTGTTTGGTTGGGCTGTTGCTGATGGAAAGCTGTTGATGGAAAACTGCTGATTGGAAAAGTGCTGATTCTGGAAAACGGAGTTTTGCTAAAAAACTGTTTGGATGAAAAATTGCTGATTCTGAAAAATTGAGTTTGTTTTTGAAAAAGTTGTTTGGAAACAAAATGGAATTTTGAGTGAATTTTTTTTTCTCACCAAATATCAGAAAAAAAAAATATTATCCATCATATAATACCAAACACAAAAAAATAATGTCCACATTAACCATATGTCATGATATCTCCTACGATCTAGATTCATACAACTGATCCGCTATACTATCACGTAGCGCGATCATCTCCTCTACACCACCTGCAGTGTCAGGGCATATATCTTGTCGCTCTTGTGTGGCCACTCCATCATCTCTACCCCTCTGCTCGGACTCACTGAAATCAAAATTCACATACGAACGATAAACACATATATCAAACAAAAGCAAACATAAACACATATACATACAACCAACACAAAAAAATACAACAACACACCACAACACACAACAACACACAACACAACACAACATACACACACACACCACAACATACACACACACACACACCACAACATACACACAACACAACACAACATACATACACACACACACACACCACAACATACACACAAGACACAACACACACAACATACACACAACATACAACAACATACACACACACACCACAACATACACACACACACACAACACACACACACAACACACACATAAACACACACCACAACATATATACACACACACACCACAACACACCAACAAATACATACACCATACAAATACATACACCATAAAAATAAACACACCATACACACACATACACACACATACACACACCAACAAATACACACACCATACAAAAACACACATACATACACACCATAATAAGCACACACTATAGAAACACACACACACACATACATACACACCATAATAAACACACACACATACATACACACACCAACACATATACACACACAAAACACATGAAAAATTGCAGCCTCTAATCAAATAAAAGAAGCGAAGGAGGGATTACCCTGTAGCCGTTCAGTCCTGGAAGGAGGAAGACGGGATTGTAGAAACGAGAACCACAACGATGGAAAAGAAAGAAGATTTCTTGATTGCTTAAATTCAACAGTTACAAATGGCATACATACTTATACTAATTTGAGAATTAACTTACTGCAGGAATACGAAGCAAATACAGCATAGGAAAACAACAAGCATTAAAAAAGATGGAGAAGATCAACAGGCAAGACCACCGGGAACAGGAATGGGCCGGGATACGAAACGTTGTGCAGTCCAGATTAATTCTTCAATAGGGATAAGGCGTCGCAGAGAGAGGAGGCACAGGATCGATGGATCCAGCTATAGCTTGGGCTGAATCGGTGTTGACGCCGGCGGGAAGAACGGTGTTATCGCCGGGGGGAGGAATCGTCGCCGCTAGGTATCGCGATTTCACGGGAGCAGGAGGGAAGAATCGCGCTGCACGGGAGCGAGAGGGAAGCGCGATTGCAGGCGGACGCCGGTGGGAAGAGTGTTATCGCCGGGCGGGAAGGAATCGTCGCCGCTTAGGTATCGCGATTTCACGGGAGCGGGAGGGAAGAATCGCGCTGAACACGGGAGCGGGAGGGAAGCGGCGATTGCGTTTGGACGGGGTTTTCAACTGCGGTTGGGAGGTAATAGAAAACTGCGAATCCTAATAACCCGCTGTTTGGAAATAAGCCGAAGCAAACACTGCTTCTCGTCCAACCTGCGTTTTTTTGAAAACGCACAGCAGGCTATCAGCCCAACCAAACGGGTACTAAATATAAGCCAAAAGCACACCATACCAAGTGGAATCATGGTGGCTTCAAAAGCAAAGCCTTCCAATTGAGCCGGCTGAAACATGTAGTCCACCGGAAAGAACTGATTCAGGTAGTCCAACCGCTGATCCAGGTTGTCCAACCGCTGATCCAGGTTGTCCAACTGATTGAACTGATCCAGGTTATCCAACCGATTGTGCTGATCCAGGTAGTCCAACAGATTAGGCTGATCAATGAAACTATCCCATAGAATATCACCATGAATGAATCGATTTCTGTTGTTCCCAAACTCTCGAGCAAATTTAACTCGTATATCCCAGACTTCCTCATTGTGTCTTGCAGGATCAAAAACTGGGATTAAATCCGAAGCAATTATCTCCCGTCTGCACTTGGGGCAGTTAAAGTAATCTGAATGCTGATATAGCCATTTTACTATGCATTCTAAACAAAAGAAGTGCAAACATCCAGTACGCGTCGGCAAGATTAATCTGTCCCGGCAAATTGCACACTCATTTATGTTATTTTCTTCCTCCTCCTCCATCACTGTGAAATAATATTTTTTATAGGCAATCAATATCCAAATTGTTAAAATGAGACAATTTTTCAGGCGATTGTTATGTGCAACCCGAATTTGGATACGTGCAAACCAATTTTATGTGCAGAACAAAATACTATAAGTGCAGACCAATTGGTTTGGGCTTATAAGCCTGGTGCACGCAACAATTGGTCTGCACTTATAGTATTTTGTTCTGCACATAAAATTGGTTTGCACGTATCCAAATTCGGTTTGCACATAACAATCGCCTGAAAAATTGTCTCATTTTAACAATTTGGATATTGATTGCCTATAAAAATATTATTTCACAGTGATGGAGGAGGAGGAAGAATATAACATAAATGAGTGTGCAATTTGCCGGGACAGATTAATCTTGCCGACGCGTACTGGATGTTTGCACTTCTTTTGTTTAGAATGCATAGTAAAATGGCTATATCAGCATTCAGATTACTTTAACTGCCCCAAGTGCAGACGGGAGATAATTGCTTCGGATTTAATCCCAGTTTTTGATCCTGCAAGACACAATGAGGAAGTCTGGGATATACGAGTTAAATTTGCTCGAGAGTTTGGGAACAACAGAAATCGATTCATTCATGGTGATATTCTATGGGATAGTTTCATTGATCAGCCCAATCTGTTGGACTACCTGGATCAGCACAATCGGTTGGACAACCTGGATCAGTTCAATCAGTTGGACAACCTGGATCAGCGGTTGGACAACCTGGATCAGCGGTTGGACTACCTGAATCAGTTCTTTCCGGTGGACTACATGTTTCAGCCGGCTCAATTGGAAGGCTTTGCTTTTGAAGCCACCATGATTCTACTTGGTATGGTGTGCTTTGGGCTTATATTTAGTACCCGTTTGGTTGGGCTGATAGCCTGCTGTGCGTTTTCAAAAAAACGCAGGTTGGACGAGAAGCAGTGTTTGCTTCGGCTTATTTCCAAACAGCGGGTTATTAGGATCCGCAGTTTTCTATTACCTCCCAACCGCAGTTGAAAACCCCGTCCAGACGCAATCGCCGCTTCCCTCCCGCTCCCGTGTTCAGCGCGATTCTTCCCTCCCGCTCCCGTGAAATCGCGATACCTAAGCGGCGACGATTCCTCCCCGCCCGGCGATAACACTCTTCCCGCCGGCGTCCGCCTGCAATCGCGCTTCCCTCTCGCTCCCGTGCAGCGCGATTCTTCCCTCCTGCTCCCGTGAAATCGCGATACCTAGCGGCGACGATTCCTCCCCCCGGCGATAACACCGTTCTTCCCGCCGGCGTCAACACCGATTCAGCCCAAGCTATAGCTGGATCCATCGATCCTGTGCCTCCTCTCTCTGCGACGCCTTATCCCTATTGAAGAATTAATCTGGACTGCACAACGTTTCGTATCCCGGCCCATTCCTGTTCCCGGTGGTCTTGCCTGTTGATCTTCTCCATCTTTTTTAATGCTTGTTGTTTTCCTATGCTGTATTTGCTTCGTATTCCTGCATTAAGTTAATGCTCAAATTAGTATAAGTATGTATGCCATTTGTAACCGTTGAATTTAAGCAATCAAGAAATCTTCTTTCTTTTCCATCGTTGTGGTTCTCGTTTCTACAATCTCGTCTTCCTCCTTCCAGGACTGAACGGCTACAGGGTAATCCCTCCTTCGTTTCTTTTATTTGATTAGAGGCTGCAGTTTTTCATGTGTTTTGTGTGTGTATATGTGTTGGTGTGTGTATGTATGTGTGTGTGTTTATTATGGTGTGTATGTATGTGTGTGTGTGTTTCTATGGTGTGTGTTTATTATGGTGTGTATGTATGTGTGTTTTTGTATGGTGTGTGTATTTGTTGGTGTGTGTATGTGTGTGTATGTGTGTGTGTGTATGGTGTGTTTATCTTTATGGTGTATGTATTTGTATGGTGTATGTATTTGTTGGTGTGTTGTGGTGTGTGTGTGTGTGTATATATATGTTGTGGTGTGTGTGTGTATATACCTGGCATACCCGTGCCAGGTACATTTCCAGTACCGGTACATACCAGATACTCGGTGGATACACCTACTACTCTAGTCTGCGAATACGTTTAGACTTGGCAAATCGTTCAGCATATTGTGACAACAGACTTCTCCATGTTTTTAGAAAAGAAAAAAGTGACTCATAAATGCAATTAGCCATGTTTGTTTATTATAATAACAAAGTTTTCTATCATTAGAGCTACGAAGAATTTGATTTAAATTTAATTATTTTATTAATTCATTATGTATTTGAGAATTAGATGTTTTAAATTGATAATTTTTCTATTTAATAAATATAAATTTTTATATGTTTTATATTCTATCTTTTTTATAAGATAACATTTATATGTGTGTGCGTGTGTGTGCGCGCGTGTGTGTTAATTTTAATTACATCGTACCCTGAATGTACTTGTATCCTAATTTTTTATTATTTTGTCATACTACCATATTGGATACGTATCGTACCCGGTTCTCGTATCCGTATTAGTGCTTCATGGTCTACAAGCCCTCTGAGCTAAGACTGACTGCCACATCAAGCTAAAATGAAACAAATTCTCTAAACAACAAAATCTCGGAGTGAAGGTGACGTAGGGTAAGGCTCTAATGAAACCTAGGGCTAGATGCAAATACAATGACCGGCGAATTCAAATTTGCAAATCAACATTTATAAATTATAAAACTTGATTTTACCGCAATTGAAGTAAAAGTATTTTAAAATAAGGGAACAAAGAGAGGAAAATGAGCACTAGAGTGCACGAAAAAATAAATACTATTTAAATAGGAAATCCCAAAGGCGAAAACGACCGAAACAAAGCTTACAAACCATTATCTCTACAAGTAGAGAACAAACACAAACCCAACGCTAAAATGAAAGCACAGCTTGAAATTTGCAAACAATGTAGGGGGAGGGCTGGGTGCGTGTTTTGAGGCCTGTTGGGGCTGTATGGTGGCTGAAAGGGGCCTGGACAGTGGCTGTAAAGGGGCTAGAATGCGGGGCTTCGCTGCCAGGGAGTTCCTACAGAAATAGGAGGTCGATAGAGGGGGAGAAATGTGGGTGCTGGGCTGTATCAAAGATGAAGTTGCTGCCAGGAGTTGATTCCAGCAAACAGGGGGGTAGAGAGAATCGGAAATTTGGTCCAGCAATTGAGAGGGGAGTGGAGGTTAATTAATTGGGGCAGTGGAGTGGATTTTCAGGTGAGAATGAGGAAGAGTGGGGGTTGTTGTGAGGTAGCAGAAGAGGAGGAACTATGGCTGTTCCTGAACGGGGAATTAAGGGAAGAGGGAGGGGTTCTGATGCATCCTTCTCGCACTTGGAGATCCACCGTAGGGACTCTTTACCTTTGTTATTTACTTTCCTTTTGCATTTATATGTATTTCCTGCATTTTAATGTGTGTTTTATTTTCGCACATGAATGTCATGTTTGAAGACGGATTATTGGATTGACCGACCAGTAATATCATGAATAAAAAGATCCGGTAATTTAGGTTAATTTAGGAGAAGAAGGCAAGGTCAAATTATTTAAAATAACAAATAAATTATAAAAATGAAATATATCAAGTTTGAACAAGGAAAAGAGAAGATAAGGAAGTGCATTAAAAGAGAATAATGTGAGTCAGGCTAAGGTGGGAAGTAAAGAAATAAATTATCGACCCCCCCCCAATCAAAATCCCAAGGTTTATCACCTATAAAACCATGCTTGAGGAGAAAGAGGGGGAGGCCAATAAATCAGAGGAACGAAAGTTCTTTCGTTCCCTCTGACAGGCCCTAATTCGCGCCCCAATCATTCTTCCTTTGTCGCTACCGACGCCCTGCCCGAATCCATGGCCTCCAACCCTAGTCGCCTGCCTCTCTGACGTCTCATCCGTAGCCGTTGTCGTTGCCGCCACCCCTGTCGAGAGTCGTCGCCTCCATCCTGCTATCGACACCCAGGCCTCCCGGCGAGTTCCTACCCGTCGTTCGTTGTCGCTGGATCCGTCGTCTTCCTTTCCTCGTTCCTGTGCAGAGTGCAGATTCCTGTCGACGTCGACACCCTCTCCAGGGATTCAACCTCCTGGCTCGACTCCTAGGAACTGTTCATTTTCACTGGGCTGCCGCAGTTCTTTTTCCCAACTGATGGATCGGGAGGGTTGACCAAAGTTACTGTGCTGGGTAAAATTCCAAAATTCATTGCTTAATATCATTTCTAAATTTTTATTAGTTCTCATAAATAAATCTGAGCTTGCCTAAGTCTCCGCAATTATCATTAATTTCCATAAATTATTGCATGCATTTCTTTCTGTGGAATCGAGGAACCGTATTAGGAGTCAAGACGTAAGCACTCGGGATTCCCACTATCGAGTTTTGATTAATAATTTTTAAAAAAAAAATAATACGCTCTAAAATTGAGAACGTAACGACTTTCGAGGCGAAACTCTATCGTCACATTGGTTTTGGAATTGGGTTTACATTAGTCTTGTATCAGAGGTAGGTTCGATTCGCTCCTATCGTGAATCGATCGAACCGTGTTTAAAAAAACTTTTAATATATATGAGTATTTATTAATTTTCAGCACCAAGGTTTTCTTGTTTTAAAAAAATGATTTAAATTAATTAAAAAAATTAAGATGTTCATTAATATATATATATATATATTTCTCGATTTACTTTGAGATTAAAAAAAAATTATCTCTGGTTTATTTTAAATACTAAATATTTTATAAAATAATAATAATAATTTTGAGTTCCAGTTAAAAAAAGTTAAAAGTTATTTTAATCTCTAAGTAAAGGGCAGCTCGGTGCACAAAGCATCCCCACATAATGTAGGCAAACCTTACCTACATTTAAAAAAAAATTAATGGAGCATGTATGTTTAGAAAATAATATGAAAGAGGTAAATGCTCAAATAAAAAGATTATCAGAAATGATAGCGTCTCTCGCCAATATAAAACAGTTATGGCATGACGAGCACATTAATCCTAAGCGCATAGAGCACAGACACCCGAGTGATTTTGACGGACGTTTAGGACCTGAGGATTGTGTAGACTGGTGTCATGATGTGGAATGTTTTATGAGAACTAGTCAGATACACTTGAGTAGACAAGTAGAATTCTCGACCCATAAACTTAAGGGACTGATGTAAAACCCAATTTCAAAATCAACGCGACGACGGAGTTCCACCTCGAAATTCGTTACGTTCTCAATTTCAGAGCGGAATATGTTTAAAAATTATTAATCGAACTCGAGAGTGGAAACCCCGAGCGCTTACGGCTTGACTCCTAATACGGTTCCTTGATTCCACAGAAAGAATTGCATGCAATAATTTATGGGAAAATAACGATAATTGCGAATAATCGAGAAGATTTAGGCAAGCTCAGATTTATTTAAGAGAGCTACTAAAAATATAGTTATGACTTTAAGCAATGAATTTAGAATTTTACCCAAGCACAGTCAACAGTCGATCCAGGACTACTGATCTGTCGGTTGAGAACAACTGGGATGTGGCAGACTGGCAGAAGCAAACCGATCCTGGAAGTAAGATTCGGGCCAGGAGGACGGATTTCTGGGAAGGGAGTCGTCGTCGACAGAAACCCGTGGTCTGCACAGGGATGAGGAACGGTGATCCAGCGACAGAGCACGAGAGGCGGACCTTCAATACGGCGGAAGCCCAGGGTTCGACAGCAGATGGAGGCGGCGGCGAACTCTAGCAGGGGCGTCGGCAACGGCTGAAGGTGAGAAAGTCGGAGAGGCATGCGATTAGGGCTCGAGGAACAACGATTTCGGAAGAACAGTCGGGAGAGGCGCGCGCTTAGGGCCTGTCAGAGGGAAACGAAAAAATGGTTTGTTCCTCTGATTTCTTGGCCCCCTCCTTTGTTGTTTAGGTAGGACTTTATACAAAAAAAAAATGAGATTTCTTTCCTTTTAACTCCAATAGTGAATCATTTTATTCTTTCATAATACATTCCTAATATTTCTCATTTCCATATTAAAAAATTGATGTATTTCCTTTTATATTTTATTTGTAATTTTAAATAATTTGAGTTTGTCTTCTTCTCCTAAACTATCCTAAATTACCGGACCTTTTTATTCATGGTATTACAGGTCGGTCAATCCAATAATTCGTCTTCAAACTTGACATTCGCGTGCAAAAATAAAACAAACATAAAATGCAGGAAATACATATAAATGCAAAAAGAAATAAATAGCAAAGGTAAATAGCCACTACGGCGGATCTCCAAGTGCAATGAAGGATGCATCAATTCTCCCGGGGTTGAAAGAGCTCGACCTCGTCGAGAACTCGAAAAGACTGGAAGTAGTTGGCATTTTCAGTGACTCCAAGTTGGGCGACATCTGTGGGGATGCGAGTCGTGTCCAAACTTGGAGCGAGTCCAGCTTCCTCTGTTATAGCTTATAGCACATGTCAAGAGTAGATCGCCGCTCGCTGAGATAAGTTAAAAACCCAATTCTCTCTGAAAAGTATAACTTTTGGCGATAACGACCGACCAAGGGTTTACAATTTTTAGAGGTTGTTAGTGAATCATTAGCAAAAAATTTAGCTAGTTCTCTTATATAATTAATATGAGACCAAGCGTCAACATTGATCATGGAATGATGGAGAAGGACGATAACACTGATATGAAATAAAAAAGGCATAAGCAATTTCAAATGGAATTTTAGTGGTAGCACGGATTTTAGAATTATTAAATGCAAGTTCAATATGTGGAAACGCAGGATTCCATGAATTTGGATTCTCCCCAGTAAAACACTTGAGAAACTCTCCCAAGGTCCAATTAATAATTTTATGTTCATCCGCCTGAGAGTGATAAACGCTACAAAACTCGAGTGTAACTTCAAATCGTCCCCAAAGTGTTTTCCAGAGATATATTATTAAAATTTTAATAATTTGATGACACTCAACATGTTATCCTATATCCAAATGATAGCGTGACGAAATAAAAGTGCGACTCCCAAATATGAAATCGAGATAATGAGGTGTGTGGGATAAGTAGTCGTCAACTATAGCTTGAGAAATTTGAACGATACCGGGTAGCACTTAAGAAATTTATAAATGTGGGATCGTACTTAGATCATTTGGGGTGAGTGGCACAACTGTATTGTGGCTTACTTCATGGGGTGGGGGTTCAGGCGGGAGTATGGTAAGTAGTAATGTGGTGGAGACACTGGGAGGTGGGCTTGAAGATGGAGAGGTACTCTCGGGTGCCCTTGGAAGAAGACAGTTCTTCTGGGGAAGAAGAACAATCTTCTGTCCATGGTGCTCGAAGGAATGAGAGTTCCTCATGTCGTCGTGCATGACATGTCGATCGTACTGCCAAGATCTCCCTAATAGGATGTGGCAGACATCCATGGCGGCGACATGACATAACACTATATCTGAATAAGCGCTCCCTATAGAAAACTCTACTAGGCAATAGTGGGTAACTGGCATAGTCAAATGACTATTGACCCCGGATAAGCTGTAGGGTTGTTCTAACGGGTGTGTCTCAAGCCCTAATATATTGACCATACATTGAAAAACGAAGTTCTCCATACTACCACTATCTATGATAATGGAACAAAATTGTCCCTGAATGCGTGCAGTGGTGCAGAAAATTGTGTCTCCTATGGTCATCCCAAGTACGCGAGGGGTAATCAGACTATAACGTAAGACACGGCTAAATGCTCAATATATTCGCCATCTACTTCTATTATATCCTCAGACTCGGGCTCAGGTTCAGGCTCAGGGTGGAATTCATTAATGTAGACTCCGTACTTAGGCTCACGTCCATCAGATGAATCAATAATAGCGACAAAATGGCGTCGCGGGCACTCAGATGATTTGTGCTCCGGCTCCATACACTTGAAGCATCGGAATACTCCAATGCTGGGCTTAGCCCCAATGATCTCCTTACCCTTGGAAGGGATAACGGATGGGGTCAGGGTCCTAACCGTGATGAGAGGGTGAGGGGAATCTGAGATCCTAGCGGTGGTAGTAGTGGTGACTCTCGATGTAAATCTATCATTAGACCTAACTCCGGGTATCCGCTTCTGTAATGATTCTACTCTTCGTGCGCGACTCGAGATCTCTCCTAAGTCCTTATAATCAAAAAGCTCTAATTGATTCCTAACAGAATAGTGTAACTAATTCAGATAACGGGACACGGTCATGTCATCATCCTCTCGGAGGTCAGGGCGAGACTGCACTACTAGAAACTCGTTTGTATACTCATCCACCGATAATTTATCTTTTTGTAGGCTGTGGAACCTATGGTAGATGGTCTGCAAATAATTGGGAGGAACATACAGTTTCCGAAGTTGTATTTTAAATTCTGCCCATGTATTGATGAGGAGCATGCCTGAGTTAAATCTAGAACGATCTAGTTGTCCCCACCAAACTAGGGTGGACTCTTTCAGTCTAAGCGTGGCATACTCAACTTGCCTAGCTTGGGGCAATTGCATCCAAGCCAGGAAGCGGTCCATCCGATCACACCAGTCTAAACAACCATCGGGTTCTAAATGTCCCTCAAAATCACCAACGTCTAATTTCACTCCTACATTCCAACGAGGTTGGTTATGTGGTTCAGGTTCGGGGTGTGCAAGTTCTAAAAGCCTAGGTTATGGTCTACTTCGGCCACTAGGGTATGTGTTCGATTTAAGTGCAAGGTGGCTTCTATGGTGTTGACCGATGTGTGTAATCCGTTCACGACGTGCCAGAGACTACCCATGTTGGCGGTGAGATTGTCGACCGCTTTCATTAAGTCGCTCATACGTTGGGTCAATTCACCTACGTTATTTCCTACATGATCGAGTCGTTTTTCCATTTAAAATATTTTGATTTTAATCTTCTCAGAAATTTTGTTTTTGTTTTTTTGATTTAAAAATTAATTTAAATATTTTTTTAAATAAAGATAACTAACAAATTTTAAAAGATTTAAATTCAAAAGTAAAATTACCCGAGTGGGTAGAAAAAGATTTTTTTTGTTTTGTTTTATTTTAAAATTCAACTCAAATAAAAATAATATATTTTTTTAGTATATATATATATTATTTAACAGGAAGCGGAGGTGTAAACGCAAAACTTGAATCTTGGCGAGACACTTTAGAAAAGAAGGGTTTTAGGTTGAGCAGGGCAGAGACGGAGTATATGCAGCTTAAATTTAACAGTGCAAGAAGGACGGATGACTTCGTTATTAAGTTGGGTGATCAAGATATTCCTCGTAGTGAGTGATTTAAATATCTTGGATCGATAGTTCAAAACGATGGAGGTATTGATAAAGATATGACACAGGATCCAAACGGGTTGGTTGAAGTGGATCTTATGTGATCGTAAAGTACCATTAAAATTTAAAGGCAAGTTTTACCGTACTGCAATTAGACCAGCGATGTTCTATGGTTCTGAGTGTTGGGCAGTAAATTGTGTACATGAGCAAAAAATGAGAGTTGCGGAGATGAGAATGCTTAGGTGGATGTGTGGACACACGAGATTGGATAAAATTAGGAATGATTGTATCAGGGATAAGACATGAGTGGCACCAATTGCAGAGAAGATGCGAGAAGCTCGACTAAGATGGTTTGGAGTTGGACACGTAGAAAGGAGACCATTAGAGACACTTGTTAGGCGTTGTGAGATTCTAGTCACTAGGTATGTTAAACGAGGGAGGGGTAGACCAATAAAGACTTAGAATGAAACTATAAGGAAAGACATGATGTACTTAGGCATTAGTGAGATTATGACTAAAGATAGGGCACAATGGCGAAAAAGGATCCATATAGCCGACCCCACTATATTTGGATAAAGGCTTGAGTGTTGTTGTTGTATATTTTTTTAATAAAGATTTTAATGAAAAACTAAATTTAATAAAATCTTTTTTTTTAAATAAATCTAAAAAAATCATTAGTTTTTTTTATTCTTTAGAAACCCAAATAACTTGATTCGTGATAGGAGCAAATCAAACCACCTCTGATACCAAACTAATGTAAACGAAATTCCAAAATCAACGTGACGACGGGGTTCCGCCTCGAAATTCATTATGTTCTCAATTTCAGAGCAAATTATGTTTAAAAATTATTAATCAAACTCGAGAGTGGAAATCTCGAGAGCTTACGGCTTGACTCCTAACACGGTTCCTTGATTCCACAGAAAGAATTGCATGCAATAATTTATGGGAAAATAACGATAATTGCGAATAATCGAGGAGATTTAGGCAAGCTTAGATTTATTCAAGAGAACTACTACAAATATAGTAATGACTTTAAGCAATAAATTTAGAATTTTACACGGTCAACGGTCGATCCAGGACTACTGATCTGTCGGTTGAGAACAACTGAGATGTGGCAGACTGGCAGAAGCAAACCGATCCTGGAAGTAAGATTCGGTCCAGGAGGACGGATTTCTGGGAAGGGAGTCGTCGTCGACAGAAACCTGCGGTCTGCACAGGGACGAGGAACGGCGATCCAGCGACAGAGCACGAGAGGCGGACCTTCAATACGTCAGAAGCCCAGGGTTCGACAGCAGATGGCAGCGGCGGTGGACTCTGGCAAGGGCGCCGGCAGCGGTTGAAGGTGAGAACGTTGGTGAGGCGTGCGATTAGGGCTGGAGGAGAAGCGATTTCGGAAGAACAGCCGAGAGAAACGCACGCTTAGGGCATGTCAAAGGGAAATGAAAAAAGTTTCGTTGCTCTGGTTTCTTGGACCCCTCCCTTTGTTGTTTAGGTAGAATTTTATACAAAAAAAATTGAGATTTCTTCCTTTTAACTCCAATCATAAATCATTTTATTCTTTCATAATACCTTTCCTAATACTTCTCATTTCCTTATTCAAAAATTGTTGTATTTCCTTTTATATTTTATTCATTATTTTAAATAATTTGAGCTTGCATTCTTCTCATAAACTATCATAAATTATCGGACCTTTTTATTCATGGTATTACTGGTCGGTCAATCCAATTCAAACATGACATTCGCATACAAAAATAAAACACACATAATATGCAGGAAATACATATAAATGCAAAAATAAAATAAATAACAAAGGTAAAGAGCCACTACGGCGGATCTACAAGTGCAATGAAGGATGTATCAGGGACCCGTATTACAGTGGTGGAAACAGCTAGAATGAATGAGAGATAAGTTATGGCTACCCCCATCACTACCTGGGATGATTTTAAAATGGAGTTGCGCAAACATTATGTCTCCGCCGACTACCTCCAAACTTTACATCGTAGATTCCATAATCTACAACATAGAAGTTTATCAGTGGATGGATACACTCACGAATTTCTAGTCCTTCAGTTTAGGTTAGATATTCAAGAGGGCAATATGATGATCGTATCCCGTTACCTGCACGGGTTACACTATTCCATTAAGGATCAATCAGAGTTGCACAACTATCACAATTTAGAAGAAATTTCTAGTATGGCTCGTAGGGTGTGGAGTCTGAGTTTAGATCTACTGATAGACCTCTCTCTAGTGGCGTCGTTGCCTCCATTTTTAAGGACATAGATTCCCCTAGTGTTACCACCCCCATGAGCACTTTATCCCCACTTATCTCCACTATATCACTCCCTCCAGTCGCAGAGCTTCTTCCTGAGCCCCAGCTCCAGGATGGAGAGCGTCTTGTTTGTCATCCTCTCACCCCGACTGAGAGTGTGACTCCACTTGCCCCCACTATATTACAACCTTTAGTCATTGAGTTTCTTCTTGAGCTCCCGCTCCAGGAAGAAGAACGTACTAGCGACGTGTCACTCACCTTAGATGGCACAGATTCGATATCAGTATTTCTCAAGTCACATAGTCTACTACAGTTGCATATCCCTAAGCCCGAAAACATATCGTTTGATGATCACTTGTCATTCACACAAGCGGCATCACCTTGTATTGACTTCGTATTTGGTGATTACACTCTTAGTCCACTTCACTATCCTCTGAGACTAGACTTGCACACTGAAATTTATCGTCATATTATATATCTATTTACGAAAATTCATGTTAGGAGGTTAATAAAGATTCCTAAGATTTTAACTCCTAGTAGAGACACATTTTAAAGGATTTCTCTGGAAATTTTTAAACGATAAATTTGGAGATCGCACTTTTATTTCGTCACGCTATAATTTGGATATAAGAGAACATGTTGAATGCCATCAAAATATTAAAGTTTTAATAATATATCTTTAGAAAACTCTTTAGGGATGTTTTGAAGTTACACTCGAGTTTTGTAGTGTTTATCACTCTCATGAGGATGAACATACTAAGATTATTAATTGGACCGTAGTCGCCTGCCTCTCTGATGTCTCATCTGTAGCCACTGTCGTTGTTGACGCCCCTGCCGAGAGTTCCCACCTCCATCCTGCTATCGACACCCAAGGCTCCCGGCGAGTTCCTACCCGGTGCTCGTTGTCGCTGTTGACGCCTCTGCCGAGAGTCCCCACCTCCATCATGCTATCGACACCCAAGGCTCCCGACGAGTTCCTACCCGGTGCTCGCTGTCGCTGGATCCGTCATCTTCCTTTCCTCATTCTTGTTCAGAGTGCGGATTCCTGTCGACGTTGACACCCTCTCTAGGGATCCAATCTCCTGTCCAGACTCCTAGGAACTGTTCATTTTCGTTGGGCTGCCGCAGTTCTTATTCCCAACTGACGGATCGGGAAGCTTGACCAAAGTTACTGTGCTGGGTAAAATTCCAAAATTCATTGCTTAATATCGTTTCTACATTTTTATTAGTTCTCTTAAATAAATCTGAGCTTGCCTAAGTCTCCGCAATTATTCGCAATTACGGTTAATTTCCATAAATTATTGCAGGCATTTCTTTCTGTGGAATCGAGGAACCGTATTAGGAGTTAAGTTGTAGCATTTATCACTCCCAGGAGGATGAACATACTAAGATTATTAATTGGACCGTAGCCGCCTGCCTCTCCGATGTCTCATCTGTAGCCGATGTCACTGTTACCGCCCCTGCCGAGAGTCGCCACCTCCATCCTGCTATCGACACCCAAGGCTCCTGGCAAGTTCCTACCCGGTGCTCGTTGTCGCTGTTGACGCCCCTGCCGAGAGTCGCCACCTCCATCCAGCTATTGACACCCATGGCTCCCGGCGAGTTCCTACCCGGTGCTCGTTGTCGTTGGATACATCATTTTCCTTTCCCATTCTTGTTCAGAGTGCGGATTCCTGTCGACGTTGACACCCTCTCTAGGGATCCAATCTCCTGTCTCGACTCCTAGGAACTGCTCATTTTCGTTGGGCTGACGCAGTTCTTATTCCCAACTGACGGATCAGGAGGCTTGACCAAAGTTACTGTGCTGAGTAAAATTCCAAAATTCATTGCTTAATATCATTTCTATATTTTTATTAGCTCTCTTAAATAAATCTGAGCTTGCCTCCGCAATTATTCGCAATTACGGTTAATTTCCTTAAATTATTATATGCATTTATTTCTGTGGAATCGAGGAACTGTATTAGGAGCCAACCTGTAGGCACTCGGGATTCCCACTTTCGATTTTTGATTAATAATCTTTAAAAAAATAATCCACTCTGAAATTGAGAAGGTCACGACTTTCCAGGCGGAACACCGTCGTCACATTGGTTTTGGAATTGGGTTTACATCAGGTTCGGCTTCTTAGATGAAGTGGGGTAGTGGGCTATCAATTAGGAGGCTTTTAGGTGGTTCCAAGTGAAAGCAGGGGAGGGAATATGGGGTGTGGCAGGTTAATATTGGGGAGGGGAGTGGGTAAGTGGTTGGGCTTATTTTTAAGGAATTAACCCCTAAATTATATGAGAGTGGGGGTGGAGGAGGTAGTGGGTAGTTAGGAGATAGTTATTGTGGCAATGAGGGGTAGTGGAGGAGGTTGGTGGCTAAGGGTGGTAGGAGGTGGTTGCTGGTGGTGGTGGTGGTCGCCGGAGATGTTTTCCGGTGATCGCCGGAAAACTATGTATGATGAAAATGGATATGGGAGGTATAGAAGGACCACCGAAGGTGGCCGGAGACGAACTCCGGTGATCTCCGGAGATGTTTATGGGGTATAGGGACTGTTTTTGTGGGAGGGAATGAAGGGGCGACGTGGCTCCGCGGTAAGGGGTGGTGGAAGGGGGGTGGCCGTCCTCTTGGATCCCTTGGCCAGCTGTTTGGAATGCTGGCAGCAAACCTAGAGGGGAGGCAGTTGGTGGAGGGGCGGGCTTGGCTTTGTGGTAGGAGGTGGTTTTGGTGGGGATGAAGTGGCCGATTATTGCACCCGAGGAGGGAGATGTAAGGAGCTCAGGCAGTGGTTGGGAGGTTTTGCTGGATGTTTCCAGTGGGGAAGGGGAGGAGGGGAGGCCTTTGGCCGGTTGTTACCAGTGAGTGGGGAGAAGGAGGGGAGGCCCTTTGGGGATCGGATTCTTCAAATGGGGATGGAGGAGGATGGTTGGTGCTTGTGGTGGAGGGGTGGTGGAGTGGCGGACCAAGGGGAGGGGTATGGTAGGGACCGGCCAAGGGAAATGGGAGGGAGGAGATAAACCCGAGCTTCGCACATGGGGTTCGGCTTCAGCACCGAGATGACCAAAGGAAGGCTCCTAAGCTTCAATCCTTCAATCACTAAAATGAGAGCCCTCACCCTCTATTTATAGTTTTCTAGGGAGAAACAAATGGTTATGATTGGCCGAACACTCCGACTCAAAAAAAACACAAATACAACTCGAAATAAAAAAATGACAAGAGACAAAATACTATGATCGGCGAGCTCGAAATAAGTGGTCCCAATCGTCACTGCGCCCGAGGTCGTCGTGAGTAGACCCGAACAGGTGGGCAGGCTGCTCCCCGTCAGGAAGGTTTTAACTTTATGTTCTACATGTATCTAACATAATCTATATTATGTACTGTAAAATAGACTCGCAATGAATATACAATAGATATGTTGACACATGACTAATTTACAGGTGACGGACGCGCAATTCCCTAACCTTTATATACAAAGCACGCAATCACGAACAAATGCAGTGGATCTACGTGAAACCCTAAAATGAAGATGAGAGTGCAAGCATGCAATCAAACACAAAATCCAATGAATGGAATGCTCGCGACATAAACCCTAATGCGAGGCAAATGCAATGACTCAATCATTCAATCACTTATGACATGCAATTAATTAAGCAATGTTAATTTTAAAAACTCCTGCAGAAACATCCAAAATTAAGTAAAAGCATCCGAAATTAAGCAAAAACATCTGAAATTAAGCAATTATGCGAGTAAAATAAATTGAGAGTGCACTAAAATTGAAATGCAGGGCGAAAAAAATATAGGCGTCTAAATAAAGAGCCAAGTCAAAACAATGCGAGACAAAGATTATTAGCAATAAGTGAGCATCCATACATTGTAGAGAATGAAAACTGAAATGCAAAAACGCACCCAGAAATCAACACTGATGGTGGAGGAGGTGTAATGGTTGTCCCGGATGACAAGTTGTATAGTGGTCATAGATGGCTATAAAGAAATTGGGAGAGTGTCGGGCTGATGGAAAACGGTGGATGAGAGGAGGGGTTTGGACGTGCAGTGATTGGGAAGGTAGATCTGGACAGGGCAGTTGTCGGGCAGGTGGAAGATGGTGGCTGGGAAGGAGGATTTGGATGGAGGTGGCTGGGAGGGAGCATCTGGGCCGGGAGGGGATAGGGCGCCAAAATGAAGGTGGTTGGGAAGGGGATTTGGATGGGCGGCGGTTGGGAGGTAAGTCGTCGGACGTGAGGGAAGCGGCAGGGGGATAAAAGACGAAAGTAGCGGCTGGAGGTGGATCTGGAACAGGGGAGACTCGTCGGAGGCAGGAGAGGAGGTAGACAGGGGAGTCGGCACCCCTGGAAGTAGTAAATTGCACGTCGAGGGGGAGGGACCGAGCGGCTTCAACGTGGGGGCCAAATCTCGATACCTAAATAAACATAAGAGGAGTGTATATATATGGGAGGTTTAGGTTAACCTAACTCTCATAAAAGAGCCACGAAAAATACCAAAAAATTAAAAAAATCCAGAAAAATATGTTGATCACAACCGCAGGCTCTGACCGTCCAAATGGTGATTATAAAAAGTCATTTCCAAAGATAGATGAGTTAAATCACGACTGATCCCCATCATTCTCCCCAGCTCAGAAGCATTCATCTTCGATGAATGGAGCCAGTCATGCTCCTGGTGTAGGCTAGGCAAGAATGAAAACAATTGCATGAACCCTGGCATCTCAATCTCGTGGTTCCTAGTAAGTGTAGTATCTATAGGTCATCTTCTGCTGAAGCAAATTTGTTATATTGAATACACGATAACTACCCATATTCCTAAGAATATCAAGCTCAAAGAAATTTGACTCAGACTCTCTCAGACAGTGTATGGATCTATTCGCCTAGCAATCAGATTTGTAGATGTCCCTAATGGGAACTTCTTAAATAATGTGTTAATCATCACTCAATCACCTTAAACATTTTTTCTCTCATGAGATTAGCTGCGCAAGTTTTAAAATGTCAATTTTAATATAATTTTACATTGAAGTATGACAACTAAATCATGCAACAAATGCAAATGATAAATGACGAACCCAACAGACTCACTAAGAGCAGACTCTACATAGCGGTGGAGGTCTGTAAAGATGGGTGTTGTATCCAGTGGTTCTTTCGGTGGGGTGTAGAAAAATTCGTCGAGATTGTGAATAACACACAAACGGCAGCATGAGACATTACCACTAAGATGTGAGCCCATAACGTGTCAAATGTCTTTCAGGAAACGTGGCCCTTCAAGAGATTCGCCAGTGGTAGATAGAGAAATCCATCGCAAATGCGACAAATGCCCGAAGGGATGTGGGAGACATTGGCACCATGGTGTCACTTTGACATGTGTTGACTTCTCAAAAAGACAAAGCTCGTCAAACGGCTCTCTAAGAGGCTCAATGGGGGTGCTCGTCATAGGACTCGTCACATGGGTGGTGTTTGTCCCAATGATCGCTAATGGTAGTGGTAATCACAACAGGGTGGCTAACCGGCTCTCAGCAATCACTCATAATGAGACTCGGGAGAATAAAATGAGACTCTGGATAATAGCTACTCATGACAGGGTCAGTGGGTGGAGTATTTAATGGCAAGTTTATGAACAAGGTAGCAACTATTACAGGAAGGACACATCACCAAAGGATCACCAGGTCACTCGTACTCACTCTCTTTCGGCACCATGGGGTATTAGTCGGACTCAAGTGACAGACAACTCATCGAACAATGTGCATCACTAGGGTGATCAAGTATCTCATCTTTGGTGTCCAAAAGTACAAGAATAGGTATGGTGGTGGCCTTGGGATGGGAAGGACTCATGACGGGATGGTCAGGGTGCGAGCCTACTCGACTAATAGCGTATCCAAAGGACTGCTTGTAACGAAGGGCGAGCAGAAATGTCTCCTCGACAGACTCTAACCGATGATCGTTTAATACTACGTAGATCACAGACCGAAATCCAGAACAGAATCTAGCATTTGTTGTGACTGTCTCCTCTTGAATATCGCTCCTCACCACCAACTCGTTGAAATAATCCTTATACTCGGCAACAAACCCGGATCCTTATCATAGGGTAAATATTTGTTCGAGGAGACGACTCTTATATGATCTCAGCAGATATCTATGACACAATATCCGCTTCATCTCCACCCAACTAGTGATGGGGCAAAAACAAACTCGCACAAGGTTCCTCTCAATGTTATCCCAGTACTCTCTTGCCTGACCTAGAAGTCTAAGTTTCGCAAACCTGGCACGATGCTTACTGAATAACTCAATATCTAGATAGTATCTCATGTCCACGAGTCAACGGCTAAAGGACTCAGTATTACAAACCATCAAACAATGTAGCGCAACCTTACAAAACCTTTTCTTGAGACTCTCCTCGAAATGATAATTATAGTAGTGGTTTCTTACAATAATTGAGTCGTGCCAACGAGTCAACACGGTCTCTATGAGTGAAGGGTCGGGGACTGGATAATCATCATAATACTATGAAGACTTCCCAAAAAAAGCTATATGAGGTCAAGTATAGACAAGCTCGGGTTCCTCAAATAGAGGAGAGGGATGATAATATATATTCATAAAAGGTTCTACTACTGCGTATCAAAATAAAAACCAAACATAGGGCTCTGATACCACGTGTTCTTTCTCATTCCATCTCTTTAAGAAATAGAAAATCTCTAATCATCCAAATTTTGTGAGATTGGAAGACTGAAATCTCGTAACTGTTAGAATCAGATCCTCCATATTTTAATAAATACCTTCACAGAGGCACCAATAAAAACTTTTGGCATGCAACGTTGATTAAGTTTTTTGCAAGACAACATAATAACATCATATTCTGCAAGAAATATAAAATAAGGAAGAAAACAAGGACTGCTAATTTCCCATGTGAAGCAAAAGCCAACATATGATTATCTGACCTGCAATGTACAGAGAGTAACAGATAAACATCTGATATTTGACAATCCAACTCACTAGTTGATATAACATTTTATCTGTAGTTATAGTGTTGACAAGATGTTGGCTGAGAAAGCGTCCATAGGTGAATAGCATAGCAGTGAAAAAGAAATACCTGCAAAGTAGTGATAACAAATGCAAAGCAAAACATCTATTAATATTCAGTCAAAATGTACGATTAAATTAGTCCATATATAAAATAAAAATGATACAAAATAATAACCACGGAAGCAGGATATAATACCAATTCAAAACTCTGAATCCTGGAAGTCTTCTGTCTTCATTAGCTATTCTGAGGAAATCAAACAACTCACTTGCCATTAAGAGTTGGATGACTACCACCAAAGCCCAAATGTACAGATGGCCCATGTAGACAGTCAATATGAAGTACCCTATCATCAAAAATGATGAATATGTCCGAATAAGCATTGACTTGTACTTATTTAGATCGTTGACAAGAAAGTTGGATCCAACAAAAACTCTTAAGTATGATCAGCAGCATGTGGCTAGACAAAAAAGTTCAAGTGAGATGAAAGAATGTCTCAAGCAGGGAACACAAAATGTAGCAAGAGAAAGAGAAGGAGGTCTTAGAAAATCAAGAGGAAAAAGTAGGGAAAGGCAAGTAGGCAACAACTTTCAATATTCATTAGTGAATCGAAACCCTTAAGAATAACTACAAGATCAACATATAAACAAAACCTATATTCTAAATAAGACATTTAAAACGAAAAACCAGATAATATTGCCATGGACATGGTCGTAATGTGTTGAAGGCGTCATCAAGAAGTGGCCGGAGGTGGAATGGGTGGAGGTGACGGATATTATAGAATATGAGCATTGTTGCGGTAGCCAAATCTGGGTTTGCACGGGAGGGGAGAGCTACCACAACCTAGTAACAAGGGACAAGAGAGATTCAATTATTGCGTGTTGGATATGTTCAGTGAGCTCATTTAAGACAAGAATAAAGAGATAACGACTTAAAGCTGACCCTTGATTTAAGCCAACAGTGATGGGAAATTTTTGTGTTAATCCTCCAGATGTTCTCACCCTCATCACTGAATTGTATTCAAGCCTTTGATTACGTCAATATAGGATAAATTTACATCTTCATTTTCTAAAACTCTCCATAAGACATCTCTTGGAACCCTATCATAAGCTTTCTCATGATCGATAAACAGCATATACAAATCAATTTTTTTCCCAATAGTTATCAATAAGGCTTCTCAAGAGTGTGTGGCTTCCATTATCGACCGCACTGGCATGAATCCAAATTGATTCTCTGAGACGATAGACTTTCATCTAACTCTTCTCTTTATTACTGATGCAGGACGGGCGTCCCACCCGCCTGCCACCCTGCGAGCTGGCATCACACCCCGACCCAGGGGTCCCACCGGGAGTCTACCCGATAGGCCTTATCAGGTCTGCGGCCCGTACACCCCAACCCATCCCCGGCTCCACCACAGGGCCGATAGGTTGTAGAGGCTGAAGCTCGATCCCCCGACCTCCTTGATAAAGAGCTTTCAGGCAAGCTCTCATCACCAACTGAGACATTGATTCCTACCGGCAACATATTTCAAATCATGGGCCACGATTTCTACACCGTTGGCGGACGACCCATTGTCCGCTATCTTGTTCGTTGGAGCGGTCGCCCGATATACGACGCTACATGGATTTCTTCAGAGGAGCTCGAGAGACTCGCCCCGCAGCTACGTCGAGAGTACGATCATCTTCACTTACCGGAGATGAGTGCTTTCAAGCCGGGGAGAGTTGATGGCGCGCAATGCCCTACGCACGTGTATTCCCGCAGGAGGCGGTGATCCATCGCCTGCCCGGGCGATCCAAGTCCGCAGTTGCGTCCGTATCGTAGTTGCGAGTCGATTTACTATATTACTTTATATATTTTGAATTTTATTTGGCTCCCGATCGGACCGGACGATATGAGCCGTCCATTTTGGGATGCCCTAGGTCTAGTTAGTATAAATAAGTGGGGTGTTGGCTATTCAATGCATCAAGGGATTTGCTGAATTGCTGAACCGGTCGGTCTCCCTTCCGGTGCGACGTCAGAAGCCCGCCTCCTCCCTCCTGGTGCGACTCCGGGAAGCCCCGCCTCCGCCTCCCTCTCCCTCTCCGGTAAGCCCTCCTCTGAACCCCTCCGCCTCCTCTCCCTCGTGCAGCCACCAGCCGCGCCACCTCCCCTCCCCCTCTCCCTCGTGCAGCCACCACCAGCCGCACCACCTCCCCTCCTCCTCTCCCAAGTGCAGCCACCACCAGCCGCACCACCTCCCCTCCCCCTCTCCCAAGTGCAGCCACACCAGCAGTCGCACCACCACCCCTCCTCTTCCTCGTGCAGCCACCCAGCAGCGCACATCCAGCCCCACACGCCACCACCTCCTTCCCCTCCCCTTTCCAGCCAACCCCCCAACTTCCAAACGCCCCTCACTCAGCCCAGATCCGTCGCCCCTCCACCCTCCTGCAGCCAACTCCCCCTCATCAGCCCCCCCCCCCTCTACCTACAGCAGCCCTCTCGCCCCTTTCCGCTACCCGCAGCAGCCCCCATTGCCTTCCGGAGTCCCTCCTCGCCGTCGTTCAGCCGCAATACCCTTAGGTGTGCGTGATTAGCCATCGTCCCCACCGCATGCACTCGTAAGTTGTACTTGGAGTTCTATTTTCTATTGTTGAACATTTGGCACCCTTACCTTGTAGTGAATGTTTATCTCGTTTTGTATTAGTATTGTACCGCGTGTGATTTGCAAGGCTTATTCCGCGCGCGCTTAAATAATTGCACTCGCTCGCTTGTGAATTGATGCTCGCTCTCTTTAATTGAAACCTGTGATAGCTTGTGCCTCTGTCTGCTTTATTTTATAATAATAAATTATTGATGTAATTTTTTGCGCGGACCGTCTCTTGCAATCTTCACGATTCATCACGCCTAGGTTTGCATGACCACCAATCCAGTTCTTGCATTACCGGATTTCACAAAGGAGTTTGTGTTGGAGACGGATGCCTCTGGTGTTGGCATAGAGGCAGTTCTGATGCAGGAGGGGCGGCCGTTGGCTTTCTACAGCAAGGCTCTGGCCCCCCGTACCTTGGGACTCTCCACATATGAGAAGGAGATGTTGGATATCATTCATACTGTGGCTATGTGGCGGTCATATTTGTTGGGTCGGCATTTTAAAATTCGCACCGACCACCAAAGCTTGAAACATTTCCTGGACCAAAGGGTATTTTCTCCTCTACAACAGAAGTGGGTTACTAAGCTTCTCGGCTATGATTACGAGATTGTGTATCGAAGGGGTAAGGATAACGTGGTAGCGGATGCTCTTTCTCGCCTACCGGAGGGTACTCTCACTCACATTTCTGGACCGTTGGTGGATTCATTAGATGATATTCAGGAGGAGGTCATGCGTACGGCTACATTACGTCCCTTGGTGGAGGCTTTGCAGAGGGGGGAGACGGTGGCCCCCGGTTATCATCTTCAGAATGGCCGGCTGTACTATCAGGGCAGGGTGGTCGTGTTCGCCGACTCAGCATGGAAAACGGTTATGATGCACGAGTTTCACTCTTCACCGACGGGTGGCCATGCGGGGGTTCTCCGGACCCTTCAGAGGGCGCGAGCGAATGTCTTTTGGTTCGGCATGCGTCGGGACATACAACAGTTCGTACGACAGTGTGAGATCTGCCAGCGTCAGAAGTACGAGACTTCGTCCACGGACGGGCTATTGGTTCCTCTGGAGATTCCACGGCATATTTGGGACACAGTTTCCATGGACTTCATTGACGGGCTGCCTAAGTCCAAAGGGAAATCGGTGATTTTGGTGGCGGTGGATAAACTATCCAAGTACGGGCATTTCCTTGCTCTCAGTCATCCGTGCACTGGCGAGTCGGTTGCCGCACTATTTGCTAGAGAGATTGTCCGATTACATGGCCTTCTTCGTGCCATTATTTCTGACCGGGATCCTACTTTTGTGAGCAGTTTTTGGCGGGAACTTTTCCGGTTACAGGATACGCGTTTACAGTTCAGCCCGGCACATCACCCTCAGTCGGATGGTCAGACGGAGGTTCTCAATAGGGGTGTCGAGACATATTTACGCTGTTTTGTTATGGATGAGCCTCGGACTTGGCCGGAGTGGTTACATTGGGCCGAATATTGCTACAACACTTCATATCACTCTGCCAGCCGGATGACGCCGTTTGAGATTGTTTACGGGCGCCCTCCACCGACCTTGGGTAGCTATGAGCCAGGCAGCACCGCCCTGCCGGCGGTTGATCGAGCTCTTCGTGATCGGGAAAGCATGTTAGCAACCCTCCGGGAGAACCTTCGCCTAGCCCAGGACCGTATGAAGATGCAGGCGGACAAACACCGCAAGGAACGGGAGTTCGATGTGGGCGATGAAGTTTTCCTCAAGCTCCAGCCTTATCGGCAGTTATCAGTTGCTCGTCGGAGCAATCAGAAGCTTTCTCCTCGATATTACGGCCCCTTTCGTATACTCAGCAGGGTGGGGTCGGTGGCTTACAAGTTAGCTTTGCCGGAGGGATCCCGCATTCACCCAACCTTTCATGTGTCCTTGCTCAAGCGGAAGGTGGGTGTCAATGTCCAACCGAGTACTCTTCTGCCTGAGGTTACTGCTGCGGGCGAGCTTCGCCCACTACCGGAGGATGTGTTAATGCTTAAATGGAAGAACCGAGGCACGGAGTATCGGCCGGAGCTCTTGGTCAAGTGGAAGAATTTGTCGACGGCGCACAATTCTTGGGTGGATTTACTGGACTTCAAGGAGCTCTACCCCGACTACCACCTTGAGGACAAGCTGGTCCATGATAGGAAGGGGAATGTTACGCCCCCGCTACGCTTCACGGGGCGTCATTATGTTCGGCGATGCAAGGGAGCGGCAACCAACGGGGTTGAACCAACCGATTCAGCCCCCAACCAGTGAACCGGACGGCCGGGGCTGAACCAAATGGGTTCAGCCCCAACTGGAGGGGCCGGCCGGGCCCTTTATGGCTCGGGTATATTTACCTGGGGCTGCTCTCATGGGAAAGGCATGCAATTAACTCTCAAGGTATTCTTCTCCTTCCTCATCTAATGGAAATACAACAAGATTTGCATATACTGTTTATCGATCTTGAGAAGGCTTATGATAGAGTTCCAAGAGAGATCTTATGGAGACTCTTAGAAAAGAAAGGTGTAAATGTATCATACATTGACATAATCAAAAATATGTATACAAATTCAGTGACAAGTAGATGAGCTCGCCAGACATATCCAATAAGCAATACCTTGGTGTTTATTGTTTGCGGATGATATCGTTTTGGTCGATGAGACCCGCGAGGATGTAAACGCGAAACTTGAATATCGGCGAGACACTTTAGAAAAGAAGGGTTTTAAGTTGAGCAGTGCAAAAACGGAATATATGGATCTTAAATTTAGAATTGCAAGAAGGACGGATGACTTCGTTATTAAGTTGGGTGATCAAGATATTCCCCGTAGCGAGTGTTTAAATATCTTGGATCGATAGTTCGAATAGATGGAGGTATTGATAAAGATGTGACACATAGAATCCAAGCGGGTTGGTTGAAGTGGAGAGCCGCGTCAGGGATCTTAAGTGATCGTAAAGTACAGCAGCCCTATTAAAACTCACAGTAGCCCCAATTCTTCCATAATGAAATTTCAACAACTTCTCATAGAGGACAGCAGCCCTATACATAAAAATAGTACTTAAAATCAGAATTATAATAACACCACACAAAAATACAACCGTGCCTCGTAAAATACAGCAGCAATATATTCCTTAGCTATGAAATTTTAGTAAAATCCTGCAATATTAGCAGCATCCCTGCCATTTTATCTCACTAAACGATATACAAAACAATCCATACAATCATTCAATGTTATAACTCCAATTTCAGCTTTTTAAACATCAAGAAAAATAATTCTCCAAATGAATTCATCCTCAAATATATAAATTCCAGCTTTTCCCATGCTTTCAACATTATTTTCTTTATATGAGGGCCAAAACTCTTACATGCAGTGTTTCCATACTCCAAACAAAACTATTCCAGCTGTACGGAAGTTAAAGCGAAGACAAAAATAACTTCTAGATAGGTAAAACTCAAGGAGAATAACTTTTCGAACACCATCATACAATTTCTCATAGATTACTTCATAATATATGCTAAAAGCTGCGTAAAAATAACCATAGAAGAAGGGGGTAGAAGGAGAGGGAGAGAAGATGATGCTCACAGTGCAAAGGAAGAAGAAGGGTGAGTATTTCCACAATCTTGACTCCAATCTTTGCACAGTCGAGCGCAGGAGGCTTCAAAATCGGCACCCTAATGTCTCAAGAGAAGAGGAGGTAGCCGGAATAGTGAGGAGAGGAGAAGATTCTTCAGTTTCCCTTCAAGAGAGGAGAAGATTGGAGGAGGGGAGAGAGCAGCTCCAGCACAGTCCAGCGTGCCCTCAGCGGGAGTGCGGCAAGAGGGAGAGGGCTTTCCGTGAAAGAGAGATAAGGGAGGGGTTTGATTATGCTTTTTCATCACTGAGACCGGCCAAAAATGGAAAAACGAAAATCTAAAATGAATCAGATTTTCCACATTCAAGAGCAATCTACATTTATCCTAAAATTAAAATTTTCACATTTCCATATAGAATATCACACCTAAACCTAAATGGAAAAACGACAATGATTTTACCTGGGCGGTTCTGGCGTGGATTGAGGTAGCCGGCGTCGACGTGGATGGAAGCCGGAGAAACAAAAACTAGCAAGAGAGGCAGCGTCGAACCACCTAACCGGCTTCGAAGAATGAAGGCGGCGCCGAACAAGTTGTCGCGGAGAGGCGGCGTCGCAGGCGAGTAAAACCCTAGGGCTCAGTATTTATGGATATCAGCCCGGCATTCTTCGTATGACTGCTATTCGAACACTTAAAATAATTATTCTCAGTCCTAAAATCACTTTAATTTATTGGTCTGTGAATATGAATTGATAGAACTGCTTATAACATTAACCTTTGGGCTCAGTATTGATGGATATCATCAGCCCACCGTTCTTATTATGACTGGTGTCAGCAGTCCTAAAAATAATTAATTTATTGAATTGTGAATATGACTGCGTTTAGCAGTGATAGGACTGCTTATAACATTAACTTTTTTTTATATGTAGATTATATTTTTATATATAGACAAGCATTTTGTGCCCCCACAAAATTAGCGGCAGAATTATAATTGAGTTTGTCACAGCACTAAGTAAAAATTAAAATTGAATATCACCATGAATATCACCATGAATGAATCGATTTCTGTTGTTCCCAAACTCTCGAGCAAATTTAACTCGTATATCCCAGACTTCCTCATTGTGTCTTGCAGGATCAAAAACTGGGATTAAATCCGAAGCAATTATCTCCCGTCTGCACTTGGGGCAGTTAAAGTAATCTGAATGCTGATATAGCCATTTTACTATGCATTCTAAACAAAAGAAGTGCAAACATCCAGTACGCGTCGGCAAGATTAATCTGTCCCGGCAAATTGCACACTCATTTATGTTATTTTCTTCCTCCTCCTCCATCACTGTGAAATAATATTTTTTATAGGCAATCAATATCCAAATTGTTAAAATGAGACAATTTTTCAGGCGATTGTTATGTGCAACCCGAATTTGGATACGTGCAAACCAATTTTATGTGCAGAACAAAATACTATAAGTGCAGACCAATTGGTTTGGGCTTATAAGCCTGGTGCACGCAACAATTGGTCTGCACTTATAGTATTTTGTTCTGCACATAAAATTGGTTTGCACGTATCCAAATTCGGTTTGCACATAACAATCGCCTGAAAAATTGTCTCATTTTAACAATTTGGATATTGATTGCCTATAAAAATATTATTTCACAGTGATGGAGGAGGAGGAAGAATATAACATAAATGAGTGTGCAATTTGCCGGGACAGATTAATCTTGCCGACGCGTACTGGATGTTTGCACTTCTTTTGTTTAGAATGCATAGTAAAATGGCTATATCAGCATTCAGATTACTTTAACTGCCCCAAGTGCAGACGGGAGATAATTGCTTCGGATTTAATCCCAGTTTTTGATCCTGCAAGACACAATGAGGAAGTCTGGGATATACGAGTTAAATTTGCTCGAGAGTTTGGGAACAACAGAAATCGATTCATTCATGGTGATATTCTATGGGATAGTTTCATTGATCAGCCCAATCTGTTGGACTACCTGGATCAGCACAATCGGTTGGACAACCTGGATCAGTTCAATCAGTTGGACAACCTGGATCAGCGGTTGGACAACCTGGATCAGCGGTTGGACTACCTGAATCAGTTCTTTCCGGTGGACTACATGTTTCAGCCGGCTCAATTGGAAGGCTTTGCTTTTGAAGCCACCATGATTCTACTTGGTATGGTGTGCTTTGGGCTTATATTTAGTACCCGTTTGGTTGGGCTGATAGCCTGCTGTGCGTTTTCAAAAAAACGCAGGTTGGACGAGAAGCAGTGTTTGCTTCGGCTTATTTCCAAACAGCGGGTTATTAGGATCCGCAGTTTTCTATTACCTCCCAACCGCAGTTGAAAACCCCGTCCAGACGCAATCGCCGCTTCCCTCCCGCTCCCGTGTTCAGCGCGATTCTTCCCTCCCGCTCCCGTGAAATCGCGATACCTAAGCGGCGACGATTCCTCCCCGCCCGGCGATAACACTCTTCCCGCCGGCGTCCGCCTGCAATCGCGCTTCCCTCTCGCTCCCGTGCAGCGCGATTCTTCCCTCCTGCTCCCGTGAAATCGCGATACCTAGCGGCGACGATTCCTCCCCCCGGCGATAACACCGTTCTTCCCGCCGGCGTCAACACCGATTCAGCCCAAGCTATAGCTGGATCCATCGATCCTGTGCCTCCTCTCTCTGCGACGCCTTATCCCTATTGAAGAATTAATCTGGACTGCACAACGTTTCGTATCCCGGCCCATTCCTGTTCCCGGTGGTCTTGCCTGTTGATCTTCTCCATCTTTTTTAATGCTTGTTGTTTTCCTATGCTGTATTTGCTTCGTATTCCTGCATTAAGTTAATGCTCAAATTAGTATAAGTATGTATGCCATTTGTAACCGTTGAATTTAAGCAATCAAGAAATCTTCTTTCTTTTCCATCGTTGTGGTTCTCGTTTCTACAATCTCGTCTTCCTCCTTCCAGGACTGAACGGCTACAGGGTAATCCCTCCTTCGTTTCTTTTATTTGATTAGAGGCTGCAGTTTTTCATGTGTTTTGTGTGTGTATATGTGTTGGTGTGTGTATGTATGTGTGTGTGTTTATTATGGTGTGTATGTATGTGTGTGTGTGTTTCTATGGTGTGTGTTTATTATGGTGTGTATGTATGTGTGTTTTTGTATGGTGTGTGTATTTGTTGGTGTGTGTATGTGTGTGTATGTGTGTGTGTGTATGGTGTGTTTATCTTTATGGTGTATGTATTTGTATGGTGTATGTATTTGTTGGTGTGTTGTGGTGTGTGTGTGTGTGTATATATATGTTGTGGTGTGTGTGTGTATATACCTGGCATACCCGTGCCAGGTACATTTCCAGTACCGGTACATACCAGATACTCGGTGGATACACCTACTACTCTAGTCTGCGAATACGTTTAGACTTGGCAAATCGTTCAGCATATTGTGACAACAGACTTCTCCATGTTTTTAGAAAAGAAAAAAGTGACTCATAAATGCAATTAGCCATGTTTGTTTATTATAATAACAAAGTTTTCTATCATTAGAGCTACGAAGAATTTGATTTAAATTTAATTATTTTATTAATTCATTATGTATTTGAGAATTAGATGTTTTAAATTGATAATTTTTCTATTTAATAAATATAAATTTTTATATGTTTTATATTCTATCTTTTTTATAAGATAACATTTATATGTGTGTGCGTGTGTGTGCGCGCGTGTGTGTTAATTTTAATTACATCGTACCCTGAATGTACTTGTATCCTAATTTTTTATTATTTTGTCATACTACCATATTGGATACGTATCGTACCCGGTTCTCGTATCCGTATTAGTGCTTCATGGTCTACAAGCCCTCTGAGCTAAGACTGACTGCCACATCAAGCTAAAATGAAACAAATTCTCTAAACAACAAAATCTCGGAGTGAAGGTGACGTAGGGTAAGGCTCTAATGAAACCTAGGGCTAGATGCAAATACAATGACCGGCGAATTCAAATTTGCAAATCAACATTTATAAATTATAAAACTTGATTTTACCGCAATTGAAGTAAAAGTATTTTAAAATAAGGGAACAAAGAGAGGAAAATGAGCACTAGAGTGCACGAAAAAATAAATACTATTTAAATAGGAAATCCCAAAGGCGAAAACGACCGAAACAAAGCTTACAAACCATTATCTCTACAAGTAGAGAACAAACACAAACCCAACGCTAAAATGAAAGCACAGCTTGAAATTTGCAAACAATGTAGGGGGAGGGCTGGGTGCGTGTTTTGAGGCCTGTTGGGGCTGTATGGTGGCTGAAAGGGGCCTGGACAGTGGCTGTAAAGGGGCTAGAATGCGGGGCTTCGCTGCCAGGGAGTTCCTACAGAAATAGGAGGTCGATAGAGGGGGAGAAATGTGGGTGCTGGGCTGTATCAAAGATGAAGTTGCTGCCAGGAGTTGATTCCAGCAAACAGGGGGGTAGAGAGAATCGGAAATTTGGTCCAGCAATTGAGAGGGGAGTGGAGGTTAATTAATTGGGGCAGTGGAGTGGATTTTCAGGTGAGAATGAGGAAGAGTGGGGGTTGTTGTGAGGTAGCAGAAGAGGAGGAACTATGGCTGTTCCTGAACGGGGAATTAAGGGAAGAGGGAGGGGTTCTGATGCATCCTTCTCGCACTTGGAGATCCACCGTAGGGACTCTTTACCTTTGTTATTTACTTTCCTTTTGCATTTATATGTATTTCCTGCATTTTAATGTGTGTTTTATTTTCGCACATGAATGTCATGTTTGAAGACGGATTATTGGATTGACCGACCAGTAATATCATGAATAAAAAGATCCGGTAATTTAGGTTAATTTAGGAGAAGAAGGCAAGGTCAAATTATTTAAAATAACAAATAAATTATAAAAATGAAATATATCAAGTTTGAACAAGGAAAAGAGAAGATAAGGAAGTGCATTAAAAGAGAATAATGTGAGTCAGGCTAAGGTGGGAAGTAAAGAAATAAATTATCGACCCCCCCCCAATCAAAATCCCAAGGTTTATCACCTATAAAACCATGCTTGAGGAGAAAGAGGGGGAGGCCAATAAATCAGAGGAACGAAAGTTCTTTCGTTCCCTCTGACAGGCCCTAATTCGCGCCCCAATCATTCTTCCTTTGTCGCTACCGACGCCCTGCCCGAATCCATGGCCTCCAACCCTAGTCGCCTGCCTCTCTGACGTCTCATCCGTAGCCGTTGTCGTTGCCGCCACCCCTGTCGAGAGTCGTCGCCTCCATCCTGCTATCGACACCCAGGCCTCCCGGCGAGTTCCTACCCGTCGTTCGTTGTCGCTGGATCCGTCGTCTTCCTTTCCTCGTTCCTGTGCAGAGTGCAGATTCCTGTCGACGTCGACACCCTCTCCAGGGATTCAACCTCCTGGCTCGACTCCTAGGAACTGTTCATTTTCACTGGGCTGCCGCAGTTCTTTTTCCCAACTGATGGATCGGGAGGGTTGACCAAAGTTACTGTGCTGGGTAAAATTCCAAAATTCATTGCTTAATATCATTTCTAAATTTTTATTAGTTCTCATAAATAAATCTGAGCTTGCCTAAGTCTCCGCAATTATCATTAATTTCCATAAATTATTGCATGCATTTCTTTCTGTGGAATCGAGGAACCGTATTAGGAGTCAAGACGTAAGCACTCGGGATTCCCACTATCGAGTTTTGATTAATAATTTTTAAAAAAAAAATAATACGCTCTAAAATTGAGAACGTAACGACTTTCGAGGCGAAACTCTATCGTCACATTGGTTTTGGAATTGGGTTTACATTAGTCTTGTATCAGAGGTAGGTTCGATTCGCTCCTATCGTGAATCGATCGAACCGTGTTTAAAAAAACTTTTAATATATATGAGTATTTATTAATTTTCAGCACCAAGGTTTTCTTGTTTTAAAAAAATGATTTAAATTAATTAAAAAAATTAAGATGTTCATTAATATATATATATATATATTTCTCGATTTACTTTGAGATTAAAAAAAAATTATCTCTGGTTTATTTTAAATACTAAATATTTTATAAAATAATAATAATAATTTTGAGTTCCAGTTAAAAAAAGTTAAAAGTTATTTTAATCTCTAAGTAAAGGGCAGCTCGGTGCACAAAGCATCCCCACATAATGTAGGCAAACCTTACCTACATTTAAAAAAAAATTAATGGAGCATGTATGTTTAGAAAATAATATGAAAGAGGTAAATGCTCAAATAAAAAGATTATCAGAAATGATAGCGTCTCTCGCCAATATAAAACAGTTATGGCATGACGAGCACATTAATCCTAAGCGCATAGAGCACAGACACCCGAGTGATTTTGACGGACGTTTAGGACCTGAGGATTGTGTAGACTGGTGTCATGATGTGGAATGTTTTATGAGAACTAGTCAGATACACTTGAGTAGACAAGTAGAATTCTCGACCCATAAACTTAAGGGACTGATGTAAAACCCAATTTCAAAATCAACGCGACGACGGAGTTCCACCTCGAAATTCGTTACGTTCTCAATTTCAGAGCGGAATATGTTTAAAAATTATTAATCGAACTCGAGAGTGGAAACCCCGAGCGCTTACGGCTTGACTCCTAATACGGTTCCTTGATTCCACAGAAAGAATTGCATGCAATAATTTATGGGAAAATAACGATAATTGCGAATAATCGAGAAGATTTAGGCAAGCTCAGATTTATTTAAGAGAGCTACTAAAAATATAGTTATGACTTTAAGCAATGAATTTAGAATTTTACCCAAGCACAGTCAACAGTCGATCCAGGACTACTGATCTGTCGGTTGAGAACAACTGGGATGTGGCAGACTGGCAGAAGCAAACCGATCCTGGAAGTAAGATTCGGGCCAGGAGGACGGATTTCTGGGAAGGGAGTCGTCGTCGACAGAAACCCGTGGTCTGCACAGGGATGAGGAACGGTGATCCAGCGACAGAGCACGAGAGGCGGACCTTCAATACGGCGGAAGCCCAGGGTTCGACAGCAGATGGAGGCGGCGGCGAACTCTAGCAGGGGCGTCGGCAACGGCTGAAGGTGAGAAAGTCGGAGAGGCATGCGATTAGGGCTCGAGGAACAACGATTTCGGAAGAACAGTCGGGAGAGGCGCGCGCTTAGGGCCTGTCAGAGGGAAACGAAAAAATGGTTTGTTCCTCTGATTTCTTGGCCCCCTCCTTTGTTGTTTAGGTAGGACTTTATACAAAAAAAAAATGAGATTTCTTTCCTTTTAACTCCAATAGTGAATCATTTTATTCTTTCATAATACATTCCTAATATTTCTCATTTCCATATTAAAAAATTGATGTATTTCCTTTTATATTTTATTTGTAATTTTAAATAATTTGAGTTTGTCTTCTTCTCCTAAACTATCCTAAATTACCGGACCTTTTTATTCATGGTATTACAGGTCGGTCAATCCAATAATTCGTCTTCAAACTTGACATTCGCGTGCAAAAATAAAACAAACATAAAATGCAGGAAATACATATAAATGCAAAAAGAAATAAATAGCAAAGGTAAATAGCCACTACGGCGGATCTCCAAGTGCAATGAAGGATGCATCAATTCTCCCGGGGTTGAAAGAGCTCGACCTCGTCGAGAACTCGAAAAGACTGGAAGTAGTTGGCATTTTCAGTGACTCCAAGTTGGGCGACATCTGTGGGGATGCGAGTCGTGTCCAAACTTGGAGCGAGTCCAGCTTCCTCTGTTATAGCTTATAGCACATGTCAAGAGTAGATCGCCGCTCGCTGAGATAAGTTAAAAACCCAATTCTCTCTGAAAAGTATAACTTTTGGCGATAACGACCGACCAAGGGTTTACAATTTTTAGAGGTTGTTAGTGAATCATTAGCAAAAAATTTAGCTAGTTCTCTTATATAATTAATATGAGACCAAGCGTCAACATTGATCATGGAATGATGGAGAAGGACGATAACACTGATATGAAATAAAAAAGGCATAAGCAATTTCAAATGGAATTTTAGTGGTAGCACGGATTTTAGAATTATTAAATGCAAGTTCAATATGTGGAAACGCAGGATTCCATGAATTTGGATTCTCCCCAGTAAAACACTTGAGAAACTCTCCCAAGGTCCAATTAATAATTTTATGTTCATCCGCCTGAGAGTGATAAACGCTACAAAACTCGAGTGTAACTTCAAATCGTCCCCAAAGTGTTTTCCAGAGATATATTATTAAAATTTTAATAATTTGATGACACTCAACATGTTATCCTATATCCAAATGATAGCGTGACGAAATAAAAGTGCGACTCCCAAATATGAAATCGAGATAATGAGGTGTGTGGGATAAGTAGTCGTCAACTATAGCTTGAGAAATTTGAACGATACCGGGTAGCACTTAAGAAATTTATAAATGTGGGATCGTACTTAGATCATTTGGGGTGAGTGGCACAACTGTATTGTGGCTTACTTCATGGGGTGGGGGTTCAGGCGGGAGTATGGTAAGTAGTAATGTGGTGGAGACACTGGGAGGTGGGCTTGAAGATGGAGAGGTACTCTCGGGTGCCCTTGGAAGAAGACAGTTCTTCTGGGGAAGAAGAACAATCTTCTGTCCATGGTGCTCGAAGGAATGAGAGTTCCTCATGTCGTCGTGCATGACATGTCGATCGTACTGCCAAGATCTCCCTAATAGGATGTGGCAGACATCCATGGCGGCGACATGACATAACACTATATCTGAATAAGCGCTCCCTATAGAAAACTCTACTAGGCAATAGTGGGTAACTGGCATAGTCAAATGACTATTGACCCCGGATAAGCTGTAGGGTTGTTCTAACGGGTGTGTCTCAAGCCCTAATATATTGACCATACATTGAAAAACGAAGTTCTCCATACTACCACTATCTATGATAATGGAACAAAATTGTCCCTGAATGCGTGCAGTGGTGCAGAAAATTGTGTCTCCTATGGTCATCCCAAGTACGCGAGGGGTAATCAGACTATAACGTAAGACACGGCTAAATGCTCAATATATTCGCCATCTACTTCTATTATATCCTCAGACTCGGGCTCAGGTTCAGGCTCAGGGTGGAATTCATTAATGTAGACTCCGTACTTAGGCTCACGTCCATCAGATGAATCAATAATAGCGACAAAATGGCGTCGCGGGCACTCAGATGATTTGTGCTCCGGCTCCATACACTTGAAGCATCGGAATACTCCAATGCTGGGCTTAGCCCCAATGATCTCCTTACCCTTGGAAGGGATAACGGATGGGGTCAGGGTCCTAACCGTGATGAGAGGGTGAGGGGAATCTGAGATCCTAGCGGTGGTAGTAGTGGTGACTCTCGATGTAAATCTATCATTAGACCTAACTCCGGGTATCCGCTTCTGTAATGATTCTACTCTTCGTGCGCGACTCGAGATCTCTCCTAAGTCCTTATAATCAAAAAGCTCTAATTGATTCCTAACAGAATAGTGTAACTAATTCAGATAACGGGACACGGTCATGTCATCATCCTCTCGGAGGTCAGGGCGAGACTGCACTACTAGAAACTCGTTTGTATACTCATCCACCGATAATTTATCTTTTTGTAGGCTGTGGAACCTATGGTAGATGGTCTGCAAATAATTGGGAGGAACATACAGTTTCCGAAGTTGTATTTTAAATTCTGCCCATGTATTGATGAGGAGCATGCCTGAGTTAAATCTAGAACGATCTAGTTGTCCCCACCAAACTAGGGTGGACTCTTTCAGTCTAAGCGTGGCATACTCAACTTGCCTAGCTTGGGGCAATTGCATCCAAGCCAGGAAGCGGTCCATCCGATCACACCAGTCTAAACAACCATCGGGTTCTAAATGTCCCTCAAAATCACCAACGTCTAATTTCACTCCTACATTCCAACGAGGTTGGTTATGTGGTTCAGGTTCGGGGTGTGCAAGTTCTAAAAGCCTAGGTTATGGTCTACTTCGGCCACTAGGGTATGTGTTCGATTTAAGTGCAAGGTGGCTTCTATGGTGTTGACCGATGTGTGTAATCCGTTCACGACGTGCCAGAGACTACCCATGTTGGCGGTGAGATTGTCGACCGCTTTCATTAAGTCGCTCATACGTTGGGTCAATTCACCTACGTTATTTCCTACATGATCGAGTCGTTTTTCCATTTAAAATATTTTGATTTTAATCTTCTCAGAAATTTTGTTTTTGTTTTTTTGATTTAAAAATTAATTTAAATATTTTTTTAAATAAAGATAACTAACAAATTTTAAAAGATTTAAATTCAAAAGTAAAATTACCCGAGTGGGTAGAAAAAGATTTTTTTTGTTTTGTTTTATTTTAAAATTCAACTCAAATAAAAATAATATATTTTTTTAGTATATATATATATTATTTAACAGGAAGCGGAGGTGTAAACGCAAAACTTGAATCTTGGCGAGACACTTTAGAAAAGAAGGGTTTTAGGTTGAGCAGGGCAGAGACGGAGTATATGCAGCTTAAATTTAACAGTGCAAGAAGGACGGATGACTTCGTTATTAAGTTGGGTGATCAAGATATTCCTCGTAGTGAGTGATTTAAATATCTTGGATCGATAGTTCAAAACGATGGAGGTATTGATAAAGATATGACACAGGATCCAAACGGGTTGGTTGAAGTGGATCTTATGTGATCGTAAAGTACCATTAAAATTTAAAGGCAAGTTTTACCGTACTGCAATTAGACCAGCGATGTTCTATGGTTCTGAGTGTTGGGCAGTAAATTGTGTACATGAGCAAAAAATGAGAGTTGCGGAGATGAGAATGCTTAGGTGGATGTGTGGACACACGAGATTGGATAAAATTAGGAATGATTGTATCAGGGATAAGACATGAGTGGCACCAATTGCAGAGAAGATGCGAGAAGCTCGACTAAGATGGTTTGGAGTTGGACACGTAGAAAGGAGACCATTAGAGACACTTGTTAGGCGTTGTGAGATTCTAGTCACTAGGTATGTTAAACGAGGGAGGGGTAGACCAATAAAGACTTAGAATGAAACTATAAGGAAAGACATGATGTACTTAGGCATTAGTGAGATTATGACTAAAGATAGGGCACAATGGCGAAAAAGGATCCATATAGCCGACCCCACTATATTTGGATAAAGGCTTGAGTGTTGTTGTTGTATATTTTTTTAATAAAGATTTTAATGAAAAACTAAATTTAATAAAATCTTTTTTTTTAAATAAATCTAAAAAAATCATTAGTTTTTTTTATTCTTTAGAAACCCAAATAACTTGATTCGTGATAGGAGCAAATCAAACCACCTCTGATACCAAACTAATGTAAACGAAATTCCAAAATCAACGTGACGACGGGGTTCCGCCTCGAAATTCATTATGTTCTCAATTTCAGAGCAAATTATGTTTAAAAATTATTAATCAAACTCGAGAGTGGAAATCTCGAGAGCTTACGGCTTGACTCCTAACACGGTTCCTTGATTCCACAGAAAGAATTGCATGCAATAATTTATGGGAAAATAACGATAATTGCGAATAATCGAGGAGATTTAGGCAAGCTTAGATTTATTCAAGAGAACTACTACAAATATAGTAATGACTTTAAGCAATAAATTTAGAATTTTACACGGTCAACGGTCGATCCAGGACTACTGATCTGTCGGTTGAGAACAACTGAGATGTGGCAGACTGGCAGAAGCAAACCGATCCTGGAAGTAAGATTCGGTCCAGGAGGACGGATTTCTGGGAAGGGAGTCGTCGTCGACAGAAACCTGCGGTCTGCACAGGGACGAGGAACGGCGATCCAGCGACAGAGCACGAGAGGCGGACCTTCAATACGTCAGAAGCCCAGGGTTCGACAGCAGATGGCAGCGGCGGTGGACTCTGGCAAGGGCGCCGGCAGCGGTTGAAGGTGAGAACGTTGGTGAGGCGTGCGATTAGGGCTGGAGGAGAAGCGATTTCGGAAGAACAGCCGAGAGAAACGCACGCTTAGGGCATGTCAAAGGGAAATGAAAAAAGTTTCGTTGCTCTGGTTTCTTGGACCCCTCCCTTTGTTGTTTAGGTAGAATTTTATACAAAAAAAAATTGAGATTTCTTCCTTTTAACTCCAATCATAAATCATTTTATTCTTTCATAATACCTTTCCTAATACTTCTCATTTCCTTATTCAAAAATTGTTGTATTTCCTTTTATATTTTATTCATTATTTTAAATAATTTGAGCTTGCATTCTTCTCATAAACTATCATAAATTATCGGACCTTTTTATTCATGGTATTACTGGTCGGTCAATCCAATTCAAACATGACATTCGCATACAAAAATAAAACACACATAATATGCAGGAAATACATATAAATGCAAAAATAAAATAAATAACAAAGGTAAAGAGCCACTACGGCGGATCTACAAGTGCAATGAAGGATGTATCAGGGACCCGTATTACAGTGGTGGAAACAGCTAGAATGAATGAGAGATAAGTTATGGCTACCCCCATCACTACCTGGGATGATTTTAAAATGGAGTTGCGCAAACATTATGTCTCCGCCGACTACCTCCAAACTTTACATCGTAGATTCCATAATCTACAACATAGAAGTTTATCAGTGGATGGATACACTCACGAATTTCTAGTCCTTCAGTTTAGGTTAGATATTCAAGAGGGCAATATGATGATCGTATCCCGTTACCTGCACGGGTTACACTATTCCATTAAGGATCAATCAGAGTTGCACAACTATCACAATTTAGAAGAAATTTCTAGTATGGCTCGTAGGGTGTGGAGTCTGAGTTTAGATCTACTGATAGACCTCTCTCTAGTGGCGTCGTTGCCTCCATTTTTAAGGACATAGATTCCCCTAGTGTTACCACCCCCATGAGCACTTTATCCCCACTTATCTCCACTATATCACTCCCTCCAGTCGCAGAGCTTCTTCCTGAGCCCCAGCTCCAGGATGGAGAGCGTCTTGTTTGTCATCCTCTCACCCCGACTGAGAGTGTGACTCCACTTGCCCCCACTATATTACAACCTTTAGTCATTGAGTTTCTTCTTGAGCTCCCGCTCCAGGAAGAAGAACGTACTAGCGACGTGTCACTCACCTTAGATGGCACAGATTCGATATCAGTATTTCTCAAGTCACATAGTCTACTACAGTTGCATATCCCTAAGCCCGAAAACATATCGTTTGATGATCACTTGTCATTCACACAAGCGGCATCACCTTGTATTGACTTCGTATTTGGTGATTACACTCTTAGTCCACTTCACTATCCTCTGAGACTAGACTTGCACACTGAAATTTATCGTCATATTATATATCTATTTACGAAAATTCATGTTAGGAGGTTAATAAAGATTCCTAAGATTTTAACTCCTAGTAGAGACACATTTTAAAGGATTTCTCTGGAAATTTTTAAACGATAAATTTGGAGATCGCACTTTTATTTCGTCACGCTATAATTTGGATATAAGAGAACATGTTGAATGCCATCAAAATATTAAAGTTTTAATAATATATCTTTAGAAAACTCTTTAGGGATGTTTTGAAGTTACACTCGAGTTTTGTAGTGTTTATCACTCTCATGAGGATGAACATACTAAGATTATTAATTGGACCGTAGTCGCCTGCCTCTCTGATGTCTCATCTGTAGCCACTGTCGTTGTTGACGCCCCTGCCGAGAGTTCCCACCTCCATCCTGCTATCGACACCCAAGGCTCCCGGCGAGTTCCTACCCGGTGCTCGTTGTCGCTGTTGACGCCTCTGCCGAGAGTCCCCACCTCCATCATGCTATCGACACCCAAGGCTCCCGACGAGTTCCTACCCGGTGCTCGCTGTCGCTGGATCCGTCATCTTCCTTTCCTCATTCTTGTTCAGAGTGCGGATTCCTGTCGACGTTGACACCCTCTCTAGGGATCCAATCTCCTGTCCAGACTCCTAGGAACTGTTCATTTTCGTTGGGCTGCCGCAGTTCTTATTCCCAACTGACGGATCGGGAAGCTTGACCAAAGTTACTGTGCTGGGTAAAATTCCAAAATTCATTGCTTAATATCGTTTCTACATTTTTATTAGTTCTCTTAAATAAATCTGAGCTTGCCTAAGTCTCCGCAATTATTCGCAATTACGGTTAATTTCCATAAATTATTGCAGGCATTTCTTTCTGTGGAATCGAGGAACCGTATTAGGAGTTAAGTTGTAGCATTTATCACTCCCAGGAGGATGAACATACTAAGATTATTAATTGGACCGTAGCCGCCTGCCTCTCCGATGTCTCATCTGTAGCCGATGTCACTGTTACCGCCCCTGCCGAGAGTCGCCACCTCCATCCTGCTATCGACACCCAAGGCTCCTGGCAAGTTCCTACCCGGTGCTCGTTGTCGCTGTTGACGCCCCTGCCGAGAGTCGCCACCTCCATCCAGCTATTGACACCCATGGCTCCCGGCGAGTTCCTACCCGGTGCTCGTTGTCGTTGGATACATCATTTTCCTTTCCCATTCTTGTTCAGAGTGCGGATTCCTGTCGACGTTGACACCCTCTCTAGGGATCCAATCTCCTGTCTCGACTCCTAGGAACTGCTCATTTTCGTTGGGCTGACGCAGTTCTTATTCCCAACTGACGGATCAGGAGGCTTGACCAAAGTTACTGTGCTGAGTAAAATTCCAAAATTCATTGCTTAATATCATTTCTATATTTTTATTAGCTCTCTTAAATAAATCTGAGCTTGCCTCCGCAATTATTCGCAATTACGGTTAATTTCCTTAAATTATTATATGCATTTATTTCTGTGGAATCGAGGAACTGTATTAGGAGCCAACCTGTAGGCACTCGGGATTCCCACTTTCGATTTTTGATTAATAATCTTTAAAAAAATAATCCACTCTGAAATTGAGAAGGTCACGACTTTCCAGGCGGAACACCGTCGTCACATTGGTTTTGGAATTGGGTTTACATCAGGTTCGGCTTCTTAGATGAAGTGGGGTAGTGGGCTATCAATTAGGAGGCTTTTAGGTGGTTCCAAGTGAAAGCAGGGGAGGGAATATGGGGTGTGGCAGGTTAATATTGGGGAGGGGAGTGGGTAAGTGGTTGGGCTTATTTTTAAGGAATTAACCCCTAAATTATATGAGAGTGGGGGTGGAGGAGGTAGTGGGTAGTTAGGAGATAGTTATTGTGGCAATGAGGGGTAGTGGAGGAGGTTGGTGGCTAAGGGTGGTAGGAGGTGGTTGCTGGTGGTGGTGGTGGTCGCCGGAGATGTTTTCCGGTGATCGCCGGAAAACTATGTATGATGAAAATGGATATGGGAGGTATAGAAGGACCACCGAAGGTGGCCGGAGACGAACTCCGGTGATCTCCGGAGATGTTTATGGGGTATAGGGACTGTTTTTGTGGGAGGGAATGAAGGGGCGACGTGGCTCCGCGGTAAGGGGTGGTGGAAGGGGGGTGGCCGTCCTCTTGGATCCCTTGGCCAGCTGTTTGGAATGCTGGCAGCAAACCTAGAGGGGAGGCAGTTGGTGGAGGGGCGGGCTTGGCTTTGTGGTAGGAGGTGGTTTTGGTGGGGATGAAGTGGCCGATTATTGCACCCGAGGAGGGAGATGTAAGGAGCTCAGGCAGTGGTTGGGAGGTTTTGCTGGATGTTTCCAGTGGGGAAGGGGAGGAGGGGAGGCCTTTGGCCGGTTGTTACCAGTGAGTGGGGAGAAGGAGGGGAGGCCCTTTGGGGATCGGATTCTTCAAATGGGGATGGAGGAGGATGGTTGGTGCTTGTGGTGGAGGGGTGGTGGAGTGGCGGACCAAGGGGAGGGGTATGGTAGGGACCGGCCAAGGGAAATGGGAGGGAGGAGATAAACCCGAGCTTCGCACATGGGGTTCGGCTTCAGCACCGAGATGACCAAAGGAAGGCTCCTAAGCTTCAATCCTTCAATCACTAAAATGAGAGCCCTCACCCTCTATTTATAGTTTTCTAGGGAGAAACAAATGGTTATGATTGGCCGAACACTCCGACTCAAAAAAAACACAAATACAACTCGAAATAAAAAATGACAAGAGACAAAATACTATGATCGGCGAGCTCGAAATAAGTGGTCCCAATCGTCACTGCGCCCGAGGTCGTCGTGAGTAGACCCGAACAGGTGGGCAGGCTGCTCCCCGTCAGGAAGGTTTTAACTTTATGTTCTACATGTATCTAACATAATCTATATTATGTACTGTAAAATAGACTCGCAATGAATATACAATAGATATGTTGACACATGACTAATTTACAGGTGACGGACGCGCAATTCCCTAACCTTTATATACAAAGCACGCAATCACGAACAAATGCAGTGGATCTACGTGAAACCCTAAAATGAAGATGAGAGTGCAAGCATGCAATCAAACACAAAATCCAATGAATGGAATGCTCGCGACATAAACCCTAATGCGAGGCAAATGCAATGACTCAATCATTCAATCACTTATGACATGCAATTAATTAAGCAATGTTAATTTTAAAAACTCCTGCAGAAACATCCAAAATTAAGTAAAAGCATCCGAAATTAAGCAAAAACATCTGAAATTAAGCAATTATGCGAGTAAAATAAATTGAGAGTGCACTAAAATTGAAATGCAGGGCGAAAAAAATATAGGCGTCTAAATAAAGAGCCAAGTCAAAACAATGCGAGACAAAGATTATTAGCAATAAGTGAGCATCCATACATTGTAGAGAATGAAAACTGAAATGCAAAAACGCACCCAGAAATCAACACTGATGGTGGAGGAGGTGTAATGGTTGTCCCGGATGACAAGTTGTATAGTGGTCATAGATGGCTATAAAGAAATTGGGAGAGTGTCGGGCTGATGGAAAACGGTGGATGAGAGGAGGGGTTTGGACGTGCAGTGATTGGGAAGGTAGATCTGGACAGGGCAGTTGTCGGGCAGGTGGAAGATGGTGGCTGGGAAGGAGGATTTGGATGGAGGTGGCTGGGAGGGAGCATCTGGGCCGGGAGGGGATAGGGCGCCAAAATGAAGGTGGTTGGGAAGGGGATTTGGATGGGCGGCGGTTGGGAGGTAAGTCGTCGGACGTGAGGGAAGCGGCAGGGGGATAAAAGACGAAAGTAGCGGCTGGAGGTGGATCTGGAACAGGGGAGACTCGTCGGAGGCAGGAGAGGAGGTAGACAGGGGAGTCGGCACCCCTGGAAGTAGTAAATTGCACGTCGAGGGGGAGGGACCGAGCGGCTTCAACGTGGGGGCCAAATCTCGATACCTAAATAAACATAAGAGGAGTGTATATATATGGGAGGTTTAGGTTAACCTAACTCTCATAAAAGAGCCACGAAAAATACCAAAAAATTAAAAAAATCCAGAAAAATATGTTGATCACAACCGCAGGCTCTGACCGTCCAAATGGTGATTATAAAAAGTCATTTCCAAAGATAGATGAGTTAAATCACGACTGATCCCCATCATTCTCCCCAGCTCAGAAGCATTCATCTTCGATGAATGGAGCCAGTCATGCTCCTGGTGTAGGCTAGGCAAGAATGAAAACAATTGCATGAACCCTGGCATCTCAATCTCGTGGTTCCTAGTAAGTGTAGTATCTATAGGTCATCTTCTGCTGAAGCAAATTTGTTATATTGAATACACGATAACTACCCATATTCCTAAGAATATCAAGCTCAAAGAAATTTGACTCAGACTCTCTCAGACAGTGTATGGATCTATTCGCCTAGCAATCAGATTTGTAGATGTCCCTAATGGGAACTTCTTAAATAATGTGTTAATCATCACTCAATCACCTTAAACATTTTTTCTCTCATGAGATTAGCTGCGCAAGTTTTAAAATGTCAATTTTAATATAATTTTACATTGAAGTATGACAACTAAATCATGCAACAAATGCAAATGATAAATGACGAACCCAACAGACTCACTAAGAGCAGACTCTACATAGCGGTGGAGGTCTGTAAAGATGGGTGTTGTATCCAGTGGTTCTTTCGGTGGGGTGTAGAAAAATTCGTCGAGATTGTGAATAACACACAAACGGCAGCATGAGACATTACCACTAAGATGTGAGCCCATAACGTGTCAAATGTCTTTCAGGAAACGTGGCCCTTCAAGAGATTCGCCAGTGGTAGATAGAGAAATCCATCGCAAATGCGACAAATGCCCGAAGGGATGTGGGAGACATTGGCACCATGGTGTCACTTTGACATGTGTTGACTTCTCAAAAGACAAAGCTCGTCAAACGGCTCTCTAAGAGGCTCAATGGGGGTGCTCGTCATAGGACTCGTCACATGGGTGGTGTTTGTCCCAATGATCGCTAATGGTAGTGGTAATCACAACAGGGTGGCTAACCGGCTCTCAGCAATCACTCATAATGAGACTCGGGAGAATAAAATGAGACTCTGGATAATAGCTACTCATGACAGGGTCAGTGGGTGGAGTATTTAATGGCAAGTTTATGAACAAGGTAGCAACTATTACAGGAAGGACACATCACCAAAGGATCACCAGGTCACTCGTACTCACTCTCTTTCGGCACCATGGGGTATTAGTCGGACTCAAGTGACAGACAACTCATCGAACAATGTGCATCACTAGGGTGATCAAGTATCTCATCTTTGGTGTCCAAAAGTACAAGAATAGGTATGGTGGTGGCCTTGGGATGGGAAGGACTCATGACGGGATGGTCAGGGTGCGAGCCTACTCGACTAATAGCGTATCCAAAGGACTGCTTGTAACGAAGGGCGAGCAGAAATGTCTCCTCGACAGACTCTAACCGATGATCGTTTAATACTACGTAGATCACAGACCGAAATCCAGAACAGAATCTAGCATTTGTTGTGACTGTCTCCTCTTGAATATCGCTCCTCACCACCAACTCGTTGAAATAATCCTTATACTCGGCAACAAACCCGGATCCTTATCATAGGGTAAATATTTGTTCGAGGAGACGACTCTTATATGATCTCAGCAGATATCTATGACACAATATCCGCTTCATCTCCACCCAACTAGTGATGGGGCAAAAACAAACTCGCACAAGGTTCCTCTCAATGTTATCCCAGTACTCTCTTGCCTGACCTAGAAGTCTAAGTTTCGCAAACCTGGCACGATGCTTACTGAATAACTCAATATCTAGATAGTATCTCATGTCCACGAGTCAACGGCTAAAGGACTCAGTATTACAAACCATCAAACAATGTAGCGCAACCTTACAAAACCTTTTCTTGAGACTCTCCTCGAAATGATAATTATAGTAGTGGTTTCTTACAATAATTGAGTCGTGCCAACGAGTCAACACGGTCTCTATGAGTGAAGGGTCGGGGACTGGATAATCATCATAATACTATGAAGACTTCCCAAAAAAAGCTATATGAGGTCAAGTATAGACAAGCTCGGGTTCCTCAAATAGAGGAGAGGGATGATAATATATATTCATAAAAGGTTCTACTACTGCGTATCAAAATAAAAACCAAACATAGGGCTCTGATACCACGTGTTCTTTCTCATTCCATCTCTTTAAGAAATAGAAAATCTCTAATCATCCAAATTTTGTGAGATTGGAAGACTGAAATCTCGTAACTGTTAGAATCAGATCCTCCATATTTTAATAAATACCTTCACAGAGGCACCAATAAAAACTTTTGGCATGCAACGTTGATTAAGTTTTTTGCAAGACAACATAATAACATCATATTCTGCAAGAAATATAAAATAAGGAAGAAAACAAGGACTGCTAATTTCCCATGTGAAGCAAAAGCCAACATATGATTATCTGACCTGCAATGTACAGAGAGTAACAGATAAACATCTGATATTTGACAATCCAACTCACTAGTTGATATAACATTTTATCTGTAGTTATAGTGTTGACAAGATGTTGGCTGAGAAAGCGTCCATAGGTGAATAGCATAGCAGTGAAAAAGAAATACCTGCAAAGTAGTGATAACAAATGCAAAGCAAAACATCTATTAATATTCAGTCAAAATGTACGATTAAATTAGTCCATATATAAAATAAAAATGATACAAAATAATAACCACGGAAGCAGGATATAATACCAATTCAAAACTCTGAATCCTGGAAGTCTTCTGTCTTCATTAGCTATTCTGAGGAAATCAAACAACTCACTTGCCATTAAGAGTTGGATGACTACCACCAAAGCCCAAATGTACAGATGGCCCATGTAGACAGTCAATATGAAGTACCCTATCATCAAAAATGATGAATATGTCCGAATAAGCATTGACTTGTACTTATTTAGATCGTTGACAAGAAAGTTGGATCCAACAAAAACTCTTAAGTATGATCAGCAGCATGTGGCTAGACAAAAAAGTTCAAGTGAGATGAAAGAATGTCTCAAGCAGGGAACACAAAATGTAGCAAGAGAAAGAGAAGGAGGTCTTAGAAAATCAAGAGGAAAAAGTAGGGAAAGGCAAGTAGGCAACAACTTTCAATATTCATTAGTGAATCGAAACCCTTAAGAATAACTACAAGATCAACATATAAACAAAACCTATATTCTAAATAAGACATTTAAAACGAAAAACCAGATAATATTGCCATGGACATGGTCGTAATGTGTTGAAGGCGTCATCAAGAAGTGGCCGGAGGTGGAATGGGTGGAGGTGACGGATATTATAGAATATGAGCATTGTTGCGGTAGCCAAATCTGGGTTTGCACGGGAGGGGAGAGCTACCACAACCTAGTAACAAGGGACAAGAGAGATTCAATTATTGCGTGTTGGATATGTTCAGTGAGCTCATTTAAGACAAGAATAAAGAGATAACGACTTAAAGCTGACCCTTGATTTAAGCCAACAGTGATGGGAAATTTTTGTGTTAATCCTCCAGATGTTCTCACCCTCATCACTGAATTGTATTCAAGCCTTTGATTACGTCAATATAGGATAAATTTACATCTTCATTTTCTAAAACTCTCCATAAGACATCTCTTGGAACCCTATCATAAGCTTTCTCATGATCGATAAACAGCATATACAAATCAATTTTTTTCCCAATAGTTATCAATAAGGCTTCTCAAGAGTGTGTGGCTTCCATTATCGACCGCACTGGCATGAATCCAAATTGATTCTCTGAGACGATAGACTTTCATCTAACTCTTCTCTTTATTACTGATGCAGGACGGGCGTCCCACCCGCCTGCCACCCTGCGAGCTGGCATCACACCCCGACCCAGGGGTCCCACCGGGAGTCTACCCGATAGGCCTTATCAGGTCTGCGGCCCGTACACCCCAACCCATCCCCGGCTCCACCACAGGGCCGATAGGTTGTAGAGGCTGAAGCTCGATCCCCCGACCTCCTTGATAAAGAGCTTTCAGGCAAGCTCTCATCACCAACTGAGACATTGATTCCTACCGGCAACATATTTCAAATCATGGGCCACGATTTCTACACCGTTGGCGGACGACCCATTGTCCGCTATCTTGTTCGTTGGAGCGGTCGCCCGATATACGACGCTACATGGATTTCTTCAGAGGAGCTCGAGAGACTCGCCCCGCAGCTACGTCGAGAGTACGATCATCTTCACTTACCGGAGATGAGTGCTTTCAAGCCGGGGAGAGTTGATGGCGCGCAATGCCCTACGCACGTGTATTCCCGCAGGAGGCGGTGATCCATCGCCTGCCCGGGCGATCCAAGTCCGCAGTTGCGTCCGTATCGTAGTTGCGAGTCGATTTACTATATTACTTTATATATTTTGAATTTTATTTGGCTCCCGATCGGACCGGACGATATGAGCCGTCCATTTTGGGATGCCCTAGGTCTAGTTAGTATAAATAAGTGGGGTGTTGGCTATTCAATGCATCAAGGGATTTGCTGAATTGCTGAACCGGTCGGTCTCCCTTCCGGTGCGACGTCAGAAGCCCGCCTCCTCCCTCCTGGTGCGACTCCGGGAAGCCCCGCCTCCGCCTCCCTCTCCCTCTCCGGTAAGCCCTCCTCTGAACCCCTCCGCCTCCTCTCCCTCGTGCAGCCACCAGCCGCGCCACCTCCCCTCCCCCTCTCCCTCGTGCAGCCACCACCAGCCGCACCACCTCCCCTCCTCCTCTCCCAAGTGCAGCCACCACCAGCCGCACCACCTCCCCTCCCCCTCTCCCAAGTGCAGCCACACCAGCAGTCGCACCACCACCCCTCCTCTTCCTCGTGCAGCCACCCAGCAGCGCACATCCAGCCCCACACGCCACCACCTCCTTCCCCTCCCCTTTCCAGCCAACCCCCCAACTTCCAAACGCCCCTCACTCAGCCCAGATCCGTCGCCCCTCCACCCTCCTGCAGCCAACTCCCCCTCATCAGCCCCCCCCCCTCTACCTACAGCAGCCCTCTCGCCCCTTTCCGCTACCCGCAGCAGCCCCCATTGCCTTCCGGAGTCCCTCCTCGCCGTCGTTCAGCCGCAATACCCTTAGGTGTGCGTGATTAGCCATCGTCCCCACCGCATGCACTCGTAAGTTGTACTTGGAGTTCTATTTTCTATTGTTGAACATTTGGCACCCTTACCTTGTAGTGAATGTTTATCTCGTTTTGTATTAGTATTGTACCGCGTGTGATTTGCAAGGCTTATTCCGCGCGCGCTTAAATAATTGCACTCGCTCGCTTGTGAATTGATGCTCGCTCTCTTTAATTGAAACCTGTGATAGCTTGTGCCTCTGTCTGCTTTATTTTATAATAATAAATTATTGATGTAATTTTTTGCGCGGACCGTCTCTTGCAATCTTCACGATTCATCACGCCTAGGTTTGCATGACCACCAATCCAGTTCTTGCATTACCGGATTTCACAAAGGAGTTTGTGTTGGAGACGGATGCCTCTGGTGTTGGCATAGAGGCAGTTCTGATGCAGGAGGGGCGGCCGTTGGCTTTCTACAGCAAGGCTCTGGCCCCCCGTACCTTGGGACTCTCCACATATGAGAAGGAGATGTTGGATATCATTCATACTGTGGCTATGTGGCGGTCATATTTGTTGGGTCGGCATTTTAAAATTCGCACCGACCACCAAAGCTTGAAACATTTCCTGGACCAAAGGGTATTTTCTCCTCTACAACAGAAGTGGGTTACTAAGCTTCTCGGCTATGATTACGAGATTGTGTATCGAAGGGGTAAGGATAACGTGGTAGCGGATGCTCTTTCTCGCCTACCGGAGGGTACTCTCACTCACATTTCTGGACCGTTGGTGGATTCATTAGATGATATTCAGGAGGAGGTCATGCGTACGGCTACATTACGTCCCTTGGTGGAGGCTTTGCAGAGGGGGGAGACGGTGGCCCCCGGTTATCATCTTCAGAATGGCCGGCTGTACTATCAGGGCAGGGTGGTCGTGTTCGCCGACTCAGCATGGAAAACGGTTATGATGCACGAGTTTCACTCTTCACCGACGGGTGGCCATGCGGGGGTTCTCCGGACCCTTCAGAGGGCGCGAGCGAATGTCTTTTGGTTCGGCATGCGTCGGGACATACAACAGTTCGTACGACAGTGTGAGATCTGCCAGCGTCAGAAGTACGAGACTTCGTCCACGGACGGGCTATTGGTTCCTCTGGAGATTCCACGGCATATTTGGGACACAGTTTCCATGGACTTCATTGACGGGCTGCCTAAGTCCAAAGGGAAATCGGTGATTTTGGTGGCGGTGGATAAACTATCCAAGTACGGGCATTTCCTTGCTCTCAGTCATCCGTGCACTGGCGAGTCGGTTGCCGCACTATTTGCTAGAGAGATTGTCCGATTACATGGCCTTCTTCGTGCCATTATTTCTGACCGGGATCCTACTTTTGTGAGCAGTTTTTGGCGGGAACTTTTCCGGTTACAGGATACGCGTTTACAGTTCAGCCCGGCACATCACCCTCAGTCGGATGGTCAGACGGAGGTTCTCAATAGGGGTGTCGAGACATATTTACGCTGTTTTGTTATGGATGAGCCTCGGACTTGGCCGGAGTGGTTACATTGGGCCGAATATTGCTACAACACTTCATATCACTCTGCCAGCCGGATGACGCCGTTTGAGATTGTTTACGGGCGCCCTCCACCGACCTTGGGTAGCTATGAGCCAGGCAGCACCGCCCTGCCGGCGGTTGATCGAGCTCTTCGTGATCGGGAAAGCATGTTAGCAACCCTCCGGGAGAACCTTCGCCTAGCCCAGGACCGTATGAAGATGCAGGCGGACAAACACCGCAAGGAACGGGAGTTCGATGTGGGCGATGAAGTTTTCCTCAAGCTCCAGCCTTATCGGCAGTTATCAGTTGCTCGTCGGAGCAATCAGAAGCTTTCTCCTCGATATTACGGCCCCTTTCGTATACTCAGCAGGGTGGGGTCGGTGGCTTACAAGTTAGCTTTGCCGGAGGGATCCCGCATTCACCCAACCTTTCATGTGTCCTTGCTCAAGCGGAAGGTGGGTGTCAATGTCCAACCGAGTACTCTTCTGCCTGAGGTTACTGCTGCGGGCGAGCTTCGCCCACTACCGGAGGATGTGTTAATGCTTAAATGGAAGAACCGAGGCACGGAGTATCGGCCGGAGCTCTTGGTCAAGTGGAAGAATTTGTCGACGGCGCACAATTCTTGGGTGGATTTACTGGACTTCAAGGAGCTCTACCCCGACTACCACCTTGAGGACAAGCTGGTCCATGATAGGAAGGGGAATGTTACGCCCCCGCTACGCTTCACGGGGCGTCATTATGTTCGGCGATGCAAGGGAGCGGCAACCAACGGGGTTGAACCAACCGATTCAGCCCCCAACCAGTGAACCGGACGGCCGGGGCTGAACCAAATGGGTTCAGCCCCAACTGGAGGGGCCGGCCGGGCCCTTTATGGCTCGGGTATATTTACCTGGGGCTGCTCTCATGGGAAAGGCATGCAATTAACTCTCAAGGTATTCTTCTCCTTCCTCATCTAATGGAAATACAACAAGATTTGCATATACTGTTTATCGATCTTGAGAAGGCTTATGATAGAGTTCCAAGAGAGATCTTATGGAGACTCTTAGAAAAGAAAGGTGTAAATGTATCATACATTGACATAATCAAAAATATGTATACAAATTCAGTGACAAGTAGATGAGCTCGCCAGACATATCCAATAAGCAATACCTTGGTGTTTATTGTTTGCGGATGATATCGTTTTGGTCGATGAGACCCGCGAGGATGTAAACGCGAAACTTGAATATCGGCGAGACACTTTAGAAAAGAAGGGTTTTAAGTTGAGCAGTGCAAAAACGGAATATATGGATCTTAAATTTAGAATTGCAAGAAGGACGGATGACTTCGTTATTAAGTTGGGTGATCAAGATATTCCCCGTAGCGAGTGTTTAAATATCTTGGATCGATAGTTCGAATAGATGGAGGTATTGATAAAGATGTGACACATAGAATCCAAGCGGGTTGGTTGAAGTGGAGAGCCGCGTCAGGGATCTTAAGTGATCGTAAAGTACAGCAGCCCTATTAAAACTCACAGTAGCCCCAATTCTTCCATAATGAAATTTCAACAACTTCTCATAGAGGACAGCAGCCCTATACATAAAAATAGTACTTAAAATCAGAATTATAATAACACCACACAAAAATACAACCGTGCCTCGTAAAATACAGCAGCAATATATTCCTTAGCTATGAAATTTTAGTAAAATCCTGCAATATTAGCAGCATCCCTGCCATTTTATCTCACTAAACGATATACAAAACAATCCATACAATCATTCAATGTTATAACTCCAATTTCAGCTTTTTAAACATCAAGAAAAATAATTCTCCAAATGAATTCATCCTCAAATATATAAATTCCAGCTTTTCCCATGCTTTCAACATTATTTTCTTTATATGAGGGCCAAAACTCTTACATGCAGTGTTTCCATACTCCAAACAAAACTATTCCAGCTGTACGGAAGTTAAAGCGAAGACAAAAATAACTTCTAGATAGGTAAAACTCAAGGAGAATAACTTTTCGAACACCATCATACAATTTCTCATAGATTACTTCATAATATATGCTAAAAGCTGCGTAAAAATAACCATAGAAGAAGGGGGTAGAAGGAGAGGGAGAGAAGATGATGCTCACAGTGCAAAGGAAGAAGAAGGGTGAGTATTTCCACAATCTTGACTCCAATCTTTGCACAGTCGAGCGCAGGAGGCTTCAAAATCGGCACCCTAATGTCTCAAGAGAAGAGGAGGTAGCCGGAATAGTGAGGAGAGGAGAAGATTCTTCAGTTTCCCTTCAAGAGAGGAGAAGATTGGAGGAGGGGAGAGAGCAGCTCCAGCACAGTCCAGCGTGCCCTCAGCGGGAGTGCGGCAAGAGGGAGAGGGCTTTCCGTGAAAGAGAGATAAGGGAGGGGTTTGATTATGCTTTTTCATCACTGAGACCGGCCAAAAATGGAAAAACGAAAATCTAAAATGAATCAGATTTTCCACATTCAAGAGCAATCTACATTTATCCTAAAATTAAAATTTTCACATTTCCATATAGAATATCACACCTAAACCTAAATGGAAAAACGACAATGATTTTACCTGGGCGGTTCTGGCGTGGATTGAGGTAGCCGGCGTCGACGTGGATGGAAGCCGGAGAAACAAAAACTAGCAAGAGAGGCAGCGTCGAACCACCTAACCGGCTTCGAAGAATGAAGGCGGCGCCGAACAAGTTGTCGCGGAGAGGCGGCGTCGCAGGCGAGTAAAACCCTAGGGCTCAGTATTTATGGATATCAGCCCGGCATTCTTCGTATGACTGCTATTCGAACACTTAAAATAATTATTCTCAGTCCTAAAATCACTTTAATTTATTGGTCTGTGAATATGAATTGATAGAACTGCTTATAACATTAACCTTTGGGCTCAGTATTGATGGATATCATCAGCCCACCGTTCTTATTATGACTGGTGTCAGCAGTCCTAAAAATAATTAATTTATTGAATTGTGAATATGACTGCGTTTAGCAGTGATAGGACTGCTTATAACATTAACTTTTTTTATATGTAGATTATATTTTTATATATAGACAAGCATTTTGTGCCCCCACAAAATTAGCGGCAGAATTATAATTGAGTTTGTCACAGCACTAAGTAAAAATTAAAATTGATTAATGGCCTTAATTAACATTCTCAAAATCATCTCTTTAAGAAAATGAGATGTACACAAAACTAAAAAATAAATGACTATAATAGTTTTAACATGAAAATTTTAGAAAATGAAAAATTCAAAAAATGAGAGCGTGGAAAAATAGTGTGTATGTATGTATATCAATGTATGTGTATATGTAAATATTTCAACTTTCGTTAATTGGGTGTCCTTAGATGATGAAATTCTTTATGCATCTATAATTTGATTTATATCAGTTATGATCTAGCGAGGACTCGAGTTCCAACCGTTTGCTCTCTAAGTTATTTTAGATTAACAAATGTGAGAAAATATATTATAATTTTGGTTAAGGTTTTTGGAAATTTCACCTAAAATTATTATTGATCGGGACAAAAAATTAGAAAATGTTCGACTAAATTTTATGAGTTTGATGATGATATGATTATTTGATCTAATTAATGGATTTCTCACAATTAGCTATGAAATATCAATTTGGTGACATTTGTAGTCCTATCAAATCTTCATGAAAACATTTGATTGATGGGTTTATTTTGTATATTTTTCGATATAAGTTCAACACCTCTTTCGGATTTAAATTTCGTTAAACGGTTAAGCAGAAATCAATTATTAAAGTTTATTAATTTGTAAGAGCAAAAAATTGTATTTTTTTTTCTCCCGAAAGTTGTGCCAGAGGACACCCAGGTATGCTTATGAATAGTTCTGCCCCTGCACATGACAGTACCCCTACAACTCGTCCTCCATGTGTCAGTTTATGGCAACGATCTAATCTATCTAATCAATGTCCACTCGCAACATTATGCCCACCGCTCGTAGTTCCTCGTGCGCAATGCAGTGGCATTCGTACTTCTGGTCAGTACTCGTGCCCTATCACATGGGAACCGTGGTTATCAAGATTGTGATCTGGATCGTAGGATCTTACGATCCTACGATCTAGATTTTGTAAATCGGTTCGATTCTTATTTAGGATCTAAATCGGCACATCTACAATTGGGATCGCGATCCGGATCTATGATCTTTAAGATCGCGATCTCAACAATTCTACTGGTCCGGCCAAAGGGAACTAGAAACATATCCAAACCTATTCTGACCCCATTCAACTGATCCAATACCCATAACTCATTGCTTAACTTTATCCTCATCTCGCACCCATACCTCATCACAAAATCATATTATGCTTATTACGGACCACTCAAGGCTCCGATATATCGGACTAGATTGGACCGTCTTAGCCCGGGAGCGTTCGAGCGCGCAAACAGTCGCAGAAAAAGAGAAAGTTGACAAGACAATTTTTTAAACGTGAAAAACCCGCCGACTGGGTGAAAAACCACGCGGCCGGGTCTGTGCCGACCAAAACCTCAACTATTTGTTGGTTGTTGTACATAGCTGTTTTGAAAAACTCGAGGGTGACAGGCCGCCCCTTGCTATTTGCCGGTGGTGTGAGGTCAGATCCGGCCATCCTTAATCAAATCCGGCCATCTTTCTTGAAAGATCATTTCAGTTGCAAGCAAAGAACAAGATCTATTTTTCATCATTTTTGAGTGAGGATCAAGGAGGTATTGCAGATCAAGGAATTATTTGCCTCTATCGATTCCTTCTTGCTTGGATCTTGGAGTGGATCTTGGATCTATTAAGATTCACTTTGGCATTTTGGATCTTTGTTGCTTGAGGAAGGAGCGAAGGAGCAAATAATTTTACTGGATTGGATCTGAAGTTTCCCGGTCGTCTTCGCGCGAATCAGGTGATTTTATTCCAGTTTTTCTGTTTTTTGAAGTCTGCTACGAAGTCGAAGAAAAGCGCGCTCGACGTCACCAAGCTGCAATCCTTCGACGCGTCCTATTTTCTCAGTTGGAAAATACAAGTCCAACTAGGAATGAAGGAACGCGACATCTTCTACACTGTTCAGAGCGACTTTGCGTCTTCTGGCGAGGGCGTAGACGAATATCAGTGGAACATGGATGAAGATTTCTGCATGGACTACCTGTTGAATTCCCTCAACCCTCGTCTCGCACTGACCTACCACGTCTACAAGACCGCGAAGGAGATCTGGGATCGTCTCAACGCGCACTTCCAGAAGGAGGAGGTGTTGTCCAAATCGCTCATTGGGGAGAAGTTCTTCAACTTCCGCCTCAAAGCGAACCTGTCGATCACCTCCCAGATCATAGAACTGGAGAACCTGCGCAACAAGCTGGAGGACGACCAATCGAAGATGGACGATAATATGTTCGTGAACTTGATCCTAAGCAAGCTACCTGCGGAGTGGCTGACATTCAAGACAGAGATGCACAGGCAGAAGGAGAAGATTACTCTGGATGAACTCAAAATGTTCATTCACATCGAGGACCAGAACATCGCTGGAAAGACCGCGGAGCAGGTTGTTCAGCCCCCACGGGCTGTCAACTTCGTCTCCCGACCCAACAGGCCTTCTCGGAAGCCCTCGGTACCTAAGGTGACACTCCTGCCCAGTTGGCTGTCAAGAAGCCTTCTCTCAAAAGGAAGAAGGGTAAATGCAACAACTGCGGCAAGTGGGGTCACTGGGCCGCTGACTGTAGGGGTCCGAAGAAGCAAAAGGATGAAGCTCCACCTCAGGCGGCAAACATGGTGGTCGATACTTCTGATCCCAAGTCATTTGTGGCTATGATCGGGAGCAATCACCGCAGTACGTCTTCTGAGTGGTGGCTGGACAGCGGTGCTACATGTCACGTCACAAATGACAGAGGTCTACTCTCAGACGTCAGAGCAGTCCGAGACAGAGTAGAGAATTGCAATGGAGGAGAGACAGTCGTCACTCATGCTGGGACGGCAAAGCTCGTCCTCTCTTCAGGTAAACTTTTAATTTTGCAAAATGTTAAATTAGTTTCTAATTTAACTAAGAATTTAATTTCTATGAGTTTGCTAGATAAGTCCGGAATGTCTTTCACAACCATTAGCGGTAGAATAACTCTTACTGTTAATTCACATTACTTTGGTCGCGCTTACTTAATCAATGGAATGTATAGACTTAGCCTAGAAAATGAGTGCATAAATCAAGTGAGTTCGTCTCTGTTAAATCCAAAGCTACTTCACAATAGACTTGGACACGTTCACTATAAGAAGATGAGCGATCTAGCTAAGAGTCACAACATTCCGTTAGATTTCTCTGTTCGATTTAATAGGTGCGAGGTTTGTGCTCAAACTAAAATAACTAGAAACCCTTACAAGACTGTTTCTAGGAGCACACAACTTTTGGAATTGATTCATTCTGACCTTTGTGACTTTCAGAGTCATGCCACTAGAGGGGAAGGAAGTATCTAATTACCTTCATTGACGATTTCTCCAGATTTTGTCATGTCTACCTATTGAAATCGAAAGACGAGACATTCGAGACCTTCAAAATCTTCAAATCTCGGGTAGAAAACCAGTTAAATTTGAAGATTAAGAGACTTAGAAGTGATCAAGGAGGAGAATACACTGCAACTGGGTTTAGGGAGTTTTGTGCCACTGAGGGCATAATCCTTGAAACTATAGCTCCTTACTCGCCCCAATCGAATGGAGTTGCTGAGCGTAAGAATAGAACTTTGACAGAAATGTTAAATTCTATGCTCCTGACCGCTGGCATGCCCAATTCCTTCTGGGGGGAAGCAGTCCTTACTGCAAATCACATTCTGAATAGAGTACCTCACTCAAAGCTCAGTTCTACTCCTTATGAGTTGTGGCACGACCATCCTTGTAGATATGACACTCTTAAGACTTGAGGTTGTATCGCATATATGCGTATACAAGACCTTACAAAACCTAAGGTGGGACCTAGAACGACAACCTGTGTCTATCTAGGCAGTGCAGAAGACAGTGCGGCTGACCAGTTTCTGGATCTATCCACTAATTCAGTGATAGAGTCCAGAGATGCTATCTTCTTTGAACACAAGTTTATCAAAGATCATGGCCTGACCGTCCCTGGATTTACTGACATGATCTTAGAGTCTACTGTAGAACCCGAAGTTGGCCCCTCTGGCACTGCTCCCCAACCTCTAGAGGTCGGACCTGTTCCTCTTAGAGTATCTACAAGAGATAGAATCCCTAAGGATTTTGGTGAGAACTTCGTCACCTACCACTTAGAGGATGATCCATTTTCCTACCAGGAAGCGATGAGATTGAGAGATGCGTTAATGTGGGCAGAAGCCATTGACGATGAGATGAACTCACTGCTACAAAATAATACCTGGCATCTAGTGGACCTACCGAAAGGAGCTAAAGTCCTGGGATGCAAGTGGGTACTGAAGAAGAAGTTACATAGTGATGGGTCTATAGCCAGATACAAAGCACGTCTAGTAGCTAAGGGTTATAAGCAACAAGGGGGAATTGACTACTTTTGTTGAAACCGATTTCTCGGTCGCTTGTGAAGCTCGGGGCCCTCACCGAGATGAGGGGCAGCTAGCCCTTACTGATCCCTCAGAAGAGGTCGACTGAAGACTAGAACAAATGACTAAGACCTTAGTCACAGCGAGGAGGTCCCTCCACTAACCCGGAAGATCGTTGAGCGCTTCCCCTCCCAAGCCAAAGGCTGAGACTCGGGCACCTTGGAGAGCTCTGGAAATGCTAACCAAGGAGGGCCTAAGGAGAGAGAAACTGAAGTGAATTCCTCTCCAAAGGTGCCCTTTAGGTCTTATTTATAGGATTCTGAATCTGGCCTGCAAATAGCAGGATTCCGCCTTCCGAAATGGCTATCCGCACCCCAAATCGGTCTGCTAATAGCCAAACTCCGCTGTTCGGAGAGGCTAAAGGCAGACACCCAGGGTAAAAGGTGAATTTGCCCCCATCGGCTTATGGGTCAGGAAGGGTGCGAGAACCTTGCTGTCGAGCGCTCTCGCGGGTCCTCTCGCGGGTTCTGCTCGCGATCCCCCCCTAGGAGATCGTCCTGCGAGGACTTCGCTGACCCCCTCCTGCCGAGATCCAGTCTCGCGAGCTCTCTCGCGAGATCGCCCCTTCGCATCCTTCTCGCTCGCCTCTCATCGGGTACTTTGAAAGGGCCTTCTCTGAGGCCCCTCCCGCGAGGTCTCTGGCCCTTTGGCCTTTCTTGCCACTTCGTCATGTCGCCTCTTCGAGTCCGCTCTGCCGAATATCGAGGTCTCTGGCGAATATCGGGGTTGTACACAATCCCCGCTCTTCGCGAGACTACCTAGGCTCGCGAAGAAACATCCAACCCTTGATATTCGCCATCCTCTCGATGATCTGTCACGAATCTTGGGTAGGGCCCACCCGGGGGGCTATAAATATCGTCCGTCCCCTGGTGGCGTGTGTCGCCTCCCTCTCTATTTTCTTTCTTCCTTTCTTATTGTAGCTGCCTGGAGATGTCGCTCTGTAAGGACATGGAGGCTCGGCTGAAGGCCGCGAAGACAGGTGGGGTGCCTGCGACGGTCAAGGTGCCCGCTTGGATGAATCGCCCCCCTCCTGTTGCGACGCCGAAGGCAAAAAAGGCCAAAGCTGCTCGCCGAACCGGGGAGGATCCTGAACTGCTGGACTCTTCCCCTGACTCTCGTCTCCTCGCGAATGTTTGGACTCCCTCCCCCCGGCCTGTACATAAACCTTTCTGACTCCTGCTTATTCGTAGGAGACCCTGCCGAATCTAGGCGCGGGTGAGCCCGAGAGTTCGTCCCGCAAAACCCCGCCAGCTGAAACGAACCTCGTCGGCTCAAACCCCGCAGGTATGCTCTTAGTCACGCCCCCGGTTCCTTTTATTTTCTATCTGCCAACAACTTCGTGCCCTTACCAGTCTCACCTCGGAAGTCACCGGTCCGCGAAGATATGCCCCCTCCGCCACCGCCTCCCGGCAAGACCATTGATAAGCCAGGGTTCAACCTCCTGACGAGCGAGGAGACGGACGTCTCCCTACCGCCCAAGATTCCTCCAGTTAATGACGTTGCGCACCGTCCCGGCTTGGGCAAGGCCCCTCTCTACCCCCATTACGGCACTGTTTTTCAGGGCCGACCCGGGTGTCCTCGCCCTTTTCCTGGTAAGCCTTCTCGCGAACCCCTGGCTATGCGCAATCTTGAACGGATTATCTTACTTCTCGCGACCTTTCGCAGAGAATATCGAAAATCCGTCCACCGAGTCCGAATTTGATGACGACGAAGTGTCCCCTCTCCCGGATCAAGTGGAGGACTTCTTGGGAGACCAGCGAGATCTGGAGACGATGAAGCAGCGCAGCGCGGAGCTGCTTCAGAAGCACGGTCGGATGCTAATGGACCTCAGCCTACAAGCGAGACGGGACAGGGATGCTGCTGAGGAGAGGCATGCCGCCTTGATGAGAGAGTGCGAGAGGCTTCGGGCTGTTGTACCTCGCGAGCACTTCGAGGGCGCGACGACCCCGGAGGTGCATATTGCGAGAATGAGAGACTAAGCCTATCTCATGGACCGAGAGGGCCGCGCAGCTCAGGATTACTACAACCCTCGCTCGCCGCCGGGGTCGGGAATGCGAGGCGGTGGCCGATGGAAATGGCTGCCGCATGAATCTCGCTAATTTCATCGCTTTTATGGATTTTCAGTTTTGGTTAACGTTTGATGTTGCTTTGGACAATCTCGTTTGAATGTTTATTAGTCCTCGCTCGCAGTATGCGCGTCGCCTATTTCCTTATCTTTCCCGTCAAGACGCTTTGTTCTCGCTAAATATGTCTTGCACTGACCTCCATGTAATTCTACTTATTTGTGCCGTTCTCGCAAGGAACTATACTTTGTACTGATCTCGCAGGTATTTCTCGCGAGGCCTCTTGGGGATCCTCTTCGCGAGGATCTCCTATGCTTTCGCGACGGGTCCCGGTGTGATGTTTTGGCTAATCGCACTCACCGGCGCTTGGGCTTCTTCCCGCCATTTTCTTTTGCTATAAATAGGTTGTCTGACCGAGCCAACTACCGCATTTATCATCATCAACCCTCTTCTCCCTTTGTTGCAGAGCTCTCGCCACCTTTACCTTCTTGTGCGTCTAGGTTTTCTCGCAGGTTTGCAGGATGGGAGGCGACAATGAGTCCGAGGGTCGGCGGAGGATCGCGAAAGCCTTTGCCGAGAACGATTTTTTCCTCTGCAGTCTGACCGACGCAGAGTACCTCACGGCGATCGCTGACCACGTTACCCCCGAGTTCACAGCGCGTCGTCCTGACGAGCCCGACGCGATCAACATGCCGCTTGCCGATGAGTTGACCATCCCAATTGCACATTTTGCGGTTGGCCTGCGCCTCCCCTTCTGGTCGGAGATCCGCCAGGTATTACGCGTTCCCGCCTACCCTTCCTCTCTGTTTAGTTAAGTTTCGCTTGCCATATACTAAGCTTAGCTTCCTCGCCTTCGCCAGGTACTTAAGCGCTACGGGGTCGTCCCGAGTCAGCTGGGTCCGAACGCGATGGCGGTCATCGTCGCCTTCGCCTGTTACTTGCGCGAGGAGCACATCGAATTTAGCCTGCCCGTCTTCCGGAAGCTATTTTCTTTCCGGGCTTACAAAGACGGCGCCGCCTATTTCGTGGGCTCTGGCCCCAAAGTTGTCGAGACGGTCAACAAGGCTCATTACTGGGCCCAGAAATTCCTCATCGTCAAGGGGAATTTCGGGAACATCCCGTTCTCGCCGGTCCAACATGGCGAGACCACCTACCGACCACCCGCCCTAGGTGGCCATGACGCCTCCCTGTATCAATTCTTCTGCAAGAAGAATTTCGAGGTTGTCTACCTCCGCCGCAACCTCGGTGAGCTACTCCCGGTGCTCGCTGGTGAAGGTACCGATCTCGCTCGCTCAGTTCTTGCTACCTTCTAGATGCTCTTTGTTGATTATATTGTTTCGTCCAGGCGAGCGAGACCTCCCTCTCCATCCTCCTTATGCGAGTAACAGGAAAACCGACGCCACCTTCGCCCTCGCAAACATGGGGGCGGATGCTTGCCGCCCCGCGACCACACCAGAGGGCCCTCCTCGCACAAGAGGTCCGTGGCTTCTAGCAGCCGAGGCCCCCCTCCTAAATCTCCGCCACAGAAGAAGGCCAAGAAAAAACAGGGCTCGCTCGCCCCTTTGAAGGGGAAGGAGCACTCCGGGGCCGCTCCTGACGAGGTTGACCTAACCGTCCTCTCCGGGGGGGAGGAGGCTGACGAGCCGAGGGAGGAGGCCGCTAGGACCTCCGACCCGCCAATTCCAGTCAATCACTGGAACTTTGGCTTCGGCCAAAGGTGCAAGGACGAGACCGGCGAGCGGCTGGTATACTGGAGGCCGGAGGTCAACAAGGCGGACATCTCCACCGTCCTTCCTTCCTGGGTGGAGCAGCCTACCATCAGCGACCACGCCTTTAACTTCACCTTCGTCCTTTATGGGTGTGAGGACGTCGGCGCCTACAAAGACAGGACCTCGAAGGCCCTCGCCTATGAGAGTGTGAGGTCTCAGTTGCGCTCGGTCTAGCTCGCCCACATGACCGGGAGGCGCTTCCTGCAACTGGAGAACCAGAATACGGAGCTCGTGAAGGCCTACCAGAGGCTCTTCGCCGAGAATGCGCAGCTAAAAGAACAGCTATCCGCCGCCGCGAGCGGAGTGGTGAGTTACCAAGGTCTCGCTGAATTACCCCTCTTTTTTTTTCTTTTTTGACTTCTTCACTTTCTTAACTTATCCCAATGCAGGATGTCGGGGCCACCGCGAGAGCCGATGCTCGCATCCAGGATCTCGAGGGCGAGGTGACTGGGCTGCGGGCCTTGAACCGCGAGCTAACCCAGGCCTTGGTCCCTCCCTCTCCTCGCCGCCTGAAGGAAGAGCGGCGAGCGCGCCTCGAGGAGATCCGCTTGGAGTCCACTGAATCGGCCCGCTACATCCTTCAGATGATGAAGGCGGACGGGATGTTGACTGCCGAGGCGGAGCGTCTATCCTTGGAGGACTTCGTTCCCGAGCTCTTTCTTCCTATCGAGCTGGAGAAGAGCAGTGACGATGAGGAGGGGTCGGCGAGCGGCCAGTGAAGGCCGTTGTTTTTATTTTTGTTATGTAGTTTTTGCCTGGCGAGGTCGTCGTAACCTGTATCCGGATGATGTCATAAATATAACTTTTTGTTTTGTTCCTTGTTCGTCTTTTATGCTTTGATGTCTTCGCACGTTTATACTCGCTCTTTTCCGTGTTCTTTATCGCTCTCGGCTAAGTTGGTTCTCGCGTAATTCGTCGGCTACGGCGTAAGCTCCGTTCTTGTTTAACCTCGTTTTTCCTTCTCTCCGCGTGGACTCCTCGCGGTGCCTCAGGTTTAGGGTTTATGTCTACCCTTCCTTCATGGTCTCGTGGGACATGCTCCCTTTCAGCGGGGACTCGCCTCCATCTTTGGAGTTCTTGCGGGTCTTCTCGCGGATGCTGCTTGCGAGGCCTCTTCTGGAGGGGGGTTGCCCGACTAAGATCCCGTCGAGCCCTTATAGCTGCGCGAGATCTTTCCTTTTCGCCGAGCGAGAATGCCATAGCCCTTGCTAAGGACTCATTCCCTTTGGGGACCTTTTGACCTGTCTTCGTGAAGAACTTACCCCCGCACCAGCCTCTTCAGAGATCAACTTGAACCCCCCGTCTAGTGAGAGCCCGGGAGCGAAATCGATCTGGGGCATTCCAGCACCAACACTTGTTACCTTGCAAGCCTCTCCAGAGATCAACCTGAACCCCCCGTCTAGTGAGAGCCCGGGAGCGGAATCGATCTGGGGCATTCCAGCACCAATACTTGTTACCTTGCCAGCCTCTCCAGAGATCAACCTGAACCCCACGTCTAGTGAGAGCCCGGGAGCGGAATCGATCTGGGGCATTCCAGCACCAACACTTGTTACCTTGCCAGCCTCTCCAGAGATCAACCTGAACCCCCCGTCTAGTGAGAGCCCGGGAGCGGAATCAATCTGGGGCATTCCAGCACTAACACTTGTTACCTTGCCAGCCTCTCTAGAGATCAACCTGAACCCCCCATATAGTGAGAGCCCGGGAGCGGAATCGATCTGGGGCATTCCAGCACCAATACTTGTTACCTTGCCAGCCTCTCCAGAGATCAACCTGAACCCCCCGTCTAGTGAGAGCCCGGGAGCGGAATCGATCTGGGGCATTCCAGCACCAACACTTGTTACCTTGCCAGCCTCTCCAGAGATCAACCTGAACCCCCCGTCTAGTGAGAGCCCGGGAGCGGAATCGATCTGGGGCATTCCAGCACCAATACTTGTTACCTTGCCAGCCTCTCCAGAGATCAACCTGAACCCCCCGTCTAGTGAGAGCCCGGGAGCGGAATCGATCTGGGGCATTCCAGCACCAACACTTGTTACCTTGCCAGCCTCTCCAGAGATCAACCTGAACCCCCCGTCTAGTGAGAGCCCGGGAGCGCAATCGATCTGGGGCATTCCAGCACCAACACTTCCATCCTTTATTCTGAAGCCAGCACGTGAATTATAAGAGTAAAGAACATAACAAGTTAGGAAATATTTCAAGGATAAAATCTTTTCAAGTCATCGCCACTTCTAGCCCGGCCGAGAGGTACCCCTTCCACATCTTGGAGGTGGTACCCCCCGGACCTGAGCGCTTCACTTACAATATATGGTCCCTCCCAATTGGGTTCCAGCTTACCTAGAGCGGCTCCTCTCCCTGCCGCGTCCACCTTCTTCAGAACCAAGTCCCCCTTCTCGAATTGTTTTACCCTGACATGGTGATCAAAGTACTTAGCCATCCTTCTCTTGATTTCCTCCTGTCGAATAGCCGCGAGGTCACGGAGCTCTTCCACCAGGTCCAGGGACAACCTTTGCTCGTCTTCGTTCGCCATAAGCCATTCTTCATCTCCTTCACCGGCAGCGGTCACCCTGGGGGTCTTTACCTCGAACTCTATCGAAATCACTGCCTCGGACCCATGGGAGAGCTTGAAGGGAGTCTCTCCCGTGGCGGTGTTTGGAGTGGTTCTCAGGGCCCAGAGGACCGAGGGTAACTGCTCTGCCCAGTTTCCTCGAAGGTTTTCCACCTTTTTCTTGAGTAGATTAACAATGATTTTGTTTGCCGCTTCCACTTGACCGTTGCTCCTTGGGTGATGGACCGACGCGAACCTAAGATCGATACCGAGCTGAGTGCAGAAGCTGACGAATTCTTCACTAGCAAATTGAGGTCCGTTGTCTGTCACTATGGCGAGTGGGAGCCCGTGCCTGCAAATGATCTCTCCCCATACAAAATTCCTTACTACCTGGGATGTCACCTTTGCTAGTGCCTTCACCTCTATCCACTTGGAGAAGTAATCGATCATCACCAACAAGAACTTCCTCTGGTCGCTGGCTTCCGGGAAAGGGCCAACCAGGCCCATTCCCCATATAGCGAAGGGCCATGGAGCTGTGATGGTCCTGAGCCGCTGAGCCGGGAGGAGTTGAAGCGGAGTGTATTGCTGGCACTTTGAACACTTCTTTGCGAACTCCGCCGCATCCTTGCCGAGAGTAGGCCAGAAGTAGCCTTGTCTCAGCACCCTCCCTTCCAAGGTTCGGCTTCCGGAGTGACTGCCGCACTCCCCGGAGTGAATCTCCTCCAGGACCCTTGGGGCCTCCTCCTCTGATACACAGCGGGCAAGGAGCCCCGAGAGTGTCTTCCTGTACAGCCCTCCTGCATGTAAGGAGTAATAAGCCGATTTATACCTGAAACGTCATTGATCCATGTCCCCCTCTGGGAACTTTCCGGATGACAGGAAGCTGATGAAGGGATCCATCCACGATGCCCGCTGCTCCACCTCCATCAGTTCTCCTTCTTCGATGGAGGGTCGGAAAAGTTCCGAGACCGTCCCTTCTGCCCCGGGACCAAACTTGGCTAGGAGGTCCGCCTGGGTGCTCTCCTCCCTCGGAACATGTTTGATGGAGAAAGTCCAGAATTGCCCGATGACCCCCTTGACCTTCTCGAGGTAACGCTGGAGGGTCGGATCCTTTGCCTCTGACCTGGCATGCCACCACCATGGAGTCCGTCGAGACCTCCACATCTTGCACCCCCAGTTCCTTAGCTAGCCGTAAGCCAGCTATGACTGCTTCATACTCGGCCTGGTTGTTTGTGATCGGGAAGTGGATGCTCAAAGCCTGCTCGATCTTTGTTCCTTGGGGGCTCACTAGGACGACTCCCCCCCCCCCCCCCCCCAAGGAATGCTTCCCCGATGCTCCATCCACCAACATCCTCCACGCTGCTGGGGGAGGTGACTCGGGCTCCCCCACCTCGGTTGCATAGTCTGCCATGAAGTCTGCCACCGCTTGCGCCTTGATCGATACTCTGGGCACAAAGGTGATGTTAAATTCACTTAGCTCCACGGACCACTTGGTCAGTCTTCCCGAGTGTTCCACACCCTCCATGATCTTGCGAAGGGGATGGTCAGTCACTACCTTGATTGAGTGAGCTTGAAAATAGGGTATGAGTCTCCGGGCCGCCACTACTAGTGCAAAAGCCAACTTCTCCAGAATGGGATATCGGAGTTCCACCTTTCTCAGCACCCGGCTGACATAGTAGATGGGAAATTGTCTCATTCCCTCTTCCTGAATCAACACCGAGCTTACCGCCTCAGCTCCTATCCCTAGGTACAGGAATAAGTCCTCTCCCAACCTTGGCCCTTGGAGTAGAGGGGTCAGAGTGAGCTGCTCCTTCAAAGCCTGGAAAGACTCTTCGCACTCCGGGCTCCACTCAAACTTCTTGTTCCCCCTTAGCACCTTGAAGAAGGGTGCACATTTTTCTCCTGCCTTGGAGAGGAACCTACTGAGTCCGGCCAGCTTGCCTGTGAGGCTCTGCATCTCCTTTGAGTTTCTTGGTGATCCCAGCTCCAGGATAGCCTTGACCTTGTCTGGGTTAGGCTCCACCCCTGCCGGGGTGAGCAAGTGACCTAAGAATTTTCCCCGGCTAACCCCGAAGACACACTTCAAGGGGTTGAGTCTCATCTTATACCTTCGTAGGGTACCAAAGGTCTCTTCCAGGTCTCCGAGGTGAGATCTGAGGTCTTGGCTCTTCACCATGAGGTCATCAACGTACACCTCCAAATTTCTTCCCTTCTGCTCCCGGAAGACCCTGTCCATCATCCGCTGATAGGTGGCCCCCGCATTCTTGAGCCCGAAAGACATCATTTTATAGCTGTAACATCCATCCCCCGTGATGAAAGAGACATCCTTGATGTCCGGGGGGTGCATGCGGATTTGATGGTAACCTGAAAAAGCATCTAGAAAAGACATTACAGGGAAACCGACGGCTGAGTCAACCAGCGTGTCGATCCGAGGCAAGGGGTAGCAATCCTTGGGGCATGATTTATTAAGTAAGGAAAAATCAATACACATTCTCCACTTACCTCCCCCTTTCTTTACCATGACAACATTGGAGACCCAGCCTGGGTACTGGATCTCCGATACAAACCCGGCCTTCAGGAGCTTACCCACCTCCTCTCGGATGGGTCCTTCCATCTTCCCTGCTATAACCCTCCTCCTTTGGCGAACGGGGCGGGTGTCGGGCTCGATGTTGAGACGGTGGCAAGCCACGTCTGCGTCGATCCCCGGCATCTCTGTGGCACTCCAAGCAAAGACATCCACGTTCTTTCGAATGCAGGCCAGTATCTCCGCCTGCTCCTCTGGGCTGAGCTCTCCACTGACCCGGACCTTCTCCACCACCCCCAGCCGGGTGGTGACCTCGAGTTCCACGATCTCGTCCACGGCCTCCAGCCGGGATTGCTCTCCCCATGTCTTCTCCTCCTCCCCGCCACAAGCGAGCGCTTGGGTTTCTTCTTCCGTCTCCTCCTCTACCATCATTAGTTCCTCCGCCCCTCCTTCCGGGGCCTTCTCTTCTTTTTCTTCTTCCTCTCTTTCTGCCCGGGGTCCCTCAGCAACCCCTTCCTGGGCATGAACCTCTCTCTTCCCCCTCTCCTCTCCTTCTTCCTTCCCTTCTACCTCCATCGACTCCTCTACCTCTCCCTCCGAGGGCCTCTCTCTTTTTTCTTCTTCCCCTCCTTCCGCCCGGAGTCCCTCATCAACCCCTTCCTGGGCATGAACTTCCTTTTCTCTTCTTTCTTCCTCTATCTCCCTCCCCTCTCTGACCTTGGCCGCTTCCTCCATCACCTGGTCCAACTCCTCAGCTTCCCTTATCCAGGAGATGGTATTGACAGCCGTCACATAGCACTGTCTTGCCACTTTAGGATCTCCCCTCACCCGAATTTGGACTCCTCCCAAATTGAATTTCAGACACTGGTGGAAAATGGACGGGACGCAGCGGAAGGCGCTGATGAGCGGCCGTCCGAAGATAGCGCTGTAGCTGCTCGGGGCGTCCAATATGACAAAGCGGCAATTCAGAGACTGCCCGCCTAGGACCACATGTAGCCCCACCCCTCCTTCCACCTCCTTCCTTTCTCCGGAGAACCCAAACAAAGGGCCATCCGAGGCCAGCACCCTCTTGCTCTCCACTTTCATTTCATCAAATGCCTTCTTGAAGATGACATTGACGGAGCATCCATTGTCCACGAGGACCCGAGACACCATGAAGTTCTCGATGGCGGTCTGGATGACCAGCGCATCGCAAAATGGGTCCTCGTGGCCCGACATATTCTTTTGAGAGAAAATGATTTTCTCTGCGGGGGGTGGAGTCGTGGATGTTGAAGCCACGCTCCGGCGATAGATGGTATGGAGACTCGCCTTGCGGGTTGCCTCCACCCCAACTCCCTCGTGGATCACTCCGATCCCCCCCCCCCCCCGGGACCCCACGTCGGCCCGGTCCTCGCACCTTTCCTCGTCCTCCTGGGGCAAGACCTCTTCAATCCTCACTTACTGATGCTGACGCGGCGCAGGCGCCCTGGCCCTCTTTGATTCCAGGAACTCTAGGCAGGTCTCCGTTGCATGTCCTTCCTCATCATGGAAGATACAGTATGGCAACGTCCCTTCTCCCGTCTCGGCTTCCGCCACCCTATTCCTTCTCCTCCTGGCGGCTGTTGTTTCCACCTCTCCTCTCCTTCCTCTCCCCCTTCCCCAGCCAATTGCCATGGCCTGTTGAGGTGGGGGAGGCATCTGCATCGGACCCTGCCTCCACCCTAACTGATGGGGTCTTCCTTGACCTCCATAGTAGTTCCCCCTTCCGGGGCCGAAGCCTCTCCCCGGCCCTTGCACTCCTCCTCCCTGATGCCTCCACTCCCCTTCCAGAGCCCTGGGTTCTTCTCTTCTCCTTACATCCTGGGGCCTAACCTCTGGCTCACTAAGCTTTGCTAGCCTTCTGGTGAGCTCCGGGTTGGCCTCCTCGCTCGCGACTTCCTCCGTCACCCTCTCCATCAGCTCCTCATAGGAGACGGGGGCCTTCCTCTTCAGCGCCATTTTAAAAAAACTCTCCTTCAATCCGACCGTGAAGGCGAGCTGGAGTGCAAACCCTGGCATCTCCTGCGTGAGTTGCACCTCTTCCTGGAATCGGTCCGCATAGCAGGCCAGCGATTCCCTGGGCTCCTGCTTTACTTTGAAGAGGGACTCCGCATCATTCTTCCTTTTCTTCGAGGTTGAGAACCTCAGCAGAAAACTCCGGCGCAAGTCCTCGAATGCGTAGATCGATCCTGCTGGGAGTTGATGGAACCACTCCCTAGCCTTTTCCTTGAGAGTAACGGCGAAGAGCCGACACTTAAAAGCATCCGACATCGGCCTGATGGAGACCGAGTCTTCGAACGACTGCAGATGCTAGACAGGGTCATCCCTACCGTTGTAGTATACCCTGTCCCACTCCCCGAACCCCACCGGGACGGGTGCGGAAAGTACAAACTCGCAAAAGGGGCTCCCCCCTCCTGCCATCCTTTCCGGTTCCGCTCGCCCCCCCCCCCCCCCCCCGAGCTCCTTCGCCAGGCTTGAGCTCGCTGGGACTACACTCTCGAGAACGGCGCTCGCCTGCACCACCCCCACGGTTGTCGCTTCTTCCTGGTGCGCGCTCGCCTGCGCCACGCTTGTGGGGGCAGTGCTCGCCGGCACCGAGCTCGTCGGCACCGGGCTCGCCGTGCTGGCGAACAGCACCCTCCCCTCCAGGTCCTGTGCCGACCCGGCGAAAACTTCTCTTCCTACCCTTCCCCCCGGGGCGTTCTCGCCGGCAGCTGCTGGGGGAGGGGTCGCCCGAGGAGCTGGGGTCGCGAACTCGCTTCGCAGTGCTGCGACCGCGAACTCCAAGGTGTCGAGCACCTCCCTTCTGAAATCTGTGAGCATCCTCGTCATCGCCACCTGGGGTGTCTCGCTGGACTCCTCGCCAACATCCTCGCCTCCTGTCATACCTCCTCTTTGGAACTTTCTTGGACCAGTCACGCTCACCGCACCAAAATGTTGAAACCGGTTTCTCGGTCTCTTGTGAAGCTCGGGGCCCTCACCGAGATGAGGGGCAGCTAGCCCTTACTGATCCCTCAGAAGAGGTCGACTGAAGACTAGAACAAAGGACTAAGACCTTAGTCACAGCGAGGAGGTCCCTCCACTAACCCGGAAGATCGTTGAGCGCTTCCCCTCCCAAGCCAAAGGCTGAGACTCGGGCACCTTGGAGAGCTCTGGAAATGCTAACCAAGGAGGGCCTAAGGAGAGAGAAACTGAAGTGAATTCCTCTCCAAAGGTGCCCTTTAGGTCTTATTTATAGGATTCTGAATCTGGCCTGCAAATAGCAGGATTCCGCCTTCCGAAATGGCTATCCGCACACCAAATCGATCTGCTAATAGCCAAACTCCGTTGTTCGGAGAGGCTAAAGGCAGACCACCCAGGGTAAAAGGGGAATTTGCCCCCATCGGCTTATGGGTCAGGAAGGGTGCGAGAACCTTGCTGTCGAGCGCTCTCGCGGGTCCTCTCGCGGGTTCTGCTCGCAATCCCCCCCCCCCCCAGGAGATCGTCCTGCGAGGACTTCGCTGACCCCCTCCTGCCGAGATCCAGTCTCGCGAGCTCTCTCGCGAGATCGCCCCTTCGCATCCTTCTCGCTCGCCTCTCAGCGGGTACTTTGAGAGGGCCTTCTCCGAGGCCCCTCCCGCGAGGTCTCTGGCCCTTTGGCCTTTCTTGCCACTTCGTCATGTCGCCTCTTCGAGTCCGCTCTGCTAAATATCGAGGTCTCTGGCGAATATCGGGGTTGTACAACTTTGATGTCTATTCACCTGTTTGTCACATATCAACTTATTGCAACAATCAGGACTTCATCCTACCCATGCATAATATACAGACAATGATATTAACTTTCAACTAGAAAACTTAGAAAGAAAATGTATATTTCAATTTCAAGCCAACATAATCACATCATGGAAGAACCCCATGCAACAGAAAGAAATGAATAAATAGAAGAGAGGACGCGGGCTCGTCAAAGTGAAGCTCTCCTCAAAGGATCTTCATTTCCCTGAAATTCATCCTGGAGTAGAAAAGGAAAAAAGGAACCTCAAGAAGGGTTAGGGATAATGGGTCAAGAATGCTCCCAGTTTGAAGTTCCAATACTGTTTTCTTTTCAGCCACAAACTCCTCCCAATGACTTATCAAAATTTAAGAAAATAACTCAAAACCTTAATTTCAAGCCTATTACTCTTAGCTGAGAAAAAATACCCAGAAATTTTCATGAACTCCAAGAAGAAGAAGAGGAAGAAGGATTGAGACAACCAGAGAACGACCATACTCTTCTCAAATTTTCCCAATTCAGCAGCAAAAGGAAGTATTCAATAAAAGGAGAAAAATAATGGAAGTCCACAAATAGAGTACATTTGGAATCCTAAGGATCTGCAATGAAAATTTCATAACAGAATATCTAACTTAAATTAAGTGTAATATACACGAAGATTATAAGGAATGCCTACAATTTGGATCAAAATGGAAAAATAATGACAGAATTCAAGGGTTTAATGTCTGATCGACAAAGAGGGAGATGAGAGGCCTTACCGAGAAACTTTGTCTGCGATGAAGGACGGTGATCTTCTGCGAAAAAGATTCCGGCGAGGATGCTGGAACAGGCGAGCATGGTGGGAGTGGCTGCAAGCGGGGCTGGGGTGAGGGCGCGAGCGGCGGAGCATGCGGGATAAAAGTTGGGGAATGTGTTGTAGAGGCCAAGCGTGGGGAGGAGATGGGGGCCGATCGTGAGGAGAGGGGCCGAGCAGGTCTCTCGCGTGGTTTTCAGGAGGTGGGATCGAGGGTTTGCGAGGAGGTACTTGTCTGAGCATTCGGGAGATGTAGAGATTTAGGTAAGTTTCTTGAATCATTCTTTTTTAGGGGTTTTCGCTGGTTTTGATCTATGAGAGAAATATTTTTATTTAGGTGAAGAAGTTTCAGAAAAAAGTTGATTAATAGTGACTAATTATTTGAGTCACAAATAAAATTGTTTAGTGTTCACAATAAATAATTTAGCGACTAAATTATTTTTTGTCACTAAATACTTATGAAAATTTATATTAGTGATCGAATTTATATTTCGTTACTAAAGATATGTCTTTAGTGACCAAATATTTATTCTGTCACAGAAGGCCTGTTTTTAGTAACGAACTATATTCCGTCACTAAAGAGGTATTTTTTGTGACGAAATATATTTCGTCACAAAGTTTTCGTCACTAAATGTCAATTTTCTTGTAGTGATGGCACAACCTGAAGGTTATGTTCATACAAATCTGAAGGACAACGTGTGCAAGCTAGATAAATCCATCTATGGATTTAAACAAGCACCTAAGATGTGGCACATGAAGTTTGATCAAGTGGTAAAGAGCTTTGGATTTTAGTCCAGCCTATCAGATAAGTGTCTCCATTACCGCTCGATGTCAAACCAAACTGTCATCATATGCCTATATGTGGATGACATGTTAATCCTGGGGTCAGACCTAGCTGTCATGAGGGATATTAAGTCCGCTCTCGCCAAAGAGTTTGATATGAAGGACCTTGGTCCTCTCGATACCCTACTAGGTATGAAAGTAAGAGTAGACAAGGGATGTGTCACTCTAAGTCAAGCTCACTACATAGAGCAGATTCTTAATACCTGGGGTTATAAAGATTGTAGGCCCGTTGATACACCAACTAATCTGAACGTCAAGCTGAGTCTGAATGAAGGGACAAGCGTTGATCAAGTCAAGTACTCAAAAATCATTGGAAGTCTCATGTATGACACAAGCTGCACTAGACCTGACATTGCTTTCTCCGTAAGCATGCTGAGTCGCTTTACCAGTAGTCCAGGCAAAGAGCATTGGGATGCCTTAGATAGGCTGATGAAGTATCTCAAAGGTACTAAAGACCACGCTCTGTGCTACACTGGTCACCCTCCTACTTTGGAAGGGTACTCTGACGCCTCCTAGTGTTCAGAAGTTTCAAACAGCAAGTCCACAAGTGGATTTATATTCACATTGGGTGGCGCTGCAGTTACTTGGAAGTCCAAGAGACAGACCTGTATATCGTTGTCGTCTATGGAAGCCGAGTTATTTGCCTTGGCTTCAGCGGGTGAAGAGGCAGACTGGATCAGAAATTTGATCTTAGACATTCCCTTGTCTAGAGTTCAAATCAATTCTTTAAGCCTATACTGTGATAATCAGGCTGCAGTCCAAGTTGTTAAGAATGTCCTCTTTAACACTAAGAGACGACATGTACGACTGAGACACGCCCTATTGAACTATCTTAAAGAACAAGGCGTTATTACTTTGGTCGAGATGCGATCGAAGGATAATCTAGCTGATCCACTGACAAAAGGAATGCCCCAAGACCGTTCAATCAAAACAGTGGGGGAAATGAGACTCAAAGCGGTTTGACACCCGTTTTAGTCCGAATGTTTTGATTCCTTCCTTTTGTCAAATCTAGCATGTTGTGCTCCGTTGGTATTTTGGTTGCTGAGTACGAATCTCTGGTTGGTTGTTTCATTCCACATTTGATGTTAACAACCTCATCCGGATTCGTCTTCCTTAACTTGGAGGAGAGTGTTATTCCACATTTGATAACACAATCTGACTTGTTTTGGACCTTCTCCTGTTAATTGGTTCCATTCCACATTTGATGAGTTCCAATTAACCCTAGAAGAACAGTAACCAGGATATCACACATTGGAACACAGATATATCTGCGTTGTCCAGAAGTCTGAAATTGTTTCGTTTGAAAACAGTTAATAGATTATGCGGTTGAACCTGAAATACTCTACCTATATCCTCTAAGCATAGTTAAAGTACTACGTTCTTATATGCAGAACTAGATACATGTAGATTTTCCATAGTTGAATTCATTCTGAATAAAGTTCTCTGTTGGAAATTACAGGAGCTGCTGCTGCAGGAGGAGCACATGCAGACTGGGATCCTGAAAAGGATGATCTGCTGGTTGATGGTTACTAGAGTAGCTGTTTGGTTTTTTGTTTCTCTGACTTAGAACACTATTTAGCTCTCTACCTGCTTGTTTGGACTATTTTATATTCTTTGTTAGTCATGGGACAGTAGGTCTTCTGGTACTTATCTCTTTGATTGTACTTTGATTCTGATATGATGTTGCTTAGTTTATGTTCTATGCTTATGCGTGCATACATACTCTTGCTTCTTTCAGTCTAATATTTTATAACAGGTACTTGCGGACACGGTTGTGTAATGAGTCGAACTGGTTAAACATTACACACACCAACCCTTCTTCCAACGTCGGTATACCGCGGACATAGGAGGAGATTGTTAGGTTATTAATTAATAGTATGTTCGCGCGTGTCAGGACCGACTCGGAACGACCCAATGAGTTCTGTGTCACTAAGGTGTTGCTCTACGCTGGAGATACTATAAAGGCTCATTCCACATGTTGATGAGGTCTTGTAGACTATCTTGAGCGGAAAGCAACAACTATTCGTATATATAAAAGACATAGGGCATCACAGTTTTTTGATTTTATTAAAATGTTCCTATGCTATGTATACAACGCCCTTAAAGCTTGGAAATGTTTAAAAATGGAAAACTAAATTTGATATAAAATGTGCATTAAGTTTTGAGATAAAGTTTTGTTCTATCACTACTAAAGTTTGGCAGAAATTATAGATTACATATTTCTTAGAACAGTTTAACGGTGAGATCACAATTTAAGAAATCTCGCATACAACAAATAACACATATCGCGGCGTTTTTAATACCTTTTTCGGCGCTTTTTAAAGCGCCGTTGTTTCTACGGACGCACTTTTCAAAGCACCGCTAAATCGCAGCGAAAGGAACCGCCACGGAAAACTTTGCGGCGTTTATTTAAAAAAATCACCGCGAAAATGCTTGCATTTAACATTTAGCGGCGTTTTTAGAATTTAAAAACGCCGCGAATTGTAGATCTTTTGGCTGTGTTTTTAGCAAATTGATTATGATGGCTAAATTTATTAGTTTTTTAAAGCTTAATGTGAACCAACAATTTCCCATCCTACTATCCTAGGCTGCAGCTGCATCATCACCGTTTATCAACAAAAAGTAAATAATACCCGCCGCTCAATGGAGTGTTGCTTTCCAAATCATATGATTTTCAAACTCCATCTGATCACCCAGCCTAAACACCTCACCTAACCATCCTAACTAATCACCCATGGCAACCGCATGATGTTTCTCTTTGAATATTTTTATCCATTTGGCCTTAAAAAAGCAGGAGTTTGTTGTGGTGAAGCACCAAAAAAACACCATAGAGGAAAAGCGGTGAAGAGGAGAACAACAATGCACGGCCGAAAGCTACGGTAGACGTGAACAGGCGTCGACATGCGATGTCGGGCTGCATCGGCATCAGGGAACGACTGGCACTCAAGTAGACACAAAGACATAAAGATTTGTGGGGTGCAACAATTACCAACATCAAAGGTATCCTATGGTCATGCGGTTTATCCTTTTAGCAAATACTACATGCGGTCTTAGCTCTTTTATGCGCCGCACAACGAAACACTTGTAATTTTCATTTTCTCTTGGTCCAGGTTTTTAAGAAGTTGTTGTTGTATTATTTCTTAGGGTCCGTTCGTTTGGACGGAATTGAAATTTGACATTGGAATTCGATATTCAGAATTGGAATTGGTCTAATTCAAATTCCAACGTTCGCCTAATAAATAATATTGGTGAATATTATGGAATTAATCAATTCTTTTGTTCGTTTGTTAAATAAAATTCAATCTAAAAATTGGAAAATAATACGAAGAAGCTAACATTCTATTACATATATTGACATTAATTAACGCATAATTTAAGAACCTAGCATTAATTTCATGCATGCATAAATGTAAGAAATGGTTGTGAATAAAAACAAGTTTGACATAAATGTAAGAACAGTGAGAATAAAAACTAAGAAAATATAGAAAGTAATCTTTTATAGAAAAAAAAGTGCGCGCTTCGGCGTAAAATGAGCGCAGAAGCTAAAAACACACGCCCGGGCGAAAAATGAGCGTTGTGGCGAAAAATGCGCGCTCGGGCGAAAAAAGTGCGCCCGGGAGAAAAACGAGCTCAGGGCGAAAAATGCGCTCTCGAGCGAAAAATGCGCGGCCGGGCGAAAAAAAGTGCGCCCAGGCAAAAAAAGTGCGCGTCTGAGCGAAAAAGTGTGTGCCCTAATGAAAAAGAGTGTCCTCAGTAGAAAAACGTGCGGTCGACCAAAATTCCGCGCTTAGTTGAAAAAGTGCGTGCCCGGACTAAAAATGTGCGACAGGACGTAAAACGCCCGGTCGGGTGAAAAATGAGCGTTGTGGCGAAAAACACGCAGTCATGGGAAAAAATTGCGCCAGCGCGAAAAAGTGCGCTCCCAGACGAAAAAGTGCGCCACCCGAAAAAGTGCGCGCCCGGCCGAAAAGTGTGCGCCCGCGTGAAAATGAGCGACTGGGCGAAAAATGCGCGTCTGGGCGACAAACACTCGTTCAGGCGAAAAAATGAGCGTTGTTGCGAAAAATGCGTTCTCGTGCGAAAAAGTACGCAAGAGCGAAAAATGCGCTCCCGGGCGAAAAAATCGTGTTCGCGCGAAAACGCACGTCCGGGCGAAAAAAACACGTTCCCGTGGAAAAAGGCATGCCCGGGCAAAAAAAATGCGTGCTCATGCGAGAATACGCGCCCGGGCAAAAATCACGCCCCTGGCGATTTACGCGCGCTCGGGCGAAAAAACGCACAGCCTGGCGAAAAGGGCGCTCCTGGGTGAAAAATGTACGCCCGGGCGAAAAATTGCGCTCTCAAGCAAAAAGTGAGCTCGAGTGAAATAGTGCGCTCCTAGGCGGAAATTTGCTCGCCCGGGTGAAAATTTGCGCGCCCGGGCGAAAATTTGTGCCCCCGGGTGAAAAATGAGCCCCCGGGCAAAAAACGCGTTTGGGGGAAAATACGCACCCGGGCGAAAAAAGCGCCCCCCGGTGAAAAACGTGCGCCCGGGTAAAAGACACGCGACATGCAAATAGTGTGCACCCAGTAGATAAACGCGCGCTCAGGCGAATAACATGCGTTCGGGCAAAAAATGTGCCCCCGGGTAAAAAACACGCGACCGGGCAAAAAAGTGCGCGCCCGGGTAAAAAAGTTCGGGCGAAAAACGCGCTCCCACGGCTAAATTATACTCCCCTTGCAAAAAAAACGCTAGTCGTTCAAAATTATCCAATTCCTACATAGATTGGAAAAAATTGTCTATAGTTCAAAATGAATTCCACTAAATTCATTTATATTCCAATTCTAATGTTAAGCGTGTAAACGAACGTTAGAATGGAGATTAGACATTCAATTCCAATTTCAGATCTCAATTCCGTCCAAATGAATGGACTCTTAGTCTTTATGTTTGATTGCATGGTATGAATTACCTCATAATTTATTTATTTTTGTGTAAGTAGTTATTAGAATTGTTTTTTATTATTTATTTGATTGTTTTCTTGCGAAGAACCAAATAATGAAAATGATGAAAAAGATGAAAAATATTGAAGTTGATGTGAGCCCTCATTTTGAGAGTGATACTGTTTTTTGTTCAATGAAAGAGCCATGTTCAAACTAGAGCATCCTTGGCTTTTAGTGCATTTAGCAGTGGAATCACTTAATTTATTTTCTGGTAACTTTAAGAGTGCGTTAACAAGGGCACCATTTCCAGTAACAATCTGTCTTCTCTTCAATTCTACGACATTTTGTAGAGTTTGAAGATCTTCAAGAAGGTGTCTAATGATTATGGATGCCCGCAGATCTCTCACTTGCTTTACGCCGACGACATCTTCATCACCTCGAATGCCACCACTTCTTATGTGGATCAGTGCTTTGCCATGTTGCTGGAATACTGTTCTTGGACTGTGCAGCGGATCAACGGAACGAAGTCCATGGTCATGTTCGGCAAGTCCACACCTAGGTAGAAGTGCAACCGGCTGACTCGCCGTTTGGGCTTTCAGAGGGTCCACGAGTTTACCTACTTGGGCATTACATTGGCTATGCGTAAGTTGATTCGCTCCGACTTCTCGCCCCTGCTTCTGAAGGTGGTGGCGAAGGTTCAGGCTTGGGAGAACCGCCACCTCTCCTTGGCGTGCCGGGCCACCCTCGTCAGTTCGACGCTCCTTGCCACGCCGATGTTCCTCTATACGCATTGTCATGTGCCTCGCTTGGTCCAGGAGTCTATTGAGCGATTGGCACGATTTTTTCTGTGGCAGAAGGCCTCTTCCCAGCGGGGGATGCACTATATTAGTTAGGAGCAATGTTGTTTTCCCTTTGTAGGTGGTGGGCTTGGCTTTCATGGGGTAAGTAGGTGGCAGGGCCCCATTACGAGCAAAGTTCTCATGGGAGCTGATGCAGCTGGGATCCTCCCTTTACCATCGGTTGGTTTCGGCTCGGTACACTGGCCGTCTTTGGCGGGAGTGGATCACCCGAAGCGACTCTCCGGTTTGGCGGCTCATCAGGGATGGTGTTGATTGCCTTCGGCCCCTTCTTCGATGGAAGATTGTGGATGAGGATTTTGTGGATGTGCTTGCACACACTTGGATTCTGGACCGACCTCTCTCCCGGTGGCCCACCTTCGTTGACTGCGGCTCGCTGGAGTCGCTCCAGGTGTCGGCCTTTTTGCTTCTTGGCGGCGGCTGGGATATTTCCATTTTATCTCTGTGTTTTGGGCTGGATCTTGTTGAGGCTATCCTCCAGATCCCGGTCCACCGCTCTTTTCCCCAAGACAGACCAGAGCTCTGCACCCGCCTCAGCGTCCGTTTTGTTGCCTCCCTCACTTTCATAACCTAATTTGATGGGGGGCGTACCAACTTCAACTGGATCCGAAAGCTGAAACTTCACCCGCGGGAGCGGATGTTTTGGTGGTGGCTCCTTTGGGATGCCATCCCCACCCGGGCGTGGCTTACCCGTCGTGGTCTTACTGCTAATCGGGTCTGCCCTTAGGGTTGCAAATCTGAGGAGACCCGGGACCATCTGGTCTCGGATTGCTGCTGTCTTTCGGCCATCAGGGCCGCTCTTCTGCGATGGGGATACAACATGCCCTCCTTCTCCAGTTGGGCGGTTGCGCAAAGTTATCTGATGTGCGGTGTGCCAGGCCTGGCGTGGACGTAAAATCAGGGTTCACTATGGTGAGGTGGCGGCCTTTACGGTCATGGAGGCGACTATTGTTGAGAACCTCTCCATTCTTCGAACTCTACCATTCCATGTGTACAACCCTTATTCTCCGAGGGTGGGACCCATTCAGAGCCACGTAGGCAGAGGTCAAAGTTCAGAGGACAGCACAAAGCCCAACAAACCAAGACACAAGACAAAGCCAGCCAGCAGGAGACAAAAAAGGTTCGGGCGAGTATTGCTCAAAGCTCGCCAGGAAGGCGAGTATGGGTTTAATGCTCGCCTCTAGCATTCGTCGAACGCAGAGCCCTTCGGAGTTCGTCAAATGCGGGAGCAGTAGAAGACCTAGGCGAGTATTGGCCCGGCGTGTGCGAGCAGCAACCGATACTCGCCAGGTGGGCGACTATGGTCTAGATGCTCGCCGAGTATCCCATAGTCGCCAGGGCAAGATGGGGGGCTATAAAAGGCCCCCCTCCCCTTTGGTTTTCCTATAAATAGGACCCCAGGGGTACTTGGATTGGCATCTGAGCTTGAGATTTTGGACCCCGATTTTCGAATTCTTGAGCCGGTCACCCTTGCTTTCTAGCCAAGTCGGTGCCTTCCTCGTACCGTGCTCGGCCACTTTTGGTTTTGGAGGGGAAGTCTCTTCTGAGTTTCTGGGTACGTGGTGGGACCTCCCTGCCGCAGCGTCTGGGGTCCTGTTTGTTGCTCTTCCAGCTTCCTCGTAGTCGCCAGCTTAGCCATCTCGTTGGACTGCTGGGCAAGTAGCCTCCGGTTGCATCGGTCCGAATCTTGAGGTCAGGATTTTTCTGGCGTCAACACTTTGGTGCGGTGAGCGTGGATCGCAGCCAGAGGGAGAAAACTTAGTAGAAAGGCAAGATGGTCGTAGTCGGCGACCAGGAGGAGGCAGTCGACAACTCGTCGGGAGGCGGCGGGTTTGTGACGCTGGCGGTTTTTGAAGCGTTCACGCAACGCATAGAGGGGACCATGCGAGCAGTGTTTTAGCAAGGCGCGGAGGTCACGGCGACCTCACCTCATCGCCCGGTTCTAACCGAAGGAGAGGATCCCCCCCAGTGAGCAGGAAAGGAGCATGTCGTCCAGGAGCCCGAGCGACCAAGGAGGTCGCAGTTCTTCCCGCAGACCTCGCAGGGAATTCGTTTCCGCGAGGTAGAGGATCGGGCGAGGTATCAGGATACTCGGCCTTATGGCGAGTATGGCGGCGATGCTCACCAGATGGAAGATCGTCGCCCAGCGAGTGGGAGGAGCCCATTCTGTGAAGAGATCCTTGCCGCGCCCGTGCCGAAAGGATTCAGGGATCCAGTGCTGAACTACTACTATGGGAGGGATGACCCTGTTCGGCACATCCAGTGGTTTGAGGATATAATCTCTATCCGAACCATGTCGGATGTCTTTAAGTGTCGGCTGTTCGCCATCACTTTTAGGGGGAAGGCCAGGTATTGGTTCCACCAGTTGCCCGTCGGCTCGATCTACTGCTTCGAAGACCTGTGCCGTGGAGTAACGACCCGGTTCGCCACGGCCCAGAAGCTGAAGAAGGAGGCGACGACTCTGTTCCTTGTGGTGCAGGGGCCTGATGAGCCGTTGGGGGCCTACGTTGAACGTTTCCAGGAGGAAGTACTGCACATCGAGGAGGTGGATCGCAACATCCTGCAGTTGGCCCTGACGTTCGGCATAGGAGAAGGCCTTTTTAAGCTAGAGCTCGGCAGGAACCCTCCCTACTCCTACGACAACCTCATCGTGAGGGCTAACAAGTTCGTTCCGGCGGAGGCTTCCAACCGCGGCTTCTTGGCCAGGCTCGCGGAGCTGACCAAGGCAGCAGAAGAAGGGAGGGAGAAGATCCCTGAGAAAAGGAAGAGAGAAGAGCCCCGGAGGGAGGAGAGGAAGAAGCCGGAGCGGCGCGAGGAGAGGGGAAGAGAAGAAAGGAGGAGGGAAGAGCTGAGCAGGAACGATGAGAGGCGACTCATCGTGGCTCCGGAGCGCCAGGAGGAAGAAAGGCGCTATCAGGTTCCCATCAACCGGCCACCTTGGAGGCCGGCTGGATGGTACCAGCGTCAGGATCGGAGGGAAAGATCCCCGGAGAGGAGGCCTTTCCACCGGCAGGGAAGACACGAGGAGAGGAGGAGAGACGAAGCGATGGCGGTCGCCAGGCCTGGCCACCGTCAGGGAAAGAAGAAGAAGAAGCAGAGGAGGCAGCAGGCAGAAGAGGTTCCCCTCTACTGTTACTTCCACCAGGCGGAGGGGCATGCCATGATGGCTTGCCCAGATTTTTGGGAAGCCAGGAGGAGGCTAGCCACAGGGGAAGTCGGAGGGGAACAGCGGAGGATAGAGGCCCCTGCCGAGCCGCAGGCAGGGCAAGCTGCCGTCGTTCGAAGGAGGAACGAGGACAGGATCGACCACGGAGGTCGTGGAGATCTTGGTCAGGGAGGCAGAGGAGGAGGAGGAGTTGGAGTGATCCATGGGGGAGCCGGGTTGGGGGCTTCCCGAAAGGGGAGCCTCCATCAGATCTACCGCAGGAGCGTCGCCTCGACCTCGCAAGCCCCGCCCCCATTGGATGAGATCACCTTCTCCGAGGAGGACACGTTATGGAATGAGAATCCCTTCCATGATGCCCTCGTAGTCCAAGCCGCGGTGGAAGACTTCACCGTTGATCGAATCCTGATCGATAACGGTAGCTCCGTGAACGTCGTCTTCAAGGAGACGTTCGATGGACTGGGAGTCAGAGCAGAAAGAGTTCGAGCAGCAGATGGTCCCCTCTTTGGCTTCTCTGGAGAGAAGAAAGAGGTGGAGGGAGGAGCAGATCTCCTTGTAACCCTCGGTGGCACCTCCATCAACTGTCGATTTGTAATCGTCGACGCCCCGAGCTGTTACAAGGCCATCTCCGGGAGGCCCCTTCTCAATGCCTTCAAGGCCGTCCCATCCTCCTACCATCAGTGCTTGAAGTACTGCCAGGGAGATGTTCAGGTGAGGATCAGGAACGATCCAAGAGCCGCCAGGGAGTGCTACCTCAGCGCCGTCAGTACCATCAGCTGGATGGCTGACGCAGAAGAGTTCGGAAGGGTGCTGGAGAGCCCAGCCAGGCTGGAGGTAGCCGAGGAGGTCGAAGAGATCGAGGTGCTCTCCGCGGCAGGAGTACCTGGGTTACTGAAGATCGGCGGGTCCCTGAAGATCGAGGAGAAGATAAAGATGGTGGCGTGTCTGCAAGAGAACGTCGACATCTTTGCTTGGAGCGCAGCAAAGATGTCGGGGATCGATCCTGAGGTCGCTTGCCATCGCCTCAACCTGGATCCCGCAGTCAAGCCCGTCCGCCAGAAGAAGAGGAGAAGTGCCACCATCTTGGCCGAGCCAATCCGGCAGGAGGTGAAGAAGCTGCTTGATGCAGGCTTTGTGTCAGAGATCCAGTATCCAGGCTGGGTCTCAAATGTTGTAATGGTAAAAAAGGCTGGGGGCAGCTGGAGAATGTGTGTAGATTTTTCGTTAATGAATAAAAGCTGCCCGAAGGATTGTTATCCCTTGCCTCGAATCGATGCGCTGGTTGATTCAGCCGTCGGTTTTTCTGTGATGAGCTTCCTTGATGCGTTTTCAGGATACCATCAGATCCGGATGCATCCCCCCGACTGTCGCGATGTTTCTTTCATCACTGATGATGGATGCTACAGCTATAAGATGATGCCCTTCAGGCTAAAGAATGTCGGAGCCACCTACCAACGGATGATGGACCACATTTTCAAAGAGCAGAAGGGGAGGAATCTGGAAGTGTATGTGGACGACCTCTTGATTTAAAGCAAAAGCGTCCAGGAACACATTGCAGATCCGGTGGAGACCTTTGCAACGCTAAGGAGGTTCAAAATGAGGTTGAATCCGACAAAGTGTGTCTTTGGAGCAGGAAGAGGCAAGTTCCTGGGGCATCTCCTTACCCTAGAGGGAGTAGAGCCTAACCCTGACAAGGTTAGGGCAATCCTGGAGATGCCTTCCCCAAAGACGATGAAGGAAGTGCAGAGGTTGACTGGAAGGTTGGCGGGTCTTAGCCGCTTCCTGTCAAAGGCCGGGGAGAAGTGCTCTCCATTCTTCAAGACACTCCGCAAAACTGAATATTTTGAGTGGTCTGAAGGATGTGAGAAGGCGTTCGAGAAGCTGAATGAGCAATTGACTCGGACACCTCTCCTTCAGAGCCCGAAAGAAGGCGAAGACCTGCTCATCTACCTGGGAGTAGGAGCAGAGGAAGTAAGCTCCGTGCTAGTCCGAGAAGAGAGAAGGAAGCAGATACCCATCTACTACGTCAGTCGAGTGCTGAAGAAGGCGGAGCTGAAGTATCCGATCCTGGAGAAGCTTGCCTTCGCCTTGGTAGTGTCGGCGCGGAAGCTCCGACCTTATTTTCAGGCTCACTCCATCCGGGTAGTGACTGACCATCTTCTCCGAAGTATCCTGGAGGGAGTGGAGCATTCAGGGAGGCTTGCGAAATGGTCGGTAGAACTCAGTGAGTTCGACATTTCCTTCTCGCCTCGGGTGGCGATTAAAGCCCAAGCGGTAGCAGACTTCTTAGCGGACTTCTCGGCGGAAGCAGAGCCAGGGGAAGAAGTGTTCGACCCAATCCCTTGGAAGATGTTTGTGGACGGAGCTTCGGGCAGGAGTTCTGTGGGAGTAGGCATCGTGCTTGTCAGCCCACAGGGAACGAGGATCGAGCAAGCCGTTGAGATCCTCTTCCCCGTCACAAATAATCAGGCAGAGTACGAAGCCATAGTGGCAGGCTTGCGCCTTGCCAGGGAGTTGGGGATCCGAGATATCCGAGCTTTCACAGATTCGATGGTGGTCGCGTCGCAGATTAGAGGAGAGTTCGAAGTGCGCGACACCATCCTGCAGAAGTACTTGGTGAATGTGAAAGGATTGATCGAAGGCTTCCAATCCTTCTTCGTCGAGCATGTCCCGAGAGAGGAGAACTCGGCGACGGACCGTTTGGCCAAGTACGGGCCGAGAGCTGGGGGAACCATCACCGAGCTGTTTCGACCGTCCATCGAAGAAGGGGAGATGATGGAGATCGAGCAGCGTCCTTCATGGACGGATCCGTTAGTGGCGTTCCTAGCCACCGGCCAGCTCCCAGTAGAAGAAGGTGATCAGAGAAAGTTCCGGTATAAAGCAGCGTACTACCTCCTGCAGGATGGGGAGCTGTATCGCAAAACCATCTCGGCCCCCCTGGCCAGATGCGTTTCTGAAGACGAAGTACCCCGAGTGTTGGAAGAGATCCACTCGGGAGAGTGTGGAAGTCATTCTGGGACTCGCACTTTAGAGCAGAGGGTCTTGAGGCATGGTTACTTCTGGCCTACTATCCGGAAGGATGCTGAGATCTTCTCGAAGAAGTGCCAGAAGTGCCAGCTCTTCGCCGCCCTCCAGTTGCAGCCAGCCCAGCAGCTCCGGTCAATCACCGCCCCGTGGCCGTTCGCCATCTGGGGGATGAATTTGATTGGCCCTTTCCTCCTCGTTAGTGGCCAAAGGAAGTTCGTTCTCGTCATGATCGACTACTTCTCCAAGTGGATCGAGGCCAAAGCTTTGGCCAAGACCACCTCTCAAGTTGTGAAGAACTTCATCTGGGGGGAGATCGTCTGCAGGTTTGGGATCTCTCTTGCCATCGTCACCGACAATGGTCCCCAGTTTGCCAGCCTGGAGTTGGATGATTTTTGCAAGCAACTGGGAACCGATCTTCGATTCGCCTCCGTGCACCACCCGAGGAGCAATGGCCAAGTAGAAGCCGCCAACAAGCTGATCATCAACCTGCTGAAGAAGAAGGTGGATAACCTAAGTGGTAATTGGGCGGACCAGCTCCCCTCGGTCCTGTGGGCTTTGAGGACCACTCCTAGCTCAGCTACTGGGGAGACACCATTCAAGCTCTCTCACGGGTCGGAAGCTCTCATCCCAGTAGAGTTTGAAGTCAGAAGTCCAAGGGTGATTGCCACCGAAGACGGGGATGAAGAATGGAGACTAGAGAATGAGGAGGCTCAGAAGCTATCTCTCGACTACATCGAAGAACTACGAGATTTAGCTTCGTCCAGGCAAGAGGAGATCAAGCGCCGGATGGCGAAATATTTTGACAAAAATGTCCGCCTTAAGCACTTCCAAGCAGGTGACCTGGTCCTGAAGAAGGTGGACGCGGCAGGAAGATCAGCGGCCATCGGGAAACTCCACCGGAACTGGGAAGGGCCCTTCATTATCCACGAGTCACTTCTGACCGGAGGATACCGCCTACAGAACCAGGAAGGCGAGCTACTTGGGAATACTTGGAGCGACGATGACCTGAAAAGGTTTTACCCCTAAGGGGGAATGTGTATGTCCCGCTCCCTGTAATGCTTGTTTATTTGTATATAAAATCCTCCCCCTCCCTGAAACACGGGATAAGGGAGCTTTTTCTATCTCAACCAAGTCCTCGTAGCAAAGAAAGAAGAAAGCTGGTAAAATTGGTCTGCATGCTAGGTTGGGAAATGTGCCTCCGACTTAACCCTCGTAAAACCCCAGAACGTGATGGGACAGTGCCTCGGTTGTGCAACCCTTTAAGACCAAGCCTCTGCATTGACGGTCGAGATCAGCTCCCCCCTTGCATGTTGGCCACAGTTCGTATTGACTGCACTTCTCATTCGACTGGAGAGATTACCAGGAAGAAGTCTGGACGCCGACCTTCCGATTCGGCAAGGAAGTGATCAATTTAACTAGCTCAGAGGACCCTTCAATAAAGGCGTCGTGTACCCTCGAGAGTTGAAAACTCGTATCAAAGAAAGAAGAAAGCAGGTGAAATCGATCTACGTGCTAGGTTGGAAAAACGTGCCTCTGACTTAACCCTCGTAAAACCTCGGAACGGATGTTGGGACAGTGCATCGGTTGCGCAACCCTTTAAGACCAAGCCTCTGTATTGACGGTCGAGATCAGCTCCCCCCTTGCATGTTGGCCACGGTTCGTATCGACTGCGCTTCTCATTCGACTGGAGAGATTACCAGGAAGAAGTCTGGACGCCTACCTTCCGATTCGGTAAGGAAGTGATCAATTTAACTAGCTCAGGGGACCCTTGAATAAAGGCGTCGTGTACCCTCGAGAGCTGAAAGCTCGCGGAAGGCGTTTCATCTTTAATCGTTTCCTCCAATTGCGTGGGTTAGTGTGCTTAAGTGTGCTTAACTCCCCCTTAAAATTGTTGAGCAGCAGGAGACAGGTTTGGTCGGCATCCATCATCCAAGTAGGATGGAGACCTCGGGACGGTGTGTCCCCTTGGATCTCCCCGACTGTCATTCCCTACCAGATGATCTGCTTGTCGATATCCAGCACCTCCAGTTGGGAAACGAGCCTCCGACTTGAACCTCATAAAAACCCAGAACGGATGATGGGACAGTGTCTCGGTTGCGCAACCCTTTAAGACCAAGCCTCTGCGTTGACGGTCGAGATCAACTCCCCCCTTGCATGTTGGCCACGGTTCGTATCGACTGTGCTTCTCATCCGACTGGAGGAATTATCAGGAGGAAGTCCGGACGCCGATATCCCGACTTGGAAAAGGAGGTGACCGATTCGACCGACCGAAGGACGAAGGCATTTAAGCATCCAAGTAGGATGGAGGCCTCGGGACGGTGTGTCCCCTTGGACCTCCCCGACTGCCATTCCCTACTTGACGTCATCCTTCGTCGACATTCAAGCATCCAAGTAGGATGGAGGCCTCGGGACGGTGTGTCCCCTTGGACCTCCCCGACTGCCATTCCCTACTTGACGTCATCCTTCGTCAACATTCAAGCATCCAAGTAGGATGGAGACCTCGGGATGGTGTGTCCCCTCAGATCTCCCCGACTGTCAGTCCCTACTTGACGTCATCCTTCGTCAATGTTAAGCATTCAAATACAAGACAAGGCCTTGAGAGCGTGTGTCCCTCCGGACCCCCCAGGTGCCCTCCACAGCTTGACTCTATAAAGAGTAATTTTGAAGAAGGTGAGTATGCATGTGCGAGTATACGTGTGCGAGTATCCACATGCGAGCACTAACGAAGAGCGAGCACTCAACCTCGCCGCGATCCTAAGAGCCTAGCGAGTATGCTACCTCGCCTCGAGCCTAGGAGCCTATGTGACATTCGGTAAAGAAAGCGAAAACAAAGAAGAAACAGGCGAGCTAAAAATCATGTTCTTTTCCATTTCATATGTATTGTATACATTACAAAAATGTCTTCATAAAGGTCTACAAAAGGTCGCTGGGCGAGCAAAAAAGGTGCCCAGGCGACTAGGCGACATCCTCGCCATCTACATCTACCTCTTCATCGTCATCACCACTATCGTCATCACCATTATCATCATCGTCATCCTCATCCTCGGAATCGTCGTACTCAGCACCATTGGACGGCGGCGAGGATGCTTGCAAGGGGGAGGTGGACTCCTCGGCGAGCAGCGCCGGGATGATGTCCTCCACTGTCAGCTCCATCGCCGCCGGCTTCAGAAGATCGTCCGCCTTCAGCTGGCTCAGGATGACAGTCCCAGTGTCTCGCGCGATCTCCCGGCGAATGCGAGGCATATCATTGTCATGCATCCTGATCTGCTTGCCGACCCTGGAGGGGCCCGCCGCCACCGGTTGTTGCTCGGCAGGCCGAGTTTCCAACTCGGCATTACGGACTTGAGCGACCTCCAAAGCTCGCCGGGCGTCCTCCAGCTCCTTCTCCAGCTGGGACATCTTCTTCACCATGTCTATCTCGGCAGCCTGCAAAGGCGAGAAGGTAAGAAAGAATCAGTACAGTGTTTTAGAAAGAAGGCGAGTATTCCAGAAGCGAGTAAAGTAATAAGGCGAGTACCTCGTGCTCCTTGATCTTGACCCCCATGGCGATCATCTTCTTGCAATGGGTCCGGATCACCACCTCGTACTCGAGCAATCGCCTCGCTGCTGAATGGGCCAGCTCGGCAGATCACAGCAGAGATCGCAAGGTTTGGTGCGCCAGATACTCGGAAGACTCCTCCCGCAGCCTCTCAGCGTCCTCACGACCATAGATGGCGTGGAGCACATCGAAGGCCTCACCCTTGTCCTCCCAGTCCTCCGACCAGGGCGAGAGGTTGGAGCTTAGAGACACCACGTGGGCGCTCTCCGACCAGGCCACCAAGGGGCGACCATAGGCGTCCTCGCTACGCCCACCCAGGTTGAAGTTCGGGTGGATGAAAGGATCGCCAGCCTCAGAAGGATCCGCCTTCTTGTCGAGGTCCCTGTGGGCGACCTCCTTCTTCTTCCGCTTCTTGGAAGGCCCGGAACCGTCGCCGACGACCAAGGGCTCGTCGTCCCCTGGCGACAAGTCGATAGGGGAGGAAGTCCCATCCCCGCGAACAGAAGTCCCCGCGCCTCCTTGGGAAGAGGTCGTCGCCTTCGTCGCCACATGAAGAGGCTCGCCCGGCAGAGCGCGGATAGCTACAAAAGAGAGAAAGTCAGTCAGCAAGTCGCCCGATAGAAGACGAAGAGTGAGTATAGCTCAATACTCGCGTGGTAGGTTACCTTCGCCCGAAAAAACTTCGTCGAGCTCGTCTAGTCGCCTCCTCCAGAAGACTACATCGAGGCGGCGACCCTTGAAGCTTTCTAGCAACTTCTCTCCTCTCTCATCCAGAAAAGAAGCCCCGAAGACGCTTTCGGGCGGCTGGAAGGATTTAACAGGAATGTCCTGGAAGTCGCCACTAATGACGACTAATCGCTCTCCCCAGCGATGATTCTTCTTCGCCGTGCCGACCAGTGTGCAGACATGGCTGCACAGGAAGACGACTGCCTCCCCTGTCGCCATAAAGTGGAAGACCCGTCTGAAGACGGAGAGGTCGAAGGCGATCCTCTGGTCGCGCAGGTAGCAGAGGAACCCCACGATCATCGCCAGTCCATTTGGGTTGATCTGGGCAGGGACTATCCCGAAGTAGCGGAGTATCTGGCAGAACTCTGTCCACAGTGGTAGTCGCAAACCCACCTCGAAATGGCGAGTAGGGAACACCATCTCGGCCATTAGGAGGAAGTTTAGTCGCTCACCCTGGCGAGGAAGCCGAGTGACAAGCCCCGGCGAGATGTACTTCGCCGAGAACTCCTCCAAGTCCTTCTGAGTCGTGATCGACTTCTTAAAAGTGGTCGCCGCGAAGTTCTTGGCATGATTGGCACGCCGAATAGCCGCCTCGTCGGCCATCCTGAAAAGTGAGGAGAAAGGAAGAGAAACGAGTATCAAGAAAGGCGGGGAGAAGAGAAGACGAAAGATACTCGTCTGCAAAGAAGAAGATCGCAAAAGCGTATTTAATACTCACCCACCCACCCCCCCTATTTATAGTAGTCGGGTAGCTTGGCTTGTCGAGCACGACGGCGCGATTACGAAGGGGGTGGCGAGTATTCAAATAGGTCGCCAACTCAGCAGCGCGCGTCAGCAAGGTGCCGACTTCCAAAGCGCGAAGACCTACAAGAAGACAATGAAAGGAGTTCGCCAAGCGCGGGCGACATTCAGACACTACTCGCCAAAACAAAGGAGATAGAAGAAATTTCAGCAAAAATCATCACAGAAAAAGAAAGCAAGACAAGGAATAAAAGGGCGAGATTAATACTCGCCAAATGATCGTTCAAAAATTACAAAGAGCTACTCGCTAAGGGCGACATTACAATTACAAAATAGAAAGAAGAGAAAAGAGAGGAAGGCAGCATCTAAGAAGGTCCTTGGAGGTTCGCTTGAGAATCTTGAGGTTGGGGATGTCGCCCCACCCAACCCAAGTTGCGAGCTCACTTGAAGTGCTCGGAGGCCACAGACATAGCATCCTCGCCTTGCAGCAGCTGGTCCTCGATCCTCGCCAGCCTTCCCACCGAGCCCATACTCGCGCGCATCCCGACCAACTCGTCGTGATGCAGTTGCTGCCGATGTTCGATCCTCGCGACCCGACGCTCCAAGTCACCAACAGAATGAAGGCGAGACGCAGTAGCGACCAGCCGAGTATCGAGCTCCTCCAGCCGTGATACTCGCACCTCTAACTCGATAAGGCGACGATGAGCGTCGTTGCTCGCCATGCGCTCAAACCGCGACTCCATCTCAGTCAGGCGACGATGAGGCTCGCTGACCGCCAGGCTCTCTAACTTCGACTCCAAGTCCAGGATCGCGCGAGCAGCCCTCTCCCGATACTCGCGAGAAGGAAGCCTGACGGCATCGATCAAAGATCCCACCGGCGTATGAGCGCGAACTACAAAAAAAGAGAGAGCAGGTCAGAAAAATCAAGTAGCGAGCATTAAATCAAGGTCGCCAAGCGAACAGGTGTCTACCAGGCCGATGAGCATCGTTCCTCGACTCGTGGCGAGGACTGCGGGAGTGACGGCGAGGAGAGCCCCTTCCTCGATGAGGAGACGCGCTGCGATGATGATCACCTCGCCGGGAAGAGCCCCAAGCGTTCTGATCCCGGCTAGGAGGCGCGTTCCCCCGGCTGCGATCATATCCTGGTCGCCCTCCTCCCCTTGGAGCGAAGAAGCCCGAAGAGCCCCCAACCCCTCCACGGCGCGAGGATTCACCCTGGTGGGTTGAAGGAGCGGTAAAAGTCGAAGGGCGCTGCTCGCCCTGAAGATCGCCAATAGGAGGGAAAGGAGGAGGTGGCGGAGGCCCACCCACGTGCAGCTGAGAGCTGCTTGCCAGCCCCGAAGATTGAAGAGGCGGTGGTGGAGGAAGCACGCTGCTCGCCAGAGAAGCATGTTGCTCGCTCATTGGCCTCTTCTCCAGCAGAGAGATGTGGAGAACTCGCGTCGAGCGCCCATCGCCCCTAGGCGAGATCATAGGCGACGACCTCAGAGGAGATGCCACCAAAGGCTCCGCCCGAGCACTAGCGGTTGAAGGATCTGCGAGTACAAGAAAGTCGTCAGGACATCACGAGGAAAGTTGAACTAAGCAGACTAATCCAAGAGGTGGCGAGTAGGTAGCTCTCACCTCGCGCAGGAGCGAGATTCTCCGGTTGATCCTGGGCTGAAGTCCCATTCATGTTCGCCTCCACGACGACATTCGGAGCAGGAGGATCAGTGGTCGGCGAGTCGCCCCCTGAGAAATCCCCAAATCGTCCAGCAGCTGCTGACGCTGGTCGCCCGAAGGATTAGCGACATCCTCCGCGACGACTTTCTTCTTCTTCTTCTTCTTCTTCTTTTTCTTCTTCTTCTTCGCGAGCCTCTTCCTCTTCTTGGAGGCGAGGAAGTTATCAAGCTCGGGATCCAGGCGAGGAGGGACCAAAGGAACGTCAAGCATGCCCACCAGACCAGCCATGGACGCCTTAGCTTCTGCAGCATAGTCGCGCGCCATCTTGAGCGAGTTCAGGAAAGTCGTGCCATCAGAGACCCCTGCCCCTCTATTTATAGAGTTCAGGCATCGGCCAGCGAGATGCCGAGTATGTCCAGATACTCGCCAAAAGGGAAGCTCGTCGAATAAAGGTTGGATGATTCTTTCCGAGCAACTGCGTTACTCGCAAAGAGCGGGGATTGTGTACAACCCTTATTCTCCGAGGGTAGGACCCATTCAAAGCCACGTAGATAGAAGTCAAAGTCAAAAAGGTCAAAACAGAGATAGGGAGTCAAAAAGACAAGACAATGCCAGCCAGCAGGAGACAAAAAAGGTTCGGGTGAGTATTGCTCAAAGCTCGCCAGGAAGGCGAGTATGGGTTTAATGCTCGCCTCTCGCATTCGTCAAACGCAGGAGCAGTAGAAGACCTAGGCGAGTATTGGCCCGGTGTGTGTGAGCAGCAACCGATACTCGCCAGGTGGGCGACTATGGTCCAGATGCTCGCAGAGTATCCCATAGTCGCCAGGGCAGGATGGGGGCTATAAAAGGCCCCCCCTCCCCTTTGGTTTTTCTATAAATAGGACCCCATGGGTACTTGGATTGGCATCGGAGCTTGAGCTTTTGGACCCCGATTTCCGAATTCTTGAGCCCGTCACCCTTGCTTTCTAGCCAAGTCGGTGCCTTCCTCGTACCCTGCTCGACCACTTTTGGTTTTGGAGGGGAAATCTCTTCTGAGCTTCTGGGTACGTGGTGGCACCTCCCTGCCGCAGCGCCTGGGGTCCTGTTTGTTGCTCTTCCAGCTTCCTCGTAGTCGCCAGCTTAGCCATCTCGTTGGACTGCTGGGCAAGTAGCCTCCGGCTGCATCGGTCCGAATCTTGAGGTCAGGATTTTCCTGGCATCAACACAATGGGCATTGGGGTACCACCCAACCTCACCGGCTGTCGACACCACTCTCTTGGTGCACCCCACCCCTGGATGGATAAAGTTCAATGTGGATGGTTCTCTCTCCACATCCAGGCTTGCTGGGCTTGGGATAGTGGCCCGCGACGATCTGGGTGCTATCATTTTGTTGATGGGCCCTCACTGTTGCACTGGGATCCTGGGGGAGTGGAGATGGCAGCTGTACAACCCCCATATTTGTCGAGCGGGCCTACCTTGACACGAACGAATTGATAAGTCAGGAGCGATGTTTAGACTCGTTCAGTCACCCAAAATGGAGCAAGCCGATCGAGTAAGTAAGCGGGGAGAGTGGCACACTCACCCGGGTGGGCGAGTGACGCACTCGCCCGGGTGGGCGAGTGACGCACTCGCCCGGGTGGGCGAGTGGCGCACCTGCCCAGGCCGGGCGAGTGGCACTCACCCGAGGGCAAGTGACCTACTCGTCCGGGGAGCGGACCCCTTGAGTTGTGTTCGTTCCCCCCTTCTTTTGTTCAGCCAAGCGAGGTTCGGGCCGCAGATGATATTTTCAGGCAGCGGGAGTCGGCTATTGGCAGACCATTTCAATTATCCGCAGCTCATTTTTAGGAATCCTATAATTAGACCCCCAGGGGCACCTTGGAAGAGGTTGATTCATCCTCTCTCTCGTGTGTTACTTATGAGCTATCACTCCTACCGCCTGTCTGACTAGTCGAACAGACAGGTGTTCCTTAGTGCTCTCCAGGGTGCCCAGGCTCAGCATTGGCTTGGGAGGGGAAGCTCTCTTTGATCTTCCGGGTGTGTGGCGGGACCTCCTCGGTGCAGCTCAAGGGGTCTGTTTTATGCTTCAGGTCCTATTCGGTGCAAGATTCTTCGACTCTCCGCAACTAGTCACGTGTTCTGGCTCAGGTGAAGTAAAGACAAGCTACATACCCATTGTGAACATCGAATCCAGTTCTTTGGTTTCAACATTCTGGTGCGGTGAGCGTGGAAGTAGCTTATTTGGAAAAATCCCGAGTGAGTCCAATAGCTGGAAGCGAAGAGCTAAAGAACTCACCCCCTCCCGGCGAGTACGTGAAGAAAAGCAATTTCGACGAATTTAGGAAGTCTATCTTAGAGACTCTGCGCTTCGCACTCACCCCCGCGGACGAGTGCTCCACTCCACCGGTTCCTGTTCTCGCCTCACCTACTCTGGGTGAGACGGCACCAGCCGGGCGACCCGACAAAGAAGTGCAGGTAGAGGATAATGGAACTCTTCACGCACGGGTGCTGTTTCCTAGCCCGGTGAGTGCTGTGCATCCGGGCGGGGAGAGTGGGCGAGTGATGTAGACTCGTCAGGTAGAAAGTCCCCCTTTCTGCGAGTTGATCCTGTCTGCCCCCGTTCCAGAAGGATTAACGGAATCGTTATGCCCCACTACGCGGAAAAAGATGATCCCCTCCAACATCTCCAGTGGTTCGAGGACGTCATGTCCATCCGGCAGATGACCGATGCCTTTAAATGCAAACTGTTCGCCATCACCCTAGGAGGAAAGGCGAGAGATTGGTTTTATCAGCTCCCGTCAGAGTCCATCTATGGCTTCGAAGATCTGAGGCAAAATTTTCTATTAAAGTTCTCTACGTCGAAGAAGAGGATAAAAGGGGTGGAGGCCCTTTTTGAGATCAAGCAAAAGGCAGGGGAGTCCCTGGGAAGTTATGTGGATCGATTCCAAGAAGAGGTCCTTCTCGTCAACAAGGTGCCCGAGCATACTTTACAGCTTGTGTAAGATCTCTTTTCTCAAAACCCGTTCGGGTACTTAAAAACTCGAACCTCTCCCGCATCGCACGGTTGAGGTGGATCTTCGCCCAAACTCGCTGCCTTGCGGTGTCACCAACACTCGGGTTGGCTAACACCGCTCAGCACCAACTCTGCCGGCTTATACGATCATAAGTAAATATATGCGAAAATAAAGTGCAGAAGTAAAGGCATGTCCACAATGTCACAACATCATATATATATATAATGAAACAGAAAGTCCAAAAAGAGACAGTACTAGCAAAAAGGGCTTAAGCCCGATACATATCCAAAATAAGTACTCTCTCTCTCTACAACATGCGGAAACTACAACAAAACTCTCAAATGCGGAAATCTAACTATCTAGTCATCAACCTGTGGCGTCGTGGTAGTACGCTGCATCCGCTGCTCAGGTCCTGCCATCTCGTCCTGTTGCGCGCGGGACAACTCCGTCTCCTCGGACTCCTGCGGTCACACCGACCGTTAGTCATAAAGACTAAGTCATTTTGTGCTCGCCTCCCTCCACGACTCCTAGGTACCGAGCGGGAGGAAGAAGCGGAGGACAACAAGGGGTAAACAAAGGAAGAGGTGACATGGCACAAATCTAGCAGTTATAGGTAAAGCAGTAAAACTAGCTAGCAGTATAGTGCAAGTAAATGACAGTAAAGTAGAGCATGAAGTAAAGCAGTAATAGAAAGAAAAGTGCGGTGCAGTAAGTAAAACTAATCTACCATCACAGGTTCGTACCTTAACTTATATGAACGCCCATACGACATATAAGTTAAGATGTCCAGGTAACCCATCATAAAAAAGAGCCCATACTAATTTATATGATGGGGGTATGCTAATGTGTATGTTATGCTATGCTTATGATGATTTAATGTGTTTATGCAATGTGACTCACCCACACGACTCTATGCGCACAGACCTTTATAGTTCCCATTTTGTTAGAAAGGAAGCCAACCTTTCGGGTACCGACCGTCGTGGCTCGCGGTGGTAGTGGATCGGGCACTCCACATCCTAGGCGGGTATGGTCACTACCAAGCCTAGACCTCACGTACGCCTCAACGCTAAGAACACAACAGCGGAGCTCCTGCGTACTCTTGCTGGAATCCACCAGGCTTTAAGGCCGGGGTGGGTTATTAGGGATTGTCTTCCAGACTGCGGTATTCAAACTTACCGGCCCTCAAAACCTCACCCTCACCTGAGTCAATGTAATACCTTCGGTGACACGACTGGCCTAGTACCGAAGACTCGCCACTATTTGAATAAGTAACATGTGTTAACAAGTCCACCCGAGCTTCCGGCTCAGGGTCTAACACACAAGCTGATCCAACCCATCTCCTTCCCAAATGAGATCCATACTAGTTTACTGACCTAATTAGGCTACTCTTGCCTACAATTTAGTTAGTGTTATATTTAGGGTGAATCTTGGACTTCCCGCGGTGTACCCCGTAAAAGGGTTACCAACGGTACTACAGATTCAATGGGCTCAACCCCACCATCCTCCTCAAGACAATTACTTTAGTTGGTGATTAACATTTGGTTCACCCTCATTATTTCATATACTTAGAGTGACTTAGCTCAACACCCGTCCCACCCAATTGGGTTGGACGTACCTCCACAACACATACACTAACCCTGACACAACCTCACAGCTAACCCTAGGTTTGACCCTCCTTGAATCATTGTGAGATATTCCTCAAATACTGAATGGATATAAGTACTAAACACTACTTAGGGGTCTGAATTGCCTAAGATTCAAAATTCTGGTTTTACTAAACGCAGACCACTAAGTTGAACTAACCTCAAACCCCATAAGGGAATCCTTTTAAAAACTCATCACCAAGGTCTGGTATAATTATCCTAGGTTCCCACTGACCTCAATAAGGTATTTTCCAATTTCTATAATTTTCCATATTAATTTGGTATTTATTATTATTTAAAGTTTTTAAGGCCTTAAGTCAAATTACACATGACCTACCCTCAAAATGCTTCTACATGCTACATGAAAATTATCAGTAGGGTAATGTTCTATATAAAGGTGGTTCACTGAGTTTCATGACCCTAGGAGGTCATTTGGCCTATTAAATCATCATAGTTGTATAATTACCAAAATGCAACTATAATTAGGAAAAATAGAATTTCACATCTGAAAATTCTACAAAAATTACCAAGTGTGCAAATGGGGATCTAGAGTCCTCTGCCAAAGGATTGTGTCATTACCATATGATTTGACATTTTAAAATGATTTAACTTCCAAGTGTAGTAAATACCAATTTCTACATGAGGTACAAGAAATACAAATCTACAAGCTTCCAAATAATTATCATGGGCATGTATCAACATAATATGGCAGATAACAAAGTTTCATAATCTTGCCCCATGATTTGACATTTTAAAATGATTTTACATCCAAATGTTGTAAATACCAATTTCTACATGAGGTACAAGAAAACAAATCTATAAGCTTCCAAATAATTATCATGGGCATGTATCAATATAATATGGCAGATAACAAAGTTTCATGATCTTGCCCCGTGATTTGACATTTTAAAATGATTTTACATCCAAATGTTGTAAATACCAATTTCTACATGAGGTACAAGAAATACAAATCTTCAAGCTTCCAAACAATTATCATGGGCATGTATCAACATAAAATGACAGATAACCAAGTTTCATAATTTTACCCAATGATTTGACATTTTTCATAATTAAATTCCTCTAAGCTAGTAAGCACTTAAAAATTCCTCCACAAGGGATAACACTTCAATGAATCATACTAAAATTACCATAGCCTATTCTTATCCCAATACAACCACTGGTAAAGTTTCAAATCCATACAAGGTCATATGACCATGCATTTTATTTGTTTAAGGCATTACTCATGTACTAAAGATCATGCCACCAAAGTTTGGTGTCATTTGGACATCATATGCTTCAAAAATCAACTTTATTTAAATATCTTAACAACCACAAAAACTATAGGTAAAAGTGCCCATAAAGGGTTGTCCTTTGGGCAGGGGGTGTCCCTAGGGTATACCTACCCATGGTTAAAATATCAGCTTCAAAGCTTGAGTGGTTTAGGCTAGGTAATTATTTTAGTGGACTGACCTAGTGTAGGACCAGTCCTAGTAAAACAACTCCCCAGGGGGCTGTGGGTCACCAAATGACCTGAACTTAAGCCCTAATGAAAGTCAAGACCAAGGCCTACAACTTTCATGTTGGACACTTTTTCTAATTCAGCCATTAGGAGGCCCTAATTTATTTTTGAAGTGGACTAAGAAATGAGGGCAAAAAATCTAATGTATTGAATTAAATCAATTAAAGCAAATGATGGCGCGCACAAATCTTATAGCAGATCTGGCGGCAGCGGCGTCATCTTCCTCCTCCAGCCAACGGCTGAGATCCAACCGCGCTGGGTGATGTTTCGATTGAGATTCCCGGTGATCCAGCCACCACCACCGCCGGCCAACACCACCGACACCTTCGTGGTGGTCGGGGCTACCATCCACCGGCGACTGGCGGCCGTAGGCGGCGGTTTCCGGTGATCGCGGGCGTCCCGATTTGAGCAGAAATCCATGGATTTCAGGGGTAGATCCGGGCTCAATTGAGCCCGATCCTTCCTCGTTTTGTGATAGGAAGCTAGCGTGGGGGGAGGGGAGGAGAAACGAACCGTGATTGGGGCGTGGCGGCGGCTCCGACGATGGTTCACCATGAAAAAGCTTTGCTCCGGCGACCCCGCTCCCGATCTCGATTCTACAGCTCTAGCTTTGCTCCAGGTGTCGTTCTCGACTGCTCTCTCCCTTCTGAAGCTAATGGTGTGGTTGGATTGAAGTGGGGAGGCCTCTATAGGTTGGTTTGAAATCAAGCTCATCGGGCCTCTCCATGCTGCCACCCTCCTGCACCGGCTGGGCCTCCTGCCTCCCTCTGGGTCAAGCTCAGACCAATAGCAATCAGGGTTGGCCCCTAGGTTGATTGGAGGTGGAGTGTAGAGGGAGGGGTGTTAACTTTTGCTTTTGCTTTATGCTTTATGCTTTTAATCAACTTTTGGTCCCCCTCTCCCTTGGGTTAGTCAAAACTAATGTTTGGGTTCAGTCCTAGGGCTGATGGTGGCATGTCCTAGGTCCATGAATAATTGGTTAGATGATGGGGGTTGGGTCCCATTCAAATTAGGCCTAGAATTCTCTTTAATGGGCTATGTTGACCATGGTTGACTTTGGTCAACCAAGGTGAGTGGGTTGACCCCACTTGGGGGTCATGAGTCCCTTAACATCACCCAACATTGGTTGGTCCATGGTGGGGCTCCAATTGGTTCAATTTAATCAAAGTGGTGTAGGTTTGACCAAAATTGGGTAAGGTTTGACTTTGGTCAATTTCATGAAATTGGGTCCCACCCAAGGCAATTCCCATCCTATAGGTCTCCCTTAGTGGTTAGGGCATCATAAGTGAGGTCAATTTGGACAATTGAGGGTCAATTGACCTAGTTGAGGGGCTTAGGGTTAGGTTAGTTTTTGAGCTTTGGTGTGCACTTAGCAATTTCTACCCTAGCCTAAGGCCCTTGTGGCCACTCACCTCACCATTATGCCCTAACATTTCCAATGGGTCTAGTAGGATTGGGGATGTTACAGCTTGTACTTACCATCGGGTTGCGGCAAGGGATGTTTCGCATGAGCCTGGCCCGGGACCCTCCTCTGTCCTACGAGGAGTTGATGGAGCGAGCAAGACGTGAGATCGAGGTAGAGGCGACAAACCAGGAGTTCGTGGCCAAGATGGCTAAGTGGATGGAAGGCGAGGGAAGTCGGGAGAGGCCCAGCAGTCGGAGCCGAAGAATAAGGAAGAGCCAAGGAGGCATGATTTCCAAGGACCTCCCGCAGTGCAAGAATCAGGATGGGGGTTCCAAGCACCGGCCAACCGACCAGCTTGGAGGCCAGCAGGAGGGCCCCCTCAGGGCCAAGGAAGAGGCAATTTTCAGGGGGGTGGAAACTTCCACTGAGGACAAGGGCATTTCAACCCTCCGGGTTGGCGTCAAGGCCCGAGGCCTATGCAGCCTCAGCATGCGATGGCGGTCGGCCAAGGAAGAAGGGGAGGAAGGAACCGTGTTGGTAACGGCAAAGACAGAGGCAGAGCGAGAGGAGAAGGAAGGGAGCTACCTTTCTGTGACTTCCATCAGGTGGCAGGTCACGCGACGACCACCTGTCCTGAATTCTTGGAAGTCAGGGAAGGGATGAGGGCCCCTACAAAGGAGATGCAGCTGCTGCAAGGAGACGGGAGAGAGAGAAGAGAAGAAGGAAGAGAAGAGGAAGATTGGTGCGAGGACAAGGTGGACTCGGGGGCTCTGGGCACAATCAGGGTGATTCATGGAGGGGTAGGGATCGAGGCCACACGCAAGGGGAACCTCCATGCCATCTACCTACGAAGCGTCGCTTCAACCTCCCGAAGCCCACCCCCAGGAGAGAAGATCACATTTTCTTTAAAGGATATGCTGGCGCACGAAGACCCCTTCTATGACGCGCTGGTAATCGAGGCCGCAGTGGAGAATTTCACGGTCTCCCGAATCCTGGTGGATAACGGGAGTTCGGTAAACGTGGTCTTCAAGAAGGCCTTCGATGGAATGAAGGTGAAAGCAAGAAGTGTGGTCGCGTCGGACGGGCTGCTTTTCGGTTGTTCGGGGGAGAGAAAGGAAGTCGAGGGAGGAGTCAAGCTCCTAGTCACCTTAGGGGGAACGTTGAAAAATTTCCGGTTCGTCATTGTGGATGCACCAAGCAGCTACAACACGATCTTTGGACTCCCCCTCATCAGCGCTTTCAAGTGCGTACCCTCCTCCTACCACCAATGCTTAAAATATAGCATAGGAGGACTGCAAATCCGGGTCCGGGGAGACCCTAAGGTGGCCCGCCAGTGCTATGTCATGGCGTTTAACACTGTCTCTTGGAAGGAGAAAGCGGAGGAGGTGGAAAAGATGATGGACAGTCTGGCCAGGTTGGGGATAGCAGGGGAGATGAAGGAAGAAGAAGTCATCGGCGAGGACGGGAGGCCCGAGAAAGTGCAGGTCAGTTGAAGGCTGAGTAAGGAGGACCAGAAGAATGTCCAGGAGTATATCCAGCGAAGCATGGGCATCATTGCTTGGGGCGTCGTATGTATGTCCGCCGTCGATGTACCTGTAGTAAGCAATGAACATCTTATCTCAATGAATTATCTTTTATGGTGAATTTTGTTTCGACTCGGTTAAGACAGGGCACGACACACTGGAAGCTTCCCGCTAGATAGAATAGAAACACTTTCGGTTAAGGCCCAGAGAAGAGACCGCTAACCGGTCTCCTTGATGCCGACAGGGCTGGAGAACTCACTCGAGAGGCCGGAATGTGGTTTTTTGTTAAGGCCCCGAGAAGAGACCGCTGACCGGGCTCCTTGATGCCGGCAGGGCTGGAGAACTCACTCTAGAGGCAGGAATGTGGTTTTTGGTTAAGGCCCCGAGAAGAGACCGCTGACCAGACTGCTTGATGCCGACAGGGCTGGAGAACTCACTCGAGAGGCAGGAATGTGGTTTTTGGTTAAGGCCCCAAGAAGAGACCGCTGACCGGGCTCCTTAATATCGACAGGGCTGGATAACTCACTCGAGAGGCAGGATTGTGGTTTTTGGTTAAGGCCCAGAGAAGAGACCGTTTGTAACGCCCCTGATTTTTCGATAATTATTTAATTCGTTAATGACGTAATTAGGACGTCAGAGCGTTACCCCGTTTAGCGCGAGTTGACGACGCGTCGCCGTTAGTGCACTTTATGCATCCGTTAGGATGAGCCAGCGAGATGTTGGAAATCATATTGGAATCCAAATTTGTAGTGTGAGTAGATTTAAGTGAGTAGTTTTGGACGTGCACGTAAATTTCATGGCGTTCAGAGCTCGTTTGAGGTCTCGGTAGTTTTGTGGGATTTACGATGGATTTATCTTCGAGAATTTTTATCTCGAGTTTGGCTCGTCGGATTTAGATTTCAACTTCGCAGTTGGATTCGTAGCCCCAGTGTTTAGTTTTGGCGCGAGTATCGTTTAATCCGAGGTGGTACGGCCACGCTCGTAAATTTTAGCGTGATTTATTTAATATAACAATATAATACTTTAATCCTAAACCCTCCTATAAAAGCCTAAGGGTGCGTTCGGTTCGTCGGTTTTGGGCTTGCGGAATTGGTTTTGACGTAAAATAATTCATTTCACCCTGTTCGGTTGGACGGAAACGAAGGCGGAATTGGAATTGGCGAAAATCGCGGGTTTTCATTTATACCTAGCTCCAATTCTTATCTCTTTCCCTCGTTTTTCCCCGACAACCGCGCGAAATGTGCAACCCTCCTGCTTCATCCAACACTTCCGCCTCTTCTTCTTCCTCCTCGTCTTCTTCCTCTTTTTCTTCTTCTACCTCCTCCTCTTCTTCTTCTTCTTCTTCTTCTTCTTCCTCCTCTTCTTCTACCCCCTCCTCTTTTTCTTCTTTCTTCCCGTTTTCTTCGAAACTGTAGCGATTCCCCCGATCTTTGATGCCATGGATGAGCACGCTGCTCCGGGCCAATGGCTTCCATAACCCAACCCTGCTCCAGATACAATAAGATCGCTTCCCGCGCATGAAAACTGCTTCTAGCTTCAATCCGTAACCAATATATGAGTTCTCGGCTGAGAACGACGAGGGAGAAAGCAATCTGCGAAAGCTACGAAAACAGGGAGAAAAAAAATTCTGCTTTTGGTTCAGACCCATATGCTTCACTGATCCACCTAGGCAAAATTACGAAGAAGCTAAATTAAGGGCCATATGCTTCACTGAACCTTGTGTATTTAAGTGAAGCAGCTTGAAAATTTTTGTGTATTTCAAAAATCTTGCCCAAAACCAATTCCTGCAGCTCAAAACCTTCCTGCAGCCGAACAACATAATTGGAATTCAGGAAAACCAAAACCTGCTGGTTTTTGGTTTTACTGAATTCCAATTCTTCAAAACTAAAACCTGCGATCCGAACGGAACCCCAAATCTCATCTTCCCCAAAATATTTGTTCTGTACGAGAGAAAGAGCGGTGATGGTGGAGGCGGTGATTTCGTGAACCTTCCGACATCGATTGCGGGAGCTCCGGTGAACAAAATCCTTCGCGGGTCATAGATCCGGAAAGCTCTCGCCGTGGTCTTCGTGTGCGTGGTAAGCATGTCGATTTTCGTTGAGTTTTGAGAATTTAGATGGAGACCTAATCTGTATTCCTCCGCGAAAAGTTTCAGAAAACGTAGGAAGGGTGTTCTTGTGGCCGATTCTCGCATTTGGGAGCGTGGAGAGGTGTTACTCCGGAGATATAAGGCAAGTGGTGTTTTCTTGATTCCCTTGTTTGATCCCCTTATACTTCTGATATAGATTGCCTATTGCCTTGTTGATCTCCTAGAACCTCCATTACGATCTTGGTTTTCCCTAGTTTATGAGTTGATAATCCATGGTTTTTCAAGTCAATGGTTACCCCTGAACTATATGAGTATTTCTGCGTTTTCCTGTGTGTGAAACCTTCCTGGAAATACTTGGTTCTGTTGTTGGTTGAGAAATGCGTCGAAAAAGGAGGTAGTCGCGTCGAGTTACTACCGCCCGACGGTAGCTAGCTACCGCCGGCGGTAGCCGTTGCGTCGAGAACCCTGAGTTGCGTCGACTAGAAGTTGCGTCGACAAGTTAAGGTTGCGTCGAGTTCTCTGAGTGGCGTCGATAGCGCCCCTTTTGCGTCGAGTCGCTACTTGCCCGGCGGTAGCTAGCTACCGCCGGCGGTAGCTCTCGTTTCCAGTGTTGGGCCGGTTTGTATAGGGTCCAGTTTTGGTGGACTTAGGAGTTCCCTTGATATGGTTTTGGTGAATCCTATCTGGTTGGTTTTGAATAATTTTGGAAATCATAATAATAAAAATTATGAAAGATAAATTTTGGACTGCGAGTGTTAGCGGATTATACCGCCGTCACAGTGCCGTTTTTTTTGTGGATCATTGCACCTGGTGGGATGTTCTGGACTGATGGTTGGCAGTGGATAAAAGACCACCACCTCAGTGCCTTGTTATTCCAGGTGTTGGTGGGTCCTGTTTTGGAGCTGATCAGTCTCTCTCTCTAATAATATAACAAATTACCTAAACCTAATGGTTAGTGCATGTTGGCATATGATAAATTAATATTGATGTACCCTGTTCATGGTGCAAATCTTCCCGTTTGGTAGCCCCCTTATACTTTGTGACCTATTTGGCAGACAATCATACTAATGTTCTCCTTTTTAAGCATTCTTGCAGTTAGTCCTTGTTGAGTTGGTAAACTCCTCTCCCCTTTACTTTAATCCTTGTGCTGTATTTATCATTTCTACCGCCACTTGTACTTTCTTGCTGAGGTGTTCTTTTCTTTTGAATGCCTCAGGCTCGGAGCTTTAGCAGGTCGGGCTAGTAGATTGGCGATTCTAGCGCTTGGAGGTGGTTTGTAGCTGAGATCCTCCCTAGTTTCCGGGAGGTAGTAGTTACTCTTAGTTAGACTTTGTTTTGGTGACCCTGTGGGTTTGTGCCCAGTGGTTGGCACCCACAATTTTGTTGGATGACATTTTACTTGCTAGCTGCTAGTTGTTTCTTGCTGTTTTATCATAGTTACTTGCTTTATGGGAGGTTTTATGCTAGGTTGCATGTTAGGTATTTTAAAGTATAAAGCCGATATCATTATAACATCTCTTTTAAAGAAAATGTCATTCTATTTTTAAGTCTATAAAAAGCCCTTTTCTTACCTATGTAGAAATACCTAGAAGTCTGCATATCATGTTGTGGTATTGGTCTATCATACTCATATAGGTCACTCAACATATAAACTAAAGGTTTTCCGCTGCTTAATTTCTATTTACACTAACACTTGTGGATTTGACAATCCACCGAACCGAGGGACACGGTTAATCGACATAACTTAAATAGTGTTTTGAAACAGTAACTCATGGGTTTTCATGATGATTAATGGGATTAGGTTTCGCCTGAGCGCCTGCAGTTGTCCCCTGCACGGCGTGGCATCATGATGCGTATTTTCTCTCGCTCTGATATATATTTAATATATTGAGAAAATGCGGGTTGTGACACCGTTGACCGGGCTCCATGATGCCGGCAGAGCTGGAGAGCTCACTCGAGAGGCCGGAATGTAGTTTTTGGTTAAGGCCCCGAGAAGAGACTGCTGACCGGGCTCCTTGATGTCGGCAGGGCTAGAGAACTCACTCGAGAGGAAGGAATGTGGTTTTTGGTTAAGGCCCCGAGAAGAGACCGTTGACCGGGCTCCTTGATGAACTCACTCGAGATGTAGGAATGTGGTTTTTGGTTAAGGCCCCAAGAAGAGACCGTTGACCGGGCTCCGTGATGCCGATAGGGCTGGAGAACTCACTTGAGAGGCAGGAATGTGGTTTTTGGTTAAGGCCCCGAGAAGAGACCGCTGACCGGGCTCCTTGATGCCAGCAGGGCTAGAGAACTCACTCGAGAGGCCGGAATGTGGTTTTTGGTTAAGGCCCGGAGAAGAGACCGCTGACCGGGCTCCTTGATGCCGGCAAGGCTGGAGAACTCACTCGAGAGGCAGGAATGTGGTTTTTGGTTAAGGCCCCGAGAAGAGACCGCTGATTGGGCTCCTTGATGCCTGCAGGGCTGGAGAACTCACTCGAGATGTGGAATGTGGTTTTTGGTTAAGGCACCGAGGTGAGACCGCTGACCGAGCTCCTTGATGCCGGCAGGGCTAGAGAACTCACTCGAGAGGCAGGAATGTGGTTTTTGGTTAAGGCCCCGAGAAGAGACCTCTGATCGGGCTCCTTGATGCCGGTAGGTCTAGAGAACTCACTCGAGAGGCAAGAAAGTGGTTTTTTTGTTAAGGCTCCGAGAAGAGACCACTGACCAGGCTCCTTGATGCCGGCAGGGCTGAAGAACTCACTCGAGAGGCAGAAAAGTGTTTTTTAGTTAAAGTCTCAGAAAAGAGACCGCTGACCGGGCTCGTTAATGCCGGCAGGGCAAGAGAACTCATTCGAACGGCAAAAAAACAAATGACATACAAACATGGAGGTTAATAAATGAAAATTCTCTATAAAGTACAAATGATTACAGGGTTGGGTACTTCGTCCCCACTGATACATGCATAAAGAAAAACGGAGAGGGACTCGCCCATACAAAAAGGAGGACAACAACCAAGCAGGGGGAGGTTTCTTCGACTCTCAGGCTGAAGGTGAGTAACCATGGCCGGAGGAAGGCGAGTCGGGGTGCGAGGTGGAGGGGAAGTACTCCGGAAGTAGCATATCGACAGTGACTTCGTTCCACTCACCCCGAAATGCATCGGCCTCGCGAAGAGAGCTGACCATAGTTTCAGCGGTCTTCACCACAATTTTCTTGCGGGCAACTTTGACCTCGGCAGGGGTGAAATGGAGAAGCTCTGTCGTCCGTGAATACTCACTATGTCCTCCTACTCGCCCCCTTGCATGGGCCTCAGCGAGCTGAGACTTTAGACTCTCCACCTCTTGTTCTAACTCTTTAACTTGCCTCCTAACCGAGTTAGCAGCATTCGGCCCCTGCGAAAAGGGGGGTTGTATAAACGAAAAGAAACAAAGAAAAATGGGAGAGAATTTTCATTCAGAAGAATGCAAACCAGGCCCCCTGATGACTGCTCGAGGAGCCTCTCGGCCATCTCCAGATGTGTAGCAAGGTCAGCAACTCTATCCTCTGCGACCTGCCTCGTCATGTGAGAGCTCGGTTGCGCAGAGCTGCGCCTACAAGCTTGCGTATGCGAGGTCGCGCATGGAGGTCTCCTTGAAGGCGGTCGCATCCTGCCTACCGTATAGACCATAGGTAAGGTCATACGTAGTGTTGTTGATGGACCCTCCCTCGGCACAAGAGGGCTGAAGGGATGATATCGAGACCCGGTTCATCGTCTCGTCCCAATAAAGGATAGGCTCGCCAAGTCGGTCCTTGGCGTTACCCCCCATTTCAAAGTTGGGATGGCGAGCCAACGCCTCTGTGTCGCTGGGTCCTCCTGCCTCCCTCATTGTGGATCGAGATCCACTCCCCCTGCGAACGGCTCTCCCCCGACGCATCCTCATCTCTTTTGGTGGAGGAGGAGAGTCCAGTTCCACCACCAACCCCTTCTCTTTTTGTTGTCTCGTCACGGGAGCCTCCGAAAGGGGGACACGAGCTGCCGGAGCCATCTAAGCAAGTCGACGAGCAGAGGAGGAAGTGTTCCCCCTCGAATGGGCGGGGGGGGGGGGGGGGGGGGGGGGGGGGGGGGATGTCGGGGAAGAATCTGCTCACCTGTATGAGTGAGAAAGAACAAGAGAGGTTTAATCCCAAGTAAAATGGTGGATGGGAGAAAGAAAGACCAGGGGAAGGAGAAAACACCTGTCCCCGGCAGCACATAAGCAAGCCGGTCGATGTTCCTCCACAAATATTCAACTTCGAAACCCACACCTGCAAGGTATTCGTACAACTCGGCTGCCTCGCCATCCACGCGAGGTGCCTTGCATATCTTCTCAGGCCTTTGAATAGGCGAGTAGGGGAACCTTCCGAGATCGCCCTGAACAAAAACGAACTTATCATTCCAATGACGAACCTTGTTTGAGTTCTCGCTCACTTTAACATGCGCACCGGTGAGGAAGCAAACTCCGTCAGTGGTGGCCCGAAAGATGAATACCTTCCGAAAAATCGTTAAGCTGAATTCGATCCCCTCCTCACGCAATAGCAAGCGAAGGCGGGGATATCCCATTCGAGTTGAGTTGCGCCGGAACGATCCCAAAATACCTAAGGAATTGGTCACTAAAGACATAAAAAAACGTCGCCGTAAAGCGATTTTGTTGTAGTGGGTTCACCTCGGGCTAAAGGGGAAGACGAAGTCCAACCTCGAAATGGGAAAGTGGGAAGGCAAGCCAATCAGCATAGAAGGTATTAATAGACTCGCCCTCCGCTGGGCGACAAACTATAAGTCCCTCGGGGAGATAGGAGTTCTTAAAAACAAAAAACTCCTCCTCTGACACCCTCTTAATGGGGAAGAGATGTTCAGAGAAGTTCATCGCACATTGCTCCCGCCCATTCCTACCCGGAGACGAACGACTAGGAGCCATCTCAAATGCTAAGGGAAGGAGAATGAGAGTGGAAGTGAAAAAGAGAGAGGATGAGGCGAACAAGAAAATTGGTGAAGTAAGAAGTCATGAAGGGGGGGGGGGGGGGGGGGGGGTATTTATAGTAAAGGATGGGCTCGGGCAAGTGGAAGACGAGTGGGAGGTTGTGCAAGAAGGCGCAACCCACTCGCCCCTTTCCACTCACCCTCTCCCACTCCTGCACACTCATCCTTCCCACTCACCTTCTCCCACTCACTCCTGTTTCGACACTCCCACTCGGCACCTCGACCCATATCTACATTCATCTAACTATCATGTTAAGCAATGCAAATATAATGCGAGTAAGCCAAATCGCTCAAAACAGAAGTGAAAAAAAGAGGGAGAGATAATTATGACCGTGCGGAGCAGGTTAACTAGTTATGCATAGTTGTTTTATTACATGGCATTGCAGGAAGATAAGCTAAAAGCGGCAAGTAAGAGGGGTTCTTTGAGGGTCGCTTAGAGTTGGGTCCATCTCCAAAAACATCGGCCTCGAGTCCGAACTTTCAGCCCGCGCAAGGAGCTGACACACTCACGGGTCGAAGCGAGCTCCTCGTTCGCAGCGTGCATGTTAGCCTCCACTCGGCGCATGTGGTCCTCTATCGGTTCCACCGCGCCTCCAGAAGAAAGTTGAACCTCCTCTACGAGCAGGGCGAAGTCCGTTTCTAACACTTGCACCCGTTGCTCTAGCGCGCTGATAAATAGTAAATTTTACGTATTTTAGAATAGTTTTTAGCTTAATTTTAAGTAATATTGTACATATTTCATGTAAATTATCGAACAAATATTTTGTTTTTGCTAATTTATATATATTTATATATTTTTATGTAAAAAGGAACTATTAAAGTATTTTAAAATATATGTAAATATATATACGTAAAGTACTTAAAATTATATGTAAATATTTATTAAATAAAAACCTTTATCAATATATGTAAATATAAACTATAAATAAGTTAAATATATATTGATAAAATTAACTATATGAAAATATAATCTATAAAGAGATAATATTTATGTAAATTTTGTTATTTAAATATGAATTTTTGACTGTATTTATATATATTTTTGATGTATATATCGTGTATATATTTTATTAAAGTTTAATAATAATGATGTATAATATTATAACTATATATTATGTATTAAGTTAAATCTATAATATATATTATGCATTAAGTTAATAAAAATTATGTATTTTAATATATAATATATGTAAAAATATTGTTATAATTATTATTAAAGTTAAAATTATTAAAGTTAATTTATTAAAGAACAATTCTGTAAATATATATAATATATATAAATATGTTCTTATGTTTACATCACAGCTGGCTTGCCTGAGTGGAATGGGTCTGGTTAGCCTTCTTCAGTGGTGCGGGATCGAAACCAGGCCAGCGCATTTTTGCCTAGATTTAATCCCGCAGCTCGCTACCTGCAGCCCAAACCGCTGAGACCAGACCTGCCGCTGAGACGCCCAGCCCGCTACCCGCAGCCCGTTGAGACGCAGCCCGCTGAGATCCGCTACCTGCAGCCCGAACCGCTGAGACTCAGCCCCAGCCCGCCAGTTCAGCCCAAACCGTTGAGCTCAGACCTGCCAACTCACTCCAGCCCGCCAGCTCATCCTGCCAGCCTTCTATCCGCACCCCACCAGCTCTCAAAGTCAAACTTGTCAGCCTCTCAAGTCAAACCTCCAGCTGCGCTTCTAGCACCTTCCAACCTCCTTTTTTTGCTAGCAGCCCCATTATTGCCTATAAATATGAGAGACTTTTCTTGTTTTTGAGGGTTCAGGAAATTAGAATAAGTTAAGTGTCTTTCATGTGAGTTTTATTTGAGTGTTTTTTTGAGTTTTGTTTGAATGTTTGTGAGTTAAGTTTGCGTGCTTTCTAAGCCTAGTTTGTGGCTCTTTTTGTCATCCAAGTTTAGACTTTCTTTAAAAAATTGTAATGTCTATTATACATATATATGAAAGTTCTTCTTTGTTCTTGAATTGTTCTCTCTTTTTCATTTTGTTGGTGTGTATGTGTTTGAGAGTAATTTGATTCTTCTCTTTTTAAATTAGATTCCTTTATGTTTTATTTTTCTTTTTAATTAGTTTCATTCAAGTAAGTGTATGTGTATGAGACTAAAATGTTTTTTTTCTCTTTTTAGATTAGTTTTCTTTAAGTTGTGTGTGTGGGTGGTGTATGAGTATAGATTTTTTGTTTATTTTCTTTTCTTTTGTTCTTCTTTTCCTTTATGTAAGTACGTGCGCGTGTGTGTAGGTGAATAACTTTTGTTTTTATTTTTGTAACTTAGATTTCAATTTAATAGCTTAGTTTTATTTTATTGCACTGCATTTATTTCTCGTCTACCCATTTGGGTAGAACTCGCTCACGCATTTATTTCCCCTCTACCTATTTGGATAGAGAACGCATTTCTGTCTTTTAATCAAGTAATTTCAATTTCTGTCTTTTAATTCTGCCATTTCAATTCCGTAGAATGCATGCATGTGTTCTTAATTTAGTGTGTGTTTTTCTTTCTTTTTTCTTATAATTGTTTTTCTTTGTTTCCGCTAACCGCACGGAATCGCTTAAATTGTTATCATCATCGTTCTTTCAATTTTATAAAATCAATCACTCGTTTCGTCGATAAAATAATAATGCGTTCTTAAAAAGTAAAAATAATCAACAGGATCCGGAAAAATACGACCTTGATATTTTTTATAAAATATCTTATACTATACGCGATAAGGTATACTTGCATTTTCGAATGATTAGTTTGGATATATAATTACAAAAACTTGCAAAACTCTCCTTTTCTATTTAAAAATCATTAGAATTCGGCGCCGTAGCCGGGGCGTAATCGTCGATATTTCGAAAGAAGAAAAAACTGTTACTTCTATCTTTCGATAGAATAACGTTTAGTTTCTCGAAGTAGGAGTACTCGCGAAACTCCTCGAAAACACCCGTCTAATTCTAATCTCACCACGGAAAGGTTTGCAAAACTTAAATTTTAATTCATCACGCGCGGAAGCAGGCGAGGGTGTTCGACTCAACAAGCCCTTGCCCCTCGTGGAGCTCGTGGAGTAAGCGCCCCTGCCTCCGAATTATGTCTGTTGGATCTGTAGGCGCCCTTAGAGGGGGGGGGGGGGGGGGGGGGAGTGAATAAGAGTTTTTAACTTTTTATGATTATTAGAGAAAATAACTCTCTGTTGCTACCGCCAGCGGTAGTGTTACCGCTCGGCGTTAGTGACAGAGAAATTTCATTTATGTTAAACTAATGAAACTCAAAGAGCACGAATTAGAGATGAAAAAACAAACATATTTTCATTAAATTGAAACAATTAAAATTACAAAAACGTTTCCCAATAACGCTTGGAAAGAGGCGACGAATGAAAAACTCTTTTGGTTTTTTATACTGACCCTTCTCCCAAGGACCGGTTGGCTTTAGCCTATCTCTCCCCAGATATGGCCTCAAGTCGCTCTAGCCTTTCTCTCCCCAGAAAGGCCTCGAGCACTCCCTAGATCTATACCCTAAACCTAGTCGCCAACACGAGGCGAATTACTCCCTAAGTCCTACCCAGACCTAGTCGCCAACACGAGGCGAATTAACAAACCGATTACAAAGATAAAAATATAAGCGTTACAAGATAAAATAAAAGAAGAACTCCCCTCTAAATAGAACCCTTGATGTTGTAGTCGTTTTGCTTGCAAAGGTTCGATCTTTGTGGCTTGAGAGTCTTCCTCTTCGATGTTCTTTAGATCCTTGGATGTCTCCAAATGATTAGCATTTATTGCAGAGAGAACACTCCATGTGTATGTTGAGAGAAAGCTTCTTGATCGCCGTTTTGATTGCCTTCAATCCTTGCGCATGATTTTCTTTTGATCTCCTCTAAAGAACTCTCTCTTTTGATGAGTGGGAAACACCCCTCACTTTTCTCTAGACGGCTAGGTTTGCTGTCCAGGAAAACTAGCACCGACGGTAGTGCTATAGCGGGGCGGTAGCGGCAGTGAGCAGTTTCCTTCCTTCTATCCTCATCAATTTCGTGGGTTTGGCTTCTATCTTTGGAAATACATTATTCCCCACGAAAATATGATATATTCTTGCCTTCATAATGATATTGCAGGCTCCTTTTGGTTTCTTAATTAAATCTTGATTGATTGGAGTTTCCAAATCTTGATTAATCAAATCTTGATTAATTTGAGTTTCTAAATCTTGATTGATTGGTTTCATAATGATATTGCATACTCTTGATTGATTATTCCTTCCCGCGAGATCTCCTTCCTCATTTGCTCCTCAATCAGCATCATGATGGCGGGACATCCAAAAGTTACCGCCGGGCGTTAGCCTTAACGCGCCGCGATAGTACTTGCCAAAATAGCGTCCCGTCGACATTCCTTTATCTCCACTGTTTCCTTCTCGTCAATTGTTTCAATTTATGCTAGCGCCAGCAGTAGTGCTAACGCTACGCGGTAGAGCATGCATTTTGTCGAGCGTCGCGGTAGAGCATGCAGTTCGTCGAACGCCGTGGTAGAGCATGCAGTTCGTCGAACGCCAGTTCGTCGAACGGAGCTTTCATTTCGTCGAATGCCAGTTCCGTTCTCAGCGGTTTCTGATTCGCTAGCGCCAGTGGTAGTGTTACCGCGCCGCGGTATCAACAGAGAATCATCCTGATTGTTGCTTCGACGTCTTTCTTTTTCACACTCCTTTGGGGATTGAATGTTGAAGATCCTGCACACTATAAACACAATGCAAGCATGATCAAATACAATAAGATTTGTTATTGTGAAACCAAGAGATGCGGAAAGCATGTTCCAACAATGTCGACCAAACGGTCCCTCAGCTCAGAAACGCTGGACAGAGAAGGGGGTGGCGATGGAGTCCCCATCCGTCCTGGCCTGCTGGTCGAGGCCCCATGTGGACCTGCAGGATTAAGGATCTTGTTATTTATATATCTGACGCGCTTAGGTTTTTAGCAATGGACTGTCCTCACGGGGAATTCGCCTCTTTTCCGTGACGGGAGGGCGTGTGCTCGCATCGCTGTCCTGAGAAGGGTGCTGGCAGCGTACCATAAGTGTCGTCTCGCCTACTCGTCCGGGGAGCGGACCCCTTGGGTTGCGCTCGTTCCCCCTGCTTTTGTTTGACCAGGCGAGGTTCGGGCTGCGGATGATATTTTCAGGCGGCGAGAGTCGGCTATTGGCAGACCATTTCGACTATCCGCAGTCCATTTTCAGGAATCCTATAAATAGACCCCCATGGGCACCTTGGAAGAGATTGGTTCATCCTCTCTCTCGTGTGTTACTTGTGAGCTAGCACTCCTACCCCCTGTCCGACTAGTCGAACAGGCAGGTGTTCCTTAGTGCTCTCCAGGGTGCACATGCTCAACATTGGCTTGTGAAGGGAATCTCTCTTTGATCTTCCGGGTGTGTGGCGGGACCTCCTCGCTGCAGCTCAAGGGGGTCTGTTTTGTGCTTCAGGTCCTATTCGGTGCAAGGTTCTTCGACTCTCCACAACTGGACACGTGTTCTGGCTCAGGTGAAGTAAGGGCAAGCTGCATACCCGTTGTGAACATCGAATCCAGTTCTCTGGTTTCAACAACGGCGGTCTTGGATCTGAAGGATTTGATCTCGCCGTCTTTGTACGGGGTGCGTGGGGCATTCTTGATCATTTTAGGAGTTCATTATTACCTAAGACAGTTGAAGCTCTAATTTGTGCCCATGATTGGTTGCGTTGTAAGACAAACCTTAGTGAGATAGAAGAGATGATAGTCAATGTCGAGAAATATGAAGAGCTTGATAAAGGTATTGTTTCCACATTTGATTTATAAATTATAATTTTTTTGCTTCACTATTATACTTGTAGATCAATATTTTTAAAATTGTTTTTAATTTTGTAGAGCTGGACAAACAATTACAAGAAGGCAGTATTGGAGATGTCAAAATTGAAGATGTCAACTAAATATGGTAAATATTTATGCTTTTGGTGAATCTCTTTTTACAAATTACAATATATTTTAGTACTTATCTCTATATGACTATCTGGTCATTTGTTTTATCTGTTTAGTGTTTATGGTTGTTCTTCATAATCACTTCTTCAAACATAAATATATGTTATTGTTACTAAATGTTTTATGTTTCTATTGAATCTCATTCTAAATATTACTTGTGATTTTATTGAATGATATATTGAGTGTTACCGAATGCAATTATATGTACTAAAATGAAAAAGTAGAATTACTATAGATATATGCAAAATATTAATAACCGAAATCGCACCGCATAAACCGATAAAAAACCGCACCGAAATCCAAACCACACCGCACGGTTTAAGTGCGGTTTTGGCCGGCCAAAAACCGCACCCCTACGGTGCTGGTTCGGTTTGGGCCCAAACCGCACCAAACCGCACCGCTCGCAGGCCTAGCCTCACCTAAGAGACTTCATTCTCTTTTATGTTCAAAATTAATTTTCTTTTCTTGGCGGCGGTCATAACTGTTTTCATGCCGAGCATATATTCTACGACGGTGACGTTTTGGTCCAAACTCACCTGAGCCAAAACGTTGTCAAACGGAGCCTAACCTTAGTATACATATAATTTTATTGTGCGACATTTGTCCTTCGGGCCAGATTTCACTTAACTATAATATTATTTTAAATTTCCCTAAAGTTACTTAATAATTTAGTTATTTCATAATTTTTTGGTAATCATTATATTTGAATATAAAAGTAGAATAAGGTTCAAGGTACCTTCGCGCGCACTGAGGGACACCTAATAGTCCAAGCGAAACAAGGAAGCATGTTTTATACAAACACTGTCGACAACAATTTGAAAAGTATGATCGAAAATATTGTTGTGGCCACACAAGATGTATGACCGAGGGTATTGCCATCAAACCCGCCTGCAACTTCCAAAACCACCTCCACGAAACCTAAGTTCGGTTTCTCCCGTCGTGCTCAATCTCCTCTTCATCGGGCTCGCCTGGATTCTGCTCATTTACTGTGTATATAGACGAGATTCATCGCCAGTCCAAGAAACACATTGCTAGAAACACTATAAAAAGAAAATGATGATGAAGCAACAATCGGACATGGGAACCTGGGTTGAGTAATTGGATTCGGCTAACAAGAGTAGCCGTGCAACCCCCGCAGAGATCCCCGGTGAGACTTTTTGACAGAATGCACCCCATAAATATTAGCTTTTGGCAGAATGAATTTGGGCTTCGTTTGGGAGGGCGTTTGGGCGCCGGTGCGTTTGGGGCTAACGAAACGCTGAGTTTATTCTCGTTTGTTTTTCCACCTTCGTTCGGAATCGCCCGCAAAAGCCGCGTGCGTAAAGATCTCGCATCCCAAAACCTGAAGGAAAACCTCCAGTCGTTCGCGTTTAGGTCATTCCAGCGACGAGACATCTCTCCGGCGCGTGTTCTCTGGAGACATCCCGAAACCTGAAGCTCTCGTGTCTTATCTGGTGACATCACCCTGTTCTCTCCGGCGCGTGTTCTCGGACGACATCCAGAGCTCGACATCCTGTGTCTTCTCCGGCAACATCGCTCGACATCCCGTTTTGATCTTCGTTGGAGCCTGATCTACTGAATCCACGACTCCTCTTCTCCGCCGACATCCACGACTCCTCTTCTCTAACGGCATCCACGACTCCTCTTCTCAGTCGACATCCACAGCTTGTCTCCAACGGAATCAACAACAGACACCTGATCTGTAGGGCTCGTCTTCTCCGACTGCATCCACAGCTCCCGTTAGCTTCCCCGCCTTGCTTCTTCCGGGATCTACATAGCCGACATCAGGTAATTGTTTTCTGCGTTTTCTACATAGACGACATCATCCTCCCCCTTTTTTCTGCGTTTCATAGACGATCGCATTCTTCCTTTTTTCTGCGTTTTCTGTGTTTTTTGCATCTTCTCTGCCATTCAAAGCTCACCTTTAATTTCTTCCCAATTTTGCACAGAGCTCAGTGAAGTTCCCGATTTTTCAAAGAGCTCCAGTCTGCACACCACCTTGAGGCTTGATCCCTGATCTGCAGCAGTAAAGTCAGCAGGTAATATTTCTTCCCCTTTCAAAGCTATGATGATTATGTGTTGATTATTGTGTATGTGCTTGTGTAGATTTGTGTAGGCTTATAAGTATAGAGTGTGTGTGTGTGTGTGTGTGTGTGTGTGTGCATTTGAGTGTGTGTGTGTGTACATGATTATTTTTGTGTATATGTAGTTGAGTGTGTGTGTGTGTGTGTGTGTGTATGTGATTGTGTGTGATTGTGTGTGTATGTGAATGTGTATGAGTATATGAGTGTGTGTGTGTGTGTGTGTGTGTGTGTGTGCGTGTGCAGTTGAGTGTGGGTGTGTGGGTATGTGATTATTTATGTGTATGTGTAGTTGAGTGCGCGTGTGTGTGTGTGATTATTTATGTTTGGTTGTATGTGATTGTGTATGTGAATGTGTGTGAGAATGTATTTGTGTGTGTGTGTGTGTGCGTGTTAAGTGGATGTGTGTGTGTGTTATGTGTATGGTGTTTGTGTGTGTGTGTGTGCGTGCGTGTTAAGTGGATGTGTGTGTGTGTGTGTGTGTGTGTGTTATGTGTATGGTGTTTGTGTGTGTGAATATGTTGTGTATGTGATTATTTTGTATGTGAATGTGTGTTTTGTGTGTTAAGTGTGTGTGTGTGTGTGTGTTAAGTATTTTTTGGTGTGTTAAGTGTGTTGTGCGAATGTGTTGATTTATTTTGTGTAGACTTATGTGTCTATGATTGTGTGTGTGAATGTGTTGTGTGAATGTGTAGTGCTTATGTGATTTTTTGTGTGTTAATTCAAGTTAGGTTCTTTTTGTATGTGATTGTGTAGTGTAGTGCTTAGTGAATGTGTTTTTTGTGTGATTTTTGTGTGTGTTTATGTGTTAAGTGTGTGTGTGTGTGTGATTGTTTATGTGTTAATTCAAGTTAGGTTTTTTTGTGTGTGTGTGTGTGTGTGTGATTGTGTATGTGAATGTGTGTGAGTGTGTTGTGTTTGTGTGTGTGAGTATGTTGTGTGTTAAGTGTGTGTGTGTAAAGTATTTTTTTTGTGTGTGTTAAGTATTTTTTTTTGTGTGTATGTGATTGTTTATGTGATTGTGTGTATGTTAAGTGTATGTGATTGTTTATGAGTTAAGTGTTGTGTGTGTGTGAGTATGTTGTTTATGTGTGTATGTGGATGTGTGTGAGTGTGTTGTGTGTGTGTTAAGTATTTTTTTGTGTGTTAAGTATTTTTTTTTTGGTGTGTGTGTTAAGTATTTTTGGTGTGTGTGTGTGTATGTGATTGTTTATTTGATTGTGTGTGTGTTAAGTGTATGTGATTGTTTATGTGTTAAGTGTGTTGTGTGTGTGTGTGTGTGTGAGTATATTGTTTATGTGTGTATGTGGATGTGTGTGAGTGTGTTGTGTGAGGCCCTTATTTCGACCCCACATATTTCTGTATCTAAGCTATGTTCATACAGTTGTCTCAGGTTGAAGTGCGGCTAGTGAATATGAAATAAACAACACATAATATAAATTTACTTTCATACCTTGCATTTCTTGTCCCGTATCTTTACTGTCATACTATAGTAAGTTCATTTGGTTGTGTGTATCCAAGGTCATGTCCGATACCTACAAAATTTTGACGACGGGCTTAGTCATAAAAATATGACTAAGTGAGGATATACCTCTTTCATTGCTATATACATTTAAAAAAACTTATGCAGTTAAAAATATCTTTTTCATACTAACCATTTTTCTGTTTCAGCAATGAACTTATGAAGCATCTAACTATATGAACATGTTAGTAACAGTAAAACAGTATGAGCAGTTATAGGATCATATCAGTATCTATATCATAATGACTGTGTAAGAAAGAAAGCTATGCAACATTTATCTCCATATATCAGTACAATTAAGTAACCTATAAACCAGTTATCATGTTCCTATTGTAGTAATGAAGCAATAAAGTAATGTATCAGTATATCCATGTATGCAGTAAATCAATAAATCAGTATTTCTATATCAGTGTATCAGTATATCAGTATCTCTATGTATCAGTATATCTGTATTTCTATGAATGTTTCATTTCTTAGGATATATTATGGGCGATTGAATCCATATTCAGTGTACATGTACATGTTTCATTCATGTCATGTTTCATGTTTTGGGCCCACCCCGAAGGGTCATCAATGTCCTAACCAGTACGTACAACACGCGTTTATGCCTTTCGGACGACTGGTTTGGCAATTCTTCTGTAAGATTTCATTCATGTGCTAGCAGTTCATTCGCCCGTAATATAACCTCGTGTCGACACGTTTACATAAAGTGAGTTATTCATTTTTATATCCCCTCAGAATTTATTCGCATGTTTGCCTTTAAGGGGCCATACATTAAAGCGATATTAAATATCAGTGATATCGACTATGCATGTAACATTCAGTATAAAAAGAGTGCGCATGTAAAAAGAAAGTAAAGCCATAAAGCATAAATGAAACAGGTAGCTCTCACCATCAGTCGTTCTTTTCTTTTTAGCAATTCATGTCATTGTCATGTCTATTTTGAGATGTCATCCATCACGATATCTGTATAGGAACCATATCATGTAGGGTCATTTATATCGGGGTTGCACCTTACTATAACGACAATATTGACTATTATAAGGACATCATTTGGAAGCTACATAACCAGCCCTCTAAGGAACACATGCAAAATAAGTCCAAAAACTCAAATCGACCCAATGCATATTCACTGTTTTATGTAACAATAGTTGGTCAGGAAATAAAGCAAAGCCCAACATAACAAGAAAACTCTAAATGCCTGCCCCATGTTAATAAGGATAGCCGACCAACTTCAATAAATCATATAGCTTCTCCATGGAACTCATCTAGTTAAGAATAAACCCACTACCCAAAAGCAAAGTCCGCATGGCTATGGTAGTTAACAGAACATGAAAATAAGTAGCAAGCACTTCACACTTAGTATGTAGGAGATAGCCTAAAAAAACTCCAAAATGACTGTGAGGTATAAAAGAATTTGACACCATTCTCCTTTAACACTTTACCATCATTGGTATACAAGATAAAGCCCAAAACAAAACCCCCAATTTATATAAGAAAAAGAGTAACAGTAACTGTCGGGCACAACAATGAATTCCCCCCAAAAAAACTCATAACAGCTAATAACATGAAAGGAGATTCCCCATACTAATTCTTACAGCAACCAATTGGAAGGAAAATCCCCATTTTACAGCATGTATAGGGAAGCCCAACACCCAATTAAACAATTTATTTAACCATCCCTCTAAGTTTTCTGATTTAGAGAAGGGACACAAGCCCAAAACCATCATAAGATTTAGATAAATCACCACTTATAATCAATATAGAAGCCCAATCCAAACCACTGACCGGAAATCACAAAGGACAACCAACCCCCAACAACATATTAAAACTAGAACATGCAGCCGGCTAAGTACAACAGCCATTAATAACCCAGCAATTACTTTGCAAGAGCAAGGCAAAGCTCAAAGTTAGAAATAGGGGTGAAGAAACAGGGGTGAAGAAAGAAGATAGCTCACAGTGAAAAGTTAGAAGCTGACATATGTCGATTGAAGGCCTCAACTCCTCCTAATCCAACAACAGCACCTCCAAGAGCCCACCACCAAATCCTTGCCGAGCTTTTTCAACCCAGTCGATGAAAGGGAGGAAGACGATCAAGAAGATCGGAGAAGAACCGGGCAAACCCTAGCGCAAGCTCCGCCAAAATGTCCAGGCGGTGGAAATAAAACAAGTATCGACACTGAAAGAGGGAAGCCAATCGAGAACATATACATCCACCGCCAAAAACGCCAGCCATGTTCTAATCGCAGCCCAGTTATAAGTTTATCCAGCCGGTTCAAGCCAAAACAGTCTATTTTTTATCTCAATTGGCACACCATATTAGCTTTTAGCATGAATTAAAGCAAACCAAATCCACATGACTAACATGCTAGTGGCACGCCAATTTGCATATAAGCACACCACTTCTTTCCTTATCACCAACTCCCATATAAATTAGCATGAATCCTGGAACATGGCCTTGGTATAGTAAGATAACATCATCTTTATTCTTATGTTGCCGCCCAAAACACTATTGGCACACCAACGTGAAAATAATATTAACCCATCAATATATCTATTAGCACACCCAATTCCTGTACTAATATCCACTATTAAGACACCAATGACAGGTACCAAGAAGAACATAATAGCAGTCAGCATATATATATATTCCAACTCAACCATCCGATTGATTATTGAATTTAGGAAAATTCATATTTCGCTAAAACATGTCGAATGCCGCAATGTATTAACGACACTCATATTCATTTATCAAAGCGACGCTTCGTTGACACTGATTTGGTTTTCATCATAGGGGAAATATATAGAATTATTTAAATTGCGTTTTATTATCGATTTGCGTCAATTCACATTTTGAGCCGTTACAAATTCCTTCCCTCTTATAAGAATTTTCGTCCTCGAAAATAGGACGCAAATTCAAGTCTCAAATATGTATTATATTATTTACTTTTCCATTCATTCAAACTTTCGCTCGCTTTTCTTGGTTTCAATATTATAGCGATTGACAAATTCCCACATTCAATATTAAAAGGAAATTAGTGTCCTAAGAAACATTTAGTACATTGCAGTACATTCTGCAGTAAGATATTTTCGCATAGCATTTTCATAGTTCTTTCTTTATTCACTATTTGGATTTTGACAATATTGTGTTATCAACATGATATACAATGCAATCTATCACATTACTATTTTATCTTGCCTTCTTTACACACCTTGGTAATCATATTTCATTGTCATGTAGCAATTTCAATTACTTCCCATGTCGTTTACTCGTTACTCGAAGCACAACTATGACACCAAACTGTGTTTTACACAACCTAGTTACAGAGCTATTTTCCTTAGACTGACATTACGTACAACATTTATTTTTCGGTAATTAATAAAAATATTTTTGTACATATTTACAACATACCCTTAAACAATACATATTCCATCTTTCATATTGAGTGTGTTCGATCATTTGCATCTGTCAAATTCATTGACATCTTAGCTTTCCATCCACTTAGATAAGTTTATTAGAATCTAAATATCATTCTTAGTCGAGTTCATATTAAGCTTTCCTTATGTTTGTAACACCGCTTGCAAGACTACAAACTTTGATATACTTTGCCATAAATTTTATTGAACAACACTGCTCAAAGATATTAATATATCACAAATCCTCATTCTTTGTACTATTACTACTACCCTTGGCATGATAGTAATAATCATGAAAGCTGTGGTTATGAATCGTCAGTTGTGAACGTCCCGCCTCTCATATGGACTTTCGTCCGATGTTATGCTCAAAATTATTCTCTTAGTGGTGGTCGTCATCGCCGTCATGCCAAATATATATTGTCCAAACTTACCGGAGCAAAAGCGCAACCCAGTTCAGAGTCTAAGTGTTTGACCAAGTCGAATTTTCACATAAACTTTGACTTAAGCTTGAATCTTGTTCCCGTGTTTTCTAACTTCTTCTTTTAGTTTAATGCTCAATAACTACATACTTTAAATTACCGATAGTGAAGTCCCATTTATAAGGAATATAACGGTTCCTATGATAATAGGCTTAGTGACATAAAGAGTTTATCCATCGGACCCTATGTTGGATCCATCAATTCTGTCATCTCTTTTAGCGTCATTTGATACATTATCTATAATTCATATGATGAGCGTTATCTCAACAATTTACGGGTACCTTATTAACTTTTGGTTCTTCCTTCTTTCATTCTTTAATTTAATGTTCATGTTGCTTCATATCCATCCTTTATTCTGATAGCTTTTCTTGTTGACATTAAACTGTGGGCTACCCTGCTCAGGCTCTATTGGTCCTTAACTACCTTATATCTAGCAAGTGAATTCATTCTCAATTAGTAATAATTTCGACTGATGTTATACTGCTCCATAAATTTTGTATTAAAGTTGTTGCACTACCTTTTTCCAACTAGAATCAATTTAGAAGAGCTTTGATGACCCTTTTGTTTGTTATCCATGACAACAAAATATAATATGTAATTCGAAGTTAACTTTTCAACTTCTTAAACTGTTTGTGGATTAAGGGTTAGATTTTTACCATGTTGTAATTCTTTATCTTGTTTCTTTTCCTTCATCTTTCTAACATTAGTTTTGTAATACCTCTTTCACATCCATATAACGTATCAAAGATTCGGCCGAAATCCAAGAGATATTATATAGAGTGAAAGTGAAATTACAAATCATTATAGTCTTTACTTTGCTTATTCATTTCCTTCAATGTTACATACCATCATCACATTCTCCTTTTATTCTTAGAAGTCAGTATTTCATGATTTTTATCTATAATCATATGGTCTTCATAGCTTTTACATCGAATCGAATGTCGTTAATTAAATTTCCTATGGATATTTAAGCGTGCTTGCATTGAAAACAATCGTATCTTTTATCTGTGCATTCTTCATTCACTAGTCCACTTTCATATATTATTTTTCCTTTACTATGATGCACAATAAGTATAAGACTATTTCATTTTAACACATAAGTTGCAACCTTTAATCCTCTTATAGTAGAAAGGGAAGAGTTTCCATAAATAATCATTCTTGATATGCAAAATAGGCCGCATAACGATAACATAAACCTTTTTGATTCCCACTGTAACATCCTAAACTCGAAATGATAGTTTTATCAGGTCAATTTCCACTACTTTGAGTCATGAAAGTACAATTGTTATATGAAGAATTTGTTTCTTACTTACAATTACATCTAGTGTCTGTAGGCTGTCTTTTCCATAACAGTGTATTTTCATTTTCACGTTGCTATCGTTTCCAAATTCCTTTGTATCATTTAGTCTTTACCTCAATCTCGATTTCTTTTATTATTTGTAACGTATCACTTATTTCGACATTTTCTATTTATATATTTGTAGAACGCGTTGTTTCAACACTATGTAGGTTCAATCCCAATTCATATTCGTATATTCTCGCCCTTTTTAACTTTTCAACGGATGTTTAGCAGTATCTTCATGAAAACAAATAACCATTTGTCTCGTTCAAATTTTTTTTTTTTGCATCCTTCGTTACATGTTCAATTAATTTACATACATCCGTCTTCGCATTCTATAATTTACAACGCTATACATTGATCTTTCTTTCCTTTCTAAGCACGTTCAACTTTTAATTATTCCATGTGTATCATGTTCAACTATCTAGTTCAAACAATACGGAGACATTTCTTATTGACAACATTTAGGTTGACTCGTGCACTCAAAACAATATCAATGGCTACTTAACTTCATGTCACTTTGTGTTCGTGTAAAATTCATTAATTTTCTATCCTTTCATGAATTCCTTCTAAAATCCTTCAACATAACTCGATTTAGACAATTTTGCTATAAGCGATCTTTTCACCTACATATCATGTGTGATTATTCAATACTCACTACAACCGAACTTCTTGAAAACCTGGATCTGATACCATTTTGTGAGGCCCCTATTTCGACCCCACATATTTCTGTATCTAAGCTATGTTCATACAGTTGTCCCAGGTTGAAGTGCGGCTAGTGAATATGAAATAAACAACACATAATATAAATTTACTTTCATACCTTGCATTTCTTGTCCCCGTATCTTTACTGTCCAACTATAGTAAGTTCATTTGGTTGTGTGTATCCAAGGTCATGTTCGATACCTACAAAATTTTGACGACAGACTTAGTCATAAAAATATGACTAAGTGAGGATATACCTCTTTCATTGCTATATACATTTAGAAAAACTTATGCAGTTAAAAATATCTTTTTCATACTAACCATTTTTCTGTTTCAGCAATGAACTTATGAAGCATCTAACTATATGAACATGTTAGTAACAGTAAAACAGTATGAGCAGTTATAGGATCATATCAGTATCTATATCATAATGACTGTGTAAGAAAGAAAGCTATGCAACATTTATCTCCATATATCAGTACAATTAAGTAACCTATAAACCAGTTATCATGTTCCTATTGTAGTAATGAAGAAATAAATTAATGTATCAGTATATCCGTGTATGCAGTAAATCAATAAATCAGTATTTCTATATCAGTGTATCAGTATATCAGTATCTCTATGTATCAGTATATCTGTATTTCTATGAATGTTTCATTTCTTAGGATATATTAGGGGCGATTGAATCCATATTCAGTGTACATGTACATGTTTCATGCTTTGGGCCCACCCCAAAGGGTCATCAATGTCCTAACCAGTATGCAACACGCCTTTATGCCTTTCGGCCGTCATTGCGCGTTTTAGCGTCCGTTCGGTCAAGTCGACCAAATTTTGGAGCGACCCGGAATTGAAAAATTTTACGTTAGGAAATTAGATTATTTAATTTTAGAAATAAATTGTTAAAGTTTCGTGGCGTTCCGAGCAAATTTGAAGCTTCGGTAGTTTTTCAAAGATTTGTATATTTATCCATCGCCGTAAAACTTCGGAAATTTATATCTCAAGAACGGTACGTCGGATTTTGATTCCGACTTTGTCGTTGGATTCGTAGTGCCGCCATTCACCTACGGTGCGAATTTCGTCGATATCAGCATTCGTTTATTTTTGATACTAATGTTATATTATTATTATTATTAACGTATAAATATATTCGTTTATATATACGAGTGCCCGACACGGGGCTCCGCCCCTACTGCCCCGCGCAACAATACGCGCCCCTCATGAGGGCGTCACCCGCCCCTAACATGGGTCTCCGCCTCTACGATCAACCACGACAGTAACCGGTGGAGACGACGGGCTTCGCCCACCCCCGACGAACTTCTAGTATACACTCGAGCTAAATAAGAAATTTATAGCGCGAATATTATTTTTTTAGTTTTGAGGCCCAAATATATCTTATTTGAAAAAGTGATCAACATGAAAGTTGTAGATCTCGATGAGATCTACAACTTTCATGTTGATCAACTTTCGATTTGAAGCCGTTTAGGGGGACGATTTGAGCCCCGAAAAAAGTCATGTCTACTTTTTTCGGGGCCCAAATCGAGGGCCTAAACAACTTTAAATCAAAAAGTGATCAACATCAAAGTTGTAGATCTCATCGAGATCTACAACTTTGATGTTGATCACTTTTTTAAATAAGATATATTTATGGCTCAAAAATCAAGAAAACTGAAAATAAAAATGTTGGTCTGCGAATAACTGCAAGCACAAAACTGATATGCTAGGCCTTTAGTCCCACATCTTGAGAATAGAAATAAATTTCGTGTTTAAGTAGCAGGATATGAGTGCTTATTTAAAATTTGAAATGGGGCGGTCTATGTAGAGCGGGCGGACCTGTATGCAGGCCGACTTGTGATATTATGCAGACCTGGCGTGCATATTTTAAACCTGGTCAAATTTTTTCAAAATCAGAAGGGTAATATGGTAATTTCCCATTGTAGGGTAGGAGTCCTACGAAAATATAGGTTTATGGCACCTTACTACTCTAGGTTTAAGAGACCTACGAAAATTTGGAGAGAGAGAGTGCAGATTAAAAGGTTTAAATCCGACGGTGGTTGAATTACTGAGCCAGATCTGATGGCCTATATTATTTGTTGGAATTTCGAAATCATGCTATTAGCAGACCATAGTATTTCTTTATATATGGTAGAGATATATATATTCGTTTATATTAATTTATATGAATTCGATTATTGATAATATATATATACATATTCGTTTATATATACATACAAATTCGGATATATATCTAGATAATCGGTTAATCAGATTCGGCTATATATTTAGATAATCAGTTAATCAGATTCGGCTATATATCTAGATAATCGGTTAATCAGATTCAGCTATATATATAGATATTCGGTTAATTAAGGTTCGGGCGTTCGGCTAAATTAAGGCTATTAATTCAGGCGATTATTAGTATTAGTATATAACCGAGTTCATTGATATTGTATAGTTAAATGAATTATTATTATCATTATTATTATAACTTTTCATATAAATAGCATCCCTCTCGTGAGAAAGAAAAACCTAGACTCCTATTCATCTTGTTCTCGATCTTTTGCGAACCGTAAGCGGAGGCGTCGTTCCGAGAACCTTCAGATCGCCGCCACCGGAGCTCCGGAGCACGAAATCTTCGTCGGAGCATAGATCTGGAAAGCTCTCGCCGAGCTCTTCGCGTGTGCGGTAAGTATTTTGAGTTTCGTAGATTTTTGAGGTTGGAGCCGGTAGCCCTAATCTTCTTTTTCGCTCCAAAAGTTTCAGAGATCGTTCATCGAGGTATTCTAGCGGTCGATCTGCGAAGAGGAGCAAGTCGGAGACCGTTTTCTTCGAAAAGTTTGAGGCAAGTGGTGGATTCTTCCCCCTTGCCACATTGTGGTTCATCCTTTACCGTTTTTACTGCTATTTAACTTAGACAAATATATTATGCATTATTTTCTGCTAAGAATCGTGTATCCGACTGAGTGGTCTCGCATATTATCAAATTCGTCAAAATACTCGTAAGTATATTCGTTGTTTTCCCTCTAAGGCACGGTTCGTAGATCGCGTTCCGTCGAATTCGTCGAATGCTTTAGGATTCGAAGGAATGATTTCGGGTAAGTCAAAATCGGTTTAGTCGAATTCGCCGAATTCATTTCGCCGAATTCGTCGATTGTGTTCCACCGAATTCGCCGAAGTCCTCTTAAAGTGATTCGCCGAAATTACCTTAAGCAGATTCGGCATTTCGTTATAGTTAAGTTCGTCGATATGGTTTCGCCGAATTCGTCGATTGTTTTAGGATTTCGTCGACGTCGTCTTAGGCCTTAGATAATGATTTTCGCCGATAGTCGTGGTAATTCGTCGACGGTATTTCGACGAATTCGCCGTAAGGTTGAGTTTCTCTTGGAATTGTTCCGGGTTTTCTGTGGTGTCTGTTTTGGTCAGGATTTTGTGAATCTCTATTTCCCAGTTGGTTGTTTTGGACTGTGGATGGTCGAAATGGCCACCACCAGTGCCGGGTTGTTTGTCCGTGGACGTGTAGACTGTTGGTTGGTGGGCTGTAAACCACCGCCGCAGTGCTTTTGTTCCTCAGGTGTTTTGGGCCTGACGGTTGGTTGGAAAGAATGCCTCCGCCTCAGTGCTATTTGTGGATGGGACGGTGATTCACTTCTTGGGCAACTAAACACTTTTCCTTTTGGATATTGTTGTAGTACTACTTTGACCGCACTTTGTGCCAGTTTTTCCCATACTTGTGGATATTTATTTGATTTGCTGACTTTCACAGCTGTTCCTGGTGGGTTGGTAAACCTTCTTTGCTGAGTTTTCTCTCACTCTTGATTTTTATGCCTTTGTGCTGTGACATTCTTTTCTTTTGAATGCCTCAGGTTCGGACCAGTAGCAGGTGGAGCTGACCGAGTTCTGTTCCTTCAGACTTGTAGCAGTTGTTTTCTTACTCCTTTCTGGAGAGGTAGACTATTGATTTCTTTTGAGACTTGTTAGGGTTATGGGTTCGTGTCAGTTTGTTGACGCCCATAGCCTGAGTTCTTTTATGTTAAACTTTGTCTTGCTATTTTTATGCTACCGTCGTTATTGCTATTTATGCAATTGCTCTCTGGGAAGGTTTTATGTTAGGGTGCATAGTAGTTATTTTATATACAAAACTGCATAATTCTTTCTACATGACATCTCTTTTAAAACCATTATCACTCTACTTTTTGAAGCCCGCAAAAGAAATTCTTTTTACTTATACTAAATATAGAAATTTCATATCATTAGAATGTTGGTTAGTTCATCATGCTCATATAAGGTGAACTGAAGTAAATTATGTATTTTCCGCTGCGTAAACCTATACTTTCTTATTTATGGACTAGTTGATCCATTAAACCGAGGGACACGGTGTTTGAAAACCTTAAACTTAAATTCTGTTTTAAATATAAAATTTAAGACTTTACTAAAGAAAAGTGCGAAGTTAAAGCTGCCTGAGCGTCTGTAGTTGTCCTCTGCACGACGTGGCATCATGACGCGTATTTTCTCTTACACTGACGTATTATTTAATACGGGGAAAATGCGGGTTTTGACAGTTGGTATCAGAGCCAGGTTTGTTCGACAAGTTGGTCGAGCGACTAATTCTGATATAGTTTAGTTATTTGGTTTCATTGCATACACACACCGATGTGTCATCAGTACGTCTTGGCTGAAGCATGAACACTACACTCATAGCATGATAAGAAGTATACGGGGCATATTATGTAGTATGGGATGCATAATATGTGTTTGTATATGGATCCACCATAGGTGGCAACATGTGACGGTTATGTAGTATGGGATGCATAACCATCATCACATGGGTGCCCATTAACACGTTTTCTTTTTCGTTACATGAGATATTATGTAGTATGAGATGCATAATATTTCATGTGTACGCCGCTCATAACATGCATTAAGGCTTTTCTTAGAATGCATAGCACAACATACATATCATAACATCGCATAAAGCACCCGTGTCAAGCTAAAGATTTACATGATGACATTCGTACACACGTGATTTGAAAATAAGATTTAAACATTCATACATCCATGTGTCTTGCACAAGAGTCAAAGGATGATTGTATATCATCCTAAGTTAAAGCATAACATCATTTGTATAAAATCCCAGAGCAAGGAAGTAGCTAGAGCAAGTGTCTTTTTCTGTTTGGTTAGAGCTAAGTTGAGTAGTTCTAGTTCCAAGCTAGGGTTTTGATGAGCCTTTTGTTCGTTTTTATAGTTATGTCGAGGAGACGTGTTACGACGAGGTCGACTCCCCAATCGGAGGGTGAGTCTTCGGGTGCGCAGAGTGAAGCCATGATGGAGAGTCTGCGACAGAGTAATGAGGCTCTGTCAAGGCAGTTAGTTGCGATGCAATCACAGATTCAGACGTTGATGACTGCAGCCGCAGCGCAGCAGCCTATGGTGTTGGACCCTGTAGTGGATCAGGCTGTGCCTGTTCCTCCCGGTCCTTTGGTGCCTCCAGTTCTGCTGCCACCAGAGATGAACTTTATATCGCATTTCCAGTGATTAGGACCCCCTACGTTTGACGGAAGAGCGGATTTTATGACATTGGATGACTGGTTCGTTGCCATTGAGGAGATGTTCTCATACTCGGGAATCTCTGCTGACCAAAAGGTGATGGTCGCTGCTTACCAGTTGAAGGGACTTGCTAAGAGCTGGTGGATCAGGGAGAGAGAAATTCTTGTAGACGGGTGTTCGTGGGAGTCGTTTAAGGCAATGGTGTTAAAGAAATTTCTGCCGTCGGTCGAGCAAGACCGTCTGATGAATGACTTTCTGCACCTAAAGCAAAGGCAACTCACGGTTAGTGAGTATGAGATCGAATTCAGTAAGCTGAGCAGATTTGCTCCAGATTTGGTAGTTTCAGAGGCAGGAAGAGTGAAGCGGTTTCTCGGAGGACTTCGTAGCGACATTCAGCAATTGGTTAGCGCTTACCGGTCTGAAAGTTATGTTGAAGTAGTAGAAGCAGCGCTGAAAGTCGAAGCCATCGACAACGCCAAGAATAGGGGTGCATTGATGAGGAAGGATAAGAGAAAGGTCGAGCAGGGGGAAAGCCCCAAGGTATCTGACCCTGCCCCAAAGAAGAGGAGTGATGAAGTTTGTAGTTTCTGTGGTCGCCCTGACCATCCGTATGAGAAATGCTTCAAAAGGTTGGGAACTAAGAAACAGCAGCAAGTGTCGGCAATACAAAGCGCTCCCAGAGGAGATCTGACATGTACCTTTTGTAAGCGAAATGGGCATGCTGTTGCTCATTGTTGGTCAAAGGATAAAGTGTGTTTTCAGTGCGGACAGAAGGGGCAAGTTAAGACTAAATGCCCGCGCTTCCAGCCGCCTCTGTAACCAGTGCCACTTCAGGCTTTGCCGCCGCCGCCGTCGCAGCATCAGGAAAGAGGAAACAGCAAGTTGAACGTGATGACTAGGGAAGAAGCTCAGAATTCCACCCAAGTTATCCCAAAGAAGAGGAGGAAAACGATCGAGAAGATCGGAGAAGAACCGGGCAAACCCTAGCGCAAGCTCCGCCAAAATGTCCAGGCGGTGGAAATAGAACAAGTATCGATACTGAAAGAGGGAAGCCAATCGAGAACATATACATCCACCGCCAAAAACGCCAGCCAAGTTCTAATCGCAGCCTAGTTATAAGTTTATCCAGCCGGTTCAAGCCAAAACAGCCTATTTTTTTGATCTCAATTGTCACACCATATTAGCTTTTAGCATGAATTAAAGCAAACCAAATCCACATGACTAACATGCTAGTGGCACACCAATTTGCATATAAGCACACCACTTCTTTCCTTATCACCAGCTCCCATATAAATTAGCATGAATCCTGGAACATGGCCTTGGTATAGTAAGATAACATCATCTTTATTCTTATGTTGCCGCTCAAAACACTATTGGCACACCAACGTGAAAATAATATTAACCCATCAATATATCTATTAGCACACCCAATTCCTGTACTAACCGCTATTAAGACACCAATGACAGGTACCAAGAAGAACATAATAGCAGTCATCATATATATATTCCAACTCAACCATCCGGTTGATTATTGAATCTAGGAAAATTCATATTTCGCTAAAACATGTCGAATGCCGCAACGTATTAACGACACTCATATTCATTTATCAAAGCGACGCTTCGTTGACACTGATTTGGTTTTCATCATAGGGGAAATATAGAGAATTATTTAAATTGAGTTTTATTATCGATTTGCATCGATTCACATTTTGAGCCGTTACATGTTGTGTGTGTGTTAAGTATTTTTTTGTGTGTTATGTATTTTGTTTTGGTGTGTTTGGTATTTTTGGTGTGTGTGTGTATGTGTATGTGATTGTTTATGTGATTGTGTGTGTGTTAAGTGTATGTCATTGTTTGTGTTAAGTGTGTTGTGTGTGTGTGTGAGTATGTTGTTTATGTGTGTATGTGGATGTGTGTGAGTGTGTTGTGTGTGTGTGTTATGTATTTTTTTTTGGTGTGTGTGTTAAGTATTTTTTTTTTGTGTGTGTGTGTGTGTATGTGATTGTTTATGTGATTGTGTGTGTGTTAAGTGTATGTGATTGTTTATGTGTTAAGTGTGTTGTGTGTGTTAAGTGTATGTGATTGTTTATGTGTTAAGTGTGTTGTGTGTGTGTGTGTGTGTGAGAGAGAGTATGTTGTTTGTGTGTATGTGGATGTGTGTGAATGTGTTGTGTGTGTGTGTGTTAAGTATTTTTTTGTGTCTTATGTGTGTGTGTGTGTTCACTTTACTTGTGTGTGTTATGTGTGTGTGTTCCCTTTACTTGTGTCTGTTCCCTTTACTTGATTTTATTTTTCCATACATACAGTCATTATGGGTAAACATAAAGAAGGCGGTGTTAACGCAAATTAGGAGGCCAACGATGTTATGATTTTCTGTGACTTGTGCTTGAAAGAAATAGAGTTGGGTAATCGCCCAACCACACACTTTAGCAGGGATGGGTGGGCAAACCTAACAACAAATTTCTTTGCTCGCACGGGAAAGATGTATGATCGAAATCAGATGAAGAACAAGTGGGATCAACTAAAGAAAGATTGGAAGTTAAAGATGGAGCTAAAGGGCCGTGAGACAGGTTTGGGCTGGGATCCAATTCGCAAGACTATTGCTGCTTCAGAAGATTGGTGGAAAGAACGCCTAAATGTATGTATTTTTTCTAAAGATTGGTCATTTTACTATATTTTTGTGCTAATATATTTTCCTTTTAATGTCAGGTTCATCCGAATGCAAGAAAGTTTCAGTTTTCTGGTATAGCCCCTGAGTTAGAAGAGAAGCTGGATATGATGTTTAGCCAGGTTGTAGCAACTGGACATCTTGCATGGGCTCCAAATTCTAGAAATTTTGAGCATGAATCAATTGACGAACATGACTTGTCTGATGGAGAAGAGACGCATAATATGAACGTGTTACCAAATTCTGCTAAGGCAAGGAGAAAACCGATGAGAAAAGGTAAGATGACAAACAAGAGGGCACGGAGTTCGACGATGGATGAGATAACTGAAACATCGCGCATTATTGGGTGTTGCATGGCGGAGCCGCCTCGCATTCAGATTTCTTCTTCCTTGTACAGTATTCCTGATGCTATCGCAGAACTCGAATCTATGACAGAGGTCATGTCTGATTCAAACTATGACTTCTATGACTATTGCACCATGTTTCTGAGAGAGAAACATAATCGAGAAACCTTTATGAGCATTCAAAAGGATCGGCGACTCAGATGGCTGCATGCTCGTTATGAAAAACGATCGGAGTAGTTGTTATATGATTGAGTTTATGTTTTATTATCGGATGGACTTTATATGTTATGTGATCGTTATGATGTAATCGTGAAACTTCATGTTTTATTATATGTTTGCACTACTTGTTGGTAATTGTTAATCTATTTTTAATATATTGTTTAAATTTAAAATGGCTGCAGATTTTTACAATGTCTTCCTCGGATGGAACTGACAGTTCTAATGAGGAGACTCAACAACAAGTAGCTGGCTGGTTTTACCGTAATAGAGCACTCATGGGGCAACAATTTCTAGCATCAGTGGATTTTCAGTTATCCAGTGTCAGTGAATTATCAAACATACCTTGCATGACATCAAGTCAAACAGGGTCTAAATGGGTTGGTGAACTTCTCGATGGACACCCTCATAGATTTTTCAGTTCTTTTAGAATGTCGAAGCTTATATCTGTAGATTTGTTAACACTCCTCACACAAGAGTATGGATAGCAAGGATCCAGGAGAACTCTACCACGAGAAGTACTTGCAGTTATATTGCATATTTTAGGTCATAATATACCAATGCAAATTGCAGGCGAACATTTCCAACACTCCACAGAAACTATAAGTAGATTTTTTGCAGAGGGTATCACTGTTATTAAGAGGTTATCTTCTGATGTCATCACCCCTGTAGATCCCCTTTTCAATGATATTCCACCCCAAATACTAAATGATGCTCGATACATGCCGTTCTTTAAAGACTGTATTGGAGTTATTGATGGAACACATGTGGATGCTCAAGTTCCTGTTGATCATCAGACTTCCTACATTGGTCGGCATGGCAAACAACACATAATGTTATGACAGTTTGTGATTTCAACATGTGTTTCACTTTCGCATTAGCAGGTTGGGAGGGTTCAACTCATGATAGCCGTATATTTCAGCGTGCTCTTATGGACCCCAGTTACAATTTCCCATATCCGCCACCAGGTGAGCCTTTTACCTCTTGAAACTCCTTTAATAAAGAAATTTGTAAGATTATTATTTATGATCGCTATTACTCACATGTAGATTGTAATGTATAATTTTGCAGGCAAATATTATGTAGTAGATGCCGGATATCCACTACAACGTGGTTTTTTAAAACTGTATTCAGGTACACGGTATCATTTACCAAATTTTAGAAGGGGCAATAAGCCTATACAAGGGCGCCGGGAAATATTCAACCAGGCTCACTCGTCCTTGCGCAGCGTCATGAAACGTTCATTCGGAGTATGGAAGAAGAAGTGGAAAATACTTAGAGACATGCCGCCATACAGTTTGACAAAGCAACGAGACATTGTGTTAACAACAATGACTTTGCATAATTATATTCGCAGACGCCCATCCCGGTCAGACACTCATTTTCGCGCTTGTGATGAATACGAGCATTTCATTTACCCGGCGGGCCTCCAGAGTCCAGAGAAGAACAGGACAAAGTAATGAAAGCTCAAGTGGAGACCATGTTAGAGGGATTCGAGTCGGGGTGGATGAGATGGTGACATTGCGTGACTCCATTGCCGATCAACTACACCGAGCTTGAACGTGTTGGCAGTATCTGCATAGTCGCTCGTCGGAGATTTCGAGTTTTCAATATTTTGAGGTTTACAAGTATTTGTGAGTTTTTTTAGTTCCTGTATGTGTTTATGAGTTCCTGTATGTGTTTGCATAGTTCCTGTATGTTTGAGGTTTACAAGTATTTATTTCCAAATAATTATTTCCAAAATATATCTACAAATAGTTTTCAAAAATAATGTAAAAAATTCTCTAATAAAAAAATTTATAATAAAAAAATTTACGAAACGACACCGCAGTTTTGCCAAACGGTTCTCTGTTTTGAACAGCTCTGCAAACACAGAATTAGCCCTGCAAGTTGAGTCGAGCCGGCTCGTGAGCTCGATGAGCCGGCTCGAAAAAAGCTCGACTCGAGCTCGAACCAGTTGAGCTCGAGCTCGACGAGCTCGAGCTCGAGTTCAAGCCGAGCTCGAGTACTCTTGTTCATGAGCTCGCGAGCCGGCTCGCGATTTTTTTTTGGGCAATTTTTTTTAAAATATATATAAATAAAAATAAAAATGGGCTCATGAGCAAAAAGCTCGCGTGCAGCTCGAGCTCGACTCGAGCTCGCGAGCTCGAATGCTCGAGCTCGAGCTCAATATACTGGTCTCGAGCTCGTGAGCTCGAAATATTTAGCTCGAGCTCGAGTTTGGGATTTTTGCCAAGCTCGACTCGTTTACACCCTACACAAAATAACCAAACAGAACTTCATTTTCAGCAACAAGTTTCTAACAGCTCCATTTACAAATCTACATTTACAACAACTACTTTTACAACTTCAATCGCTCAACCAAACGAAGTCTTTAAATATAGCATACTGCACCCACAAAATCAGTTTTTTTTGGCAACGTGCACCCTAGGTAATGTTCGGAGTGGTAATTTGATCGAGCTTGTTTTGAAACCAGAAATAATTTTGGCATTCCATTCTATTCTCCCGCCGTCCATTCTCGTTAGGTCTTCGCTTTCCTTTCCGCCGCCCGTTGAGCAATCGCGATCTCCCGTCCGGCGACAGCAAATACTCCGGTGTTCCTTCCCCTTCGATCCCAGCGAGTGCTTTCTCGTTCGATCCCAGCGTCGGCAGTTTCGGGTTTGTCTGCATTCCCGTTCGATCCCGGCGTCGGCAGTGTTATTCAGTGCTTTCTCTGCCAGTCCCGATCCCAGCTGGTGTTTTCTCGTTCGATCCCGGCGTCGGCAGTGTCGTGATTGTCGGCATTCCCGTTCGATCCCAGCTGGTGAGTGACAAGTTCCTCTATCCCCGCTAGCCCAGTTTTTCCAAATCCAGTGGGTAACTCATTTATTATCTAATACATTGCAGATTCCAGTCAATCGGCTCGGATTATTCAGGATTTCACTGTAGATTGGAGTTGCGCTTCACTCCAGATTTCAGTTGTGTTAGCCCAGATCTCTGGTATAATCTCTGGAGCAAATTACCCCCTGAATTTTAAGCCTAGGGTGTACATTGCCAAAGAAAACTGATTTTGGCGGTGCATTGTGCTATATTTAAACTTTTAGGGTGCAATCTGCCAAAAACTGCTATTTCTAGTATGCATTCTACCAAAAAACCGTTAGGGTCCGTTCGGTTCGACTGAAATGGGAATCAGTTTTTGGTTTTGGACTTTAATAAAGCAAATGGTGGTGTTCGGTTCAAAGGTTTTGGCCAGGTTTTGGTTTTTGCTTGAAAACCTAAGTTTTCATATATACCTAACCCCAAAAAATAAGTCCTTCGCTGGTTTTTCGTGGGTTTTGGACGGCGCAAGCGAAGAAGACGAGGCTCCCTCCTTCCTCCCTCCCCGTCGATCTCTGCAGCCGGAGTTTTTTCCGCCGCCGGTTAATATTTCGGGCTTCCTCTTCCTCGCATCTCTATCTAGTGTTCACCTCTAGTCATTTTTTTTTCCGTCGATGTTCCTGTTATGCGGATGATAAAACCCTAGATCTGCATCTCTTTCGGTCCCACCTTGCGGCGATCCATCGAAGAATGGCACCAACTTAAACGAATGCTGATTATGAATGCAAGGGAACATGAAAATTAAGTTTTAGTACACAGAAGAATGACACCAAATTTGCTTTGCACGCACACATTAGCGCACAAAATCAGCAGTATAATTAGATGAAATACCAAGGAATGCAGTTTATACTTTAGATCATCAATCGCACAAAGATTCTGTTCATGAATTAAAGATGGTAGATCACTTTCTACTGAATTAAAATCCATTGTTATTCTTGTTATTGTACGATTATTTGCTATCTGCAGACTTTAGTATCTGCCAGGTTTAACATACAAAATAGGATCCTTCCAAGTTGATTTCCTGCCAGGTTTAACATACAAAATAGGATCCTTCCAGGTTGATTTCCTGCCAGGTTTAATGATGTAAATCGGAATTCTCGAGTCGATTTTAAATAAAATAAATTTGAGATTTTCTTTTAAAACATGTGGCGCAAGAGAATTTCCTCCAATAATGGTGAGTGATAATTGATTTCAGGTTCCCACACACCCATAAGGAGTCTACATTCGAGCGTAATTAACGACACACAATAAATCATCAACAAGAACAACAAAGGAATTTGAAATAACGACAAAAAGGTCTAATTTAATTAAACAAGCTCTGACTTTTTAAATCATTAAATATTAGGCATAATTTTGGCTAACATGGAATGAGCAGAAGAATGAATTCAGAGGTTATACCATTCGGCGGTGATCATGCACGAAATCCTCGGCAACATCGGCTAGGACGACAGTGTTGGAGTAGGGAGGAATCAATCGCCGGATTTGTCGTCGGAGGGCCGGGAAATACTTGCCGGGGTCGACCGGCCCTCAGGTAGATGGCGGAGTTGTACTGGATTTCAGCGGCGGAAGGCCGCTCGAGGCTCAAAATATGTAGGACTCAGGTGATGAACTGTGTGAGATGGACGACGGTGAGAATGGATCGCCGGAACCCTAAGAGACGGAGGCAGGAGTTAGAACTCTGGCGGTGCCGTCGATGCAGTCGGCGTGTGAGGAGAAAGGATGGGCTGGCTCTCGACAAAACAAAGGAAATTTCTGTTTGTCGATTCTGCCAAGCTGTCCTCAAGGAGAAGACGGGTCTCTTTTTAAAAGCTAGAAATCATAAAAGGAATTCATTTAAAGGCGGATTTAGGAAATCAGAAAAGGAATTAAATATTAGGTATTAAAGCCTTTTATTATTTGATAGGACATAAAGAGGGGCTTAATAAAGTAGGTGCCAGGAGGTAGCTTTTTTTAAAATCAGGTTGTCTCAAAGAGGATAGATATTTTTTGTATTATATTTTATATATTAAAATATCTTTCTTGGTATCAATTTTGTCAGAGCTTGCCTTAATTAACTTATTACTTAATTTGACGGATCTTTTTATTCATGGACCTATTGGGCGATCACACCAATAAGCCGACACAACGGGCGCGAACAATGTGTGCGGTACAAAGTAAAAATAAAATAAACATGCACGAGGACATGCACTACAAAAGGAAATAACAGTAAAATAAAGATGCGTGAAAATGCGACACATTTTGCATCATTTAACATACAAAATAGGATCCTTCCAGGTTTAGTATCTGCTATCTGCCCAAATCCAATTCCTGCAGCTCAAAATTTTCCTGCAACCGAACAACATAATTGGAACTCAGGCAAAACCAAAACCTGTTGATTTTGGTTTTGACTGAATTCCAATTCTTCAAAACCAAAAGCTGCGATCCGAACGGATCCTTATATTTTTATATACTAGTGAGTAGTGACAAAGCCTAAAACTAACCCTCTTAAACACGGGTTCCATACTTCCAGAGAGGACTAAGACAACCGGGGATTCACTTCAAGTAACGCACAAAAGCATCTTGTATATGATCAGCGCCAAAGTTAGGATCATACCTGATACATTCAATGACAAATTCAACAACAGACAAAAATATGAGGAAGTGAGCATTGGATCATGTAAACGTATGTTTTACTTTGAGATGGGTGATAATTTGCCCAAAAAAAACTTTAAAAAACCTAAATTGGGCACGGATCGCTTTTGAAATGCAAAATTGATAGGGAGACGAAAATGACCTAGGTTGACGGCTTGCGTGTAGTACTTCCGGATCTGAAGAGAACGGATGGAGTCCAAGCTTTTCCCGAATCCATTCCATTCTTCTTCTTTTCGTGATCGGCTTTGGGAGTCTACCTTTTTCCGATCGGCATCCTAGCGGCTGCGGCGGGCACAACACCGGCCCTTTGTGACTTTTAGCAATTCAGTTTCTTTCTTCTCCAAAAAACATCTAAATAGTTTTTGATAGCTGTTGACTGAAATGCTTATAATTTTCTCATATATAAAATCTTATTATAATCATCTAAAGTAAATCTCAGATTATATGTAAGCTTTTGAACTGTTTTAGTTTCTATCTTATTGGTGCATATATTATTTAAATGCAGTGTAATTTGTATATAAAAGTAATTTAATCAGAATGAACTAATGCAATATTTTTTTGTTTTCATTATTCAAAAGAGCCTGAACTGGAGAAACTCGCTTAGTTTCCCCTGCCAGCATATCACACACCTTTATGCCAACACTCAATACTACATTCGCCTGCATGATAGAGTTTTCTTAATTTGTTTGATTGGTATGCAACATAAATTTAAGAGAATTTTGGTTCATGATGCACAATAGAAGAGCTAAATGAAAGCAAATCAAAATAGTTTTGAATGGAGTTTAGAACTATGAATGTAAAGAGTGATCGAGTTAAATTTGTGGGACATTGTTTATTTTCTTAAACTCTTTAATAAATTTTGAGATAATCATCACGATATAAATGTTTATTTTTTAATAATTTTAAAAGAGAAAAAATATAATATTTATTAATATTGGTAAAGAAGTTTTTTTAGGCCCTTCTATCCAATCACAACTGTACAACCCCGTGTTCGCCTGAGGGGGTAAGGACCGGAGATGAGTAAATTAGGCAGGAAGTGGTCATCTCGCCACTAAGGAGTCGCGAGAGCCAGGCAAGACGAGCCAGGGCGATCTCGCAGAGGAGAATGCGAGGTCTAGCCTGGGTGGTTGTCGTCAGAAGGAAGGCGAGCAGTGCCTTCGCGGGCTGCTCTCCTAGGGAAGTTTCGCGAGCAAGACTCGCGAGAAGACTCGAGAGTGGCGCTCTCGCAGGCCACTCGCCCAGGGGGGTAAGGAGATGAAATTACCCTTTTGCCCCTGGTTGGCTGCCAGTAGCCCTTCGGAACAACGGAGTTTGGCTGTTAGCAGACCAAATTGGGGTGCGTTTAGTGAAACCAAAAGGCGGAATCCCGCTATCAGCAGACCAATTCAGAAAAGCTATAAATAAGACCCTAAGGGCACCTTTGGAGAGAGGTTCTCTTGGAGGCTTCTCTCTCCTCAGGTCATCTTTGGTTAGCATTCTCAGAGCTCTCCAAGGTGCCTGGCTTCAGTTTTTGGCTTGGGAGGGGAAACGCTCTAAGATCTTCCGGGTGTGTGGTGGGACCTCCACACTGTCGCCAAGGGTCTAAGTTCTAAGTTTTCGGTCAAGTTGCTCCGAGGGTTCAGTAAGCGCGAGTTGCACCCATCTTTGGGGTCCGCCGAACTCCTCGTTGGGCCGAATCCCGGTTCCAACATTTTTGGTGCGGTGAGCGTGGACAACAGCTAGTGCAAGAAAGTTTCAAGGAAGCAGCATGGCGGGAGACGAAGAGTAGGGCGATGAGTTTGTCGGCTCGCAGCCAGTGGTGATGCTGGGGATGTTCGCGGACTTCAGGATAGAGGTCCTCGAGAGCATCGGTCTCGCCTTCGCCACGGTGCGAAGCGAGTTCGCGACCCCAGCACCTCAGGTGCTCCCCCCTCCGGAGGTCGGCGAGTGTGCCCCGGGGGAAGGGCAGGGAAGGAGGTGGCAGGGGCAGGGCGAGATCTCGTCGGGCGAGAGCTTTTTGCCAGCCCAGCGAGCGCCGCCCCGACAGGTCCGGTTCCGGCGAGCGCAGTCCTGACGAGCGCGGCTCCGGCGGGCGCGACTCTGGCAAGCTCGGGTCCTGCGAGAGAACTCATAAGGCGAGTCGAGCAGGAGAGGACAACAAGCGGGAGCAGCCCTTTTTGCGAGCTGGTGCTTTCCGCACCGGTCCCGGAAGGGTTCAGGGAGTGGGACAGAGTCTACTACTGCGGCAAGGATGACCCTGTCCAACACCTGCAGTCGTTCGAAGACTCGGTCTCCATTCGACCGATGTCAGATGCTTTCAAGTGTCGGCTCTTCACCGTCACTCTAAAGGAGAAGGCTAGAGACTGGTTCCACCAACTCCCGACTGGGTCGATCTACCAATTCGAAGACTTGCGTCGAGGCTTCTTGTTGCGCTTCTCGACTTCGAAGAAGAGGAAGAGCAATGCCGAGTCGCTTTTTAAGGTCAAGCAGGAATCGGGAGAGTCGGCGGCCCACTATGTGGACCGATTCCAGGAGGAGGTTCTGCTTACCCAGGAGATGCCCGGGTTTGCCCTCCAGCTCGCCTTCATAGTAGGGTTGAGGGAGAGTTTCTTCAAGATGAGCTTGAAGAGGAAGGCCCCCGTCTCCTACGAGGAGTTGATGGAGAGGGTGGCAGAGGAGATTGAGGGAGAGGAGGCTAATCCGGAGCTCACTAGGAGGCTGTCCAAGCTCAGCGAGCCAGAAGCCAAGCAGCAGGAGGTGCGGAGAAGAGAAGAGCCCAGGGCCCCAGAGGTGGGGTGGCGACAGCAAGGCGGAGGAGCGCAGGTTCAAGGGAGAGGTTACGCCCCGGGAGGGGGTAACTTCCAAGGGGGTCAGGGAAGACCCCATCAGTTAGGGTGGAGGCAGGGTCCGAGGCAAATGCCTCCCCCGCCTCAGCAAGCCATGACAATCAGGTGAGGAAGAGGAGGAAGAGGAAGGGGAGTGAGAGGAGGAGCAAGAGCGGGAGCAGGAGCAAGAAGGAGGAATAAGGGGGCGGAGGCCGAGAGAGGGGGGGGGGTGACGTTGCCGTATTGTGACTTCCATTAGGAGGAAGGGCACGCAACGGCCACCTGCCCGGAGTTCCTAGAGGTGAGGGGGGCCAGGACACCGGCGCCGCGGGAGCAGCGGGCGGTGAGGATTGAGGAGGTACTGCCTCAGGATGAGGAGGACGAGAGGTGTGAAGACCAGGATGATCCATGGGGGGGGGGGGGGGGGGGGTAGCCGGGTAGGGATTGATGCGACCCGGAAGGCCAGCCTCCATACCATCTACCGTCGTAGCGTGGCTTCGATGTCCCTTGCCCCGCCCCCAGCGGAGAAGATCTCGTTCACTCAGAAGGACATGCCGGGTCATGAAGACCCGTTCTGCGATACGCTGGTCATTCAGACAGCGATCGAGAACTTCACCGTCTCCCGGATCCTTGTGGATAACGGGAGCTCGGTTAACGTCATCTTCAAAAAGGCGTTTGACGAGATGCAGGTGGAGGCACGGAGAGTGTTGGCCTCGGATGACCCATTGTTTGGGTTCTCCGGGGAAAGGAAGGAGGTAGAAGGAGGAGTGGGGCTCCATGTAATTTTGGTGGGGCAGTCCAGGAATTGCCGTTTCGTCATAGTGGATGCTCCTAGCAACTACAGTGCCATCTTTGGACGACCGCTCATCAGTGCGTTCCGCTGCGTCCCCTCCACCTTCCACCAATGCCTTAAGTTCAACGCGGGAGGAGTCCAAGTCCGGATAAGGGGAGATCTGAAGGTGGCCCGACAGTGCTATGTGACTGCCGTGAACACCATCACCTGGATGGCCGAAGCGGAAGAATGGGATCGGGAGATGGGGGAGCCAGCAAGACTCGAAGAGGGAGTAAGTGGAGGCCCCGGAGGAAGGGGAGGAAGAGCTGATGGAGGTTCGAGAAGGGAGAAAGGAGGAGGTCGAAGCACTAGCTTGCGACGAGGAGAAGGAGGGTGATTGGGGGGAGCAGTCCCGGCTGGAGGCCGTGGATGAGGTTGTGGAGCTCGAAGTCACCACCCGAGCGGGGGTGGTAGAAAAAATCAAAATCAGCGGAGAGCTCAGCCCGGAGGAGCAGAAGCAAATCTTGGCCTGCGTCCAGGAGAATGTGGACGTCATCGCATGGAGTGCCGCGGAGATGCTTGGAATTGATGCGGATGTGGCTTGCCATCGCCTCAACCTCGATCCCGGCACTCGCCTCATCTGTCAAAAGAAGAGGGCCATAGCTGAGAAGATGGAAGGGCCCATCCGATAGGAGGTGGGCAAGCTCCTCCAAGCAGGGTTTGTATCAGAGATCCAGTATCCCGACTGGGTCTCTAATGTGGTAATGGTAAAAAAGGGGGGAGGTAAGTGGAGAATGTGCGTTGACTTTTCTTTGCTTAATAAATCATGCCCCAAGGATTGCTACCCCTTACTTAGAATCGACGTGCTGGTTGATTCAACCGTCGGTTTCTCTATGATGTCTTTTTAGATGCTTTTTCAGGTTATCATCAGATCCGCATGCACCCCCCGACATCAAGGATGTCTCCTTCATCACAGGGGATGAGTGCTATTGCTATAAAATGATGCCCTTTGGGCTAAAAAATGCAGGGGCAACATATCAACGGTTGATGGATACGGTCTTCCAAGAACAGAAAGGAAAGAACCTGGAGGTCTATGTAGATGACCTCATGATCAAAAGCCGAGACCTCGAATCCCACCTCCGGGATCTCAGAGAGACTTTTGGGACTTTGCGGAAGTACAAAATGAAACTCAATCCCCAGAAGTGTCTTCGGGGCTAGCCGGGGGAAGTTCCTAGGTCACTTGCTCACCCCAGCCGGGGTGGAGCCTAATCCAGATAAAGTCAAGGCCATCATGGAACTGGGATCGCCAAGAAATGCCAAGGAGGTTCAGCGCTTCACGGGGAAGTTGGCCGGGCTCAGTAGATTCCTCTCCCGGGCGGGAGAGAAGTGTGCACCCTTCTTCAAGGTGCTGAGAGGGAATCAAAAATTCGAATGGACCTCGGAGTGTGAGGAAGCATTCCAAGCGTTGAAGGGGCAGCTCACTCAGGTTCCTCTGCTCCAGGGGCCAAGGCAGGGGGAGGATCTATCCTTATACCTGGGGGTAGGATCCGAGGCAGTAAGTTCAGTGCTGATCTGGGAAGAAGGCAGAAGGCAACTTCCAATCTACTACGTCAGCCGAGTGCTGAGGAAGGCGGAGCTCCGGTACCCCATTCTAAAGAAGTTGGCCTTCGCCCTGGTGGTGTCGGCCAGGAAGCTCCGACCTTATTTCCAAGCACATTCAATCAAGGTGGTGACCGACCACCCCCTTCGCAACATCATGGAAGGGGTAGAGCACTCAGGAAGGTTGTCCAAGTGGTCCGTGAAACTGAGCGAGTTTGATATCTCGTTTGTACCCAGGCTATCAATAAAGGCACATGCAGTGACAGATTTCCTGGCGGACTACGTGACCGAGGTGGAGGAGCAGGAGGCGCCCCACTCGGTGGCTTGGAAGATGTTAGTGGATGGGGCATCAGGGAAGCACTCCTTTGGAGGAGGAGTTATCCTGGTGATCCCCCAAGGGACAAGGATTGAGCAGGCCATCAACATTCATTTCCCAATCACCAACAACCAGGCTGAGTACGAGGCGGTGATTGCAGGCCTGCGGCTGGCCCGGGAGTTGGGTATGCAAGACGTGGAGGTCTCGACGGACTCCATGGTGGTGGCGTGCCAGATCAGTGGGGAGTTCGAGGCAAAGGAGCCAACCCTCCAGCGCTACCTGGAGAAGGTCAAGGGGGTCATCGGGAAGTTCCGCACTCTCTCCATCAAGCACGTGCCGAGGGAGGAGAGCACCCCGACAGACCTTCTAGCCAAGTTTGGTCCCCGAGCAGGAGGGACGGTGTCGGAACTCTTCCGACCATCCATCGAGGAAGTAGAGCTGATGGAGATAGACCAACAAGAGTCGTGGATGAGTCCCATCGTCACCTTCCTAACATCGGGGAAGTTCCCCGAAGGGGAGGTAGACAAGCGACGACTCAGGTACAAATCCGCCTATTATTCCATGCATGCAGGTGGGCTGTATCGTAAGACCCTCTCGGGACTCCTCGCCCGTTGTGTAGCAGAGCGGGAGGTCCCAAGGGTCTTGGAGGAGATCCACTCGGGGGAGTGTGGCAGCCACTCGGGGAGCAGGACATTGGAAGGAAGGGTGCTGAGGTAAGGCTATTTCTGGCCCACCCTCAGCAAGGTTCCGGTGGAGTTCGCAAAGAAGTGCTCCAAGTGTCAGCTCTATGCCGCACTCCAGCTTCTCCCAGCTCAGAGACTCTAGACCTTCACAATATGGGGGTTAGATTTGGTTGGTCCCTTCCCCCAGGCAAGTGGTCAGAGAAGGTTCCTGCTGGTAATGATCGACTACTTCTCCAAGTGGCTGGAGGTGAAGGCGCTGGCCAAGGTAACATCCCAAGTAGTGAGAAATTGTGTATGGAGTGAAATAATTTGCAGGCACGGACTCCCACTGGCCATAGTGACAGACAACGGGCCGCAGTGTGCCAGCGATGAGTTCGTCAACTTCTGCACCCAGCTCGGCATAGATCTTCGGTTTGCATCGGTCCACCACCCGAGAAGCAATGGGCAGGTGGATGCAGCAAACAAAATAATCGTGAATTTGCTCAAAAAGAAGGTCGAGAACCTCAGGGGCAACTGGGTAGAGCAGTTGCCCTCGGTCCTCTGGGCCTTGAGAACTACTCCGAACACGGCCACCGGGGAGACCCCTTTCAAACTCTCTCATGAGTCCGTGGCCGTGCTTCCTATAGAATTCGAGGTGAAGTCTCCCCGGGTAGTCGCCGCGGGGGAAGGTGATGACGAGTGGCGGGTGGAGAATGAAGAGGAGCAAATGTTATCCTTGGACCTGGTGGAGGAACTCCGGGATCTCGCCACCATTCGACAAGAGGAGGTCAAAAGGCGGATGGCCAGATACTTTGACCAGCATATCAGAGTAAAACAATTCGAGAAAGGGGACTTGGTCCTAAAGAAGGTCGATGCGGCTGGGAGAGGGGCCGCGATAGGTAAGCTTGATCCCAATTGGGAGGGGCCTTACATTGTAAGCGTAGTACTCAAGTCGGGAGGGTACCACCTCCAAGATGTGGAAGGGATACCTATCGTCCGAGCTCGGAGTGGGGACGATTTAAAACGTTTCTACCCTTGAAGTTTTTGGTGTTTGATTGATTTTGTGGTTCATAATTATGATTTATGATTGATTTTATCTACTATCTCTTTTCTTTTCTAACCATGGGACCTGGAGGATGGGTTTGGAGCTGGAATGCCCCGGATGATTCCGCCGCCGGGCTCTCACTAGCCGGTGGGCCAGGTTGATCTCATGGAGAGGCTGACAAGTAAGTAAGTTTGATGCTGGAATGCCCCGGATGATTCCGTTGCCGGGCTCTCACTAGCCGGTGGGTCAGGTTTATCTCACGAAGAGGCTGACAAGTAAGTAAGTTTGGTGCTGGAATGCCCCAGGTGATTCCGCTGCCGGGCTCTCACTAGCCGGTGGGTCAGGTTGATCTCACGGAGAGGCTGACAAGTAAGTAAGTTTGGAGCTGGAATGCCCCGGATGATTTCGTTGTCGGGGTCTCACTAGCCGGTGGGTCAGGTTGATCTCACGGAGAGGCTGACAAGTAAGTTTGGTGCTGGAATGCCCCGGATGATTCCGCCGCCGGGCTCTCACTAGCCGGTGGGCCAGGTTGAGCTCACAGAGAGGCTGGCAAGTAAGTAAGTTTGGAGCTGGAATGCCCCAGATGATTCCGCTGCCGGCATCTCACTAGCCGGTGGGTCAGGTTGATCTCACGGAGAGGCTGGCAAGTAAGTAAGTTTGGTGCTGGAATGCCCCGGATGATTCCGCCGCCGGCTCTCACTAGTCTGTGGGCCAGGTTGATCTCACGGAGAGGCTGACAAGTAAGTTTGATGCTGGAATGTCCCGGATGATTCCGCTGCCGGGCTCTCACTAGCCGGTGGGCCAGGTTGATCTCACGAAGAGGCTGACAAGTAAGTAAGTTTGATGCTGGAATGCCCCGGATGATTCCGCCGCCGGGCTCTCACTAGCCGGTGGGCCAGGTTGATCTCACGGGGAGGCTGGCAAGTAAGTAAGTTTGATGCTGGAATGCCCCGGATGATTCCGCCGCCGAGCTCTCACTAGCCGGTGGGCCAGGTTGATCTCACGGAGAGGCTGACAAGTAAGTTTGATGCTGGAATGCCCCGGATGATTCCGCTGCCGGGCTCTCACCAGCCGGTGGGTCAGGTTGGTCTCGCGGAGAGGCTGGCAAGTAAGTAAGTTTGGTGCTGGAATGCCCCGGATGATTCCGCTGCCGGGCTCTCACTAGCCGGTGGGTCAGGTTAATCTCACGGAGAGGCTGGCAAGGTTACCAGAAAAGGGTCGTCTCGCTCGGCGAGAAGGGATGACCTCGCATGGCAAGGGAAGGGGAAGCTCGTCCCACGTGCTAAGGGCAGAAGGCCTCCCACGAAATAGAGTCCTCGCAGAAAATAGAAGGGGAAGTCAGCAAAGTAGCCGCCCCAGACGAGCAAGCCGAGTACTCGTCGGCATAAAAGATGGATGTAGAAAGGATCACTCAAATCCCCGAGAACAGTACGAGAGGCCATATATGGATCTCGCTTGCCGAAGTCAAAAGGGTGGAAGGCTCGCTCCCCGCGAGATGGAGACTTGAAGGGCTGATCCTGAAAACCGCGACCCTAAGGTAGGCAAAAAGGGCGAGGAGGCGGTAATGAGTACGAGTTCTGTGCCAAAGCTGGGCGACTACGCGGCATGCGGGCGCGAGCACGACGAATACGATAGCAAAGGCGTAAAGAGTAATATAAACGCGAGAAAAAACAACACACAGAGAAAGCGAGAATGCAATGATCCGGGGGGTGGTAGGTGCTCTCGCCATGCTGGATCGGCGAGAAGCGAAGTTCCCTTTGACGAAATGGAACTTCTGAGCCCAGTAGTGGCTCTTGTTGACGGTCTCGACGACCTTGACCTGCGAGCCCACGAAGTAGGCAGTGCCCTCCTTGTAGGCCCTGAAGGAGAATAGCTTCCGGAAGACTGGTAAGCTGAACTCAATGCGTTCTGCTCGCATATAGCACGCGAACGCGACGATGACGGCCACAACATTGGGGGTCAGCTGACCCAATATCACGCCACAGTGTTTTAGCACCTGGCGAGCAAAGTTGCGAGGTCATAAAGAAGCAAGCGAGAGTTTAAATTTCGGCAAGATGAAAGTAAGCGAGCGAGATCAACAGGTACCTGGCGAACCTCTGGCCATAGAGGCAAGCACAGGCCAACTCCGAAGTGGGCGGTAGGGATGGCGAGCTCATCCTTCAGGGGGACGTTGATTACATCATCCTCGCTAGGGCGGTGAGCGACGAACCCCTGCGGGATAAAGTCGGCGACGGCGGCGAGGTATTCTTCCTCGGTTAGGTTACAGTTGAAGAAAGAATGGTCGGTAAAGGCCCAGACACACTTCAGCCGACCTTCAGCCGACCTTCAGCCTCGCTAACGTCTCCCACCATTGCAGAAACCTGCGAGAAGAAGAACAAAAAGCGCGAGGGAGAGAACGCGAGATCTCGCAGGCAAAGGAAGTAGAAAAGCAAGTGATAAATGCGGTGGGTGAGTTTCAGCGCTGCGACCTATTTATAGAAAATGAAAAGTGCGGGAAAGAAGTCGAAGCGGCGGGGGGTGCGGTTAGGCAAAACCCCATATGATGATTGCGTCGAGAACGTAAGGTAGACCCAGATGCATTAAGCGAGCGAGACCAGCTTACGAGATTAGTATAAACAAGGCTTGCATACGAGAACAACAGGAAAGAAAACGGAAATAAAAGATAGATAGCGAGCATTGCGAGCAATTATGTCGCATAATAAATAAAAAGTACGTGAGAGCCCCGGTAGCGGGCGAGAAATAGTTAGTAAAAAGGTAAAAAGTTTCGCGAGATTGTCCAGCACGATTAAACAAGTTTTCAAGCATTGCCAACATTTTTGCCGGGCAGAGGAGTGCGAGCGAGGATTAGTATTGTATCCATTTCCACCTACCTCGACCTCGCACTCCTGACCGCGGCGGAATCCTAGGGTAATGATATGCGTGGACGGTGCAAGCCTCGCGTTGAATCAAGCGAGCGTAATCATCCACTCGCGCGAGGTGCGTCCACGGGGAGGTGGCCTCCTCGCTAGGGTCTTGCGGCATCTCGGCGTGGAGCCGCGCACACTCATCCAATAGAGCAGCGTGCTTCTCCTCGACAATCTCTCTATTCCTCTTCGCCTGGATGTGAAGGTCCTGCAGTATTCGCCCTTGCTTCTGAAACAGTTCTGAAGTCCGCCTCTTCATGGTCTCGGGGTCTCGCGGGTCGCCAAGGAAATCATCCATTTGCTCTGACAAAGGAAGGGGCGACATCTCCTCCCCCCTAAAGTCAGAGTCGGTGGGGAGGGTCTCTGAATCACCTGCGAGCAAATCTTAACAACGTTAGCAGTTAGCGAAGCCTTTTCTTATTGTTGCAGAGAGCGATCTTTCTCATAAGAAGCAGCAGAATCCTTACCAGGAGGCGGCGTTGGCCATAGTAGAAAGCTTGCCCGCCTTGGATGCCTTGAGGCGAGCTCAAGGTTCTTTTGAAAGAGGCATTTTCCGGCAGCTACGGTAGAAGGAGGCGAGGAAAGAGGAAGAGAGAATAATGGTGCGCGTCACCCCGGCTTGGGTGGTATTTATAGCTGTGAGGTGGGACCCACCGAAAGATTCCCGACAGATCAGCAGTCGCCGGTGAACACCCGGGGTTGGATGATTCTTTACGAGCTTAGAATAATCTCGCAAAGAGCGGGAATTGTGTACAACCCCGTGTTCGCCTGAGGGGGTAAGGACCGGAGATGAGTAAATTAGGCAGGAAGTGGTCATCTCGCCATTAAGGAGTAGCGAGAGCCAGGCAAGGCGAGCCAGGGCGATCTCGCAGAGGAGAATGCGAGGCCTAGCCTGGGTGGTTGTCGTCAGAAGGAAGGCGAGCAGTGCCTTCAGGGGCTGCTCGCCTAGGGAAGTTTCGCGAGCAAAACTCGCGAGAAGACTCGCGAGTGGCGCTCTCGCAGGCCACTCGCCCAGGGGGATAAGGAGATGAAATTACCCTTCTGCCCCTGGTGGGCTGCTAGTAGCCCTTCGGACTCGCGAGGGGCTGCTCGCCTAGGGAAGTTTAGCGAGCAAAACTCGCGAGAAGACTCGCGAGTGGCGCTCTCGCAGGCCACTCGCCCAGGGGGATAAGGAGATGAAATTACCCTTCTGCCCCTGGTGGGCTGCCAGTAGCCCTTCGGAACAGCGGAGTTTGGCTGTTAGCAGACCAAATTGGGGTGCGTTTAGTGAAACCAAAAGGTGGATTCCCGTTATCAGCAGACCAATTCAGAAAATCTATAAATAAGACCCTAAGGGCACCTTTGGAGAGAGGTTCTCTTGGAGGCTTCTCTCTCCTCAGGTCATCTTTGGTTAGCATTCTCAGAGCTCTCCAAGGTGCCCGACTTCAGTTTTTGGCTTGGGAGGGGAAGCGCTCTAAGATCTTCCGTGTGTGTGGTGGGACCTCCACACTGTCGCCAAGGGTCTAAGTTCTAAGTCTTCGGTTAAGTTGCTCCGAGGGATCAGTAAGCGCGAGTTGCACCCATCTTTGGGGTCCGAACTCCTCGTTGGACCGAATCCCGATTCCAACAACAACCATCCTTCCAAAATCACCTAAACTTTATATAGGCCCATATATTCAATCACAATCATCCATTCAAAATCACCTAAACTAATAACACAAACCCGCCTCCTCACAATTTGCGAAATCCATCTCAACCCCGACGAAGTTTCATGGGTGGAAGTTTGAATTCATACCAAATGTGCTAGTTTGAATGAACATTTGTGCTAGGATACTTTGTATTGCCCTGTTAGTCTGTGTTACTAGACATCGGCCAACATAAATCGATGAAACATTTGTGAGTTCATACTTCTTAAAATAGCATCCGGTTTTCAGCTCTTACTATATATTTCTTTTTGCAAATTATTATTTTATTCTGAATTTTGAAAAAAAAAAACAAGTGAAAATTGAAGGTCATTTTTATTCAATAAATGTTCTCTTCCTTATAAGATTTGTGAATTTTTGAATATTTTGGGCATCACTCATTTTCTTCTTCATTAATTCCTCCCCTCAAGTCCCATGCTGATTCAACACTCTGGCTATCTGTAGTTTTCCTCTTAGTTTGAGATTTTGTGGCCTTGATTATAATATGCTTTATCTTTAACTGACATGGACCTCTATAATTTACCAAGGAATTGTCCTTAAGTGCACATGCTTTATGATGTAAGGTAATTTTGGTTAAGGATGCCCTTAAATGGATGATATATTAAACTGAGAGGCAAAAGTATAACTGTGAGAAGGTTGAGTCCATCAACAGATAACGCACAATGTATTTGACAAGGCCAAACTTATTCGCTTCTTAGACAAGGAATTGCCCATTGTTCATGATCAAACACTCTATATACAACAAAAGGAGGTAGAGATGGGCTCTGAGATAGAAATTTTGGCTTCCATTGAGTCATCAAAGAGAAAGAATGATTTTATTGTGAGAGTTGTTGGTGCGATCTCCACGATCAACATACTCGATTACTAGTCGAAGATTCAAAGATCAAAGAATTCAAGAAGCGAAAACTAACGGTTTTTGGCGATCAATTGTATGACAACACTAACTCATGGTCTAGACCTTTTCAAGTGGATGCGACAGGTGCAAGAGCTAAGAAGCAGAATCAAATTTCTACGTGGTCCCTAAGTTATTAAAGGCGCAAGGCGCACCGAGGTTGTAAGACCCCAAATCAGAAAATTCAGAATTCTGGAATCCAGAGCTGTCGCCGGCGACAGTGGCTGTCGCCCGGGCGATAGCGCTCTGTTGAGAAGGTTCTGCCGTGAGCTGTCGGACGGCGTTGACTGGTCAATGTCGGTTCATATCGCTGTCGCCGGGGCGACAGCGGCTGTCGCCGGGCGACAGCTCAAAGTTGGACTTTGTGGCCGAAATCAAGGGCATTGATTGCACTTTGACTTTGGGGGCTGGTTTTGGCTTGGGAGGCTCGGTGGCAGCATAGAAGGCCGAAATCCTCTTCCTTTTCATTATTTCCTTAAGGGTTCTTAAGAGAGAGAGAGAGGGAAGGGCTTGGAGAAGAAGAAGGAATAGTAAACCCTAGCTTGGAGCTTGGGTTTGGAGGGGCTACACTCATCCAATCCCTTCAAAGTTGGTGGCTACGCGTAGAGGAGGGCAGGACGCTCCTTTCCATCCGTGTAGAACGTCAAGCCATGGGCTCGAAGCGGCGTTTAAGGGTAACGAACTTTTCTACCCTCTTTTGGACATGTTCTAGTCCATTCCTTGCATCGTTGAGGCCCCTACCCAAAAGGGTGAGGTCGTGGCCTCCGACGGGTCGATTCGTGTTATCCCCGTCAAAGCTTGCATTCATATAGAGTCCATGCGTGAAATGGGCATAGGCGCGCTGTGTGAAGCCCATCCGAGACGGTGTGTCCGGATTGGTGATACTTTTTGGTATTGTGCGTGCCGGGGAAAAACCCCGTGTTGTTATATTTGCCTCGTAGGGCTAGAGGGTGCTACTGCATGCGCAGCAACGCCCGGGGGTGTGCCCCGGGGAGCACCCGAAGTAAAAAGGCAGAAATGGAGTTCTGTCTAGCTGTCGCTGGCGCGACAGTAACTGTCGCCTGGGCGACAGCTCCCCAGAATTGGGTTCTGGTGAATTTGGGTGTTCTGAGGCAGTGGGAGTGCTACTGCATGTGCAGCAATGCCTGGGGGTGTGCCCCGGGAAGCATCCACAGCTAGAAACCAAGTTAGGGTTTTGTTCACTGTCGCCGGCGACATTGACTGTCGCCAGGCGACAGCTCCCAGACTGAGTTCTGGAGATGATTGTTGTGCCCACCTGAGGAGGGGACCTGAGGTCGGGGTGCCCGACCTGTAAGGGTGTCCTGGTGGATGACTTAGCGGCCTGCGGAGCCAGCTAATTGAGAATACCTGGGCTGAGGGGACGCCATACCCGCATTTCGTGTTGTACAACGAGTGTGTGAACAACGGGCATTTGGCGAACCTGCACCCGAACCATTGCAGCACCTGATTAGTAAGTCTCGGATAGCATGTCGGGAGGCAATGGGGAAGAGTCTTCGGACTGCGTATGTTCACATTTAAAGCACGGGGGAGCCCTGGTATTCGGGCCGCCGACTTTAGCCTCGAAGGGCAAAGCCATCAAGAGTGGATGGTGGTGGAAGGCGTAGTACACCAAAGAGTGCCTGAGAGCACGAAACGTGGAGGTCATTCCCCCGTTTGTGATGTTGCATATGTACGAGCTGTGGTGGACTTTGCTAGTCGCACTCCTTTATATATATATATGCTGTTGAGACTGTTTTGCAGGGACGGTAAGAACGGCCACCCCCTCGAAGGGGTGGGGTCGTTATAATTGGTCAGCTTTAGCTGACCGTTTCCCTGTTTTGCCACCGTCTTTGGTGGGCTTGTTGTACAGGAGCTGGACCGAGCGGGAACTTGGCGGGCTGAAGCCCCTGCGCTGCTGCGGCCCTTGAAGGCCTTTTGTCCTTTCTCCTGTTTTCATGTATGGCCGGCCTGCGCGCCGATGTTGGTAAACTGTAAGGCCGTCGTGCCTCTTTTGTATGTTGTAAAACATTTTATTCCAAGTTAATAGAAGTGGACATACCCGAGTTCGGGTCTTGTGGTTTATAATTCTGTCTCTCTCTCTTTTACTTCCGCATAGAATGCTCTGAGTTAGGCTCCGTGGTATAGTGTCGTTGTATATTCAATAGTGACGTTCCCATTTGTTTTGTCGTATATGGCGTGGGGCCCCGGCCGGACCTTCTGCTATATGCTTCTTAACGGATGGGGGTGTTACAAATTGGTATCAGCTACCAGGTTTCCGTATCCTTCTCCGGAATTCGTGGGCGAATTCTTTTAAGGGGTGGTGAGCACGTGTGTGCGCTACCGTTGAGACGCAAAATAAACCCAAAAATGTCCACTTAGGAATAAAATGTAACAACAAACCAACAATTAATGCGTGATTTTGGAACCTGAGTGTTCCTTTTGTAGGTAGTTGCGACCATGCTTGTCGCCTAACCGTGCGATGCACTTGTGTAGGATACTCGAAGTGCTGCGGGACCGTCGCGTCCTCGTGAGATGATTCGAAGCAGTGGATCTGCTGAGGTGTCTACACCTCCTTCCCTGGTGCAGACGATCAGTATGATTGCTGAAGTGGTCGTAGGCGTGCTCAATGCTCAGTCAGGAAGACCTGAACGCCTTCCTTCTCCCGTGGTGATCACGAAGCGAGCAGTAGTCGTTGAGCCAAGCGTAATGACAAGAAACTTCAATCAGTGGTTCCACTTGTGTGTGGGGCAAGGTGAGCGCTCGGTAGACGAGTACTTATGTGAGTTTATTCAGTTAACTCGCTTTGTGGGATCATCGTCGAAGGAGGACGAAAAGACCAAGGTAGATGAGTTCTACTGGGGCTTGCGAGATGACTTACGGTTATTGCTTCTGGGCCCAAAGCTATTGGGCTTTCATGCGTTGGTAACCTCTGCGAGGGAGTTGGAGCGAGACCTCCAGCATATCCAAAGGAAACAAGCCGTGAACGCTGAAAAGCTGGAATGTCATCAGCCCAAAAAGGGACCGCGAAAGAGCAGGAGGAAGAAGGCTAAGCTTGTGGGACGAGCTCCCTTGTTATGCTTTACTTGTGGTAAGGCGGGGCATATGGCTCGAGATTGTCGCAGTGGCCGGAAGAAGAGGAAAGTAGAGGAGCCAACTCCTCCGCGAGCTTCGGGTGCGATGACTAGCCGAGAGCTCCCTATTTGTTATTGCTGTGGCGAGTTAGGCCATAGCACCTGCGAGTGTATTGTAAGTCTGGTATAGACAGGGGAAAGCTGGGTAGCCAATATCTTTGGGTAAAACTATGATGGCAATGTATGCTTGTATATAGTTTGTACTGCTCTTTTTGCTCTTTGGTGGTAATGAGATGTTGTTAAAGCTTAACTGCTGTTGGGTGCCTTTGTGGCCCCACTCTTCTTTTTAATGCGTAGCTAGCTTTTATTATGTGCTTTAATGCGTTGGGCACTAAGCTGGTGCAGGAAAGTATAGAATTATGCAGAGGTGAGACACTTACGTGTTCAAACCCTACGCAAATTCTAAGCGTCGTGACGTTGTGATAGCAGGTGCGGTTGGAGTCCGAGAACCTTCGTGCAAATACGTCTTAGGAAGTTAGGCAGGGGCGGTATACCGACCGCAAGGCGGTTTTGCGGGCATGCATGGAAAGAGCACGATGTTGTTGTCTGCTCTCTCGGTGTCCAAGGCGGTGCGGTTGAGGGGCAGAGCTGCTCTTTTCCCTAATTGAGGCTTTGGAGCCAAAGCCTAGCTTAGCTGACGTTCCGGTAGTGTGGGAGTTGTCAGGTATTCCCGAGAGAGCTCCCCGGTGCTCCACCGCAGCGGGAGATAGATTTCACGTTTGAGTTGGGGCCAGGCGCTAAGCCGGTGGCCCGCTCGCCGTATCGTTTAGTTCCGAAAGAGTTGGCGGAGATGAAGCTGCAGTTGCAGGAGCTGCTTGAGCAGGGCTACGAGCGTCTGAGTTCCTCACCTTGGAGTGCACCGGTCCTCTTTGTCAAAAGAAGGACGGTAGCCTGCGGCTTTGCATCGACTATCGGGAGCTGAACAAGCTGACGGAGAAGAACAAGTATCCTCTTCCGAGGATAGACGATTTGTTCGACTAGCTCGTTGATTCGACTGTATACTCGAAGCTAGACTTGAAGTCCGGCTATTATCAGGTGCGGATCAGGGAGTGCGACATCCAGAAGACTGTCTTCAGTACAAGGTACGGGCAGTATGAGTTCACCGTAATGCCGTTTGGACTGTCTAATGCGCCTTCGGTGTTTATGGACTTGATGCTCCGGACTTGCCAAGGGTACCTTGACCGGTTTGTGGTCGTCTTCCTTGACGACATACTAGTCTACTCTCAGTCCGAGGAGGAGCACAGTGATCGCCTGCGAGTAGTCTTGGGGGGTTATGGGGAGGAACCTGTTGTATGCCAAGTTCTCGAAGTACGAGTTCTGGCTACCTTCCGTGGCATTCTTAGACCTTGTGGTTGGTGGAGCGGGTGTGGAGGTGGATCCGGTGAAGGTTGCGGCCATCAGGGAGTGGTCTGTTCTTTCTTTTGTAGCGGAGGTCCGTAGCTTTCTCGGGCTGGCCGGCTGTTACAGGCGCTTCGTGGAAAACTTATCACGGATCGCGCTGCCTCTTGCGACGCTGACACGGAAGATGTGGGAGTTTACGAGGACGCCCGCGTGTGCGCAAGCTTTTGAAGAGCTGAAGCAGTGGCGTACCACTGCCCTGATCTTATATTTTCCCTTGCGGCACGAAAGGCTACAAGACTTGCAGTGATGCGTCTGGTAGTGGCCTTGGTTGTGTTCTGCTGCAGCAGGGTAAGGTGGTGGCGTATGGCCCTCACTAGCGAAAGGTGCGAACGAAACTATCCGGTTCACGACTTGGAGTCAGTTGCCGGGATTGAAGGCAGTGTGTGTGTTGTGGCGGCTTCATGTTTGTAATGTGAAGAGCGACATCTCTGCGGACCGTAAGAGCCTGAAGCACCTTCTGGCGCAGAAGTTTCAGATCAGGTGATAGAGAATGTGGATGGAGCCCTCGGGGGCTACACCATCGAGTTTCACTACACTCCCGGGAAGGGGAATGTCGTCGCTATTGCGCTTAGTCAAAGGGCTCCAGTATAGGCAAGCTGGATTCAGATGCGCGTTTTGCATTTGATACATGATCTGGAGGCCCTGGACATCTCTTGTGTGGAGAGAGGGAGCAGCGCTGGTGTGTGCGCGAGTCGGTTTGAGGTGCAGCGTGATCTCGTGGACCGAGGTATGGAGCTGTAAAACTCGATCCGAGTTTGAAGCGCTTCGCGGAGAAACCTGCTGTTGGGGCCGGATGCCCAGTTTCAGGTGCGTGTCGGGTTGCCGTGGTGAGGTGACCGTTTGTGCGTCCCCAAGGTGGGTGAGCTGAGCGATGAGTAGTTGTACGAGGCGCATCGTACCAGGTATTCAGTTCTTCCGGGGAGCGCGAAGTTGTTTAAGGACATGAAGGTCCTTTTCTGGTGGCCGGGTATGAAGAGGGACATCGCTCACTACATGGCCAAGTGTCACACTTGTGCGCTAGTGAAGGTGGGATGTCAAAAGCCCGATAGCTTTTTGTAGTCATTGCCTGTTCCGGAGTGGAAATTTGTTGACATTTCCGTGGATTTCGTGCATGGGCTGCCGAGATCGCAGACGGGAACGACGCCATCTGGGTAGTCGTAGACCGGCTGGCGAAGGTGGCACACTTTATCCCCAACCGGAGGGATGACTCGGTGGAGCATTTGGCAAAGATGTATGTTGATACTATAGTACGACTGCACGGTGTGCCCCGTAGCATCGTCAGTGATCGTGATGGACGCTTTACTTCGAGCGACTGGAGGCTAGTCAACCGTCTTTTGGGTACGAAGCTGCAGTTTAGCACGGCCTTTCATCCTCAGAAGGATGGCCAAACTGAGCGTACCAACAGGACGATGGAAGACATGCTCCGGATGTGCGTCCTGGTTTTTGGCAAGGGGTGGGAAGATCACCTCTTTCTTGTTGAGTTCGCGTACACCAACAGCTTTCAGGCGAGCATTCAGATGGCGCCTTTCGAGGCCCTCTATGGCAGGAAGTGTCGCACTCCCTTAGCTTGGGCGGAAACGGGCGAGACGAAGCTCTTCAAGAGGAGAGACGTCGAAGAGGCGACTTCGACGGTGTGTTTGATCCGGGAGAGGCTTTTGGTTGCGCAGGATAGACAAGCAAAGTACTATAATGCGAAGCACCGCGACGTCCAGTTCGCCGTTGGCGATTGGGTTTACTTGAAGATCAGGCCATTCAAGGGCGTGTCCAGGATTCGGCGCTTGAAAAAGCTGAGTCCGAGATACCTTGGACCGTTTGAGATCATCGAGCGCGTCGGCGAGGCGGCTTATAGGCTTGCGCTATCAGCGGAACTGAGCGGGCTACACGATGTATTCCACATCTCCGTATTGCGGTAGGCAGTGCAAGAGCCTACGCAGGTGGTCGCGGCGGATCTGGTTCCCGTGGATAGTGGGCGTTAGACGGCGGTCAGGCCCGTTAGCATCGAGGATGCTGAGGTGCGTCAATTGCGGAACAGGGCGATCCGTATGGTAACGGTCCGTTGGGACAACTGCGGTCGCGAGGAGCTCTCATGAGATCGTGAGCAGACCATGATGGAGGAGTTCCCCGAGCCGTTTCGGTGACGCTTATCTCTTTTCCTCCTTTGTGTAAAGATTTATTGATATGTTTATATATATGCGTGTTTTGGCAAATTTCGGGACGAAATTCTTATAAGGAGGGGAGGGTTGTAAGACCCCAAATCAGAAAATTCAGAATTCTGGAATCCAGAGCTGTCGCCGGCGACAGTGGCTGTCGCCCGGGCGATAGCGCTCTGTTGAGAAGGTTCTGCCGTGAGCTGTCGGACGGCGTTGACTGGTCAATGTCGGTTCATATCGCTGTCGCCGGGGCGACAGCGGCTGTCGCCGGGCGACAGCTCAAAGTTGGACTTTGTGGCCGAAATCAAGGGCATTGATTGCACTTTGACTTTGGGGGCTGGTTTTGGCTTGGGAGGCTCGGTGGCAGCATAGAAGGCCGAAATCCTCTTCCTTTTCATTATTTCCTTAAGGGTTCTTAAGAGAGAGAGAGGGAAGGGCTTGGAGAAGAAGAAGGAATAGTAAACCCTAGCTTGGAGCTTGGGTTTGGAGGGGCTACACTCATCCAATCCCTTCAAAGTTGGTGGCTACGCGTAGAGGAGGGCAGGACGCTCCTTTCCATCCGTGTAGAACGTCAAGCCATGGGCTCGAAGCGGCGTTTAAGGGTAACGAACTTTTCTACCCTCTTTTGGACATGTTCTAGTCCATTCCTTGCATCGTTGAGGCCCCTACCCAAAAGGGTGAGGTCGTGGCCTCCGACGGGTCGATTCGTGTTATCCCCGTCAAAGCTTGCATTCATATAGAGTCCATGCGTGAAATGGGCATAGGCGCGCTGTGTGAAGCCCATCCGAGACGGTGTGTCCGGATTGGTGATACTTTTTGGTATTGTGCGTGCCGGGGAAAAACCCCGTGTTGTTATATTTGCCTCGTAGGGCTAGAGGGTGCTACTGCATGCGCAGCAACGCCCGGGGGTGTGCCCCGGGGAGCACCCGAAGTAAAAAGGCAGAAATGGAGTTCTGTCTAGCTGTCGCTGGCGCGACAGTGACTGTCGCCTGGGCGACAGCTCCCCAGAATTGGGTTCTGGTGAATTTGGGTGTTCTGAGGCAGTGGGAGTGCTACTGCATGTGCAGCAATGCCTGGGGGTGTGCCCCGGGAAGCATCCACAGCTAGAAACCAAGTTAGGGTTTTGTTCACTGTCGCCGGCGACATTGACTGTCGCCAGGCGACAGCTCCCAGACTGAGTTCTGGAGATGATTGTTGTGCCCACCTGAGGAGGGGACCTGAGGTCGGGGTGCCCGACCTGTAAGGGTGTCCTGGTGGATGACTTAGCGGCCTGCGGAGCCAGCTAATTGAGAATACCTGGGCTGAGGGGACGCCATACCCGCATTTCGTGTTGTACAACGAGTGTGTGAACAACGGGCATTTGACGAACCTGCACCCGAACCATTGCAGCACCTGATTAGTAAGTCTCGGATAGCATGTCGGGAGGCAATGGGGAAGAGTCTTCGGACTGCGTATGTTCACATTTAAAGCACGGGGGAGCCCTGGTATTCGGGCCGCCGACTTTAGCCTCGAAGGGCAAAGCCATCAAGAGTGGATGGTGGTGGAAGGCGTAGTACACCAAAGAGTGCCTGAGAGCACGAAACGTGGAGGTCATTCCCCCGTTTGTGATGTTGCATATGTACGAGCTGTGGTGGACTTTGCTAGTCGCACTCCTTTATATATATATATGCTGTTGAGACTGTTTTGCAGGGACGGTAAGAACGGCCACCCCCTCGAATGGGTGGGGTCGTTATAATTGGTCAGCTTTAGCTGACCGTTGCCCTCTTTTGCCACCGTCTTTGGTGGGCTTGTTGTACAGGAGCTGGACCGAGCGGGAACTTGGCGGGCTGAAGCCCCTGCGCTGCTGCGGCCCTTGAAGGCCTTTTGTCCTTTCTCCTGTTTTCATGTATGGCCGGCCTGCGCGCCGATGTTGGTAAACTGTAAGGCCGTCGTGCCTCTTTTGTATGTTGTAAAACATTTTATTCCAAGTTAATAGAAGTGGATATACCCGAGTTCGGGTCTTGTGGTTTATAATTCTGTCTCTCTCTCTTTTACTTCCGCATAGAATGCTCTGAGTTAGGCTCCGTGGTATAGTGTCGCTGTATATTCAATAGACGTTCCCATTTGTTTTGTCGTATATGGCGTGGGGCCCCGGCCGGACCTTCTGCTATATGCTTCTTAACGGATGGGGGTGTTACAGAGGTGCAAAGTGGTCCTTTGTTACCTACCCGGTATCTAGAAGAAAGGGGAGGGGAGGAGATTGAGAGAAGAGGCAATGTTAGGGAAATAGAAGAGGAGGGAGCAGCCCCCAAACAAGTTAATTGATCCAAAGATGAAAATAAACCCTAAGGTGATCCTTTATATAGGAGGGATCCACGACACATCATGAGTCCACAAAGTGAAATAACAATTACAACATTTTAATTAAAAACTGAAAGCCATAAAAGATAATGGGTTCCGTCGGCTCCCTAGACTGCGCCCGCCGAACCGCCCGGTTCAGTTCGGGGTTCGGCGCCTTCGTCCGCTCCCGCACGCGTCCTCCTCGAGTACACCTGCCACTCCTGCTCGAAATTGGTCTTGTTCTCAAGGTAGTAATCGGGGAACTGTCGGCGAAAATCATCACGAAGAAGCCAAGTCGCGGCGGTAAGAGGACGGTTGCGCCAGGCCACTCGTATCTCCTCCGGGTGGGCATCTTCGGCCGTGTGGTGGCGCCGATCAACAATGGCCTCGGGATAGAGGGGGGCGGATCCGGAATAATCCAGGTCGGCCGGGATGTGGTCGGTGACGGCCTGACGGGGTGATCGCCGATGACGCGCCGTAGTTGCGACACATGAAAAACCGGGTGGATGCGGGAGGTGTCCGGAAGGCGGAGGCGTTAAGCTACGGCTCCGATACGGCTAACAATCTCGAACGGTCCATAGAAGCGCGGAGCTAGCTTGGGGCAAGGGCGCCGGGCGACCGTAAGTTGTCGGTAGGGATGAAGTTTGATGAACACCCGCTCGCCCACTTGGAATGAAAGGTCCCAGCATTTTCGATTGGAAAATGAAACCATCTTGGCCTGCGCGCGCCGAAGATGATGCTTCAAACTATCCAAGATCACGTCCCTATTATGTAGATGGTCCGCCAAGCTAGCCACTGGTCATTCCCCGGGAAGATGTCGGAGCACGGTTGGCGGTGGCCGGCCATAGACCGTCTCGAATGGGGAAGTATGTGCGGCGTGGTGGTATGCGATGTTGTAGGAGTACTCTGCCCATCATAACCATTTGGCCCACGAGCCGGGCCGCTCGCCGATAGAGCATCACATATATGTCTCCATGCACCGGTTGAGCACCTCAGACTGTCCGTCCGACTGGGGGTGGTATGTCGTGCTCATCCGGAGGTGAATGCCCTGAAGTCGGAACAAAGAGGTCCAAACGCTACTGAGGAAGAGCGGGTCGCGATCACTCACAATCGAGCGGGGAAAACCATGAAGACGCACGATCTCCGTAATGAAGCTGTCGGCCACGGACGCCGCGGTGTAGGGGTGGCGCAGAGGGACGAAGTGGGCGTACTTCGTCAGGCGGTCAACGACCACCAATATGCAATCAAACCCGTTGGAACGGGGTAGGCGGGTGATGAAGTCCATCGCGATGTCCTCCCAGACACGCTCAGGAATCGGTAGGGGCTGCAGGGGTCCGCTGGGAAACATGGTCTCGTACTTGGCCTTCTGGCAGGGCAGACAGGCCGCCACGTAGGCCTTCACCTGGCGAAGCATGTGAGACCAATAGAGAGATGTGGCTAAACGCCGATACGTCCGAAAAGCTCCAGCGTGGCCGCCCGACGGCGTGGAGTGGAACTCGGCTAACAAAAGAGGAATCCTCGAAGAAGACGCTGAGAGGACTAGTCGATCCCGGTGGAAGAGGCGGCCCCCAATAAGCGAAAACGGCGGCCGGGACGTGGGGTCGTCCAGTTGTGCCGCACGAATGTCCCCCAACTGAGGGTCCCGGTCCACCTCCTGCTGAATAACCGCGACGTCGTCCCACACCGACCGTGAGATAACGGTCAACTCTGGGGCTTGCGGGTGCCGGGAGAGCGCATCGGCCGCCCGATTGGTCTTGCCCGGTCGAAACTCCACCGTGAAGTCATACCCGAGCAGCTTGGCCACCCAAACCTGTTGTGTCGGCGTGGCGATCTTCTGTTGGAGGAGGTATCGAAGGTTGTGGTGATCAGTGCGGTTCACGAAGGGCCGACCTAGGAGATACAGCCGTCAATGTTGGACCGCCAACACCAACGCCATGAGCTCGTTCTCATACGCCTAGCGACTGCGCACCGCGGTGGAGAATGCCCGGCTGTAGTAAGCGATTGGCCGGCCGACCTGCATCAAAACGGCGCCGACGCTGGTGCTCGAGGCGTCGCACTCCACGACGAACTGCTGGTGGAAATCCGGCATGCCCAATACCGGGCCGTGAACCAGGGCCGACTATAACGCTGCGAAGGCCTCCATGGCCGTCGACGGCCACGTGAACGGTCCCTCCTCCGAGGCCTTCAACAGCTGGGTGAGGGGGCGGGCCAACCCGCCGTAATCTTTGATGAAACGCCGATAGTAACCGGTCTAGCCGAGGAACGCCCGGACGTCTCGCAGAGAGGTCGGAGTCGGCCATCGAAGCACCGCCTGGACCTTGTCCTCGTCCATGGCCACGCCGTGGGCCGAGATGGTATGGCCCAGGTAGCTGACCATGGTAGTGCCGAACGTGCACTTCTTGCGGTTGACCGTGGGGTGGTGTCGGCGAAGAGTGGCGAAAGTCTCCCGGACATGACCGAGGTGATCCTGCCAAGAGTGATAGAAGACAAGGATATCATCCAAATAAAAACAAGGACATGCTTACGAAGAACTGGCCGGAAGAGATCGTTCATCGTAGCCTGAAAGGTGGCGGGAGCGTTGGTGAGCCCAAACGACATCACCAAAAACTCGAAATGCCCGTCGTGTGTCCGGAATGCTGTCTTGCGTACGTCGTCCGGCCGAACTCGGATCTGATGATAGCCGGCGCGGAGGTCCAGCTTCGTGAAGAAGGCCGCGCCGTGAAGCTCGTCCAGGAGCTCCTGGATCACCGGAATCGGGTACTTATCCGGTACTGTTGGGGAAATGATTTCTCTTAACCCCTGTAAGTGAGTTAAAGATGAGTTCTAAGAATGAAAAACAAGTTTAAGTAAATATGTGTCGAATAGTATTCGACGCAACGTCGAAATGTAGTCGACGTTTCTTTCTGAATGAGTCGAAGTAACTATAAGAAGAATTCGACGTAATCGTTGTCGACGCTACTCTGATTTCTAGTCGACGCATCTGGAGAAGTCGACGCACCTCAGTCGACGCACCTTCCTTATTCTCCTTTCGACGTCCAGCCAGGATGAATTCGACGCTTACGCCGAATAGTAATCGACGCACGTCGATTTCCATGACAGAATTCAAAATTGCCAGATCTCTTTCCTTCTTTTATAGATTTGATTTATATGGAATCAATTTATTCTTTATAGCCGTTCTGAATCATTCTTTCCCTCTAATAGATTCTTGGCTAATTTGATTAAATCCATTATGGACATTATTTGAAATCTGAATGAATACTTTCCTTCTATGGATATAATTGTTATGGAAATATTTCTCTCTTTTTAATACTCTGTCTACTAATTGATTTCTCTCCTATAGTGTTATTTGAATAAACAGAGGTATAAATAACAAGGAGGTCGGCAGAGAAAACTACTGAAGTGATCCACCATATACAATTTGAAAAGAGGAAGAGCTCCCAAGTGAAAAGAAAGAAAATTGAGAAATAGTGCTGCAACAATCTTCAAGCTTTCTTCTCCTTCTGAAGTCATTCTGCTGCAAATTCTTAAAACTCTCATTGAAAGAGAGAAAGGCCTTCAAATCTCATTCTCACAATAGAAGAGAGATTTTATTCACTACTTCTTGTGCTTCCAATCTTCTTGCTAGGAAGAAGATTCCTTCTTGTCTTTATATTGTTTCTCTTTCTTCTCCCTATTCTTATTTCACTCAAAACATTGTAAAAGAGTTTTTAGAATCTCTCTTCAAAATATTCAGTTGTACTGGTTCTAAGAGTCTCCTTTTCAAAAGACTCAGTTGGTTCTAAGAGTCTCCTTATCAAAAGACTCAGGGTGGTTCTAAGAGTCTCCTTATCAAAAAACTCAGTGCAAGATAGTGAATTCCTACCAAGGGGGTAGAAGAGTGGAGTACCCAAAGTTTGGGTAACCACTATATTTCTTTGTGTTGTGTTGTGATTTTTCTTCTTGCATTTACTTTCTTTACTTGTTTAATTCTTGTTGGTGTGTGTGAAACTCTAATCTGTGATCACTACACATATATATATAATTATTAACTTTGCACAAAAATATTTTAAATCTCTATTCACCCCCCCTATAGAGAATTCTAGTGAGGTTAACTGTGCACTTTCAGGTACCATAGCCTTGTTCAGCTCCCGATAGTCCACGCAGAACCTCCAACTGCCATCTTTCTTGCGGTCTAGCAGCACCAGGCTAGAAAAGTGGCTAGCACTGGGCCGGATGAGGCCTCCCAACAACATCTCTCGAACGAGCCGCTCCATCTCGTCCTTTTGTGCGTGGCCGTATCGGTAGGGTCACACTGACACCGTCGCCGACCCCGAGTGGAGGACAATGGCGTGGTCGGTCGGCCGCGGGGGTGGAAGGCCTGTGGGGGCGGTGAAGATATCCTCGAACTCCGCGAGCACGACGCCCATATCGGTGGCAAGGGGGGCGGCTGGCGCCGACAGATCCGTCTGAAGGGGCCTTCGCCAGGCCGAGAAGTCGATGTCGGTGACGCGAGTCATGACCCGGAAGGAGAGCGAGCGAAGGAGGGTAAGATCGCCCACCAAACGGCACGGCTGGCCCTGCTGCTGAAAAACCATCGTCATAGAAGCCCAGTTCACCCGTACGTCACCCAGGGTCTCGAGCCAAGCGACGCCCAGAATGGCGTCGAGGCCTTCTAACTTGAACATGTAGAAATCGGCCGTGACCGCGCACGGCCCGAGCGACATGGTAACACCCTTGCATTGTCCCAAGGTCGGGCGGCAGCGACCGTCGCCGAGGCACACCGAAAAGTCGGGGGACGGATCGATCGACAAGGCGAGCTCCCGGGCAAGTTGGGCCGACATGAAATTGTGACTTGCCCCGCTATCAACCATCACAATAATGGACCGGTTCTGGACCTCGCCGACCAACTTCATGGTGCGCGGCCCAATTAGTCCCCCCACTGAATAGAAGGGAAGCTCCAGCACATTGAGGGGGCGCCCTCCAAGTCCGCCGTAGGTGGGTCGGGTGGTATCTCCAAGGGCGGCGACTCCTCGGCCATGGAATCCCCCTCGCTGTCGCTAAAAATGGCGTGGAATTCCTTGACAGAGCAAACATGCTGTGGAGAGTACGGTTGGCGGCAGTGGAAACATAAACCGCGGCGACGTAGGTCGTTGTAGTCGCCGTTGGAGACGCGGTGTGGGACGTCCAGGCGTGCCGGCCGGCCGGGTTGCAAGGGGGCCGACCGAGGGCCGGTGTCTCGCGGTGGTGGGTGTCGGAACGGAGCGGAGCCGACATGCCGGGGGCCGATGTCCGCCTCAACCGCACGGGCGAGTTTGAGGGCTTCCGATACCGTGCGAGAATGATGGGTGCGGATGCGGGAGCGGATATTGGGAAGGAGACCTTGTAGGAAGAAGCCCAAGTAATGGTCGGACGGAAGGCCCGATACTTGGGTGACGAGTGCGACGAACTTGTCAATGTAGGCGCCCACGGTGGTCGATTGGCGGGTTGTGCATAAGCGCTCGATGGCGGAGCCGGTGTAGCGAGAATCGTAGCGGCTCACCATCTCCCGTTTGAACTCCGTCCAAGAAATGTTGGGCTGGATTTGGCGGAGCCACCGCGCCCAATGGAGGGCCGATCCATCGAGGTCGACGACGGACGTTCCCACTTTGTCCGCCCCGGGGGTGCCGTTGAGGTCAAAAAATTGCTCCGCACGAGCGATCCACCCCAAGGGGTCCGTGCTGGAGAAGGAAGGTATGTCGAGCGCGAGGGCGGAGCGGCCGGAGCCGAGGCCTGGGCTGGGGCCGGCCAACGGCAGCGGGCCGAGGACATAGACGGCGTCGGTCGGCGACGCCGAGTAGGTCGGGACTGGCGCCGGCTGGGACGGAATGCGGACGGGCGTCGGGTGGTTGGACGGGGTCGCGGTGACCAGGGGGCGGGATGCGGTGTCAGCGCCGCGAGCCGCGCGATGATGGTGGACTGGCCGGCGACGAGGGCTTCGACCGTGGATTGGATGGAGGCGATGGTGGAATCCTGGGCGGCGAGGCGGTCTTGGACGTCGAAGGTGCCGTCGGTGGTGTCGGCCGGACGCGGGGCGGGCTTGGGGGCCATGATCAGAACTCCGGTGGCGGGGATGCGGGCGGAGCGGCAGGTCGGATCAATGTTACCTACCCGATAACTAGAAAGGGGAGGTGAGGAGATTGAGAGAAGAGGCAAGGTTAGGGAAATAGAAGAGGAGGGAGCAACCCCCAAACAAGTTAATTGATCCAAAGATGAAAATAAACCCTAAGGTGATCCCTTATATAGGAGGGATCCACCACACATCATGAGTCCACAAAGTGAAATAACAATTACAACATTTTAATTAAAAACTGAAAGCCATAAAAGATAATGGGTCCGGTCGGCCCCCTAGACTGCGCCCGCCGAACCGCCCAGTTCGGTTCGGGGTTCGGCGCCGTCGTCCGCTCCCACGTGCGTCCTCCTCGAGTACACCTGCCACTCCGGCTCGCGCAAAGGTGCAGGCGCGCATCTGAGGCGTAAAAATGGATAGTAGATGATATAATTTATTAAATACAAAAAAACATATAAAATAAATCTATCACCATTTTAGCACGCTAGAATTGCATGTATCACAACCCAAAAAATAACTAGCATTACAAAATAAGATTTCAAAAATAACGTAACTGCTCTATTTGCTGCGATGAAGTAGGAGTACAACAATATTTTATCTATGAATCTTGCATCAAAAATGAAGAATGGATGGTTCTCAATATTTGATATATGAATCTTGATCAATAATGAAGGCTCAATATGGACTATTAGAGGAGAAATATTATGAACTGGACTAGCAAAAAAGGATGTAAAAAAATCAGTAATGAATCTTGGAAATATAGATGAAGAAAAAATTTTAGGGTCCGTTTGGCGCGCAGGTATTGACTTTCTGGAATTGACTTTGGTCAGAAAACCAATATATGCAGGAATTGACTTTGTGCAGAAAACCAATTCTGTTGTTTGGCTGCAGGATGGAATTCAGTGAACAAAATTGGAATTGAGACATAAAAATTGTTCGGCGCGCAGAAATTGGCTTTCTGGAGTTTTTGGCTTTTGAATGTTTGTTATAATAATGTTCATTTTGAAGCATTTCATCCTTCCTAAAAGACTCGGCAAATGCACTATACAACAATCAAAATAGGGTTGTTCCTGGGATCATAAAGTCAAAAAAAAAAAGGATCGATTGCTTTGTCTCAACGTTACACACCATCAATAATCAACCATGAACAACAAAATAAATTGCATATTCCTGAGCCCACAGGTAAACCAACCAATAAATCATATTTAAGCTCTTGCAAGTGTAAATCAACTCAAGTTTATGTAATACACCATAGAGAGTAAAGCCAAAATGCAACATACCGATTTTTCTACTTCTATTGCCAAATCACAGATGAATATATAAACAAATATGAATGAAAGATCATGGAATAATTAATAAATCTCAAACAAAAATGAAAATATGCAGGGAAAATACTTGAACAGGGCATGGAAAATAGATTAAGTTAATGATGATGTCAATTCTCCGAGGTTGGAACCAATAAACTGATCAACGATTTCTAATCTTTATCAGTACAGAATCAATTCTTATCTTCCATTCCCAAATCTAAAACATTGAATTGCCAAGTGCTGCTGGATGATAACATACAAGCAAGAGAGAGGGAGATATGGGGGGAACCTGTATTGATGGAGAGGGAAAGCGCTGTGCGGCGTGGACGGTGGTCGCAACCACGTCGTTGTCATTTTTGAGGCACTGGGAGCGACCCTGGACGATGATCTGTGGATGATGATATGTAGTTGAGAAATTGCTGCGGGAGGAACAAATGGAGACCTTCCAAAAGCTGGGGGTTGAGGAGGAATGGGAGGCTGCATGACTGGTTGCCTCCGATGAACTGCCTGCGTTTGAAAAGATCTACCACTCCAACCCTGGGAAGAGTTCCACTAATGGACATCGCGGTCCTGATCGGGTTGAGTGGAGAGGACGGGGCTTCGACGCACGGGAAAATTCAGTGAATCAGGTGGAGTGGAGAGGTTGGGGGATGTGGCGAACTCGGGGACGCCGACAATCCAGAAGAATGCAGTGCAGACATCGATTGTGAAGGAGATGGAGCTTTCCGTCGCACGAGCAGCGAGAGGGGTCGCGGGATGGGTCGGGGTCGCGATATTAGGAGCAAAACCGCAGAAAATCTGCGTCAAGGGATAAGTTTTGGTGGTTTTAATTTTAGGTTAAAAGGAAAACCCGTGGGTTTTGATTTGAAAACTAATTCCAGCGTAATTCTCACACGCCGAACAACAGAATTGATTTTCTGGAACCCAAAGTCAATTCCTGCACGCCGAACGGACCATTAGGGTTTTAGAGCTCTCTAGATTCAGCAGTCAAAGAGAGATGAAAACTAAGGGTTGATTTTTTTTCTACTATTGACTATCTAAGAGATCCAAATCCGATGTGATGTCATATACCATGACTTTGCAGCAGAGAAGGAATGATTTATTGTCTCAATCAATCCCAATAAATTTTATCAATAAAAGAATTGAATTTCATATTTGGAGATCCAAAAATGAAAGGAATGAGCTGAATATACATTTTAAATTTGAATATTCCAAGAGAACTCCATTTATTCATATTTTAGATCTCCAACAAATATAATTTATTCATTTATTCATTTTTCTTGCTTCCATAGATTTTTCAAAGAGTTGAATCAAATTATAACAATCACATAACTTTTAGGAATTTAACGCTCCCAAGATTAACTAAGCTGTTTGGATACTCGATTTATCCAAGATTTAAGCTGTGATAAACTTGGGGCACCTCGACCGCCTTTGCCTTGCAGAGGAGAGGCCCAATGCGCCTGGTGCGCTCGACGCCTTAGCCGCGCCTTTCATAACATGGCGTGGTTCCGATTGTATCTTTGGGGACACCAATAGATACCCTTGAATTTAGGCTTGGGCTAAATTAATTATTATCAAAACTATGATAGAAAATCAGAATCCCAATGCAAAAAAAAAGCTGGAATCCCAATGAGAGCCGAACATATTTTATTTTTCTCATTTTTAGGGTTTGCATTGGGATAAAGGCTTGAGTGTTGTTGTTGTTGTGATTTCTTTTTTAGGATTTGTGTATATAAATATCCACCCCTTCTTGTATTCTTTTTTTTTTTACTTTTATTCAAATCTGAGTAGAGTGTGCCGACACTAATACAATCATAAGTGATTATGATGTTTAATGGACTCAAAATAATACGACCAAAGTACAATGCAGATGATTTAAAAACTTTTAATTTGGAAATAAAATTTCCCGTAATAATTTTTTAAGCGAGGCAAATTGACACGAGATGAATTAGAATTTTCCGGTGTACACAAGGCACGCTAACTTTCACACAGTGTTTTCGCCACAATTTCCACGATTAGATTTATAGAACAAAAGAAAATAAAAAACAAATCCAACTATGGATCAAAATACCCAAACACATGAGATGTTCTCCAATATTCAATAAAGAGGAAATAAGCACAACACAATAATACTCACGTAGCAATGGAGATCCAGCAACGGTTGTAGGTTTGAATCCAAGCGACGGTAGGTGTGGTTCCACGAGACGAATGCACTGGCAGTGGGGAAGGGGTGTACTGGCTGGCTGGCAGCACCTTTAGGAAGGGTGGAAGTGGATGGGTAGATTGTTGGCCGACTGTTTGCGAGGAAGGAGGATAAGTGTGGGGAAGTGGCTGCTACTATGGAATGGGTGATCGGAGGAAGGCTGCAGCTTTTGGTGAAGTAGATGAACAGGGGAAAATCAGTCGTCAAGGCTTGCGCTTGCGATAGGGGAAAGTAACGAGCGGCTGTAATGTTGTTGGAGGATTTACGATGGATCCACAACAAAATAGAGAGGAGAAGAGGTTAGGTCAAGCGGGAGAATTGATGAAATCGATGGTAAACGCGTTGAGATCGACGGAGGTAGAAGAAGAATTGTGATTGGGAGTTGCGGTAAGGAGGAACCTCACGACAGTCGCTGGAGTGGAGCGTGGGTGAAGTAATCGGAGGTAGAACTGGAGGGTGGCAGTGGCTTCAAGGCGAGGAAGTGTACAGTGGAAATGGCGAAATTATTCTGCGGGGGAGGAGACGATGAACAGGACTGGCGACAGTGAGAGGGATGAGTAGCGTGGGCTGATCTGGAGAATCGAAGGAGAGGGGCGAGCGGTCTCCTTCGATGTACAACCCCCATATCCATCGAGTGAGGCCCAGCGTGGAAGGTCGCCGATGTACAACCCAGCCTCTCGCCCAGCAGGGAGGCGGAGAGGGGGAGGGGCGGCTCGCCCCCCCTCTCGCCCAGCAGGGAGGCGGAGAGGGGGAGGGGCGGCTCGCCCCCCCTCTCGCCCAGCAGGGAGGCGGAGAGGGGGAGGGGCGGCTCGCCCCCCCTCTCGCCCAACAGGGAGGCGGAGAGGGGGAGGGGCGGCTCGCCCCCCCCCCCCCCCCCCCCCCCCCCCCCCTCGCCCAGCAGGGAGGCGGAGAGGGGGAGGGGCGGCTCGCCCCCCCCCTCTCGCCCAGCAGGGAGGCGGAGAGGGGGAGGGGCGGCTCGCCCCCCCTCTCGCCCAGCAGGGAGGCAGAGAGGGGGAGGGGCGGCTCGCCCCCCCTCTCGCCCAGCCAGGAGGCGGAGAGGGGAAGGGGCGGCTCGCCCCCCCCTCTCGCCCAAGGGAGGCCCCTTCTCGTCCCGTTTTGGCTATTCGCAGTCCAGTTTTGGCTATTCGCAGTCCAACGGTCTGCGTTTAGCGCTTCAGAACAGCGGGATTTGGCTATTTGCAGTCCAGTTTTGGCTATTCGCAGTCCAGATTCAAAAAACCTATAAATAGGACCAAGGGGGCACCATTTGAGGGGACATCTTTCCAAGGCTAGCTCTCTCCTCTCTCTCTCTCTAACAGGTCTCTCCATAGGGGGGAGGAGAGGCTTCAGTGGTGCCCAAGCTTAGTAGTGGCTTGGGAGGGGAAGTTCCAAGGGGACTTCCGGGTATGTGGCGGGACCTCCCCACTAAGCCCTTGGTCCGTTTCCAAGTCCAAGTGTTCTTGTCTAGAGAGTTGGCTCGAGGGAAGTAGGTGTGAGACCACCCCTTTTTTGGGACCCCGAACTCCACAGAGACTAAGTCTTGTTCGCAAGTCTCGGTTTCAACACATGGTGCGGTGAGCGTGGAGAGTGGTCAGCACAGAAGTTCTTGAACCAAATCTCATGGCAGGAGACCTCGGAGGAGGAGACGATGAGGGGTCTCGCATCCCAAGTGAGGTGGTAGGAAGGGGAGAGTTCATGACGGCCATCAAGGGAATCATGGAGCTGCTCCAAGGCATCACCAGGGGAGGTGACTGTTCGGCTCCCTCCCCCCAGACACCGCCTTCTGGGTCGCAAGGAGTGCTCGCCCAGGGGGGGTCAGGAGAGGTGGCCCCAGGGGGTCGCCAGGCAAAGAACCAGTGACTGAGAGTGGCGAGCGAGACCTCGCCGGGCGAGTGCTTTTTCCTAGCCCGGCGAGTGAGGTCTCGCTCGGAGCAAGGGTCGCGCAAGTGGAGCTCGCGAAGCCGGCGAGTGGGGGGTCACCCTTTAGCGAGCTGATCATCTCGGCTCCCATCCCGGAAGGCTTCAAGGAGCCCAACATGACTTTCTATACCGGGAAGGATGATCCCGTCCAGCACCTACAGTGGTTCGAGGATACCGTCTCCATCAGGCCCATGACGGACGCGTTCAAGTGTCGTCTCTTCGCCACCACCCTGAAGGACAAAGCTAGGGACTGGTTCCACCAGCTCCCGGTCGGCTCCATTTACAACTTCGAGGACTTGGGCCGAAGCTTCCAGCTACGCTTCTCCACATCCAAGAAGAGGAAGAAGAATGCTGAGTCCATTTTCCTGATCAAGCAGAGGCACGAAGAGATGTTGGCCCAGTACATGGACAGATTCCAGGAGGAGATCCTGAACATCCAGGAGGTGCCAGGGTATGCCCTCCAGATGGCTTTCACCGTAGGGCTACGAGAGAGCCTCTTCAAAATGCGCCTAACTAGGAAGCCTCCCTTGTCCTTTGAGGACCTGATGGAAAAAGCTGCAAAGGAGATAGCCACCGAGGCGGCGAACCCGGGGCTGGCAAAGAAGTTGGCGAAGTTGGTGGAGGCCGAGCCAAGAGAGCAAGGTTGCCTCAGGCAGCAGGAAGGAAGGAGGAGGGAAGAGCAGAGGGGTCAAGGGTACCAGGGACTCCAGGGGGGTCAGGAGCAAGGGAGGGGTTTCGCCCAAGGAGGGGGAAACTTCTACGGAGGCCAAGGGAGGCCCAACCCTCCTCTTTGGAGACAGGCCCCTAGGCAACTCCTGCCCCCACCAGCTCAAGCTATGACGATTCGACGAGGAGGAGTTGAAGCAAGAGACATCCCAGCCGTAGGAGAAGAGGGGGAAGGGCGGTGCCATACTGCGACTACCACCAAGCAGAGGGGCATGCAACAACTACCTGCCCAGAGTTCTTGGAGGTGAGAGAGGCGAGAGGTCAGGCGCAACAGCAGCCGCCGAAGCGGATTGAAGAAGTTCCACCTGGAGCAGTAGTGGATGATGACATCTGCGAGGACCGAACTGACGTAGGAGCCAAAGGACGGGTCGCGGTAATCCACGGAGGGGTAGGGGTCGAGGCCACTCGTAAGGCAAGCCTCCACTCCGTATTTCGACGCAGCGTCGCTTCAACGTCACAGGACCCACCTACCGAGGAGAAAATCACTTTCTCAAGCAAGGACATGCCAGAACACGAGGATCCATTCTGTGATGCGCTAGTCATTCAGACAGCCATCGAAGGTTACACTGTCTCTCGGATCCTCGTTGACAACGGGAGCTCTGTCAACGTCATTTTCAAGAAGGCATTTGATGAGTTGAAGGTGGAGGCAAGGAGGGTGCTGGCCTCAGATGGGCCCTTGTTTGGATTCTCCGGAGAAAGGAAAGAGGTAGAGGGTGGAGTTGGACTCCAAGTGACGATGGGGGGAGGTTCAAGGAACTGTCGGTTCGTCATAGTTGAAGTTCCTAGCAGTTATAATGCCATCTTCGGAAGACCCCTCATCAGCGCCTTCCGATGCGTACCATCATCCTTCCACCAGTGCCTCAAGTTCAACACCGGAGGAATCCAAGTCAGGATCCGCGGAGACCCCAGGATGGCGAGACACTGCTACGTCACAGCCGTCAACAGCATCTCTTGACAAGCGGGGGCGGAGGAGATGGAGAAGATCATGGAGAGCATGAGCCAGATAGGAGTGGCAGGAGGAACAGAGGAATGATCATCTCGCGCAATCAGCCTGAGAGGCGAGTGCCATGGGGGAGTATGTTGTGTTTTATTTTATGTTTTTTGCTGTTTTCCTTTGTAACAAGCTCTACCCCTCGCTGGTTGGGCCAAGAGGTTTTGACAAGGGAAATCCCCCCATTAGATGGATGAAGTTATTTTGCTTATATGATGGGTAAGTTCAACGCCGAGATGTCCTCCTCACTTCAGGCTCTCATTAGCTGGGTGGGTCGAATGATCCTCGGAAGGGAGAGCTTGTCACCGAGATGTCCTCCTCACTCCAGGCTCTCACTAGCTGGATGGGTCGAATGATCCTCGGATGGGTAAGTTCAACGCCGAGATGTCCTCCTCACTCCAGGCTCTCACTAGCTGGGTGGGTCGAATGATCCTCGGAAGGAAGTGCTCGCCGCCGAGATGTCCTCCTCACTCCAGGCTCTCATTAGCTGGGTGGGTCGAATGATCCTCGGAAGGGAGAGCTTGTCACCGAGATGTCCTCCTCACTCCAGGCTCTCACTAGCTGGATGGGTCGAATGATCCTCGGATGGGTAAGTTCAACGCCGAGATGTCCTCCTCACTCCAGGCTCTCACTAGCTGGGTGGGTCGAATGATCCTCGGAAGGAAGTGCTCGCCGCCGAGATGTCCTCCTCACTCCAGGCTCTCATTAGCTGGGTGGGTCAAATGATCCTCGGAAGGGAGAGCTTGTCACCGAGATGTCCTCCTCACTCCAGGCTCTCACTAGCTGGATGGGTCGAATGATCCTCGGATGGGTAAGTTCAACGCCGAGATGTCCTCCTCACTCCAGGCTCTCATTAGCTGGGTGGGTCGAATGATCCTCGGAAGGGAGAGCTTGTCACCGAGATGTCCTCCTCACTCCAGGCTCTCACTAGCTGGGTGGGTCGAATGATCCTCGGAAGGAAGTGCTCGCCGCCGAGATGTCCTCCTCACTCCAGGCTCTCATTAGCTGGGTGGGTCGAATGATCGTCGGAAGGGAGAGCTTGTCACCGAGATGTCCTCCTCACTCCAGGCTCTCACTAGCTGGATGGGTCGAATGATCCTCGGATGGGTAAGTTCAACGCCGAGATGTCCTCCTCACTCCAGGCTCTCATTAGCTGGGTGGGTCGAATGATCCTCGGAAGGGAGAGCTTGTCACCGAGATGTCCTCCTCACTCCAGGCTCTCACTAGCTGGATGGGTCGAATGATCCTCGGATGGGTAAGTTCAACGCCGAGATGTCCTCCTCACTCCAGGCTCTCATTAGCTGGGTGGGTCGAATGATCCTCAGAAGGGAGAGCTTGTCACCGAGATGTCCTCCTCACTCCAGGCTCTCACTAGCTGGATGGGTCGAATGATCCTCGGATGGGTAAGTTCAACGCCGAGATGTCCTCCTCACTCCAGGCTCTCATTAGCTGGGTGGGTCGAATGATCCTCGGAAAGGAGAGCTTGTCACCGAGATGTCCTCCTCACTCCAGACTCTCACTAGTTGGATGGGTCGAATGATCCTCGGATGGGTAAATTCAACGCCGAGATGTCCTCCTCACTCCAGACTCTCACTAGCTGGGTGGGTCGAATGATCCTCGGAAGGAAGTGCTCGCCACCGAGATGTCCTCCTCACTCCAGGCTCTCACTAGCTGGGTGGGTCGAATGTGCCTCGGGGGCGAGGTTCTGCCCCCCTCGATGGATATTTGGGCTTGGTCTTTTCTTTCCGAGGTTGTGCCAACCTCGCAAAGAGCGGGGATTGTGTACAACCCCCATATCCATCGAGTGAGGCCCAACGTGGAGGGTCGCCGATGTACAACCCAGCCTCTCTCCCAGCAGGGAGGCGGAGAGGGGGAGGGGCGGCTCGCCCCCCCTCTCGCCCAGCAAGGAGGCGGAGAGGGGGAGGGGCGGCTCGCCCCCCCTCTCGCCCAGCAGGGAGGCGGAGAGGGGGAGGGGCGGCTCGCCCCCCCTCTCGCCCAGCAGGGAGGCGGAGAGGGGGAGGGGCGGCTCGCCCCCCCTCTCGCCCAGCAGGGAGGCGGAGAGGGGGAGGGGCGGCTCGCCCCCCCCCTCTCGCCCAGCAGGGAGGCGGAGAGGGGGAGGGGCGGCTCGCCCCCCCTCTCGCCCAGCCAGGAGGCGGAGAGGGGGAGGGGCGGCTCGCCCCCCTCTCGCCCAAGGGAGGCGCCTTCTCGTCCCGTTTTGGCTATTCGCAGTCCAGTTTTGGCTATTCGCAGTCCAGCGGTCTGCGTTTAGCGCTTCAGAACAACGAGATTTGGCTATTTGCAGTCTAGTTTTGGCTATTCGCAGTCCAGATCCAAAAAACCTATAAATAGGACCAAGGGGGCACCATTTGAGGGGACATCTTTCCAAGGCTAGCTCTCTCCTCTCTCTCTCTCTCTAACATGTCTCTCCATAGGGGGGAGGAGAGGCTTCAGTGGTGCCCAAGCTTAGTAGTGGCTTGGGAGGGGAAGTTCCAAGGGGACTTCCGGGTATGTGGCTGGACCTCCCCACTAAGCCCTTGGTCCGTTTCCAAGTCCAAGTGTTCTTGTCTAGAGAGTTGGCTCGAGGGAAGTAGGTGTGAGACCACCCCTTTTTTGGGACCCCGAACTCCACAGAGACTAAGTCTTGTTCGCAAGTCTCGGTTTCAACATTCGAGGTTGAGGTGGATGAATAGGAGAGGGATCGGCGGTTTCCTCCTTCCAGATGAAGATGTCGTGGGTGAGAGACAATGAACATGAGCGGTTCACGATTGGTTACGGGAAAACAGTGAATGGTGGAGGAATGGACTTAAATTAATAACGGAAATTAGCGAGTCATCGAACCCCAGGCTCGCGATGTCGCACCACGGATGATTGTCGGTCTGGAATCTCTCACAAATCAACAATGACCATAAACTGCAGTACCCGCCGCTATTTATAACAAGGTTGGGCACCGAGCGAGTACGCCTATGATTGGCCGTTGCGCCCAAGGCCCTAAAATACAAAAAACAAATCCAGAATATATAAATAAAATACATAAAAATAATAGCGCGACGAGCCGGACGCGCTCGCGGTCTCGGATCGCCGATCAGATCATCACCTCCTACGCGAATATACAAAAGTGGTCCCCACCGACTGGTGACCCGTAGTTTGATGACGATCCCCATCAACTCCCCCCGACTGAAAAGCATTCATCTCCGATGAATGAAGATGATCGTACTGACGTCGAAGATCGGGGGCAAGCCTATCAAGCTCCGCCGCGGACATCCAAGTATCATCACAAATGAGGCGTCCGCTCCAGTGTACCAGATAGCGGCAAGAAGGGCCGTTCGCGGTGGGAATGCACTCATGCGCCACAATATCAGTAATGCGCTCAACCCTCACCTCTCGTACTGGTGGATCCAGAAGAATCGATGGAATCATAGGTGGTGCGGGCAAGTCGGTAGGTGTTTGTCTAAGGTGGTCAGGGGAAGAGTCAGGCTGTGATGGAGAGGATGTAGGAAGTTGATCAAGGTATGGATCCATATGCTCGAGAGGCCCAAAGTACGATGTCAAATCTTCAGTATTAAATATGGGATAATACCCATATCTGCCTGGAGATCGACCTCATAGGCATTTGCTCCAATTTTCTTTATAATTCTATAAGGGTCCATTCACTTCGGTTGTAGCTTCTTAGCGACTCCTTTTGGGAGTCTCTCCATGCGAAGTCGGATCATGACTTGCTCTCCTACCCGAAAATGTTGTTCACGCTTGTGTTCATCTGCATGTGCTTTATATAATTCATTACTGCTAGCAATTTTTTTCCGGATTAATTCATGCAGTTCATGTATATGATGAATGAAAGACTCGGCGGACTCACTAGGACGTGACTCTAAGGGAACAGGGGCAAGGTCAATAGGCTTCATAGGTTCATAACTTGATACCATGAAATGGACTCATGCCAGTAGACCGATTGACCGAACTATTGTACGCAAACTCCGCTACGGTTAACACAAAATCCCAAACTGACGGGTGATCACCAAGTAGACACTGTAACAGATTCCCTAAACTCCTATTAACGACCTCAATCTGGCCGTCAGTCTGTGGGTGATAGGCGGTAGAGAATTTCAGAGTCGTTCCCGTCTTATGCCATAACGTTCTCCAAAAGTAGCTCATAAATCGAACGTCATAGTCAGACACTATGGATTTGGGTAATCCGTGTAATCGAAAAATGTCTCTCATAAAAAGGGCCGCTACGTGAGCCGCATCGGCGGTCTTGCGGTAGGCAATAAAGTTAGCCATCTTCGAAAACCGATCTACCACTACGAAAATAGAATCATGCTTCCTCAGAGTGCGAAGAAAACCCAATACAAAATCTATACTAATGTCGAACCATGGCTGATGTGGGACTGGAAGAGGAGTATATATAAAGTCCAGTATTTTGTTTTGAACCCTTCGCAGTTTGACATATGCGCAGTGTCGCACAACACGTGCTACATCTCTTTTCATGGCGGGCCAATAGAACCGATCCTCAACTAAAGCAACGGTCTTATCTCTGCCAAAATGGCCAGCTGCGCCGTCATCGTGCATTTCCCAAATCAAGAAGTCCCTAAAGGACGTCCTGGGGATGCAGAGACGAGATCCACGGTACAAGTATCCCTCTACAATATCAAACCCATCAGTGAGCTCGGGAGGATCCCTCAAAAATCCCAAATAGATATCGCCAAAGTCAGGGTAGGTGGGGTAGTCACTCGATAAACGATCAAAACTAGTCGTGCTAAGTAGGGTGATACGTCGACTAAGAGCGTCAACAGGTTTGTTCTCAACACCCGCGCGGTGTTTGAGAACATAGTGAAAGTCCTGCAAATATTCAACCCACTTGGCATGCCTATGCCCCAATTTCTGCTGTGAGTCAAGATATCGCAGGGCCTGGTGATCGGAATATAGAACAAACTCCCGTGGGAGGAGATAATGTCTCCAATAACGAAGTGACTGCACCACTGCATAAAACTCTCGTTCATAATTTGAGTACTTATGTCGGGCCTCATTCAGCTTCTCACTAAAGTGGATGGCCCTCCTGGCTTAGTACTCGGCCAATCTCAACGCCAGATGCGTCGCATGCGACCTCAAATACCTTAGAGAAATCGGGCAATCTCAGAACAGGTGCGATCATCAATTTTTCCTTGATTTCAGTAAAAGTTCGAGTGGCGGCTGCCGTCCACTGAAAATCTCCCTTCCGAAGGCAGCTCGTGAAGGGGGCCATAGTGGTACTAAATCCTTGGACAAATCTCCTATAAAAGGTGGCTAATCCGTGGAAGCTACGAGCCTCAGCGATAGTGGAAGGGATATGCCACTCACGAATTGATCGGACCTTGTCCGGGTCAACAGACACGTCGGACGCTGATACGATGAACCCTAGAAAGTGCACAGAATCAGTCAGGAAGGAGCACTTCTTCAAGTTCACATACAGCTTCTCCTTTCGGAGAGTATCGAACACAAGCCCTCAGATGGCTCAGGTGGTCATCAGATGAGTGGCTATAGATCAAAATATCGTCAAAGTAGATGACCAAGAATTTGCCCATGAAGGGCCGAAAGATCTGAGTCATGACTCGCATAAAGTTACTGGGGACGTTGGACATCCCAAATGGCATGACCAACCACTCATATTGACCGTCTTTTGTCTTGAAAGCCGTTTTCCACTCATCTCCCTCGCGGACTCTAATTTGGTGATACCCGCTGCGAAGATCGATCTTTGAAAATACCCGAGCTGCTGAGCACCAACCATCATATCAATTAAGTCATCCAATCGGGGGATGGGAAAACGATATTGAATAGTAATCTTATTAATGACCCTACTGTCAATACACATTCGCTAACTCCCGTCCTTCTTCAGAGTGAGAAGGGCAGGGACTGCGCAAGGGCTCAGACTCTCCCGAATGAATTGCTTCCTCAGCAACTCGTCAACCTGCCTCTTGAGCTCAGCATGCTCATCCGGATTCATTCGGCAATGGGGTAAGTTCGGGAGTGAAGCTCCCGGTATCAAGTCTATGGCATGCTGAATGTCGCGTAACGGAGGTAACTCATCAGGTAGCTTATCTGGGATAAGATCATCATAGTCATCCAGGAGTCGCCGGACCTCAGGTGATGGCTCAGGAATCTCCATAGGGCTCTCAGAAGTCAGAAGCCATAGTGGCTGCCACTACGTAAAAGATACTGGCGTTGGCACTCTCTCATAAACTCGCTGCGACGCAGAATGTGCAGCGGCCTAGATGAGCTCGTACTAGTAGAGGGTATGACCTTCCCCAGGGATTTCTCCTTCGGTTGGGTCGGTGTCAACGTGATCTTACGACCCTTGTCGTAGAAACATACGTGTTCGAGCGACCGAAACACGTGACATCACGGTCGTAAAGCCAGGGCCTCCCTGAGAGAATGTGGGCGACATCCATGAGGATGACATCACACCAAACACGATCCTCGAACGTAGCGAGAGTGATCGGAACTAGGCACCTCTGGGTAACCTGTATTGCCGTCTTATCGACCCAAATGACTCGATAAGGATGTGGATGAGGCTCAGGGGTCACCTGCATCCGCTCTAATGCTCGCTGGGCTACAATGTTCACGCAACTCCCGCTATCAATGGCTACCTTGCAGGGACCGTCTGCGCTGGGAAAGAAGGTATAAAAGATCGTCGTACGTCGCCAATCCTCATTAGCATGCAAGGTATAAAGGAGGCGTCGTATAACACCTAACTCTAGGGAGCGCTCAACATCGCTCTCCCAACCGTCCTCAACGGTAGCAATAACCTCCTCATCGGCGATCTCCTCAACATCAACACTGTATTCACCTTCTTCAACTAGCAGATTCCTCGTAGGGCACTGTGCCGGCATGTGGCCTCTACCCGAGCAACGATAGCACTGGATGTTCCCCGACCCGGAGGCCGTGGAAGGTTCGGTGGGGACAGCCTTGCCTTTAGTGTCGGTGGAGACACGAGAGGGTCCTGCAGGGGGGTCGTGGCCGGTGGTGGCTTCCTAAATGTGGACCCGTCAGTCCTGGTAGAAGTCTGACGGGTACCAGCGAGTCGCAGGTACTGCTCATACTCGAGTGCCATCTGATAAACTTGTTCTACCGACTCCAACCGGTGGGGAATAAGCTCTCTACGTATCTTCGATCTCAATCCGGCCTGGAACCGGGAAGCGGTGGCACTAGTCTCCTCTCGTAGATCACTCCTCACTGCTAGCTCATCGAATCGAGACATGTACTCCGCTAGGGATTGCGTGCCCTGACGCAACGCAAAAAGCTGATCTAGCAACTGATCCCGATAGGAGGTGGGAAGGTATTTTTCTTTCAGTCGGCGTTTCATGTCTTCCCAACGGATGATGAGACGGTATCCATCACGCTGTAGAGACCTTTCTAGGCTGACCCAGAAAATCTTGGCTGGTCCGACTAGCTTCATTTTTGCAAATCTAATGCAACGCACGTCACTCATATCATACCACTCGAAGTAGTGGTCCATCTCCTGAAGCCAATCGCTAAAAATATTCGGGTCGAGCTGACCACCGAAGGTGGGGGCATTAATGCGTATGCGACGGGTAATATCGTCCTCAGCATGTGCTACCCTTCGTGGCTCAGGATATTCGTCGAAATAATCATCACGACCGTTCATAATGGTTCTGAGCTCTATCACGAGGAGCTGGACGTCGTGGTGGAGCAGGTGCAGGTTGACGGTCTCGAGCGTGATCGAGGGGTCGCCTATGGTGTGGGGGCAGGCTCTCGAAGTGGAGCGGCCTCTCGTGGTGACTGATCCCTAACACGCACATCTTGTGGTGGGAGGGCAGCCCGTTCTTCCCCAAAGAGAATATCAGGCGGAGTGGGTGAGGTTTCCCTGCTTTGGGAAGTGGAGTGCTCTCGTAATTCCTCAATGGCGGCGACGCGGGTGCGAAGATCGTCATATTGTGCATCCAATCGATCAATCAACCGTTGGAATTCCGTAGGTGTCATTTCTAAATTTGAGTTGGTGGTCCTCGCGACGGTTAGATTCGTGTCAGGCATGGACTGACGGTAAGACCTACCACTACGTAACATGCATGTGGCCCAAACCTGGGCTTTGATACCAAATCTGACGCAGGGCAGACCGTGAGTAGGGTCCTAAGTGATTGTGATGTTTAATGGACTCAAAATAATACGACAAAAATACTATGCAAATGATTTAAAAACTTTTAATCCGGAAATAAAATTTGCGGTAATAATTTTATAAGCGAGGCAAATTGACACGAGATGAATTAGAATTTTCCGGTGTACACAAGACACGCTAACTTTCGCACAAAGTGCTTTAGCCACAATTTCCATGATTAAATTTATAGAACGAAAGAAAATAAAAAACAAATACAACTATGGATTAAAATACCCAAACACATGAGATGTTCTCCAATATTCAATAAAGAGGAAATAAACACAGCACAATAATACTCACGTAGCAATGGAGATCCCGACAACGGTTGTAGGTTTGAATCCAAGTGACGACAGACGTGGCTCCACAAGATGAATGCACTGGCAGTGGGGAAGTGGTGTACTGGATGGCTAGCAGCACCTTTAGGAAGGGTGGAAATGGAGGGGTAGATTATTGGCCGGCTGTTTGCGAGGAAGGAGGATAAGTGTGGGGAAGTGGTTGTTGCTATGGGAATGGGGGATCGGAGGAAGGCTGCAGCTTCTGGTGAAGAAGATGAACAAGGGAAAATCAGTCGTCGAGGCTTGCGCTTGCGATGGGGGAAAGTATCGAGCGGCTGTAATGTTGCTGGAGGATTTACGGTGGATCCACGACAAAATAGAGAGGAGAAGAGGTTAGGTCGAGCGGGAAAATTGATGAAATCATCGGTAAACGCGTCGATATCGACGGAGGTAGAAGAAGAATGGTGATTGGGAGTTGCGGCAAGGAGGAACCTCACGGTTGTCGCTGGAGTGGAGCGTGGGTGAAGTAATCGGAGGTAGAACTGGAGGGTGGCAGCGGCTCAAGGCGAGGAAGTGTACAGTGGAAATGGCGAAATTACTCTGGGGGGGGGGGGGGGGGGGGGGGGGAGACGATGAACAGGACTGGCGGCAGTGAGAGGGATGAGTAGCGTGGGCTGATCTGGAGAATCGAAGGAGAGGGGCGAGCGGTCTCCTTCGAGGTTTAGGAGGATGAATAGGAGAGGGATCAACGGTTTCCTCCTTCCAGATGAAGATGTCGTGGGTGATAGACAATGAACATGAGCGGTTCACGATTGGTTACAGGAAAACAGTGAATGGTGGAGGAATGGACTTAAATTAATAACAGAAATTAGCGAGGCATCGCACCCCGGGCTCGCGACGTCGCACCACGGATGATTGCCGGTCTGGAATCTCTCACAAATCAACAATGACCATAAACTGTAGCACCTACCCTTATTTATAACAAGAAGGGGCGGTTGGGCACCGGACGTGTACGACTATGATTTTCTGCTACGCCCGAGGCCCTAAAATATTAAAAAATAAATAAATAAAATACATAAAAATAATAGCGCGACGAGCCGGACGCGCTCGAGGTCACGAATCGCGATCCGATCTTCGCCTCCTGCGTGAATATACAAAAGTGGTCCCCGCCGACTGGCGACCCGTAGTCTGATGACGATCCCCATCAGTAACCCTAGCCATCTGAGGCTTGCTTGTATGGAGAAAACCTCGTGGAAAGATCTTCTTAATTTGTACTTCTGCTACATCATAATTGTACAATGAAGTTTGGAAAATAAACCTAGTAGACGGGCTGATAAATTAATTTTGGTGGATTAGGAAGGAGAAAGGGTAGACCATAGGTAAGATGGATAGAAATTGTTCAAAATGGTTTGTGAAAGATAGTTTTAACTCGTATAACAACACTAAAGGGCACTCCGGTGCACGAAGCATCCCCGCTCAACGAGGGTCCGGGGAAGGGTCCCACCACAAGAGTGAAATGTAGGCAAACCTTACCTGCATTTTTGCAAGAGGCTGCATTCAGGACTCGAACCCGTGACCTCAAGATCACAGGACAACACCTCAACCGGTGCGCCAAGGCTCCCTTCTAACTCGTTCAACAACACTAATCAAGAAAAAATAACTGGAAATGCAAATTCATAAACCATATTTCAAATAGTTAGGATAAAGATATGGTGATGGTCTGAAGACTGATTTGCTCGGGTTTAATTCATCATTGCGATGGTGTAAGTAAATTATGAGCGGCATTTCAATCAAATTGAATTTCTCTGCGAGAAAAGAGATTGGAAAATGCTTGACTCCGATTTTTTTTTTGGATTTTTATATGATAGAGGTTTTCCTGTCCGATTGATGAATACTTTTAATATTGTGATGTTTTCAAGCGGGATAATTATTGACTTTGGATAACATAACACTTGAAATAACTAGATTATTGACTTTGAATACATGTTTGATTATTTGGCGAGACTTAGTCCATTTTCCTTCTATGCTATAGTTCTCCTAAGTTTTATCAATTTAATGAGGCTATTTGTGCTGCAGGGAGATTTTCTGTTCCTTCATATGAGTAAAGATCCTATTCGTGCTGGAGAAATAGTTGTGTTTAAAATTGATGTAAGTCATCTGATTGTACTTCTTAGTAAATGCTCCTACAAGCATAATGGTGTACTTCTTAATAAATGCTCCTATGTGCATAAATGTGAATTTTTTTTTATCGTTATAATACAACGCGAAGTACAATGCAAATGATTTTTCCATCTCTATAAGTTTTCCTGTATATTTTATACTCTTTACCAATTTGTCCGATTTTTTGTCCGTAATAGGTTCGATTAATTTCTAATTACGCAATAGAAAAATTTACTCTATCAATGATTGTTTATTCATTCTTCTCGCACTTTCTTATTTTTTTCAAGTTATTGTTCATCCAGGGCCAGTCCTGCGTAAAAGGACCATCGGTCCGGTCCTGAATCGGTCCCAGGGGGGACCGGTCTTTTTGGCCACCGGTCCCGGACCGGTTTAACCGAAATCGGTCCCGGTCCGGGACCGGTTTTCCTCCTTTTGAGGCGGACCGTCCGGGACCGGTTGACCGGTCCGAGCCGGTCCTAACCGGTCCCGGACCGGTTTTAAAAAATAGGAATTTTTTTTAATTAAAAAATTGTTATTTGAAAAAAAAGGACAAATAAAAAAACAGCATATTTTATTAAAAATTTAAACAAACATATTACAATTAATTAAAAATACAAAAATACAAATTGAAATTGCAATTTACAAATTAAAAAAACTGCATTTCATTAAAAAAAATTACATTTAATAACTAAATAAGAAAATGAAATTACATTTTGCTCGTTTATTCCTCGGTAGTACTGCCCAGGCTTAAGTTGCTTATTTCGTCTTCAAGTTTCTCCTCGCTATTTTCGATTGACGAAACATGTTGTCTCCTCCTCAGAGCATCCAAATGATCCTTGTAGCAAATGCAAATTTGCAAAGACGTCTCGGTCAACCGGCTTCTCCGCTCGTTCAGAATCCTGCCACTCAAAGAAAACGCAGACTCCGAAGCTACTGTACTAGCTTGGACTGTTAGTAAATCACGGGCCATTAAGGCCAAAATAGGATAAACATTTGTTTTAGATTTCCACCATTTCAAAATGTCAAAGTTTTCAATTTCGTGTGCGGTCATATAATCCTGAAACTGTGTTTTGCTATATAAACCTAATTCATTTAAAGTGCTTGACGTTCGTTGTTTTTTCCTAGATGCTAATTCTAACATTTTATTTTTTAAAGCGTCTTTTGTTTTTGGCTGGGTTGTTTCTTCGCGAGGACGCGCTCCATACATATGATCATAAAAATTATAAAGACGAGTAAAATCAGAATTAAATTTCGCAACGCTAATATTAATAGAAAAACTGCAGGATTCGTCTAAATCTAAATTACGATTAATTTCTTCTATAAAATTTTCTACCCCGTCTACACCCATTAAAGGGTTCAAAGCCGCGGCGCAAGAAAACATAGAAGGCATATCTTTGTAATATTTCAAAATTTTTTCCTCCATTATTAATATTAACGGTCGCGACATTTCGTTTGTTTTGTAATTTTTAAAGATTTCTGAAATTAATAATATGTTTTCAATAACTAGTGAGCTAGTAGGATAGTAAACTCCAGATAAAATATTTGTTGCCCGATAAAAACTTTCTAATAAATTAACGTAATCTTCGAGTACGGCCCAGTCCGACTCACATAAATCATGTGTTTCTACACTATTATAAAATTCAATTAGTAAAGTTTTTTGTGACAAAGCCCGTTTTAGCATTTTATATGTGGAGTTCCATCGTATTGGCATATCATACGATGGACCTAAAAATTTTTTACCTTGCGAAATTACAAATTTTTTGAAATCTTGTTTTTTCTTTTTGGAACTATAAATAACTCGTAACATAATCTTGATTTTACTAACATAATCTTTCATAAAATCTAAATTATCTTGCACAATTAAATTTAGTACGTGACAAACGCAGCGCGTATGAAAAAAATTCCTTCTAACATTGGATGCAAATCCGAAATTAAATATTTGACGGTCATCCCATTATTTGACGCGTTATCGAAAGCTATATTCATAATTTTTTCTTTAATTTTGAATTCCCTAATTGTATTACTAACAACCTGATAAATTGCTTTACCGGTGTGCGAAAATTCAAACCCTTGGAAACAAATTATACGTTTATTTAACTCCTAATTATCTGGGTCGATCCAGTGACACGTAATGCAAATATAAGAATGACCGTCTACTAAACCGCTAGTCCAAACGTCGCTCGTTAAGCTAACGCGACCGTCGAATGTTTCAAAAAAATTTATTAAACCTTGTTTTGCTTGCAGGTACGCCGCTAAAGCATCGCGTCTAGTGGTAGTGCGACTTACTTGCTGATATTTGGGTTGGAGTTCTTCGTGAAAGTACGACGTCATTTCGCTGTCGTCGTAGAAGTTGAATGAGAGACCTTTTTTGACGACAGTTTGCATTTGTCGCTGCCGTTGGCGACCTTGATCGTACGTTCAAATGTGCCCGGTCGACGAAAGTTGAGCTTGAGTGGACTCCGGGGCTTGTTTGGCAATACATGATTTCGAATGTCGCGCGAGGGTTGTGTTGCTGCTGGCAGCCGCCATTAGCTTCCCGCAAGATTTGCACTTCGTCTTTATTTCGTCGTCGACCCGCACTTTGTCAAACTTCTCCCATATTGGCGCTTTGTGGTGGTGCTCCAAAATTTCGTGAGCGACAGACGCAGACGAGGACGCCGGCGCGGATGAGGAGGAGGCCATTTGATGAGAGTGAGTGAGTGAGAGAGAGTGTGAGAGAGAGTGAGAGAGAGTGGAGGGGAGAGAGTGGAGGAGAGAGAGAGGGGGGGGGGGGGGGGGGGAATAGTGGGCGGGTAGGGGGGAGGTTTTAAAAAAAAAAATTTTAATTTTTTTTTTAAAAAATGACAGCCTAGGGCCTAGGCTGTCCATTTCAAGCAGGCCGGCAGCATTGCTGCCGGCCTGCTTGAAAACTGTGTAACGGCTCTTAGCCGTTACACAGCAAGCTGTGTAACGGCTAAGAGCCGTTACACAGCAAGCTGTGTAACGGCTAAGAGCCGTTACACAGCAAACGGCTCTTTAAGAGCCGTTAATAACGGCTCTTAAAGAGCCGTTGGAGTTAGACCGGTCCCAGACCGGGACCGGTAAAAGACCGGTCTTATATCGGTCCCGGTCTAACTCCAAATAATCGAGACCGTCGAGACCTCTAGGACCGGTCCGGGACCGGACCGGTCCTAGAGACGATCGGTCTCGAACCGGTCCGGTCTCGCCCGGACCGGTTCGGACCGGTTTTAAAGCACACGACTAATCCAGGCTATCTTGCATCCTTTTATTTCAGATATCATCTGCAAACATTAATTTACTACAGTAGTTGGTGTATGAAGAGAATATTTAGCCACACTGTCTACTGTATTAGTAATATACCTGCACATTTTGATGCACTTCCTTAAATTAGAATCATGCCCCGAGAAAAATTTGGTAGTTCAAACTTCAATTTATTTTGTGTAGTTTCATGGAAATTCTTAGAGCTTCTGTTTATATTTTCATGATTATTTTGTAATAAGTTATAATGTTTTAATAATGCTAATCTAATATTGGAATAGATTTCCTTATCTTATTGTTAGATAAGAATTACACAAATATTTCTTATTTATTTCATGGAATACTCAATTGGTATAAGATACTTATTCTGACGCAGGACGAATCTATAGGTGGACGTGATGACACGAAGCCCTAACCCAAGATATCATGCAAGCAATCACAACCAAATACAATTGCCTTACAAAAACCCTAAAATGCAAGAAAAGATGCAATCATGCAAGTGCACACAACCCTACGACATAAACCTTAAACCTAATGAGAATGTGAGTGATTCAATCATTTAATTAAATAATTGTTAGAAAAGCCCATGTAATGGCCCATGCAGGAGCCCAATTGTTTTTCTCTTCACTTTAGTCCCACACCATGTATAAGGATTTCCTCTCTCATTCTCCTCCTATATATTTGTATTCATACATTGTATTCAAAACTAGAGATAATATATACAAGGTTTCGCTCTCTTCTACATGGTATCAGAGCGAGACGGTCCTACAAAAAAAATTTTCTTTTTCTCTCTCGCTGACCGCTCTCTCCGGCGGTCTCCTCTTTTTTCTCTGACCGCACCCCCCCTGCAGTCTCTAATTTCTCTGACCGCACCCCCCCTGCTACGTTTTTTTCTCCCTCTTACGCCTCTTCTCCAGCGCTCTTATACTTCTCTCAGCCTGACTAGTGGGACCCACCACTTCAGGCCTCCGCCCGCCAACGATCTATCAACCGCGATCTCTCAGCCCGTCTGCGATCTCCATCTCAGATCGTTAGCCGCAATCTCTCAGCCCGCCAGCGATCTCCATCTCAGATCGCTAGCCGCGTTCTCTGTCGCACTCTCCTACAGTAGTTCTCCTCTGCGGTCTGCCTGCTCGACGGTCTGCCGTCTCAGCGGCCTCCTCAACTGCCTCCTCTGCGGTCTCCTCTGCCGCTTAATCGGTCTTTCCAACGATCCCGTGCGATGCTCCCGTTTGCGGCCTCCTCCCGCATCTCAGATCGATAGTCGCGTCTCTACAGCTGCAACGGCTCCTCCCAGCGATCTCGTGCAAACGCCGATCAGCGGCCTCCTCCTGCGATCTCACCCGAGCTCCCTTCAGCGGCCTCCTTCCGCGTTCTTGTGCGAGCTCTCAAGCGGCTGTCTCGCAGCTTCCTCTGATCGCGCTTCCAGTGTGCTCCTCCCGCAGCTTCGTCCAGTGGTCTGCACCTAGCCGACAGATCCTGCGGCCTCTCCCAGCGGCCTCTCCCTGCCGGTCTCCTCTTGCTCCCTCGGCGGTCTGCGCTCTCTGCCGAGCTATCTCCTACTCGCCTTCAGTCGGTCTCCCCTCTATCAAGCGAGCTCTCCTGATCGCCGCTTCCTTTGCGGTCTGCTCCTGCACGCAGATCGTGCGGCCTCCAGCGATCTGCCAGCGGCCTTCCTGCGGCTCTCTGCCAACTTCCTCTCCAGCGACCTGTCTTCTGCAGCAGTCCGCATGGCTCCTGCTCGTGGAGAACATTCAGGGCCTTCGGGAATGGGTCGCGGTGGACGGCCACGTCCTAAATGTTCCTTCTGTCATAGGGATGGACACCTTGCGACGACTTGCTATCGCAAACATGGTCTGCCTTCCTGTCCGCTTGATTCTATTGCGGTCGACAGTCCTCCTGCCACTCATGCTGATCTTGAAGAAGTCCGCCTCCAGCTCCAACAACTCTACGACACGCTCAACCGCCCACCTGCCTCCGTTTCCTCCGCTGCCTCCATCTCCAATGAAGATATTGTATGTCTCTCCACTAGTCCACGCTGGATAGTGGATTCAGGTGCTACTCACCATATCACCTCGCTAAAACCACATCAATACTTGGATTCTCCGCATCCTAAGTATATCACAGTAGCCAATGGCGACACCGTTCCTGTCTCCGGTTCTGCTGATATCCTCCTCAATTCCTCTCTCCCTCTCCGCTCGGCTCTTCATGTCCCGGGCTCCCCGTTAGTCGCCTCACTGCCAATTTAGACTGCTCAGTAACATTCACCCCTTCTTCTTTTCTGATACATGATCGACGGATGCAGATTGCAGAGTATAATTGGTAAAGGACGACTGCAAAACGGGCTCTACCTTCTTGATGTTTCTCCCACTATCCTCTCTTCAGTCTCCTCCGCTGAATGACATCAACGTCTTGGGCATGCGCCTCTTCCTGTCCTTCAGAAAGCTCTTCCAGATATCTCTCTTCCTGCTTTTAAGTGTGACTCATGTATTTTGGGGAAACAACATCGTACCTCATTTCCTTCCCATTGTACTCGGAGCTCTGCTCCCTTTGTTTTAGTTCACTCCGATGTTTGGGGCCCATACAAAATTCCTAGTATCTCTGGTTATCGCTACTTTATCACCTTTATAGATGATTATTCTCGCACAACATGGTTGTATTTACTTCGCGATCGCTCTGAGCTTCACCGTGTATTTCGGGCTTTCGTTCTGGAGATTCGCACACAGTTTTCTGCAAACATAAAAACTCTCAGGACAGATAATGCTCGCGACTACACTAGCCATGACTTTGCTAACCTCTGCTGGGACTTTGTGATCATTCACCAGACGTCGTGTGCCTATACCCCCCAACAAAATGGCGTTGCTGAACGTAAAAATAGGCATCTGCTCGATGTTGCTCGCTCACTCATGCTTCACATGCAGGTACCCAAAGTCTATTGGAACTTTGCGCTGTCCACGTCGTGCTATCTCATTAACCGCCTACCTTCCTCCGTCCTCCAGCATGCTACTTCGTTTAGCCTCCTTTTCCCTTCCACTCCGGCATCCTCTCTCACATCTCGCATATTTGGTTGTACCTGCTACGTTCACCTTCTGGGTCCGCCCGCGGACAAGTTGTCTCCCCGGGCGGCCAAACATATGTTTGTTGGCTATTCTCGTATTCAGAAAGGCTACGTTTGCTACTCTCCCGCTACCCGTAAAGTGACAGTTTCTGCTGATGTTACCTTTCGGGAAGACCAACCCTTCTTCAACGCTCCAACACCACCTCCTCCACCACAATCCTTCCCTCGACCAGTCATTCCCGTTACCACTCCTCTACCAATACTCCCTCCTGACTCGGCTCCTGCTTTCCACAAGCCCCCTCTTATCCGTGTCTACACCCGTCGCACTCCTCGCTCCGTTGCCCCAATGCAGTCGGCTTCGACCTCTGACACTCTGCGCTCTGCTGATCCGGCACTAGCCTCCACCGCTCATCCATTGGCGAACTATGTATCCTTGCATCGCCTCTCCCCACCGCTTCAAACCTTTGCTACTTCATTATCTTCTATTTCTATACCTAACTCTGTGCAGGAGGCTCTCCAACATCCCGGCTGGCGGGCAGCAATGGATGAAGAAATGACAGCTCTCTGGGCTATTCAGACATGGGACCTGGTCCCTTTTCCCCCAAACTAGACTCCTGTTGGGTGCAAATGGGTCTTTGTCATCAAGCATGCTCCTGATGGGACAATTGACCGTCTTAAGGCACGACTGGTGGCTCGTGGCTTTACTCAACAACAAGGTCTCGATTATGAGGAAACGTTCTCTCCAGTGGCCAAGCTCAACACAGTTCGTGTCCTTCTCTCTGTCGCTGTGCATCGCCAATGGCCATTACATCGACTGAATATCAAGAATGCGTTTCTCAATGGTGACCTATAAGAAACAGTCTACATGCAACAACCGCCCGGGTTTGAGACCACGGGGGAGTCTCGAGTTTGTCACCTTAAGAAGTCCATTTATGGTCTCAAACAATCCCCTCGGGCATGGTTTGATAAGTTCAGTAAGGCTGTTCAGGAGGTTGGCTTCACACAGAGCTCGGCAGACTTCTCTCTGTTCACTTGACATCGAACAACAGGAACGGTTCTTCTGTTGGTATATGTTGACGACATCCTAATCACAGGAGATGATTCAAAAGGAATACAAGCAGTCAAACAACATCTGAGCTCCGTTTTTCAAACAAAAGATCTGGGGAACCTTCGATACTTCCTTGGTCTGGAGATCGCAAGACGTCCTGATGGACTTGTCCTCTCTCAACGAAAGTACTATCTCGACCTCCTTCAAGATGCTGGCTATTCTGGATGCAAGCCGATTAACACCCCGATGGATGTCAATCACAAGCTGTGTGCACATGCTTCTGATGCAGATTTTCTTCTTCCAAACCCAGAGTACTATCGACGACTTGTTGGGAAACTAATTTACCTAACAGTCACGAGACCAGATATAACCTTTGTTGTTGGGGTTGTCAGCCGATTTATGCATTCCCCTCGAATGTCCCATCTTCAAGCCGTCGAACGCATCCTAAGATATCTGAAAACAGCTCCTGGTCAAGGGCTGGTATACAAAACCTCGTCTTCTACTCCAACATTGGTTGCGTATTCTGATGCAGATTATTCTGGTTCCCTGGATGATCGGCGGTCTACTAGTGGTTTTTGTACCTACTTTGGAGGTCACCATGTTACCTGGCGTAGTAAGAAACAAGTTGTGGTTGCTCGATCTTCAGCTGAGGCAGAATACCGTTCGGTGACATCAGTTGTTTCTGAACTCACGTGGCTTGAAAATCTCCTTACTGATCTAGGAGTAAAACTTTCCTCACCAGCTATCTTACTATGTGACAGTCAAGCTGTTATACACATAGCTAAGAACCCGGTCTTCCACGAAAGAACGAAACACATTGAAGTGGACTGTCACTTCATCCGGGAGAAAGTTCAAATGAAGAAGATAGAATTAAAGCATGTTCCGGGTACTGACCAAGTTGCTGATATTCTCACCAAGGCCCTACCAAGTACCCTATTTTATCAATTCCTGTCCAAGCTGGGTGCTTACGACTTGTACGCTCCAGCTTGCGGGGGAGTGTTAGAAAAGCCCATGTAATGGCCCATGCAGGAGCCCAATTGTTTTTCTCTTCTCTTTAGTCCCACACCATGTATAAGGATTTCCTCTCTCTTTCTCCTCCTATATATTTGTATTCATACATTGTATTCAAAACTAGAGATAATATATACAAGGTTTCGCTCTCTTCTACAATAATGTTTAACTTTAAAGTTCTCGCGCTTTCAATATCAGTTAAGAACAAACGTCTAAAATTAATAATTAGACGAGTAATGCAGAATAAATTGAGAGTGCACTGAAAATTGAAATGTAGAGCGAATAAGTAATGCACGTCAATAAAGAGAGACAATAATCAAATTAATCTAAGATAAATATTACTAGCAATACTAGATATCCATACAATGCGAATAAATGAACATTAGAAAGTAAAATCTCACCAAGTACTCAATGTTTGAGGTGGTGTGGGAGATCCGATGGTGATGGTGGTAGTCCGGGGGTGCAAATGTTGCTATGTAGGGGTTGTCGAAGAAGGCTGTTGGCTGTTTGGTGGGCTGGAATGGGGGAATTGGACTGGAATTGAGGACGGAGGCTTGCCGTCAAGTGCATGAATTTCTGGACAGCAGTTGGGCGTTGCAGGAAATCTTTTGCAGGCTGAAAACAGTGGTTGTCGTAGCAAGATTCTGAAGGTGGAAGGCCCGTCCAAGGCTGATATGAAATCTAGTCAAAAACCTGATGGATGAAACCTCTGAGAATTGCCTCGTGAGTGTGAACGGCCTGTATATGAATTGTTTTTGGGATCTTGACAGTAGGAAACCGCTGGCTGGGCAGAAGCATGACTGTTCGAGGGGATTAACTGCATTGGAATCACCGTACTGTGCTGCTGGGAGCCTGGGAACAGCCGCACAGTGGAACATCCGTGGGCTTGAAACGCTGGGTCGGACTTGGACGGTGACAACGCTGGGGCGTGAGATTCACAGGATAATGAGAAAACAGGGGAAGGGGCGTTGCAGGTCGACAGAGGCTGGTGGCGGCAAGGAGATGCGGTGGTGAAGGCGGTAGAGCCGCTCGACGTCGCACCGAGCGGGAGAGAGGCGTTGCACCTCCCTCACGATTGAATGAGCGGTTCTTCTGATAAACCGCAACTATCAATGCCCCTTAATTTCGGCTGCTGGTAGAATATAGGGGGGGGGGGGTGGGGGGGGGGGGGAGTTAGGTTAAGAATATCCAACGATCACGATTGTCCAATGGATATTTAACATAACTCCCAAAATAAAAGTCCAAAAAAAACAAAATACATAAAAAATGTGAAAGATCACGACGAACGCGACGACGATCTCCGATCATCCATCCGATGTTCCAAAGGCGTCGATCTCCATCATATTATCTTCTAGTTGTTTTTATACAAGAGATGTAAAATGTTGCATGCACATATATATATATATATATGTATTATTCTCCTTTAATTGTCGAAGTAATAAAATGTGCGGGTGAGTTGTCGTATCTGCAGGGAATAGAATACGGAGCAGAGATATTCTACAACCACAATGTCGTTAACTATTTAAGCGGTTCAAAAGTGAATTATGTGAGCATTCAAGAACAAAAAGCTAAAGCTTAGAGAAAAGAGAGAAATAAATTATCCAGCCATTACGCATCTCAAGCAAATAAAATCAAAGTGACATTAATTGAGAAGCTTGAAAGTGTAAGATTGTTCAAATACAAGAAATGAAATAGAAGCATACAACCATGAAAGAAAATATAGAGACCCCTAGATTACTGAAGTTTGGGCGAAGGGGATAAAGATACAGAGGAAGGAGAAAGTCTATTCCTCGGGTATGAAGTGAAGAATTGTTGGTCGTCATTTCAGCTTCTTTCTTCAATCCTTGGCAACCGTCCAGGTTGAGAAGGAGCTGTCACCAACCTCCCAAATTACCACTTTTCTCTTTATGTTCTTCTGCCTCCATGTCTTCTTCCTTGTTCCTTCTTGTGCCTCTGGAATCCATGCAGAACTCTTCTCTTAAACCCTGGAACCTCCTGAGAACGGTTGTGAAGAAAGAGATTTTGGAATGGTAAAAAGTCCTCAAAACGACCTAAAACCTGCCTTCTATAAGTAGTAGAAAAATAACCACGCACGGTCGGGCACACCATCTCCATCATATATATATATGAATAGTTGGAAGAAATTTTTTGCGTGAGAATCCAAGCAAGAGGGAGAAAGAGATAATTGGAGGGATAAATTTTAGAGAGAAAATATTTGGAAGAAAGAAATTTAATGAGATAAAATCTTTAGAGATAGTTTAATCATTGTGAGTTAAGTGCATAAAAGATGAAATAGATACAGTTTTGACGGATGATGTGGTTATTAAAGAGCGATAGAAAAAAAATATTTTTATCAACTCTATAATGAAACAAAAGACAATGAACTGAACTTGAAAAAATTTAGTAAATCGGAGGAGTATTAGAACATAATGTTTTGTCGTAAAATTCAAGTATCAGAGATAAATGATGCTCTAAAGAAGAAGAAAAATGGAAAAGCGGTTGGGCCATATGATATACTCATCGAAATATGAAAATGTCTAGGGAAAGAAGGAATTTTGGGCTTACATGTTTCTTCAATAAGATACTGAAATAAAAAAGGATGTCGAACCAATGAAGAGAAAGTATCGTGGTACCCTTGTATAAGAACAAAGGAGATATACAAAATTCTGTTAATTACAGAAGAGTTAAATTAATGAGTCATACCATGAAACTATGGAAACGAGGAACAGAAAGAAGAGTAAGACGAGAGACTAGCATCTCGGAGAATCAATTTGGATTCATGCCAGGGAGGTCGACTATGGAAGCTATACATCTCTTGAGGAGACTCATTGACAACTATCGAGAAAGAAAACAAGATTTGCATTGCTGTTTATCGATCTTTAGAATGCTTATGATAGGGTTCCAAGAGAGATCTTATGAAGAGTCTTAGAAAAGAAAGGTGTAAATTTATCATACATTGGCATAATCAAAGATATGTATACATATTCAGTGACGAGGGTGACGACATCTGGAGGATTAACACATGAATTCCCTATCACTGTTGGCTTACATCAAGGTTCAACTTAAGCCCTTATCTCTTTACCTTTATCTTAGCATGCTCACTCAACATATCCAACAAGCAATACCTTGGTGTTTATTGTTTGTGGATGATATCGTTTTGGTGGATGAGATGCAAGAAGCTGTAAACTTGAATCTTGGCGAGACACTTTAGAAAAGAAAAGTTTTAGGTTGAGCAGGACAAATACGGAGTATATGGAGCTTAAATTTAGCAGTGCAAGAAGGATGGATGACTTCTTAATTAAGTTGGGTGATCAAGATATTTCCCGCAGTGAGTGGTTTGAATATTTTGGATAGATAGTTCAAAAAGATGGAGGTGTTGATAAAGATGTGATACATAGAATCCAAACAGGTTGGTTGAAGTGGAGAGACGCGTCAAAGATCTTATGTGATCATAAAGTACCATTAAAACTTAAAAGGCAAGTTTTTACCGTACTGCAATTAGACCAGCGATGTTCTATGGTCCTGAGTGTTGGGTAGTGAATTGTGTACATGAGCAAAAAATGAGAGTTGTGGAGATGAGAATGCTTAGTTGGATGTGTGGACACACTAGACTGGATAAAATTAGGAATGATTATATCAGGGATAAGACATGAGTGGCATCAATTGCAGAGAAGATGCGAGAAGCTCGACTAAGATGGTTTGGGCGTACAAAGGAGACCATTAGAGGACCTGTTAGGCGTTGTGAGAGTTTAGTCACTAGGAATGTTAAGCGGGGGAGGGGTAGACCCATAAAGATTTGAAACGAAACTATAAGGAAAGACATGCTGTACTCAGGCATTAGTGAGATTATGACTAAAGATAGGGCACAATGGTGACAAAGGATCCATACAGTCGACCCCACTATAGTAGGATAAAGGCTTGAGTGTTGTTGTTGTAGAATCTTAGTGGTATCAAATTCTGGAGAGATATATCTAAAAAGAGAACCATAATAAGATTTATAGAGTGAGTTTTTAAGTATTTGAGTGAGAGAATCATAGTGAGATCCAGCTGTTGGGAATATTGACCACAATATCCCTGATTTGAAGAAGGCCTTAGGATAACAATACGCACATCATATATTTGATTATATTCTAGTTTTGATGTGAATAACAAAAGTGCATGGCTAATGTATGGTTAGGCTTATGGTCACTCAAACAATGTTTTGCCTATGTAATCCCTCATGGTGCAAAACTTATGTTGACTTATGCCCTAACACTATATTAGACTTGTCACTATCAAGGAAAAGTCACTTAGAAAAGGTCTGGAGATGAAGCTGCAAAGTTAGCCAATAAGTTGGATTAAGCCTAAAATTGGTTAAGACAAATATCTGCTAGATGATCTAGACTTCAATGATTCTATGTCGTAGAGACCACTGCTGTGTCGGCTAGACGATCTCGACGATAAAGTTTTATGTCGGCTAGACTATAGTGTTATGGGTCTTATTATTATTTATTTTCATATATGCATTTATTATGTCATAAGAGCCGCGTCCTTATATGACGCATGATTTGTGTCGTGTCCTTTTTAGTCACGTGTCCAAGTCTGTCGTTATTTCCTTTAGTGTTCTTTCCTTTTGGGTGTCAATTGTAAGTCCTATTTAAAGGACCTAGTGGGTCTTGTATTGGTATGCAAGAAATAAAGTCTATTTCCCAAACCCTAAAGAGATCTTGGAAGCTCTCTCTCTCTCGAGCACGCCCCGCTTAGGCAGCCGCGGTCAAGGCTCCGTAGTATCTCCGCCTCCGTCATCTCCACCTCCGGCTACTTTTCCGGCGACCTCCGAGTCGATCCGTAACAACTTGGTATCAGAGGGAGGTTTTCCGCGACTCGTCTCTTCCACTGCTGCACACCGCCGGCCGCTTTTTCCGCACGCCATCATTGCTTCATCGACTTCACCGCTACGACCAACTCTGGACTTCCCATCCTACGCTCCAGTTTGAGCAAGCCAACGCACGCCCGAACCACGTTCTGACTCTAACCGTCGCTGAGCAACAGAGGGCCGCACGCCTCTGTGGATCTTCCACGATCAACCCACGCAAGCACTCACACGTCCGTCAGGATTGACACCCGCTCGTCTCATCTCAACGACGGGGTCATCGCTTGCAGCGCCTAGTTCCAGTGGCGATCCAGAACCCTGGCCAGCGAGCCTGACTCATTTTCAGACGCAGGTTTCGACCGCTTGCAGCGCTTAGTTCCAGCGGCGATCCGCACGCCTATTTCCAGCGGCGATACAGACGCAGGTTTCGATCGAGCCCAGGCTCATTTTCCGCTGCCGCCGCGCCTTTGACCACGTCCCCGCCGCGTTCAGCATCAACGCACGCGTCGAGCTTCACATCTTGTGCGTGTAACCCACACTACAGCTTCGATTGGCGACCCTCACGCACGCTGGTTCACAGGAAATTATTTACTTCTTAATTTGGGCCGTGAGATATGAGGGCCTCGAAATTAATATCCGGCAATAATCAAGTGAATTGATTCCTCCAACTCATCACAGTTTCTGCGGGAAATTAGCCAACATCAGTCCGCTGTTGATTGACAAGAAAAGAAACGCCGCTTTTCCGTCTGGAGCCCCGTGCAAGGATATTTTATTTATGACAATTATTTCTGGGTAATTAATCATTTCTGATTAATTAATTAATTATCATGGACCGCAAGCTTAGTGTCGCGGAGATGGCTGCCCTCCGTTCGATAGAGGAAATGATGGCCTCTTGGGATGCACGCCTTAGGGATTTCGACGCACGTCGTCGGGACGTTGACGCTCGTCGTCAGGATATGTCCACACTCCACAAGCTTGATGATTTGATAGCCACCTACTCGCCAAAGTTTCCTCCGTCACTGCCACTGCCTCTCCTCATGCAGTCACCTTCTTCGACCGCCGATAACGTACCACCACTCTCCGCGATGATTGCCCCTCCGCCATCATATCCTGTGGGGGTGCCGCCCCACCTTGGGCCGCCTTCGTCAGTCACTTTGGCCGACATCCCACAGCTTCCTTTGCCGGCCCTTGCTTTGCCGGTACCTCCGGCCACCTCGCCGCCAGATCCGTTCCTCTTGCCGATCGTCGCTCCTTCAATCGTCTTGCCGTTGCTGCGGAACACCGCTTCACCAGACCCGCCAAAGACATTCCTTTCGCCACCCATTTTTCCGACGGCGCAGTCGATACTCGCTGACATCCCTGCCACCGCGACGTGCTATCGGACATTGTTCTGGCGGGAGATTAAGATACCAGAAGACTCGGCCAACCACACAAAGTTCGAGCTTGAGAACAAGCTCAATTTGAAGGCCGGGAAAGAAGTTATGGGTCTTATTATTATTATTTATTTCCATATATGCATTTATTATGTCATAAGAGCCGCGTCCTTATATGACACATGATTTGTGTCGTGTCCTTTTTAGTCGTGTGTCCAAGTCTGTCGTTATTTCCTTTAGTGTTCTTTCCTTTTGGGTGTCAATTGTAAGTCCTATTTAAAGGACCTAGTGGGTCTTGTATCGGTATGCAAGAAATAAAGTTTATTTCCCAAACCCTAAAGAGATCTTGGAAGCTCTCTCTCTCTCTCAAGCACGCCCCTCTTAGGCAGCCGCGGTCAAGGCTCCGTAGTATCTCCGCCTCCGTCATCTCCACCTCCGGCTACTCTTCCGACGACCTCCGAGTCGATCTGTAACATATAGCTACATCAGTCAGATATGATATATATCTTAATATTGGCAAAGTTTAATATCATCTAGAAGACGTGTATCATCCAGAAGACTTATATAGTCCAGAAGGCTTATGTCGTCCAGAATGTCTGTATCGTCTAGAAGACCTATGTAGTCCAGAATGTATGTATCGTCCAGAAGACTTATATAGTCCAGAAGACTTATATCGTCCAGACGTCTTGTATCATCTAGAAGATTATATCGTCCAGAAGATTTCTGTTTATGCAAGGCGCGAGAAGAATGTCGGAATTAATGCCTTAACTTTCTTGATTCCTAGCCGTTGACAGATGTTTCTATATAAAGGCCACGAGGGCTCTCAATTCAAAAAAGTGAATTTCATTCTAACATTCTAGAGCTATTGCGAATCATCTGCATCCTATTCGAGAACTCAAATTCATTAGAGGGAGCAACAAAATTTCTCAAGGAAGAACCCTAAGGTGCTGCTACTACAAGTTCTCCAGTATTCTTGCAAGAACTTCAGAGTCTGTACAATCAAGATTTGATTCTTCACATTGCTCAAGTATTACTCAGCAATTACAATTCTCCCTGAAGTTATCTGAGTAAGAAGTTTATATTCTGCAAGAAAATTTGATTGATCAAGATCTTATTCTTCAAGAAGATTTTTCTGAGATCTGTTCAAGGAAGAAGAAGCCTCTCTGTCGTGCTTCAACAAAAGACTCAAGTTTATTCATCTCTTATCTTTGAGTCTATCTTGTATTGCAACCAGTGAAATTATAAACTGTTGCTGTATGATCTTTTGAGATCTGAGTTGTAGGGCTTTTGTGTAAGCCTGAGTTGTACGACTCTTGAAGCCCGAGTGGTAGGATTCTTGTGAGAATCTGAGTTTGCTGTAGGATTCCTTTGGGAATCTGAGTGTAGGATCTTGAAAAAGATCTGAGTGTAGATCTCTTGTTGTAGAGATTGAGGTAGGGCCTTGATGGCCTGAGTGTAATCTTGGAGAAGAAGACTGAGATTTGGAGGAGTTTACCTAGTCTAGCACATTGCTAGATATGTGGTGTGGAAGGAGGACTACCCTAGACATTCTTGAGGAACCTCTATAAATCATTGTGTGCTTTCTGTGCTTGCATTTTTTATCATCCTGCTGAAAATTTGAAAAGATATAAAAGCACCATCACACTATTCACCCCCCTCTAGGTGTGATCTAGGTGACCCAAACTAAAATAACACCTGCCCTTGAGAGATAGTTTCTAGAGAGAGAGAATAATAGTGAGATTTTTAAAGCAAGTAAATTTCTAAAGAAACAAAATGATTTTAATGTAATAGAACCCATGAGTGAATATGAATGATCTTATAAGATATGGAATGTGTCATATTTGATACGACTTTATTTTTGTGTTAACAGAAATAGTAATTTATGTATTGAATTCATCATGCGTCCAAACAACAAAATTATACATTTTCAATTCTACATATACAAATACATATCTGGGCCAAACACTTGAATTGGAATTTGATTGATTTTAATTGTCGTAGGAATTTGAATTGACCTCAATTCCTGCATCCAATTCCATCAGATGGACCCTTTGTTATTTTACCAAGGAGGAGAAAATGAATTATGAATGTTTCAGAAAGAAGAATTTAATGCTTTTGTTCCCAGAGAATTTTAAATTTATCATAGCTCTTTTTTTCATTCTTTCCTTTTCATTTATTGAACGGATAAAAACCCATCCCAATTCGTAACAGGTGCACTGATACAGCCCTTCTACTTAATGATAAATATCACCTACATCCCTTGTGGTATATTATGTTTCATTTAGGTCCATATTTATAAAACCCTCCCACACATTATTCTTTCATTAAGGTATTTCTACTGGAAGAATATTAATTGCAAGTTTTAAGGAAAACTGTACCTTTGTACTTTTGCTTATTTTTCTACTGTTAGCCTCTCCAACATAGCCTTCCCCCCCACCCCCCCACCATATTTCTTTGCGCTCCGACGTTGATCTATAAAAACATCAAGCCAAGCAACACCACCCAACTTTGGTCTCGCTTATGCCAAATCCTCAACAACAGTCATTTGATTAAGGAGGATGTTCATGGCAGCAATATCAGACTGCAAACTTTATTCAGTCAAAGATTGGGAATGAGAATAATTGGGCACTGATGCCTTGACAATGGGGGAAGCTTGCTGTGCTGGTAAGAAAAAGAAATCTTTTGACTTAGACATCATTGAACTTGTGCTAGGGCTTCATGCGATGGTGATAGAAATGGATTTGCATTCGCAGAGCTCTGACTGGATGAAATATCAAAGGAAGATACCGCCATGAAAATGATGGAAGAACACTAACCCTAGAACATGACAAGAAGCTGGAAAATGGCCTCTATGATATCTTGCATTTCATAGTAGGAATCAATATTGAACTATGTTATGTTAGTACTTAGTAGAACAAAATATTTATCATTCAAATTTAGCCCGAAAAGGTGCATCCTAAATTAGTGAACTATATATTAATATTAGCAAAATAATGATCTATGTAAAGACAATTTTAAGATTAGGGACCAATTTGTGCATTTGAAAAAAAATGCTAGGGGCTGAAAAATGGGATTTAAAAACAACATGGGTACAATGCAATGCGGTACAAGTTTTAGGGGCATACATGATGGTTACCTTTTGACTTGTTCATAACTTCAAAGTAGGGACTATCATATATGCTATATTAAGGCCCTCCATTCCCAAATTGTAATTGGACCTATTCACACCATAACTTTCAAGAAACTTGCATAGGGACATGTTGATATGGATGTCGAATTGAGCGTAGAAAAGTCCTAGCAGATGGTTCTATTTTTTTTTATGATTTCAACCTTTCTAGTCAGGGATATTTTAAATTTTTTTGTCCAGCCTTTCTATTACAGTTCTCTTATTTTTGTATATACATTTTTTGACATTTCTCTCAATTATCAGCCCTTAAGTCAAGGGAGTATATACATTCAACTTTATTTGTTAAAGTTATGTAATATGCTATTAGCTTTTTGCTGTCAGATTTTTATTAAAGAAAGCACAAACAACCAAGAGTAGTAGAGATTTAAGAATTCTATTTTGTAGGGAGGCTTTCAAAATCAAGTGAGACTATAATTTATTCATCATTTACATCAAGTTTGAGAACTTTTTGAGGTAAGAGATGATCATGTCTGTGGAAGGAGGTTAAAAACCTAAATTTATTTACCGCTGAAGAATCTCAGCCAAATTTTAAGAAGGCAGAAAACAACTAAACAGGCTCAAAACAATCCCCTCAGATGCAAATGCTGATAGAAATTGTTGCATTAAAAGCTTTACCCACTAAACACAGGTGGATGATCTAAGCATCTCCAATCCCCTCATGTGAATCTTTTCTAGTTCAGGGACCGATAAATAAATGAACAAAAATGCAAGTAACTGATAAGTTCAATACTACAGGACAAACGTGCTAGTTAAAGGTCTTCAGAGTTGCATGTCTTTATTGCATATGAAAGGACTTCTAGATGGCGTTCCCTCGGATGGAATCTTGGCTATTTTTTTTGCATTTGTCTCTTTTAAAGATCATACTTTAAATTCATGTGAGTTGCAACAATAATGTGGCCTGCTAGTAGTCCAATTTACTGTATTTTGTGTTCTAGTAATAGATACACGCCATGCAGTCAGTTAAGAGAACCTGAAAAGTTTTAAGATATTACTAAGCAGACCCAATCAGTGTCATTTGGCTTCATCTTGAAATTTAGTCAATCGTAGGTTCAGTGTGTTAAGCTCCTTTAAATATATTGAATGAGAATATCTCTCTATCATTGGTATTTCAGGATTTAATATCTGATTGGTCACGACATGGATCACTTAATCTACTACAACAACAATTTTTTATGTTATGGTCTAGGAAAGGATAGTTTGATTGCAGGATATCTTCCTGAGTTTTGAATGGAAGACTTTCATCTAAAATTTTTGTGAACTAGTCCATAGATGTTATGCTATGTAGACTTATAAATCAATAGGGCAACAATTTTTGATATTTTAATTGTTTTTGATATATCGTTATTTAAACTTATTTTTCTGGTACTCTATTGGCTATCGAGAAATTACATTTTTATGATTTTGATGTTCTTTGTTTACATTTCCAGGGACATGAGATTCCGATTGTTCATCGTGTGATCAAGGTAACCTCTCCTCTACTGTACTCTACAAATGTCAATTCTGACAATTTGTTTGTCTTTATATTATGTTTTAAGTAGTTTATTGCTTTGATTGTAATAATATGTTGAGGGTTTTTCCCCATCTCTTTAGTTTTTCATGATATGATTTTCATGTTAACTCCTAATGGAAACAATAAATTGTTTGGATAATTGTATTTTTCAATGCGCCATCGAAAAAATAATTTTATCTGTATGGTAGCATAGTAGTGTAGTGGTTATTTAAATCAAAATGATTGGACTACCCTTACACAGAGTAATAAATTAAACAATTTATCATATACTACAACAACAACAACAACAGAACCCATATAGTCCCCAATCATTGGGGGTATGGGCGGGGGAAGATTGGAAACAGACCTAACCTTTGGCACTATGCACAAAGTGGCTTCTCTCAGAGGAGAAAGACCTAACCTTTGACAATAAATGCACAAAGTGGCTGCTCACAGAATATCACTGAAATAGTGGCCCCCTATACCGTCGTGTTTGCTGCGGAATCATGCCCTCAAATCAAAGCCAAAGACATCAGAGAGAGCAGACCCAAGAATCCATTTTGATTTATGTGCACATAACCATGCTTCCTTCATTCAGCATCCAGAGCATTGGTGAAGCACATAATTTATCATATACTAATAATGATAATAAAGAATAGTTAACATAATGATCACCACCATAAAAATGTTTAAAATGTAAAGTAGTGCAGTTTGATAAAATGAAGATATCAACAAATCATTGGATTTTCTTCATTTTCCTCATAGATACACATCTTCAGCACTTGGATAATTCCAATGTTTCATCTGAAAATTGCAGTTTGCAAAATTGCGCATGCTAAAACTATTTTGTATATTTTTCATTTTCCCCTTACACATTTTATAATACTGTTACCGCCATTACTTGTGAGATATAAATATACACCCTTCCCACAAAGGGAGTTAGGGTTTTCACCACCATCCCATTCTACATGGTATCAAAGCAACTTGCGGGGGAAAATTTTCGCAACGCTTACTGTCGCTTATCTCGACGACTGAGATCGCCGAGTAATTTCTGCAGCTGCTGCTTCTAAGAGATCGATAAGATTGATTTTTGTTTTCGTCTACTTGTAATACTCTACGATCCTGAGATCGCAGCTCGATGAGGCCACTCTTGATACTTGACAATGCCGACATTTGTTCGATTGTCTGGTTCCGATTGATTTCTGCCTCCGTCCGTTACGATCGACGATGCCGCTCGTGCCCTTGCTGACAACGATCATTTTTTGCTTCAGCTCGTGACGCTCGAGGATTCCGTTCATGCCTTTACTGATTCCAATCAGTCTTCTTTGCACTCTATTATGGTCGGTGCCCTTCATGTGATTGAATCTACTCTTAGTCTCTTACCTATGCTGAAAGATACCGACAAGGTTGCTTCTAGTGCATCTCTTGTCAACTACAACTTTCCTCCTAATACCATGATTGCTACTACCAGTCCAACCTCTTCCAACTTTCAGCTATGGAAGAAGTGTGTGACTATTTCTCTCTCAGGTATATATTGTATGCACCACCTTTCCCGTCTTCATGTCCATAAACCGGATTATCAAGAGTATGAAGGTTAGTACAATGATGATTGCAAGATATTCACTTTACTACCTAGTTCAATGGACCTCGCCTTGGTGAGTTGTTTCCCAAACTGGCTTGATTGAAGCAAGGTACTTGCCCTATCGCAGAGTATTTCGCTAAATAGAATGTTCTTGCAGATGAGATATTGGATCTTTGGGAAATCCCCTCTACCCGCGAGGAGCATCAGACAAAATAGGAGCATCTTGTACTCCTTTGGCTCTTGGATGGTCTCGCCCCACCTTTTTCCACCACTAGGACAGAGATGTTGACCAACCCATTTATCTTACAGACGACCATTGTGTATCATCATAAAACCAAATCATAGTCATTCATTTCTTCACCTACCACTACTATGGTACCCTCCGCCCTACAAATATCATCTGCCATGCTTGAGTCCATTGCCCTTGCATCTCTAGGAGGCTGCGGGAGAGGGGGCATGCATGCCGCAATGGCCATAGCCGAGAGACATATACGAGATATTGCACTCAATGTGGCCTCCATTGGGCACACTAAAGACATGTGCTGGACTCTCCACGACAAGTCAGAAAGGGCTTCCAAGCCCACATCTTAGTCCACCCCTTCCGTCTCCACCTAGGATACTGAGACAGGAACACGACAAACAATTAATATCTTCGAGGATGAATACTGACGCCTGCAATCCCTCTTGATGGAAGCAACTCCTCATATTGGCATATTGCTGTTGTGGCTTAGTTCATTCAGCCAAGCATATACTACTTAGCGCCCGGTTCGTTGGCTAGCTGATTGTGATGCTTATGATCATCTGACTAGCATTGTGGGCATCCTACATTCTTACCGCCCTCATATTTGCACTTCGATTAATCGCAGATGGGTCAACCATTCCAATAAATGTATTTGGGGATTGCACTACCATGATTTGTTGTCCATTAGTAAACTTACTCATAACTTGAATTGCATTGCTATCTTCACATCTTCTAGTTGTGTTTTTCAGGAACAGTCAACTAATTGTATTATTGATAGAGACAAGGCTGAGCGGTGATGTATATGTCCTTGATGAACCTTCTTCCTTTGCATGGTCCGCTATTTCCACCCTAATCATGGGTCTTCATTATCTTCATGGTCATCGCCCTCCATCCGTTCTCCAACATGTGTCCTGAGTTGGTGTCTGCCCCTCAATTCAACTGCAAGTCATGTCATTTTGCAAAACATCATTGTGTCAGTTATGCATCTGATGATAATAAATGAGTTTTAGCACCTTTTGATTTTGTTCATTCTGATGCTGGGGGCCGTCATGTTCCAGATTTGTCTTGTCTTCGTTATTATGTCATTTTTATCGACGATTTTTCTTGTATGATATGGGCGTATCTATTGAAAAATAGATCTGAATTGTTCTTTATATTCCAAAAATTATGGAATAAATTTTTTTCTCGTTTCTTATTCGTATGAAGTGTTATCGTACCAACAATGGTCTGGAATATTTATCTCATTCTATGTCTACTTTTCTAAGTGATCACAATGTTATACATTAAACTATTTGCCTTGACACACCGCGGCAAAATGGTGTTGCAGAATCCAAACATCTCCTCGAAGTCACTTGTCCTTTATTACATCATATGAAAGTGTCAAAACACTTACGGGGATGCCATCCTCATGGATACATCCCTTATTAATGGTCTTCCTACCCACATTCTTGAAGGGGGAGTGATGGGGAATCAAAACCGTTCAACTTATGCAGATCGACGATCGTAGTACTTTTGTTCTTGTCAATTTTTTATTTCAAATTGTATTTTTATGTATTTTTGAGTTGGGACGATCAACAATCATAGCCGTCCGTTGCCCCATAGAGTTTATAAATAGAAGGTGAGGGCTCTCATTTTGGGTATTGTAGGATTGGAGCATAGAAGCCGATCCCTTGATCCGGTGCCGAAGCCGACCACCGTGTGCGAAGCTTGAGCTTACGGCTCCCCCCCCCCCCCCCCCCCCCCTCCATTTCTCCGGCCAAAACAGCCCCCTCCATCCCCTTGGACGACCACCACCACCATCTTTCCCCCATTTCTCCACAAAGGCAGACGGCTATCCTCTTCCCCCTCCCTACCATCCGACTGTCATCCCTAAAAACTACAAAACAGTCCTTATTTCCCCTCATTTTCATCTTCGGCGATCACCGGAAAATGTATCCGGCCACCTCCATTGATTCACCGCCACTTCCCCTTCATTTTCCCATCATTTTACATTCTCCGGCGATCGCTGGAAAATATCTTCAGCGACTACCACCACCACCGGCGTCCACCTCCAGTCACCACCATCCTCCAGCCAGCCGGCAGCCACCACCACCTCCCACCACCACCTCCATAACTACCCCATTACCCCACCTTCCCTCTCCCCTTAATTTTAGGAACTCCTAAAATTTAGCCACCGCCTCCTAATTATTAGCCCCACTTCCCCACTCATATTAAACAGCCGCCCCTCTCTTTTTCCCCTCAATCAGTCGCCCACCTCCCCTCTAGTCCCTCACCCAGGTGGAACCAACCCCACTTCCCTAAATTTTAGGAACCTCTTCTAAAATATAGCCTATTCCCCCTCTCAACTACTACCACCATAACCAGCTCCTTCCCACTCTCTACAACCCCACGTGGAGCCACCATTACTCATCTAACTGAACCCCCATCTCAGCCCACACCCAATCCAGCCCCCTCCCTCACGTGGAGCCACAAACACCTCTACACTCTCTTCTACCAACAGGAACCTTCCTCTTCCACCTCACAGCAGCCCCTCATTCCCCATACCCGCTTCCTCTTGCTGAAAGGAACCTCCTGGCAGCAGTTCCACCACACGGCTGCCCCCATACAGCAGGAATCCTGGACAGCAAACTGCCTCCTAGTTGCTGTTCAGAACTCTGTTGCATTCCCAGCACACTCCTGCAACCTGGAGGCTTCATTCAGTCCCCCCTGCATAGCCCTGTTCCCTGGACAGCCCCCTTCAACCGTTGTTTGCTGACTACTGCTTCCCTGGTCCAGTTCCCGGCTCTCCAAGTTCATTATTAGTCGCCGCAGTCGCTGTCCATTTGTTGGGCCTTACTTCTGAGGTCTGAAAATAGCCCCGGATTGCGCTCTTGCCACCCCAACAGCCCTCCCCTCTCAATATTTTGCGAGTTCAAGGTGTTTTTTTTTTATTTCTTTATTGTTAGATCTCGTGTTTGTTCTTTACTTAAAGTCATAGTAGTTTATAAGTTTTGTTTTCAATTGTTTGTCTTTGTAATCTCACATTCTAAAAGTTATTTGATTTCGCGCACCATCGCGCTTGTACTATCTCTCTTGTTTCCTTCCTTGTATGTTTTAATTATTGTGGTTTATCATTTGTAATTGATTTATAAAGAAAGTTATTGCAAGTTTTGAAGTTTGTCGGATATGTATGGTTGCATGCAGAGTTCACTCATTTATTTCCCTATCACATAGGGCCGTCCTGCGTCACACATCTTGTATCGATCGGAATCGTCCTGCGTCACATATGAGTATTGAGTTATTGAGATCTCTTTCATTATCGCCCCTTATATTGATAATGCCCCAGAGAGTGGATCTTGAGTTTAGCATCTAGTATGCAAGGTTCTCCTTAAGAACACTTAAGCATACCTCTGATGTTTTGATAGTTTACCATCTAGTCACTCGCACTCTTGATGAGTTTTGGGAAATACCACATGTTTACCCACTTGATGAGTTCTTTCTTGTGAGGGACACTCGCCACACTCTAGAGTCACATCATATTGTCGATGCCTATGATTTTCACTTAGGTGGTCGTCGCATTCGCGATAACTTTTCATACATACCTCCTGGTGAGCCCCCTGATGCGTCACATTCCCCTAGAGAATCTGTCACGTTTGTTGCGCTTCATTTGCATCATCGTTTGTATGAGAGCACTCCAGATATTTTTGGAACCTATGTTGGTACTCGTCGCATTTGCGACAAAGTTCGTTATACCCCTCTCGATGAATACCCGAATGAGCCACATGTTGTGCCACCGCTCATCTGAGATGTATCTATCATTAGTAGGACAATCGAGTTTGAGAGTGCACTCAATGACTCACTGATCTTATGTTTTACTACCCACACTTGTACAAACAGTCCGCACACTCCATTGGCACATCTTATGACTGATGTCTCTGATATTCATTTGAGTGTTCATCGCGCACGCGACGAATTCTTCTATGCCCCACCTTCAGAATCTCCTGATTATGTACATATCTTAGAAGTTTCTTATAGTACCCAAAAATCCTGGTTTACGAAGTTGGTTGTGTTAGTTGTTCATCTTTTACATTTGTTGCTTGTTCATTTACATTTAGTTAATGACTCATCTGTGTTGCATGATTTACACCTGTTGTATGTTTTGCATCATTTGCATAAAATGCATGAATTAATCTAGAAGAAACTCCTAGCAATATTGAATTATATAAAGTATAGACAAATATGCGCTGACGTGAGCAATATTTTCGGGTGGACGAGCATGTCATGGTCTGATTTTGCAAGGAGGGGCTCCCAAAAGGAGTCACTACTGAACTACAACTTAAGCGAATGAGTCTTTATAGGGTTATAAAGTAAGTTGGAACAAATGCCTATGAGACCGATTTACCTGTAGATATGGGTATTTATCATGTATTTAATACGAAAGATTTGACACATTACTTTGAGCCTCTCGAGCACAGGGACCCATACCTTGAGCCTCTTCTGACACCCTCCCAGTTACAGCTTGACACTTCCCCTGATCACCTTATACGAGCACCCGCGGACTTGCCCGCACCTCCCATGATTTCACCGATTCTTCTTGATCCACCAGCACGAGAGGTGAGAGCTAAGAGTATTGTTGATATTGTGACGAACGAGTGCAACATCACCACGGACGGTCCTTCTTGCCGTTACTTGGTGCATGTTACACTCATGCATACTCCGGAGCGACTACTCCTCACCAGGACCACCAGAGCGCGCATATGAAAATCGCAGTGATTATTTCTTGTAATTAATTTGTTTTAATTAATGGATTAATATTAATTATCTAATATTAATTAGATTAATTAATTAATTAAATGATTTTGTATTTCCTTGTATGGTTACCCTCCCTCATCTATATAAAGGGGAGGGATTTAGGTGTTTAGGTATCTTGAGTTTCATAGTATTTTTGGGCTCTCTTTGGACAGAAGGATTTTGGAGGACCCAGCATCCTTGATCTTGGCCGGAGCTTGCTCTGAATTGTATCTGTGCTCTTTCAATTAATGCAATCGTTGTTCTTTCTTGCTCGCTCAATTTTCCACGTGGTAATAATAGTCCGACCTGCCGCCCCCGTCCGCTTGTTCCAAGCCGTCTGGGATCGAAACCGCGACAGACACCCTCCTCAACGCCGTCGAACGCCGCCTTGACGACCATGACAACATCCTTGTGTCCCTTCACATGAGTCTACAACGTCTCGCCCCTTGTTGGGACTGTCCTTCTCTGCCTCCTCTCAATTTACAGACACCACCGGAGCGGGCAATCCCTACCTCACGCCCATGCTGACATCCGCATCGCTGGAGACTGATCCCAGCGACGACAATGTCGTCGTTGATGCGAAGCGACCGATCCCACTCAAGCTCCCTTAGCCTCTAGCCCGACCGTCGATACCTTCGACGGGGCCACCCGATCAACGCCTATGCCTTCAGGCATTCCACAGCGGGACCTGCTTTTGCATATTTGCGTGGGAAGCATTGACCGGATCAGCGATCCGAGGCCGCGAGCGCGTCCAGATCGTCGTTTTACTATTCGTATGTATTTTTTTTTTAATTTGGACTAGTATTTAGTGTTTTAGGACACCAGGTGTAACGGACAATCATAAACGTTCTCATCAGGTGCCCAATCGCCCCTCTCGTTATAAATATGGGCAAAGGTTTTCATTTTCAGGCTTTGTTGAATTTGTGAGCAAATTCAAATACGACAATCATTCGCGGTGCGACGCTGCGAGACCCCGGGGTGTGACGTTCCGGTCTTGTTTCCTGAAATTATCAGTTTCCTTATAATATTCCCGTGAAACCACTGTTACCACCCCATGTTTCCATGTTACCCGCCTCTATTCATCCCCCAACATGAAAAACCGCTCGATCCCATCCTTTTCATCATCTTCCACGACGGAAAGTAACGAGTACTTCCCTTCCTCAAAACCCCAGCCGATGAAAGCATCCTTCCCTCTCCCCCTTCTCCTCTTCCAGTGCCAGACAACTCTTTTCACTGCCGTGAGATCCACAGTCCACGCATCCCTCTCCACGAAACCTCCTACACGCTACCATCTCGCCATTAACTGTTATAGCCCCTTCCTCCAGGCTGATCGAGAACTCCCTCCAGCCGCCCCTCCACAAAGCCTTCTTCATTACCTCCAACAACCACTGCAAGCACTCCCCAACTTTTCCCCTTACCCGACTTCAACAGCCACCGCTCTCCGACACCCGCTGTAAGTTCCTGCCGTAACCCCTCCTTGCCCCTGTCCGTGAAGCTCCACAACAACCAACGGCCTTTCTCCTGCAGATCCGACATCCAACAACCTTTTCCCCTCAGATCCAGCAAACCCACAACTCTCACCTTTCTATCCAGCAAAGCCTTGATTTTCCCTTCCCGTTTCAGCAGTCCTATCCCTACTCCAGCGGCTGGGAAACAATCCAGCCACTCAATCCTCAATGTCGTCACTTCCCAATCCTCAGATATTCGTTGTTGTTGCATTCCTCCACCGCCGAACCCCTTCATTCGTGAGTGCTTTTAATTTAATGTGCTACCTTAACTTTCCTAGTTAAATTTTGGAAGACATTACATGTTTGCTTGGGTATTGTGATTGCTAGTGCAATTGTTTCATTTCTTTTAGTTCTATAACACTTACTCGTGCAAATTGTGGTTAAGATCATTCGTGCGGAGAAAACTTTTGATATTGTTCGTACGCTTGAAAATCAAAATCACATTGTGTATATTTGCTTAACTGCTAAAATTATATAATTATAATTGTTGTTATTTTGTTTCCGGATTAATTGAAAACATGCATGCATCATTTACATTGGGTTCATTCGTCCATTACACACACATAGGATTACATTAGCGTCGGCACAGCCTTTCACAACCCGTTTTGCGTCAGGGAGATACCACTTCATACACTTTTTACTTACATACTCAACACATCCCTTAACTCATTATGTGTTCGGGTGTGTATGCTAAGTTCGTGGTGCTCGTCCATCCCTCTTCAAGCTTGATGCCCGCTCCTTACAATGTATCTTCTTAGGATATTCGCACCACCAAGGGGTACGTTAATCTCCAGGTGCACAACATTACATAATCTCTGTCGATGTTGCCTTTGTCAAGTTTGTCCCTTTCTCTCCTGATGCACCTGACACTATTCTCACAACTCATCCAGAATCACAACCTTCTCCCTCCGCCGATTCGATAGACCTTATATGGGGTCGCACTTATTCTCGTCGTCCCACTGATACGCCCGCATTATCTCCGCTAACACGTCCCTTATGATCGCTATATATGATCCTTTTAGGCCATGCGACTATTTTAGTGTTAATTCTTCCATCCACTTATTACTTCTTTGCGTGGATGTTATTCATGAGATATTCTCAGTTAAGCTCGAAATGTAATCATATGTCAAAAATACTAGTGTTATTATGCTTTTATAAAACAATATATGAAACACGATAAATTGAATCTGTTGAGAATTGTTTATAATCATTAGTAGAATAATTTATATTTATTTTCAGTCATCTTGATAATGAAAGGAAGATAGGAATCAATTGTTCAGAATCAATATTTTTTTACTATTTTCACTTGTCCTGAATCCTGATAATGAAAAAAAGATAAACAATTGTTCGGAATCATCAGTAGAATTGTTTTTTACTATTTTCACTCGTCTTGATAATGAAAGAAAGATAAACAATTACTAAAAGATATTAACATGAAGTCTTTGTAACATGAAAGCTCATATTCATAAAGGGCCGCATAGTTGAATAGAATAGAAACTCAAGCAAATTAATGATAAAACACCCTCTACTCATGTATATAGAGTAAGGGGGACAGTACAAAGGACACAAATACCCTCATGGGTAAAATACAAATAACATCGAGACGGACTTGGAATTCAACTCTCCCCCTCAAGTCGGACAATAGATATCTGCCATTCCAAGCTTATGGATATCATCAGTGAAGGCATCGGATCCCAAACTCTTGGTGAAGACATCGGCCAACTGGTCTCTAGAGTGGACGAAGGGCATAACTAAGTTTCCTTTTTCAAGATGATCTTTGATAAAGTGGCGATCCACCTCAACATGCTTGGTCCTGTCATGCTGAACTGGATTATGAGCTATGCTGATAGCCGCTTTGTTATCACAGTACAGAGAGATGGGTGTATCCTTCTGAAGCCCAAGATCTTGCAATAAGGTACGCAACTTGATCATAGCTTATAACCAAACTTGATCATAGCTTTGTGAAATCTGCCGAACCATTCCCTTGGAGACTGTTTCAGCCCATACAAAGACCTCCATAGGCGACAAACAAGACCCTCTTGTCCCTTCTTCACAAATCCTGGGGGAAAAGCCATGTATACTGATAGGAACTTGCAAGCGAAATGAAGAAACTAGATAAGAAGAAACTAGGGTTTGCAAAAAGAAAGGAATACCTGAATAATTGTCTTGATAGCTTGCTCCAAGCAATCCCGGGCCTATTAATACCCGGGACAAGAGGGGGCCGGCTGCCCCCCCCCCCCCCCCCCCCCCCCCCCCCCCCCCCCAATAGGGGCTGAACCGGTGTGGTTCAGCCCCGCTCTGGCTTATTTATTGATTGAGGGCTGAACCGGATGGTTCAGCCCCGTTGCTTTGCGCCCGCTCCTTTGGTCGCCGCGCGTATTTATGCCCCAAGAAACGTAGTGGATGTGGGGGCATAACATTCCCCTCCCCATTAAGCACCAACTTTTCCTCAAGGTGGAAATCTGGAAACCGCTCGCGAAATTCTAACACATCGACCCAAGAGTTATGGGCCTCCGCCATGTTCTTCCATTTGACAAGCACCTCGGGCCGGTATTCCGTGCCTCTTTTCTTCCATTTGGTCAGCAGGACGGTCTCTGGAGACGGCCGCAACTCTCCAGCGGTGGTCGCCTCAGGTAGGGTGGAACTAACCGGAATAGAGTTCAGATCTTTCGTTTAAGCACAGAGACATGGAAAGTCGGGTGGATACGTGACCCCTCCGGTAAGGCCAAGGTATAAGCTAATGGTCCCACCCGCTGAATAATGCGAAAGGGCTCGTAGAAACGTGGGGCTAGTTTCTGATTGGCGCGACGCGCGACAGATAGCTGCCGGTATGGTCGGAGCTGGAGAAAAACCTCATCACCAACTGCGAATTACCGCTCCGTGCGGTGCTTGTCTGTCTGCGTCTTTATACGCTCCTGAGCGGCGCGGAGGTTCTCTCGCAGAACCTGTAAAGTGCGATCTCGATCCTGTAGCGTCCGATCTACTGCTGGTAGAGCTGTGCTGCCCGACTCATATGAGCCCAAGGTAGGTGGCGGTCTGCCGTAGACAACCTCAAAGGGCGTGATCTTGTTGTACGTGTGAAACGAGGTGTTGTAGCAGTACTCGGCCCAATGTAACCAACTAGTCCACATACGGGGCTCATCCATCACGAAGCAGCGCAAGTAAGTCTCAACCCCCCGATTGAGGGCCTCCGTCTGCCCATCAGTTTGGGGGTGGTGGCGGTGCTCATCCGTAGTGTGGTGCCCTGCAACCTGAAAAGCTCCGTCCAAAACTTGCTCACAAAGATCGGGTCCCTGTCGGATATGATCGAGCGCGGAATTCCGTGGAGTCGGACAATCTCTCTAGCAAACAACTCAGCAGCAGACTCCCCGGAGTATGGGTGGCTCAGAGCAAGGAAGTGTCCATACTTTGATAACTTGTCAACCACCACTAATATGACTGACTTGCCCTGAGATTTGGGTAATCCGTCGATGAAGTCCATGGAAACTGTGTCCCATATCAGGTGCGGTATCTCAAGCGGAGTAAGCAATCCCGCAGGCAAAGTCGTCTCGTACTTTTGCCGCTGACAAGTTTCGCATTGCCGCACGAAGTCCTGGATATCTCGACGCATGCCCTTCCAAAAGACATTCACACGAGCCCGCTGTAAAGTACGAAGGATGCCGACATGGCCACCGGTCGGGGATGAGTGAAACTCCTGCATCATAATGTTGCGCCAAGCTGATGTAGCCGGAATGACCACCCGGCCGTGGTAGTAGAGCCGTTCTCCTAACAAGTGGTACCCTGGGGCTGTAGTGCATGCTTGCTGGAGGGCCTCCACCATTTCACGGAGCTCCGGATCTTGGGACACTTCTGCCTGAATCTCATCCAACGAATCCACGACCGGCCCCGAGACGTGAGACAGGGTGCTCTCCGGTATGCGTGACAGAGCGTCCGCCACCACATTCTCTTTCCCTTGCTTATATATGATCTCATAGTCGCACCCCAGTAACTTTGTCAACCACTTCTGTTGGAGTGGGGATGCCAACCACTGCTCCAAGAAGTGCTTCAGACTCTGATGGTCCGTTCGGACCTGAAAATGGCGCCCAAGCAGATAAGGCCGCCACATGGCTACCGCGTGCAGAATGACCAACATCTCTTTCTCATAGGTGGACAATCCGAGCGTCTGTGGCGCTAGGGCCTTGCTGAAATAAGCCAATGGTCGTCCTTCCTGCATCAGCACCGCTCCGATGCCGACCCCCGATGCATCCGTCTCCACCACAAAGTCCTTGGAGAAATCCGGAAGTGCCAAAACCGGTGTGGTGGTCATGGCCTTTTTCAGGGCCTGAAATGCCTCCTCCGCCTCTGGTAGCCACTGAAAAGCATCCTTCTGTAACAGTTGTGTGAGGGGCCGCACCATTTTGCCGTAATCCTTCACGAAGCGTCGATAGTATCCCGTGAGTCCAAGGAAACCCCGTAGGGCCCGGATCGTCGTCGGTCGAGGCTAGGACACCATACTGGCGATCTTTTTCGGGTCGGCCTGGACCCCTTGAGCAGATAGCAGATGCCCCAAGTACTCGACCTTCGCCTACCCAAAAGAGCATTTGGACCGTTTGACATACAACTGGTGCTCCCTCAGTATAGTGAACACGTGGCGGACATGCTCCAGGTGGTCCTCCCAACTCCTGCTGTAGATCAATATATCATCGAAGAAAACTAGGACATACCTGCGTAGAAGCGGCCGGAATATCTCATTCATCACCGCTTGGAAGGTAGATGGAGCGTTGGCCAACCCAAACGGCATCACCAAGAACTCATAGTGACCGTCATGGGTGCGGAATGCTGTCTTGTGAATATCCTCTTCCTTCATTCGAATTTGATGGTACCCGGATCGGAGGTCCAGTTTGTGAACAGTCTCGCCCCATGCAACTCATCTAGTAACCCTTCAATCATCGGGATGGGGAACTTGTCCTTGATAGATGGAGCGTTGCCTTCTGAATGTATGGGTAGCGGTAGGGCCGGATGTTGGTCGGATCCGCCCCCGCCTTCAACTGTATCTGATGATCACGGAACCTCGAGGGGGGAAGAGACTGCGGCTCCTGGAAAACGTCTTCGAACCGCGCCAGTAAGGCCTGTATCTGCTCAGGCTCCTCAGATGTGCCTGACCCGATGGCTTCCACTCCTAGTACCATGGCCATCGAGCTGCCCTGTTCCTCCAACTTCTGCAGACTCCGGAGGGAGATCTCCTTGAGAGGGGTTGACCGTAGGCCGTGCAAGCAATGATCCGTCCCATGTTGGGTAAACTCCAGTGTCATCCGATCCCAATCTATGTTCACCCGTTTCAACTGGTGGAGCCATTACACCCCAAGGACCATATTGGATCCCCTAATCGGAAGGAGGTAGACGTCAGTATGACACACGTACCCCTATATCCGCAGCTCCACTCCCTTCAGCAGCCCCTCACACCTCAACTTGCTCCCGTCGGCCACCATGACCTGAAAGGCGACTTGCTTGTCCACTGTATGTCCCGCCTTGAGCACCACCGCCGGATTGATGAAGTTGTGGGTACTCCCACTATCAATCAGTATAGTCACCCGTTCCTGTCCAATCTTCCCAGCGATGCGCAAGGTCAGGGGTGCAGAACACCCCTCCATAACCTGTATTGAAACCCCGAACTCCGTGAGATCCCACCCTTCCTCCTCGTCGGCATACGTGGGGCTCTTCTCTTCCTCCTCTCGCAGCATGAAAACTTGAACCTTTTGACACCGATGGCCCGGTGTAAATTTTTCATCACAATTGAAGCAAAGGCCCTTCTCCTTGCATGCCTGTAGCTCTGGCCATGTAAGTTTTGTCACCGTCGGACGAACTCCCGGTGGTGGGTCCCTCCAACCCGTCATAGGGGCTGTCGGTGCCCTCGGCGTAGCCCGGTTCCTCTGGCGATTGAAGCGCTCCTCTTGTATTCGCGCCAGACTAATGACATGGCTCAGATTGCGAGGCATATATGCATGGACCTCATCCCGCAGGTGATCCTTCAACCCAGACACAAAACAACTCAGCATGGTCTTCTCTTCCTAGGAGACCCGATTTGCCAGCCGCTCAAACTCAGTCCTGTATTCCAACACGGTTCCTCGCTGTCATAGCTTCTGCAGAGTAGCCTCGACATCTTCATATTCCAAGGGGCCGAAGAGAGCGGAGAATGCCTCCACGAACTCCGCCCAAGGGGCGTAGGTGCGGCCCCGCGGGAACCATTTCATCCACTAATAGGCGTCATCTTCTAGATGGAAGGCCGCCAGCTGCACCCATTGCCCCTCAGGGATCTCCTGGTAGTTGAAAAAAAGCTCCGTCTTTTGAACCCACTCCAGTGCGTCGCCTCCCCTGAATTTTGGGAAGTTCATACAGGTTCGTTTGGGCTGCATATAGGCTCGTTGGTTTGCCATCCCGTATCCTCCCCCATCTTGGCCCGCTAACCAACGTTGCTCTCCCAGATGGTTGGGTGGCCCAGGTGTTGCAGCCCCCGCTCGGCCCCGATCTGGCCCAATGCCTCCATGCTGCCCTCCGCCCCATTGATTGATCACGGGCGGTCTTTCTTGCCACTGACCGCCGTTTCCGTATCCCATAGGAGGGGCAAAAGCTTGCAGAGGCGGAAAAATCCCTGTCGCGCCTCCAATTGGAACGACATTTGCTCCAGTGGGTCGAAAAGCACCCGTGCCTTGCCCTGGAGGACGCCAAATTGATCCCTGTTGCGCTCCGACTCCATTCCAGGCCGGCTGGAGCCCTACCTGGCCGATCGGTCCCGCTAGGAACTCCCCCGGCCTCCAGCCTCCTGGCTGGTCGTTTCCGGCGTCCACGCGTCCTCCGGTGGTGGCCGGTACCTCTCCGTGTGTCTCCGGTGATGTGTCGCTGTTTCGGATGAGCGATCCGCCGATCCTGGCGTGATCAGCTTCCGGAATCCCCGCATATCCCGATTCGGGATTTACGCCGTTGAACGACCCCGATCCAGGGAATAGCAGAGCCCCGCCTCCCGTTCCCATGCCGTGGGGCTGCGTCGGTGGCTGGTAGGAGGCCTCGACCTCGGATCTGTCCCCTACGGTCGACTTCCCCTTCAAATTTTGCAATAAAAGGGATTTGATCTCCTCCATTCGAGCGTCCAAGCGTTCCTCCAGATTTTTTTGGGAAGATTTCACTTCCTCAATCGCCGCCACTGTATCCGCCAACCCTACATAATTTTCCTCGAGAGATGCGAGCCGCGCGATTTCAGCTTCCGTCCGTGTCACCATCGTCGCATGAACGATGCTCTGATACCAATTGATAGGAATTTGCAAGGGAAATGAAGAAACTAGAGAAGAAGAAACTAGGGTTTGCAAAAAGAAAGGAATACCTGAATAATTGTCTTGATAGCTTTGCTCCAAGCAATCCCGAGCCTATTAATACCTGGGACAAGAGGGGGCCGGCCGGCCCCCCAAATAGGGGCTGAACCGGTGTGGTTCAGCCCCGCTTTGGCTTATATATTGATTGAGGGCTGAACCGAATGGTTCATCCCCGTTGCTTTGTGCCCGCTCCTTTGGTCGCTATGCGTATTTATGCCCCGAGAAACGTAGCGGATGTGGGGGCATAACATTTACTTCTTCCTTGAGGTCACCATGTAGGAACGCATTCTTGATGTCCAGTTGGTGGAGTTCCCAATCTAAGATCACAGCACATGATATGATCACACGGATAGAGTTCATCTTTGCCACCGGGGCAAAGGTCTCCTGGTAATCAACTCCCCAGGTCTAGGTGTAACCACGAGCAACCAACCTAGTCTTATATCGCTCAACTTTCCCATCCTGATTCTGCTTGACTGAGAAGACCCATTTAGAACCAATGGGTTTCTTGCCTGAAGGGAGAGGAGTAACATCCCATGTATGGTTCTTCTCCAAAGCGGACATTTCTTCCTTCATTGCTTGTGCCCATTCAGGAATACATGTTGCTTCCTTCCACGTCTTAGGGATAGAAATTGCAGACAAGGATGATATAAATGCCTGATGGGGCTTAGAGAGATGATCATAAACAACATGATTAGAAATAGGATGTTCCGTACATACAACCTTACCTCTTAGCAGAGCAATGGGAACATGTAAGTCTGCGTCAGAATCTGAGTCCAACGACGGCATTGGCAATGGCGGAGCAGCAGTGGACAGAGTATCTAGTTTTCGGCGATGGTAGACATGAGGCAGTGGAGTGATTAGCGATGGCAATGGCGGAGCAGCAGTGGACAAAGTATCTGGTTTTCGGCGATGGTAGACATGAGGCAGTGGAGTGATGAGCGATGGATGATGGCATGTAGGGAAAGGTGTAGATGTAGGTGTATGAGGAGTGGATGACGTGGTAGATATAGGAGATGTAGAAGGTTAAGAGTAACAGGAGCAAGAGGAAGAGGAACAGGAGCAAGAGGAAGAGGAACATGAGCAAGAGGAAGAGAAACATTAATGACATCATTCTCCCCCTGACGTCAAGGAGGAGTCGAGTCCACATAATAAGGTTCCTCTTCGCGGAACGTGACGTCCCTGGTGCAAAAGAAACATCTGGTAGGCGGGTGATAACACCGATACCCTTTAGTGGTGGTGGAGTAACCAAGGAAGACACATCGGAGAGCGCGAGGGTCAAGCTTATCCCGAAGGGCCTTGTGAACATGAACAAAACAAACACACCCAAATATACGGGGTGGTAGAGAGGAAGTATGGATAACAAACGTAGTGGAGAGGCGCGCCAAGGGAGTCATGTAGTCAAGAACACGGGAGGGAAGACGGTTGATAAGATGGGTGGCCGTCAGAATAACATCACCCCAAAAAGATTTTGGGAGATGCATGGTGGTGAGAAGACAACGAGCAATATCAAGAAGATGCCGATTTTTTCGTTCCGCCACACCATTTTGAATGGACGTGTAGACACACGTGGTTTGGTGAATAATACCATGACTAGAGAGGTATACCCCGAACGACCCACGGTGATCATATTCCCCCCCCCCCCCCCCCCCATTGTCACTACGAAGAACGCGAATGGTACCACCAAATTGAGTCTGTACCATCTTATGAAAGCTCTGAAAGACAGAAGAAACTTCACCCTTTTTCTTTAACAGATAAACACAGGTAGTTCGGGAAAAACAGTCAATAAAGGTAACAAACCATCTATAACCAGATAAAGAAACAATAGGGGATGATCCCCAAACATCGGAATGTATAATAGCAAAGTGCGTACTACTAGGTAAAGATAAATGAGAAAAAGAGTGCCGAACATGTTTAGACATAACACACATCACATTTTAAATTCTGAACAAAAGGAGATAAAGCAGGAAGCAGTTTTTGAAGATAAAACGGAGACGGATGACCAAGACGCAAGTGCCAGCGTCGAGCATCGGTCGCAGTAGCAGCAGCGGAAGAAGAGAGCGAGGGGTGAACGAGTAGCATCCAGATAGTACAGACCACCCCGATTCCTACCACTGCCAATGCACCGCCTCGTACCCAGTTCCTGAAAAACACAAGAATCAGGGAAAAAGGTTACCGAACAGTTAAGAGACTTAGTAAGGTTGCTAATAGAACGGAGACTGCGAGGAAACGAAGGGGCATGCAAAACAGAAGTAAGCGAAATGGAAGAGGAACATGAGATGTTCCCCTTTCCAGCAATAGGGGATAAAGTGTCATTGGCCGAAACAACTTTATCCTTACCAGACAAGGGAATATAGGAAGAAAAATCTGTGGGGGACCCGGTCATGTGATGAGTAGCGCCAGAGTCAATGATCCACTCAGACGGAGGTGTCGCGGCAGTATGGGCAGCTGGCATAGTAGCAGTAGCAAATGAAGTAGAATCCCACTCGGGGAAGAGTCAGACTGCCCCGAGTGTAGGAGGCGTCGAAGAGCATCCAATTCAGATGTGGTAAAATGACTGGGAAGCTGACAGTGATGGTCCTCCTGAACCTCTGTGGAGTAGGCAGCATCCTGAAATCGAGTGCCACTATGACGGTTTCCACCACGTCCAGGGCCATGTCCACGGCCACGGCCACGGCCACGGCCGGATCCCGGAGGGATAAGGTGCGGATGAAGCTTGAAGCACACTTCACGAGAATGCCCCCGACGACCGCAGTGATCACACGTAGGAATTGTACTGGTATTACTGGAACCCCCACGACCAATACTACCAACACTAGCAAAGGCAGACCGATCCACAACAGGTGCAGTCGTGCTAAGGGATCGACGTCGATCGTCATCACCAAGAACCATGTTGAAGGCTTCCCTCAGGGACGGGAGGGGTGATCGATGTAAAATGTGAGTCCGGACAGTATCAGACTCCATGTTCAGCCCCATCAAGAAAACATGCAAACGGTATCGGTTTTCCTTCTCCTGCAGTTTCACGGCAGTAGCCGTGCAGGAGGCAGTGAACTGCTCGAAGAAGTCCAACTCTTGATAGAGCCGTTCAAACTCCGAGAAGTAAGCAGAAACAATTATAGATCCCTGGCGAAGTTCCAAGATGCGACGGGTTAACTCATAGATCTGGGTGGAACTACAAATTTGCGAGTAGGTGTCTTTGGCTCGGGTCCAGATCTCCTCCGCAGAGTCCAAAAGCATATAACTGCGATATACCTTAGGGGACATGGAGTGAAGAAACCATGATACAACCGGAGAATTCTTGGAGTCCCAGCGTTTCCAAGTAGGGTCCTCCTTTGGGGGTTGCTTAACAGTCCCATCGATGTAACCAAACATCTGATGACTGCGGATCACATGTTGAGCAGCACGGGACCATTCCAAATAATTTGTCTCATCCAGGGGAACGGTGTTAATCTTCAAAGAGCCGGAGTGGCCATGAGTCCGCTGAGGGTCACTCATCTGTGACATAACTTCACTCGGCGAAGAACCCGTAGAATCTCCCATGATACTCAGAAATTGCAGCCAACAGAAGAAGATAACACCACTAGCACAGGGCTGCGGGAAGTTACGGCAACAAGAGGTCACTAGCATAGCAGATCACTAGCATAGTGTTACGCCGGGCGTCATTCCAGATTACTGTGCACGTCGACCAAAGGAGAAGGTGGGGGAAGACCGGGCTGAACCATCCGGTTCGGCCCCCACTCAATAAATCGGCCAGAATGGGGCTGAACCACTCCGGTTCAGCCCCACTTGAGGGGGCCGGCCGACCCCCTCTTTCCCCGGGCTATTTATAACTCGGGGGCTGCTTGGGGAGGAGCATGAAAGATCTAGTCAGGTATTCCCTCTCTTCCCCCTCAAACCCTAACCTTAATCTCTAGTTCCTCTCTAGTTTCCTCTATTTCTCCCCTTTCTTCTCGCTAGTTCATAACATTTTGTATCATAGGATCTTTCCTCCAACCATGGTGACACGTACCGAAGCCGAGAATGCGCGCTTGGCCACCATTGAAGAAAACTATGTAGGGTTGGCGGATTCGGTGGCGGCAATCGAAGAACAAATGAAGATATCCACAAAAAAATTAGAGGAACGATTGGAAGAACGCATGGAAGAACTCAAAGCGTTGTTAACGCAATCATTGAAGGGAAAATCGGTGGGAAACAGTGAATCCGAAGCGGATGCGTCGCACACCGCTCCGCCGACCACGATTGGAGGACCGGGGGGTTCCGGCATGACCCCCCACGGCTGGCCCGCGCCGGAACAGGGCCGGACGGCCGACCACTGGCCTGCCCACCTTCCTTTCGCCCTAATCGGGCCGCACGGGGCCAGCACGCAGACGACGGGGCCGCACTGGGCCAGCACGCAGACGACGGGGCCGCACTGGGCCAGCACGCAGACGACGCAGAACGCAGACCCGGGATTCTTCTGTTCGCCTCTGCCGGGCCTGGGGCTCCTACCGCAGGCCGCCGCTGCCTGGACCGACCCAGGGAGGGCTGCCGCCGACCTTGGGGCCGCCGGAACAGTTGCCGGAAGGGGACGGGAGGCGCTGATAGGAATTTATCAGCCGCCTAGGGGTGGAAACGCCCAATTTGGAAGCCGGACAGGGCTCCTACCCTTGCCACACACCTTTGGGGGCCCAATGAGGGCCGTAAACGGTGAACCGTGGAACGAGCGACCACCGAGGAACGAATTTCAAGGTGGGGGACAACAATGGGGCGGCGGGCAAGGGGGAATGAATTTCCATGATCCCTATGGCCGACCAAACCAAGGAGCGGATCACAACAGGCCAAGGATGCAGGGACCGGATCAAGGGAGGAATGGAGACATGCTCCAAAAGCCCTACATGCCCCCGAAAAGAACCCGCATGAATTTCCCCAAGTTTCGGAGCGGAGATGCACTGAAGTGGGTGCAAAAGGCAGAACTTTTCTTCACTTATCAGGAAATTCCCGAGGACCAGTGTGTGCAACTGGCATCCTTTCATCTGGAAGATGACGCGTACCAGTGGGTACAGTGGTTCATACGGGGTTATGGATATGCTCTGTGGGCATATTTTGTGGAGGGATTCTCGGCCCGTTTTGGACCCTTGGAGTACGAGGATGTGGAAGCGACGTTACAAAAACTCCGTCAGAAAGGCACCGTGATGGAGTACCGTACAGAGTTCGAGAAGCTGGCCAATCGGGTCAGTTGGGAGGAAAAGACCCTCCTCAGTTGCTTCATATCTGGGTTGCGGGATGAGTTGCTGGATGAGGTCCACGCATATATGCCACGAAGTCTGAGCCATGCCATTAGTTTAGCAAGGATACAGGAGGAGAGATTCACTCGGCAGAGGACCCGTACAGCGGTGAGAGCTCCTACGGTTGTACACCATCCTCGGGGGGCTCCCCCGGCCGAGGGCCGACCGACAGTGACGAAACTGACGTGGCAGGAACTTCAGACCAGGAAGGAGAAAGGGTTATGCTTCAACTGTGATGAGCAGTACACCCGAGGGCACACATGCCAGAAGGTCCAGGTATTCATGCTGAGGGAGGAAGCAGAAGATGTTCCCCGCACTGAGGAGGAGGGAGAGTTGGCTATTGAAGACTCTATAGTTTCCATCCAAGCCATGGAGGGGGTACCCCATCTCTGACCTTACGCATAGCCGGGAGGGTCGGCAGGGAGACAGTGACGATCTTGATGGACAGTGGGAGCACTCACAACTTCATCCAACCCGCTGTGGCCCAGAAGACGGGGTATGACATAGATCGCGGCGCAGCTTTCCACGTCAGGGTAGCGGATGGAAGGACACTGCAGTGCGAGGGAGTGATGAAAGGGGTGGAGCTCCGGATACAGGGTTACACAGGACATATTGATGTTTGCTTATTGCCAATCTGGGGTTCTGACATGGTGTTGGGCGTACCGTGGCTGCGGCAACTTCGGCGGGTGACTTTTGATTGGGACCAGATGGCTATGGAGTTCAGCCAGAACGGGAAGAGGTATTGCTTGGAAGGCCTCAAGTCGTCTCAGGTAAAGGAGATCTCACTCCGCAGCGTGGAACGACTAGGGGCACCGGATAGTACGATGACCATCGTTACGTCGAGTAGAGCAGAGCCTACGGCTCCACCAGAGGTCTCGTCTCAGATGCAAGCCAGAGCCGACTTTTTCCAAGAGCCGCACGCTCTCCGCCTCCAGCTTGAGGATAAGCTGGCCCTTGATGGGGGAGGGAATGTTACGCCGGGCGTCATTCCAGATTACTGTGCACGTCGACCAAAGGAGAAGGCGGGAGAAGACCGGGCTGAACCATCCGGTTCAGCCCCCACTCAATAAATCGGCCAGAATGGGGCTGAACCACTCCGGTTCAGCCCCACTTGAGGCCCCCCCTCTTTCCCCGGGCTATTTATAACCCGGGGGCTGCTTGGGGAGGAGCATGAAAGATCTATTCAGGTATTCCCTCTCTTCCCCCTCAAACCTTAACCCTAATCTCTAGTTCCTCTCTAGTTTCCTCTATTTCTCCTCTTTCTTCTCGCTAGTTCATAACACATAGCAACGGCAGATCCCGGCGTCAGCGGTGGCAGCACGCACAACAGCGCAGGGAGATCTGCGCAGGGAAAGATCGGCGGCAAAGCAGCGCAGGGAGATCAGCGCAGGGAAAGATCGGCGGCAAAGCAGCACAGGGAGATCAGCGGTAGAGTAGCGGGAGAGCAGCGGCAGAGTAGCGGGAAATCAGCGGCACAGCAGCGGCATCGGGAGTGACGACGGTCCTAGTCACCAACAGGAGCAGTGGCGCTTAGGATCCGCATGAGCGGAGGAAGGGAAGAGCGGGTGACTCTCAAACCTTCAGTGGAAGGCGCGAGAGAGACGGAAAGGAACGATCGAAGACGAGCGATACAGGAGTAGAGGCGCAGACAAGCGATACGGGAGCGGTTAGGGCAAATTCCTCTGATACCAAGTTGAATAGAATAGAAACTCAAGCAAATTAATGATAAAACACCCTCTACTCATATATATAGAGTAGGGGAACAGTACAAAGGACACAAATATCCTTATGGGTAAAATACAAATAACATCGAGACGGACTTGGAATTCAACTCGCATAAAGCGCTTAGACTAAACTTAAAGCTTACGGTAAACTGCCACATCAAATTTGTGACAACAACACAAGAACTAAAACATAAAATTAATGATAAAGTAATCATTCAATACTCTTAGTGTAAAAACTATTAAGTCTTCAACATATGACACTAGCAACTGCATAGTACCAATGCCCTTATCCTTTCCTTTTTGTGTTATCTTCTCTCCAACCACTCAGAGTACCTCAGTTACCATATCATCCAAAATCATACTCCTTTTTTACTTCAGGAAGCATAATTTTTGTGTTTGACAATTAATACACAATTTTCAATTACCACTATTTAACAGCATTTTCTTTAGTTTTCTTCTAAATTTGGTGCATATCGAAACATTTTGGGAGCAGGAAGGACCTAAAGAAATACAAAAGAAAAGTTAAAATAAAGAATAAATATATTTGTATAGATGCAAAATCAAAAGTTGTAATTTAGCCCTTCTCTTCTCAGCTCACTATTTATTTTATCCATTAAATTTTGTTAATTGAGTACCAATCGAGTCCTGTCTTATTGTTGTGTGCCCTATCATAGGAACAAATCACCGACTGCACGAGAAAGAGAGAAAAAAATATTAGAAGGGTTGTTTTTTTCCCACTAGTTCCATTGGATCGATTATTTATATGAATGAGAATATAAATGATATATTCTCTAGAGCCAAGGCTTGGTGCCTTGGTAGTTAAATAAAAAAGTGCCTTGAAACTACTGGGGGATAAGTTCATATCATGAGGACTAAAAGGGAAATCTATAAATCTTACTATCTTACGCTTCCTCGAATTATACTGAAGAAAGAAATAAAAGAAATGAAACAGAAGTTGAAGGGTAAAATGGAAAGTAAAAAGTAAAAGGGAAATAGATACATTTGAAAAAGGATGAAACCTAGCAATGATTAGTGGTGAAATTAAAATGTTCCTTAGCTGCTTCTTATACCTTAAAAGTGTCAAACAATTGCTGAACTTGTCTTTTCATTTTTGTAATTTGAATTACGTTATTGTAGCTTTATTTTGGGGTCTTTTTGCTACTTGAAAAATCCTCATCTCCATAATAACAGGCATATATTTTTCTTTGGGTTCCCTTTCTGAACTGCTTCTGTTATTCTTTATTTAACATGCCCTTTGGGTTTAGTTCTTACAAGGTTTTACGTCTTTCACTTGACTTTCCCCATTTAATAGCTTCTATATTTTTCATATGTAGAACATTAGGTTGAGTTCTTGGTATTCCGTGTTTGTATCTCAATTTCCTGATCTTGATCTATTTTGGAGTGCTTTTCTATAAATCTTAGATTTTCCTCACTTTATTTTACTCTTTGATCAATGTTGAAATAATGAAAACCACATATTTACTTCGTGGCTGGGTTGTAATCGTCTTATTCAAGTTACTAATTGGGAATTGTGCTATTTTTCTTTCTAATGAAATACCTATTATCTAATGTTGTTCTTATAAATTTACTTATTTTTTTTAAATGCAGGTTCATGAGCGCCAAGATACTGGAGAGGTTGATATTCTCACAAAAGGTACAAATTACCAAATCACCTTTTATATTCTTAATAACATAGGGGACGTTAGATGTAGGGCCTTTGATATATGAACATGTCATACAGAAGAATCCTAAACTATTTATATTGGAATTAATATACTTGGATTTCAGGTGTTTCATATTTTGCCATTAATAAGAAAATTTCCATGTGATGATTATTCACTCTAATTGTTGAAAAATTTACTAACATATGCTGCAATTGACTTAGAATTTCTTAGAAGCGGCAAAACTAAGTTGCATTGCACTACTTTTGCAAAAAAAAAAAATCTAAACTGATTTCAGGTAGCCATCTTGAAAAATGGTTTTGATTAAATGATTATATAGTTGTATTTGTACCTTGGCGCACTGGTTAAGGTGTTCTCGAGTGAATTTGAGGTCACGGGTTCGAGCCCTGGAAGCAGCCTCTTGCAAAAATGCAGGGTAAGGTTTGCCTACATTTCACCCTTGTGGTGGGACCCTTCCTCGAACCCTCGCTGCACAGGGATGCTTTGTGCACCGGGCTGCCTTTTTTATACTTGGATTTGTACATGACACGAATTGTTTCAATTAATTGCAATGTTCATGTGAAGAATTTAATTGTTGGCTATGATTTCATATTTGAAAGATCTAAGAATTAAATTGGTTATTTGTTGGTAGATTATCCAATAAAATGAAAGTGTAATGCCTAATCATATGACTTTCAATATTTAACAATTTTTTAGTAATAAGAAGTGAAATATTTTTTGATCTCATGACCACTCCTTTATTAAGTTTTAATTGTTAAGAGTAAATAAAGTATCACTTGTTGAAAAAAACATTCTTGGACTGATTTTAATCCATACTTGACCTCATGATTCCTTTTTTAGTTCAGTCTTAATGAGTGGGAAAGATTGGTTTGTTTTCTTATTAAATTGTAAACAACTAATGATTTCCCATAATAAGATGATATTAGAAATTCCAGCAGTGCATCTCTTTTGAGAATTTCACCGGGTTATTTTTCACCCTTCCCCATCTTTGTTCATGAAAATAATTTACTTGATAGATTTTCATAGGTTGGATGCTAGTGTACTCAACAAAATTTTGATCCTCGCCAATGACTATGGTCGCACCATTCCAACCATGCATTCAGTCATGGATGTTTGGGATTAAGTCCATTAAAACTTTTTCAAACCATTTTCGGTTTTGGTGGATTCAATCAGAATCATCCACCATGGAATGCATGGATTTGATGGTTAATTGCAGACAATTACAAATACTGTTCACGTGTGTAATAAAATTATCTCCCCGCACTTCACCTAGGGTTACATTATTGTCGCGCACTCATATAGTCTACCCTACACACCCATATCTATATATCTATCAGTTAATCCGTCTTCTATTAGTGTGTGTGTAATTTAGTTTTTCTATTTTGAATATCATTTATTTATCTTCTATGCCATTCAGTGAGAAAATGAGAGGGATTGAAAAAAAATCTGTAAATTTGGCTCCCAATTCACTAAAAATCAGTGAATTGGGAGCCCAATTCAAACAGACTGTTACCTCTAGGGATTTCGAAGAGCAAGAGAGGAAGGGGGATGAGGAGCTTGAGAGAAGGAGCTAGGGTTTTGGGAGAGGAAGAAAAGGGATCAGCCCTCACACAAAATACTTGATCCAAAAGATAGTTCTTACATCAAACAAGACCCCCTTATATAGAAGGAAGGCCCCACCACATAACAAAGTAACACAAGCTGAAATTAGACCAACATAACATAGGAATTAATTTATAAAGAACCGGTCGGCCTATTCCGTAGCCGGACCGGACTCGGGCCGTGCGGTTCGTGCCTCCGGTTCGCTTCCCGCCACGTGCGCGCGCGCCCTCCTCGAGTAGACTTGCCACGGCGGCTCCTCCGGTTGCAAGTCGGTAACAATACCCCCGTCTGGAAAATTTGCCTTGTCCTCAAGGCAATAATCCGGAAACTGGCGTCGGAAGTCGTTCCGCAGAAGCCAAGTCGCGGAGCTGAGTGGTCGGTCGCGCCATGCGACTCGAATCTCGTCTGGAAGAGGATCCCCTGGAGTATGATGGCGCCGATCCACGATCGAAGCCGGGTACATCGGTGGGGAGTCGGAGTGCTCGATGTCTGCTGGGATGTGATCGGTAACGGGGTGGTCGCCGATGACTCGGCGGAGCTGAGAAACGTGGAAAACCGGATGGATCCGGCTCTGGTCTGGTAGGCGCAGGCGATAGGCCACGACGCCGATGCGGCTGATAATCTCAAAGGGGCCAAAAAAATGTGGGGCCAGCTTGGGGCAGGTGCGGCGGGCGACTGTCAACTGGCGGTAGGGGTGAATCTTGATGAAAACTCGCTCGCCCACCTGGAAGGAAAGGTCCCGGCGCTTCCGGTTGGCAAACGAGATCATCTTGGCCTGAGCCCGACGAAGGTGGTGCTTCAGGCTATCCAAAATGGTATCTCGATCATGAAGGTGGTCGGCCAGGCTGGCCACGGGGCATTCGCCCGGAAGATGTCGTAGTATCGAGGGAGGGGGCCGGCCATAAACTGTTTCGAACGGCGAGGTGTTGGCCGAATGGTGGTACGAGGTGTTGTAGGAATACTCCGCCCAGCAGAGCCACTTCGCCCATGAGCCAGGCCTCTCACCAATGAAGCATCTGAGGTAAGTCTCCAAACAGCGGTTGAGCACTTCGGACTGCCCGTCCGACTGTGGGTGGTATGCGGTGCTCATCCGGAGCCGGGTGCCCTGAAGACGGAAAAGAGACGTCCAGAAACTGCTGAGGAAGAGCGGGTCCCGGTCACTCACAATGGAGCGAGGAAAACCGTGAAGGCGGACGATCTCGGAGATGAAACTATCGGCCACGGTTGCTGCCGTATAGGGGTGGCGCAGCGAAATGAAATGGCTATACTTCGTCAATCGGTCAACGACCACGAGAGTGCAGTCAAACCCGTTCGACCGCGGTATCCGTGTGATAAAGTCCATCGCTATGTCCTCCCAGACACGCTCGGGAATCGACAGAGGCTGTAGCAGGCCGCTCGGAAACAGTGTCTCGTACTTTGCCTTCTGGCAAGGTAGGCAGGCCGCCACGTAGGCCTTCACCTGGCGTAGCATGTTGGGCCAGTATAAGGAGGCGGCTAGCCGCCGGTAGGTCCGGAATGCGCCGGCGTGACCGCCCGAGGGCGTCGAATGAAACTCTGCGAGAAGGAGCGGAATGCGGGTCGAAGAAGCTGAGAGAACAAGGCGGCCCCGATGAAATAGCCGTCCCCCGATCAAGGAGTACGGTAGCCGTGTCGCGGGGTCGGCGAGCAAGGCCGTGCGGATCGCCAACAAGTGGGGGTCGGCCTCCGCCTCCTGCTGCAAGATGGTGGCGTCGTCCTTAACCGGACGGGAAATAGCGGCTAACTCTGAAGCCTGAGGGTGACGTGACAGCGCATCCGCCGCTCGGTTGGTCTTCCCAGACCGGAACTCGATCGAAAAATCATATCCCAGAAGCTTGCCAACCCACAGCTGCTGTGTCGGCGTGGCGATCTTCTGCTGCAGCAGATACCGGAGGCTGTGATGATCAGTGCGGACGATGAAAGGTCGGCCCACCAGGTACGACCGCCAATGCTGCACGGCCAACACCAAGGCCATCAGCTCGTTCTCGTATGCCGACCGGCTGCGCACGACCGACGAGAAGGCGCGGCTAAAATAAGTGATCGGGCGGCCGGCCTGCATCAGGACCGCGCCGACGCCGGAGCCGGAGGCGTCGCATTCCACGATGAACGACTGTCGAAAATCCGGCATGGCCAAAACCGGTCCACGGATCAAGGCGGACTGCAAGGCGGAGAAGGCGGCCATGGCGGCTGGCGGCCACGAGAAGGGACCATCGGCTGGGGCCTTCAACAACTGAGTGAGAGCCCCCCCCCCCCCCCGCCCGTAATCCTGGATAAAGCGCCGGTAGTAGCCGGTCAGGCCGAGAAAGGCCCGTACATCGCGAACAGAAGTGGGAGTCGGCCATCGGGTCACGACTTTAATCTTGTCCGCATCCATAGCGACACCCTGGGCGGAGATCGTGTGGCCCAGATAGCTCACTGTCGTGGCCCCAAAGGTACACTTCTTCCGGTTGAGGGTAAAGTGATGACGGCGCAGAGTAGTAAAAGTCTCCCGAATATGGTGGAGGTGGTCCTGCCAGGAAGTACTGAAAACAAGAATGTCATCAAAGAAAACCAGAACGTGCTTACGCAGGACCGGGCGGAAGAGGTCATTCATGGAAGCCTGGAAAGTAGCGGGAGCGTTGGTGAGCCCGAACGGCATCACCAAAAACTCGAAGTGGCCGTCGTGGGTCCGAAAAGCCGTCTTCGGGACGTCTTCCGGTCGGACCCGTATCTGGTGATAGCCGGCGCGGAGATCGAGTTTGGTGAAGAACACGGCGCCGTGTAACTCGTCCAGCAGCTCCTGAATGACCGGAATCGGGTACTTGTCCGGTACCGTTGCCTTGTTCAGCTCTCTATAATCCACACAGAAACACCAGCTGCCATTCTTCTTGCGGACAAGAAGCACCGGGCTGGAGAAGGGGATCGCACTGGGCCGAATCAGGCCGCCCAACAGCATCTCTCGAACCAACCGCTCGATCTCGTCCTTCTGCGTGTGCCCGTATCGGTAAGGACGGGCAGAAACCGCTGCGACGCCGGGCTGAAGTACAATGGCGTGGTCGGTCGGCCGCGCGGGGGGAAGGCCGGGTAGCGGCTCAAAGAGCGCCGGAAAATCGTCAAGGAGCGCCGTCATGTCGGCCGGAAGGCCGTCGACCGACGACGGAGGTGTGGGTTGCACCGTCCACAACCACGCCGAGAAGTCGATGTCAGTGACGCGGGTCATGGCGCGGAAAGAAATGGGCGAGCGGAGGAGCGTCGAATCGCCCACCAAGCGGCAGGGTTGGCCCTGGTGGAGAAAGGACATGGTCATAGACGCCCAGTTGACGCGGACGTCGCCCAGAGTTTGCAACCACGCGACCCCCAAGATGGCGTCAAGGCCCCCCAGCTCGAAGAGGTAGAAGTCCGCGGTGACCGTGCACGGGCCCAGGGACAGGGTGACGCCCGAGCACTGGCCTAAGGTGGGGCGGCGGCGGCCGTCTCCCAGACAGACGGAGAAGTCGGGGGAAGGATCGGTCGGTAACCCCAGGTGGCGTGCGAGGGGGGCCGACATGAAGTTGTGGCTCGCCCCACTGTCAATCATCACAATGACGGGCCGGTCGTGGAGCACCCCGGACTGCTTCATCGTTCGTGGCCCCGTAAGGCCCCCCACTGAGTAAAAGGGAAGCTCCAGGACGTTGAGCGGTGCAGTCTCTGGCTCTCCGACAAAAGGATCCGGTGGCGCCTCCTCCAACGAAGGGTCCTCTAATCCGTCGGGGCTGTCGCCGTCCACGAAAAGGGCATGAAACTCCTTAACGGGACAGACGTGTTGCGGGGAGTAGGGCTGGCGGCAACGGAAACAGAGCCCACGTCGGCGGAGGTCGTTGTAGTCGACGCGTTGCGGGCCTTCTGGCCGGGGAGGCCGGCCGGCACCCGGAGGCGGGAAGCGCTAAGCGGGGGCCGACGGCGGAGGTGGCCGAAAGGTGAATGGAGAGGCCGGTCGAGGGCCGAGGTCCGCCTCGACGGCCCGAGCAAGGTCGAGGGCCTCGGACACCGTGCGCGGGTGATGCGTGCGAAGACGGGAGCGGATGTTGGGACGGAGGCCTTGGAGGAAGAAGCCGAGGTAATGATCGGGAGGGAGGCCCGGCACTTGAGTGACCAGCGCAACGAACTCGTCGATGTAGGCGTCCACCGTGGTGGACTGACGGGTCGTGCAAAGCCGCTCGATGGCGGAGCCGGCGTAACGAGCGTCGTAGCGGCTCACCATTTCGTGTTTGAACTCCGTCCACGAAATGGCGGGTTGGATTTGCCGAAGCCAACGGGCCCAATGGAGGGCCGAGCCTTCGAGGCCGACTACGGCCGTGCTAACTTTGCCCATTGGCGATGTCCCGTGGAGATCAAAAAATTGCTCCGCACGAGCAATCCAACTGAGGGGGTTTGTGCCGGAGAAGGAAGGGATGTCGAGTGCGAGGGCGGAGCGGTCGGCGGTGAAGCCGGCCGGGGGGGGGGGGGGGGGGGGGGGGCATGCCGAGGACGGAGACGGTCTTCGCAGAGAATGACGGGGTCGGGGCTGGAACCGGGGGCGGGGGAACACGGCTGAAGGTGAGGCCGGCCGCGGCAGGCGGCCGGAGGAGAGGATCCGGCCGGATGGGCTCTGGGCGGAGGGGCGGAACGGGGCTGCCGTGCGCCTGGCTAGCCCGTTCCGGCGCCCAGGCGGCAAGGCGGGCGAGGAGTTCCGCCTGGCCGGCCGCCAGGGAGGCCTGGCCGGCTGCGAAGGAAGCCTGGCCCGACGTGAGCACGTCCTGGCCGGCGGTGAGGGTTGCGACGGCGTTCTGCAGCGCGGAGAGATGCGCGTCCTGTGCGTTTATGCGGTCGGCGATGTCGTCCGGGGCAGATCCGGAGTCCGCGGGGCGGGATGTCGAGCCGCGAGCCATGTAGCGGTTATCCGGCGGCCAAAAGGGGCGGGCGGAGCGGCAGGTCGGACCAAATGTTACCTCTAGGGATTTCGAAGAGCAAGAGAGGAAGGGGGATGACGAGCTTGAGAGAAGGAGCTAGGGTTTTGGGAGAGGAAGAAGAGGGATCAGCCCTCACACAAAATACTTGATCCAAAAGATAGTTCTTACATCAAACAAGACCCCCTTATATAGAAGGAAGACCCCACCACATAACAAAGTAACACAAGCTGAAATTAGACCAACATAACATAGGAATTAATTTATAAAGAACCGGTCGGCCTATTCCGTAGCCGGACCAGACTCGGGCCGTGCGGTTCGTGCCTCCGGTTCGCTTCCCGCCACGTGCGCGCGCGCCCTCCTCGAGTAGACTTGCCACGGCGTCTCCTCCGGTTGCAAGTCGGTAACACAGACCCTAAGGCTTTGTTTGTTTGAGCGTATTTTCTCCGTTGAGTTTTTCAGAAAACACAGCTATTTTTTGCTTGTTTGATTAGCCATTTTTTGCCTGATTCCAACCACAAGGAGGGAGCTTCATTCAAGAACATTGTTTTATCTTCATCTCCAAATACTCCAACTGCCATCACTAACTCAAACAAACCCTAAGTTACCTCATTATGATATGTAGATCATGTGTTCCAACCTCATAAACTTCGCATCACCCATGTTGAGGAAAGACCCATATCCGAGATCTCATGTAACTCGAGTTCTTAATGTTGTTCTAGCCGCTCCACCTATAACCAATTCTAACATGACATCGGAGCAGGCTCGGGATAATGTCTGGCCCCATGTCGCATGGTTTAAAAAAAATCATTAGAGATCGGAGACCCTACATGTCAGAGGGCATATTGAGAACAATCATGCTTTAGAAAACTTATGCAGCCTTGTGCACTTGATAATCCTGAGCCTCTTTACCTATAATCAATTAATTTTAGATTCGATGCATAGCTACCAAACGCTTCTTAAACTCCACAATTACAAGAGATTCATTCATTATATGCGCCTTCGACAAAATACACTATGTTTAGTACCTACAACCCCAATCACACGCATAGGCGGACCCAATAGGATTTCTCAGTGGGGGCGTTCAATAAAATAATGAGGGGTGCGACTATACCTGTAGATTAGGAGGTGTATTTCTTATTTTTAAGTGTGCTAATAGCACAATGGGGTGTGCTATTAACAATGCTCTAAATTTATCAGGATAACTATAGTTTTTTATGTTTATTATGGAATTTCGAAGAGTTGTAATCGAACTGGAACGTGTTTTTATGCGTTACCCACATAAATGTTGCAGCTCGTATTTCGCTTACGGCTTACCCCTGTTACACCAAATGGCCGAATTTTTATAAGCCTGGAGTCGAGTCGTCAAGCAATGCAATCAAACTTAAATTTCTCTTAGTCCATGTATAGCTTAACTACATTTTGTTTTATATCCTTCACTATGAAGTCGCAAAAACCTGCAATCACTCTGAATTCTGTGCAAGTTCATTCCTACAAATTCAATTTTTTTTAAAAGGGCAGTGATTCATTTTAATTTCAGATATTGAAATCTGGATTTCAAGTTAAACTGACTCATATTAAACTACTTGTTTGTGCGCAGACATCGCACCCCGAGTACAACGAGATCTTTGTGAAGAGGCCCGATGACAACAGCAATAGCCCCTGGCCTTGATGTTTTTGTAGCTGTTTTTCAGCCGTTAGCCAAGACTAAAATATTGAAATAAAGAACTTAAAAACTTAGGCATTTCATCCCCTGCAGATTCAAGATTGCAATATTACTACAGAGCACTCGAATCATTATGAAACAATAGAAAATCAGACAAATTTTTATAAACGGAACTTTCAGATTGAGAGGGTTGAGGAATAAACCTTGAAGACAATGCAAACCTCTGTATCCACAGATCTTCTGCGCTGAGATGTAGTTATAGACGAAAAGAATACCAACTCCGGCCGCCGGTATAAACCCTAAAATCAACATAAAACATGTCACTGGATTAAAAAGTTGAAGGGAAAAGCAGAGCGGGGAAGGACGAGGGAAAAAAAATGGACGGATATTCAAGTTCCTAGAAATGTTTGATTCAGAAGAAATAAGAATTAAAGAATGAATACTTCTTTTTCTTGCCTTGAAGGCTTGCAGGTTGGGAGCGCAGAGCGGAGCAGTGGAGCCGTCTTCGCAGGAGAAGGAACTGGTGCGTGTTCTGTTGGATGCTGCTACAGTAATATTATAAATGTTCTTTAATTTCAAATCAAACATGTTTAAAAATAAATATTTATCTGAATAATGTTTGAATTAAAATATTAAACGCCGTAAAGGCGCTAACAATGGAGCTTGGAAAAAAAAAATTAAGCAATTGTTATTCGCACACCAATTTGTATGAGTTATTTCGCGCCTTTTGAAAATACGTCTTGTACATGTATTTTTAGGAAAAGTGTTCAACACAAAAATTGTTGTACTCGTCGAGATCTACAACTTTCGTGTTGAACACTTTTACTAAAAATGCATGTACAACGTATTTTCAAAAAATCGTCAAAAAATCGCTATAGTTACAATCAGGGCGGTAATAACACATTGAAATTGGTGTGCAAATAGCCAAAACTGGTGTGCGAATAGCCAAAACTGGTGTGCGAATAGCCAAAACTGGTGTGCGAATAGCCAAAACTGGTGTGCTAATAACAATTGCCAAAAATTATTTGTGCGCAGATTGATAGTTCACGGGCCCCACGCAGCAGTGACTACCCTTGTCGATCGCGTTCCTCGTATGCAACGTGTGCTTCAATATGGATTCCATTCAATCTTTTCTCGATCCATCCAAGAATTTCATGGGCAAAGTGTCAAATGCGGCACTAACACCGTACTGAGGAAGGACAGTTCCCTCGAATGAGACTCTTCTAGTGCGAGACTCCACTATTATGAGACTCCACTAGTGACTCATGTGACCCAATTCATTCAACTATATATAAAGTTGACTTGAGAACTAACATCAAGTTTTCTCCCTCTCCGTTGGCTCTCTTACTTCGAATCTCACCTAAAAACAGAAGGCATGAGTAAATTTTGGAGAGGGAGCTCATTTGACAAACTCTCGAGTATGAGGTGTGATCTTCGGTGATCGTCGGGCACCTTATTTGCCACTAGAGTCAACCACCATCGTGAACAATTTAGTGCCCAACACGATTGTTAGTGTATATATATAAGGAGTGATGTTATATGCATCCGGAAAGAAGAATAGTGCTTGAACCAACTTTCATGCCTTTTCTTTCCCACATGGCCACCGGGGAAAGTCAAAAGATAGGATGCTGGACTAAGTTTTTTTTAATACCAACATGTTGTTCGTGCAATGACATCTTTTGAAGCAAAGACTATGAGGGTCCGTTCGGCTCCCAGGAAATGGCTTTCAAGAATTGGCTTTCTGTCAAAAACCAATATACATAGGAATTGACTTTGGTCTAAATTCCAATTTCATTGTTCGGCTACGCGATGAAATTCAATCAACAAAATTGGAGTTCAAGGTTAATCTTGTTCGGCGGCGGAAAGGAATTGGTTTTTCATATATTAATGTAATTTTTTAATAATAAATAAATAAAATAATAATAAAATACTAATTAATCACAATATAATTCATGAAGGGGACCTCACTTAACCTCCACTTAAAGAGAGTCATTAATGCTGCATCTATATTCATTCTAAATATTTATTAATTATTTAAGCTATTTTTATATATTTTGCATATGATTCATAATAATATATAATAATATGAATAATATATACAACTATATTTATAAAGCTATATTTATATATATACAACTATATTTATACAACTATATTTATATATATACAACTATATTTATCCAGCTATATTGATATATATACAGTTATATTTATCCAGCTATATTGATATATATACAGCTATATATATATACAACTATATTTATACAACTATATTTATATATATACAGCTATATTTATATATTCAGCTATATTTATATATTCAGCTATATTTATATATGTTGATGCAGATCATGATCACCTGCATTAAAAAATTGAATAAAAATACAACTACAAGATTACTTCAAAAGTGTAAGAAATGAACATTGCCACTATAGAATTACTTATGAAAATTAACCACTGTTATGGAAATAAAAATCAGACATCTAAATGCAACTAGTCCACTTTATTTAATACAAATAGTTCTCAAAACAAATTAACGATCAAATTGCATTCGTAGCTATTCAACCTTTAAGTCATCTGACAGTCATGAATGTCATGTTTGATACTATCAAAAGTAAGCATATCCATAGCCCTCAGCAACTCACGCCTATTCAAATCAGAGATCCGACATGGGCGGACCTACATGAGGCCGAGTGTGGGGCCGCCCACACTCAATTTTAAAAAAAATCACTAAGAATATTATATTAAAATTATTTTTTGTTCATATAGTTATAGATATTATATATAATATCTATTCAAAATAAACAATTAACTAGGCTTGGCACAGTGGTTATTCACTTTATCTTAAGGTTATTAAAATTTTATAAGAGGTCTTGAGTTCAAATCCTCATAACACCAATATTTAAATATTTTTGCCAAACTGCAATATTTAGATAACAAATATTATTAAAAGTGTAGATATATTTTCTATAATTAAATATATTGTTAAAAATTATTAAAAATGTAGATATTTTTTTCTATATTTAGACATTTTGTAAAAAAAAAATCATTAAAAAATATATACATGCTTTCTCTATTTGTATATAAATTGTATAAAAAAATCATTCAAATTATGAATATAATAACCTCTTCTTATGGGCACAAACAAGAGTGACATTGTAACTTTGTAAGCAAGTATGTAATCTTATTTTGTTAATCAAAAACATCATAATTTAGATTTTTTTTCAAGCTTCTAGATATTTTTTATCGTACGTATAAATATTTTTTGTCATTATTTTATTGAACGCCCCCCCACTGAGAAATCCTACTGGGTCCGCCTATGCGTGTGATTGGGGTTGTAGGTACTAAACATAGTGTATTTTGTCGAAGGCGCATATAATGAATGAATCTCTTGTAATTGTGGAGTTTAAGAAGCGTTTGGTAGCTATGCATCGAATCTAAAATTAATTGATTATAGGTAAAGAGGCTCAGGATTATCAAGTGCACAAGGCTGCATAAGTTTTCTAAAGCATGATTGTTCTCAATATGCCCTCTGACATGTAGGGTCTCCGATCTCTAATGATTTTTTTTAAACCATGCGACATGGGGCCAGACATTATCCCGAGCCTGCTCCGATGTCATGTTAGAATTGGTTATAGGTGGAGCGGCTAGAACAACATTAAGAACTCGAGTTACATGAGATCTCGGATATGGGTCTTTCCTCAACATGGGTGATGCGAAGTTTATGAGGTTGGAACACATGATCTACATATCATAATGAGGTAACTTAGGGTTTGTTTGAGTTAGTGATGGCAGTTGGAGTATTTGGAGATGAAGATAAAACAATGTTCTTGAATGAAGCTCCCTCCTTGTGGTTGGAATCAGGCAAAAAATGGCTAATCAAACAAGCAAAAAATAGCTGTGTTTTCTGAAAAACTCAACGGAGAAAATACGCTCAAACAAACAAAGCCTTAGGGTCTGTGTTACCGACTTGCAACCGGAGGAGACGCCGTGGCAAGTCTACTCGAGGAGGGCGCGCGCGCATGTGGCGGGAAGCGAACCGGAGGCACGAACCGCACGGCCCGAGTCTGGTCCGGCTACGGAATAGGCCGACCGGTTCTTTATAAATTAATTCCTATGTTATGTTGGTCTAATTTCAGCTTGTGTTACTTTGTTATGTGGTGGGGTCTTCCTTCTATATAAGGGGGTCTTGTTTGATGTAAGAACTATCTTTTGGATCAAGTATTTTGTGTGAGGGCTGATCCCTCTTCTTCCTCTCCCAAAACCCTAGCTCCTTCTCTCAAGCTCCTCATCCCCTTCCTCTCTTGCTCTTCGAAATCCCTAGAGGTAACATTTGGTCCGACCTGCCGCTCCGCCCGCCCCTTTTGGCCGCCGGATAACCGCTACATGGCTCGCGGCTCGACATCCCGCCCCGCGGACTCCGGATCTGCCCCGGACGACATCGCCGACCGCATAAACGCACAGGACGCGCATCTCTCAGCGCTGCAGAACGCCGTCGCAGCCCTCACCGCCGGCCAGGACGTGCTCACGTCGGGCCAGGCTTCCTTCGCAGCCGGCCAGGCCTCCCTGGCGGCCGGCCAGGCGGAACTCCTCGCCCGCCTTGCCGCCTGGGCGCCGGAACGGGCTAGCCAGGCGCACGGCAGCCCCGTTCCGCCCCTCCGCCCAGAGCCCATCCGGCCGGATCCTCTCCTCCGGCCGCCTGCCGCGGCCGGCCTCACCTTCAGCCGTGTTCCCCCGCCCCCGGTTCCAGCCCCGACCCCGTCATTCTCTGCGAAGACCGTCTCCGTCCTCGGCATGCAACCCCCGACCGGCTTCACCGCCGACCGCTCCGCCCTCGCACTCGACATCCCTTCCTTCTCCGGCACAAACCCCCTCAGTTGGATTGCTCGTGCGGAGCAATTTTTTGATCTCCACGGGACATCGCCAATGGGCAAAGTTAGCACGGCCGTAGTCGGCCTCGAAGGCTCGGCCCTCCATTGGGCCCGTTGGCTTCGGCAAATCCAACCCGCCATTTCGTGGACGGAGTTCAAACACGAAATGGTGAGCCGCTACGACGCTCGTTACGCCGGCTCCGCCATCGAGCGGCTTTGCACGACCCGTCAGTCCACCACGGTGGACGCCTACATCGACGAGTTCGTTGCGCTGGTCACTCAAGTGCCGGGCCTCCCTCCCGATCATTACCTCGGCTTCTTCCTCCAAGGCCTCCGTCCCAACATCCGCTCCCGTCTTCGCACGCATCACCCGCGCACGGTGTCCGAGGCCCTCGACCTTGCTCGGGCCGTCGAGGCGGACCTCGGCCCTCGACCGGCCTCTCCATTCACCTTTCGGCCACCTCCGCCGTCGGCCCCCGCTTAGCGCTTCCCGCCTCCGGGTGCCGGCCGGCCTCCCCGGCCAGAAGGCCCGCAACGCGTCGACTACAACGACCTCCGCCGACGTGGGCTCTGTTTCCGTTGCCGCCAGCCCTACTCCCCGCAACACGTCTGTCCCGTTAAGGAGTTTCATGCCCTTTTCGTGGACGGCGACAGCCCCGACGGATTAGAGGACCCTTCGTTGGAGGAGGCGCCACCGGATCCTTTTGTCGGAGAGCCAGAGACTGCACCGCTCAACGTCCTGGAGCTTCCCTTTTACTCAGTGGGGGGCCTTACGGGGCCACGAACGATGAAGCAGTCCGGGGTGCTCCACGACCGGCCCGTCATTGTGATGATTGACAGTGGGGCGAGCCACAACTTCATGTCGGCCCCCCTCGCACGCCACCTGGGGTTACCGACCGATCCTTCCCCCGACTTCTCCGTCTGTCTGGGAGACGGCCGCCGCCGCCCCACCTTAGGCCAGTGCTCGGGCGTCACCCTGTCCCTGGGCCCGTGCACGGTCACCGCGGACTTCTACCTCTTCGAGCTGGGGGGCCTTGACGCCATCTTGGGGGTCGCGTGGTTGAAAACTCTGGGCGACGTCCGCGTCAACTGGGCGTCTATGACCATGTCCTTTCTCCACCAGGGCCAACCCTGCCGCTTGGTGGGCGATTCGACGCTCCTCCGCTCGCCCATTTCTTTCCGCGCCATGACCCGCGTCACTGACATCGACTTCTCTGCGTGGTTGTGGACGGTGCAACCCACACCTCCGTCGTCGGCCGACGGCCTTCCGGCCGACATGACGACGCTCCTTGATGATTTTCCGGCGCTCTTTGAGCCGCTACCCGGCCTTCCCCCCGCGCGGCCGACCGACCACGCCATTGTACTTCAGCCCTGTACAACCCCCATATCCATCGAGTGAGGCCCAGCGTGGAGGGCCGCCGAGACGTGTCAACTAGACACAAGGGATTTTTTAGACCTTTGGGGTATCGCCCGACGATACCCCCGTAGGTCTCACCCAGCTTGGCTAGGAGTAGGGGGGGCGGGTGCGGCGGCAAGGCCGACACCCGCCCCGGGTCCATCTCCTGGCAGAGCTCGCCCAGGCGAGACCTCTCCTAGGTCTCGCCCGGCGGGATTAAGCCCCCAGGAGGGGTGAGGTGCGGCCTCCTGCCGCACCCCCCGGCCCGAGAGCCCAGCTCGCCGCGCGAGCTGGGAGGTGTGAGGAGCGGCCTCCTGCCGCACCCACCAGCCAAGATCCCAGCTCGTGCGGCGAGCTGGGAGAAGCGGGGTGCGGCCTCCTGCCGCACCCGCCGGCCGAGATCCCAGCTCGCGCGGCGAGCTGGGAGAGGCGGGGTGCGGCCTCCTGCCGCACCGCCGGCCGAGGTCCCAGCTCGCGCCGCGAGCTGGGAGAGGCGGGGTGCGGCCTCCTGCCGCACCCGCCGGCCGAGGTCCCAACTCGCGCCGCGAGCTGGGAGAGGCGGGGTGCGGACTCCTGCCGCACCCGCCGGCCGAGGTCCCAGCTCGCGCCGCGAGCTGGGAAGGGCGGGGTGCGGCCTCCTGCCGCACCCGCCGGCCAGGGTCCCAGCTCGCGCAGCGAGCTGGGAAGGGCGGGGTGCGGCAGGAGGCCGACCTTTCATCGTCCGCACTGATCATCACAGCCTCCGGTATCTGCTGCAGCAGAAGATCGCCACGCCGACACAGCAGTTGTGGGTTGCCAAGCTTCTGGGATATGATTTTTCGATCGAGTTCCGGTCTGGGAAGACCAACCGAGCGGCGGATGCGCTGTCACGTCACCCTCAGGCTTCGGAGTTAGCCGCTATTTCCCGTCCGGTTTGGGACGACGCCACCGTCTTGCAGCAGGAGGTGGAGGCCGACCCCCACTTGCTGGCGATCCGCACGGCCTTGCTCGCTGACCCCGCGACGCGGCCACCGTACTCCTTGATCGGGGGACGGCTATTTCATCGGGGCCGCCTTGTTCTCTCAGCTTCTTCGACCCGCATTCCGCTCCTTCTCGCAGAGTTTCATTCGACGCCCTCGGGCGGTCACGCCGGCGCATTCCGGACCTACCGGCGGCTAGCCGCCTCCTTATACTGGCCCAACATGCTACGCCAGGTGAAGGCCTACGTGGCGGCCTGCCTACCTTGCCAGAAGGCAAAGTACGAGACACTGTTTCCGAGCGGCCTGCTACAGCCTCTCCCGATTCCCGAGCGTGTCTGGGAGGACATAGCGATGGACTTTATCACACGGCTACCGCGGTCGAACGGGTTTGACTGCATTTTCGTGGTCGTTGACCGATTGACGAAGTATAGCCATTTCATTCCGCTGCGCCACCCCTATACGGCAGCAACCGTGGCCGATAGTTTCATCTCTGAGATCGTCCGCCTTCACGGTTTTCCTCGCTCCATTGTGAGTGACCGGGACCCGCTCTTCCTCAGCAGTTTCTGGACGTCTCTTTTCCATCTTCAGGGCACCCGGCTCCGGATGAGCACCGCATACCACCCACAGTCGGACGGGCAGTCCGAAGTGCTCAACCGCTGTTTGGAGACTTACCTCAGATGCTTCATTGGTGAGAGGCCTGGCTCATGGGCGAAGTGGCTCTGCTGGGCGGAGTATTCCTACAACACCTCGTACCACCATTCGGCCAACACCTCGCCGTTCGAAACAGTTTATGGCCGGCCCCCTCCCTCGATACTACTACATCTTCCGGGCGAATGCCCCGTGGCCAGCCTGGCCGACCACCTTCATGATCGAGATACCATTTTGGATAGCCTGAAGCACCACCTTCGTCGGGCTCAGGCCAAGATGATCTCGTTTGCCAACCGGAAGCGCCGGGACCTTTCCTTCCAGGTGGACGAGCGAGTTTTCATCAAGATTCACCCCTACCGCCAGTTGACAGTCGCCCGCCGCACCTGCCCCAAGCTGGCCCCACGTTTTTTTGGCCCCTTTGAGATTATCAGCCGCATCGGCGTCGTGGCCTATCGCCTGCGCCTACCAGACCAGAGCCGGATCCATCCGGTTTTCCACGTTTCTCAGCTCCGCCGAGTCATCGGCGACCACCCCGTTACCGATCACATCCCAGCAGACATCGAGCACTCCGACTTCCCACCGATGTACCCGGCCTCGATCGTGGATCAGCGCCATCATACTCCAGGGGATCCTCTTCCAGACGAGATTCGAGTCGCATGGCGCGACCGACCACTCAGCTCCGCGACTTGGCTTCTGCGGGACGACTTCCGACGCCAGTTTCCGGATTATTGCCTTGAGGACAAGGCAAATTTTCCAGACGGGGGTATTGTTACCGACTTGCAACCGGAGGAGCCGACGTCGCAAGTCTACTCGAGGAGGGCGCGCGCGCACGTGGCGGGAAGCGAACCGGAGGCACGAACCGCACGGCCCGAGTCCGGTCCGGCTACGGAATAGGCCGACCGGTTCTTTATAAATTAATTCCTATGTTATGTTGGTCTAATTTCAGCTTGTGTTACTTTGTTATGTGGTGGGGCCTTCCTTCTATATAAGGGGGTCTTGTTTGATGTAAGAACTATCTTTTGGATCAAGTATTTTGTGTGAGGGTTGATCCCTCTTCTTCCTCTCCCAAAACCCTAGCTCCTTCTCTCAAGCTCCTCATCCCCCTTCCTCTCTTGCTCTTCGAAATCCCTAGAGGTAACAGTCTGTTTGAATTGGGCTCCCAATTCATTGATTTTTAGTGAATTGGGAGCCAAATTTACAGATTTTTTTTCAATCCCTCTCATTTTCCCTCCCACTAAGCTTTAGCCCTTCTCTCACTGACTGGCATAGAAGATAAATAAATGATATTCAAAATAGAAAAACTAAATTACACACACACTAATAGAAGACGGATTAACTGATAGATATATAGATATGGGTGTGTAGGGTAGACTATATGAGTGCGCGACAATAATGTAACCCTAGGTGAAGTGCGGGGAGATAATTTTATTACACACGTGAACAGTATTTGTAATTGTCTGCAATTAACCATCAAATCCATGCATTCCATGGTGGATGATTCTGATTGAATCCACCAAAACCGAAAATGGTTTGAAAAAGTTTTAATGGACTTAATCCCAAACATCCATGACTGAATGCATGGTTGGAATGGTGCGACCATAGTCATTGGCGAGGATCAAAATTTTGTTGAGTACACTAGCATCCAACCTATGAAAATCTATCAAGTAAATTATTTTCATGAACAAAGATGGGGAAGGGTGAAAAATAACCCGGTGAAATTCTCAAAAGAGATGCACTGCTGGAATTTCTAATATCATCTTATTATGGGAAATCATTAGTTGTTTACAATTTAATAAGAAAACAAACCAATCTTTCCCACTCATTAAGACTGAACTAAAAAAGGAATCATGAGGTCAAGTATGAATTAAAATCAGTCCAAGAATGTTTTTTTCAACAAGTGATACTTTATTTACTCTTAATAATTAAAACTTAATAAAGGAGTGGTCATGAGATCAAAAAATATTTCACTTCTTATTACTAAAAAAATGTTAAATATTGAAAGTCATATGATTAGACATTACACTTTCATTTTATTGGATAATCTACCAACAAATAACCAATTTAATTCTTAGATCTTTCAAATATGAAATCATAGCCAACAATTAAATTCTTCACATGAACATTGCAATTAATTGAAACAATTCGTGTCATGTACAAATCCAAGTATAAAAAAGGCAGCCCGGTGCACAAAGCATCCCTGTGCAGCGAGGGTTCGAGGAAGGGTCTCACCACAAGGGTGAAATGTAGGCAAACCTTACCCTGCATTTTTGCAAGAGGCTGCTTCCAGGGCTCGAACCCGTGACCTCAAATTCACTCGACAACACCTTAACCAGTGCGCCAAGGTACAAATACAACTATATAATCATTTAATCAAAACCATTTTTCAAGATGGCTACCTGAAATCAGTTTTTTTTTTTTGCAAAAGTAGTGCAATGCAACTTAGTTTTGCCGCTTCTAAGAAATTCTAAGTCAATTGCAGCATATGTTAGTAAATTTCCCAACAATGAGAGTGAATAATCATCACATGGAAATTTTCTTATTAATGACAAAATATGAAACACCTGAAATCCAAGTATATTAATTCCAATATAAATAGTTTAGGATTCTTCTGTATGACATGTTCATATATCAAAGGCCCTACATCTAACGTCCCCTATGTTATTAAGAATATAAAAGGTGATTTGGTAATTGGTACCTTTTGTGAGAATATCAACCTCTCCAGTATCTTGGCGCTCATGAACCTGCATTTAAAAAAAATAAGTAAATTTATAAGAACAACATTAGATAATAGGTATTTCATTAGAAAGAAAAATAGCACAATTCCCAATTAGTAACTTGAATAAGACGATTACAACCCAGCCACGAAGTAAATATGTGGTTTTCATTATTTCAACATTGATCAAAGAGTAAAATAAAGTGAGGAAAATCTAAGATTTATAGAAAAGCACTCCAAAATAGATCAAGATCAGGAAATTGAGATACAAACACGGAATACCAAGAACTCAACCTAATGTTCTACATATGAAAAATATAGAAGCTATTAAATGGGGAAAGTCAAGTGAAAGACGTAAAACCTTGTAAGAACTAAACCCAAAGGGCATGTTAAATAAAGAATAACAGAAGCAGTTCAGAAAGGGAACCCAAAGAAAAATATATGCCTGTTATTATGGAGATGAGGATTTTTCAAGTAGCAAAAAGACCCCAAAATAAAGCTACAATAACGTAATTCAAATTACAAAAATGAAAAGACAAGTTCAGCAATTGTTTGACACTTTTAAGGTATAAGAAGCAGCTAAGGAACATTTTAATTTCACCACTAATCATTGCTAGGTTTCATCCTTTTTCAAATGTATCTATTTCCCTTTTACTTTTTACTTTCCATTTTACCCTTCAACTTCTGTTTCATTTCTTTTATTTCTTTCTTCAGTATAATTCCAGGAAGCGTAAGATAGTAAGATTTATAGATTTCCCTTTTAGTCCTCATGATATGAACTTATCTCCCAGTAGTTTCAAGGCACTTCTTTATTTAACTACCAAGGCACCAAGCCTGCTCTAGAGAATATATCATTTATATTCTCATTCATATAAATAATCGATCCAATGGAACTAGTGGGAAAAAACTTCCCGTCTAATATTTTTCTCTCTCTTTCTCGCGCAATCAGTGATTTGTTCCCGTCTAATATTGTTCATTTCTTCTTCTTTTTTCTTTCTTTCTTACTTAAACATTGTAAAAGAGTTTTTAGAATCTCTCTCCAAAAAATTCAATGTACTGGTTCTAAGAGTCTCCTTGTCAAAAGACTCAGTTGGTTCTAAGAGTCTCCTTGTCAAAAGACTCAGGGTGATTCTAAGAGTCTCCTTATCAAAAGACTCAGTGCAAGATAGTGAATTCCTACCAAGGGGGTAGAAGAGTGGACTACCCAAAGTTTGGGGAACCACTATATTTTCTTGCGTTGTGCTGTGATTTCTTTACTTGTTTTTATTCTCTTTATTTGTTTGATTCTTGTTGGTGTGTGGGAAGCTCTAATCTGTGATCATACACATATATATATATTAACTTTGCACAAAATATTTTTAATCTCTATTCACCCCCCCTATAGAGAATTCTAGTGAGGTTAATTGTGCACTTTCAATTGGTATCAGAGCGAGGTTGATCTAAAAAGGTTAACTCCTTGATCAAAAATATCCTACCTCTTATATATATATATATATTTCTAACTTTTAGTCACATGGCACAAATCAAAGATTATGTTTCCACCAGACCACCAATTTGCAACCTGGAAAAGTTTGCACTTTGGAAAACAAGAATCAGAATTTATTTAAACTCTATTGATGATGAATTGTTTAATATTATCTTGACAGGTCCCCCCAAGCCATTCAGGAAGGACTCAAGTGGAAAAGTGACTGAAACACTTGCTCCAAGAGCTGAATGGACAGAGGATGAGAAGAAAGCCCAAGGACATGATGCCAAGGCCATGAATATCCTAGTCTCAACCCTCTCAGATGAAATCTTCCAAAAGATTGTTGATTGTGAGTCAGCTAAAGAAGTATGAGAAGCTCTCACCAAAATGGTAGAGGGAAGTGCTGATGAGAAAAAGGATAGAAAGACACTACTGATCTCCCAATATGAAAACTTCCAAAAGAAAGAAAGTGAAAGTGTTGCTGACATGTATTCAAGATTCAGCCTCATAGTCAATGAATTGAGAACACTTGAGAAGGACATATCTCTCACTGAGATAAATGATAAATTGCTGACTTGCTTTCCCAGCTCTTGGGATTCAAGAATCTGGCCAATCAAAGACTCCAGAAGTCAAAAAGAAATATCAACAGATGTTCTATTGGGTAAATTAAAATCCTATGAACAACTGTTGAAAACCAGAGCTGAGAAAGAAAAGGCATCTCCACTCTCAAAAGAAAAGAGTATTGCATTGAAGGCTGTTGAAGGTGAATCATCTACTAATGATGAGGAGCTAATCAGCTTGCTGGCTAGGAAGTTCAAGAGGTGGATCAAAACAGAAGGATCCAGAGGAAGAGACTCAAAAACCAAGTATAATAAAACACCTACTAAAGATATTATCTGTTACACTTGCAGGAAACCAGGACACATTGCTCCTGAATGTCCTAAGGAGAACAACAGCAAGAAAGATCTGAAAAGAACAGATCTAAAGAAGAAAAAGAAAGAAAGAGGATTCATTGCTCAATCCTGGAGTGATTCAGAATCTGAAGGAAGTACCTCATCAGATAATGATCAGGAAGAGGTCAAGCAAGAGGAAACATGTCTGATGGCCTCTGAGAAGCTTGATGATACATCTATGGTAAATATACTTAATGATATAGATTTCTCTACTGATTTCAAACAAAATTTCAAAGAACTCTATTTAGATATAATCAAATCTGAAAAAGAAGTAAAAGAATTAAGAATTGAATTAGGAAATCTAAAACAGGTAAATACAAACCATAAAAATTATAAGCTCAATCTAGAACTCTCAGAAGAGAAATTAAACAAAATCTATTCAGAAAATCTAACACTAAGAAAAGAGCTAGCAAAGGCTAAAGCCTTTGAGGACTCTCTAAATGGAAGAGGTCAGAAGCTCAAGAATATTTCTGAGAATCTCACTGATAGATTTAGACAACTAAAACTAAATACTAACGAAGCATCTAAATCTCAATCATCCAGCAAACCTGTCTAGAAACATCTCATTCACTTCACTAGGGAGAATCATCTAACAGGAGTAAGATCACAAGTAAGTCCAGAAATAACCACTGTTTTTAATAAACCTAATCCCATTACAGATAAAGGAATCTTAGGAAAGTATCCTCACAAAGAATTTGAACATGCATCGAATATTATTCGACGTGCGTCGAGTTCTAATCGACGCTTACACCAAAATGCGTCGACTTCTACTCAACGCAACCTCTCTCATACTTCGACTGAGAATAGACTCAGAATGAAGAAAGCGTCGACTTCATATCGACGCAACCAGAAACCTACGTCGAATTTATATCGACGCAACCATAAGTCTACGTTGAATCCCTATCGACGCAATGAATCAAACAGAAAATCTTCAGTTTCCAAACAGGTCTCTCAATCCATGTCCTTCTATTATGAACATTATTTCTGTGATATCATTCAAGAAGATTGGTATGATAAGCCAGTATCCCATAAGAATGAAGGATATCCTGAAAAACCCACTTATTCTTTTATTAAATCTTTTACTAATAAGAGAAAGGGACCCCAGCTCAGCAGGGTCTAAACTAATATTTAAAATTTTATGTGCAGATGCATCACATCTCCAGGATGGTGTGGTACTTGGACAGTGGATGCTCCATGCACATGACAGGATGCAAAAACCTATTAATCAACTTTGAGGATAGACTTGGACCATCAGTAACTTTTGGAGACTCTAGCTGTGGCCAAACCAAGGGCTTTGGAGATTTCAAAGAAGGGAAAGTCACCTTCAAGAATGTGGCAGTAGTCAAAGGACTAAAGCACAATCTGATAAGTATAAGTCAGATATGTGAAAATGGTAAGTATGAGGTAAAATTCACCACACTATTCTGCCATATCATTGATATCAAAACTGGTGTCACGGTACTCAATGGAATTAGAAAAGGAAAAGTATATGTAGTGGACTTTAGTTCCTCACCCACAGAAGTCTGTTTATTCAACAATATTATTGATAAAAGTGAATTATGGCATAGGAGACTAGGTCATCTAAACTACAAAACAATTAGTAAACTAGCAAAGAATAACCTAGTTAGAGGCCTACCAAAGGGTAGGTACTCTAAGGATTCTCCATGCAGACCTTGCCAACTAGGAAAACAAACCAAATCATCCTTCAAACCAATTGGTAAGGATGACTCTCCCAGGGTCCTTTACTTACTACACATGGATCTCTTTGGTCCCATATCCACTCAGAGCTTAGGTGGAAAATCCTATACCCTAGTCATTGTAGATGACTACTCTAGATTCAGCTGGGTATTCTTTCTAAGGGCTAAGTCTGAAACCCACAAGACTCTCTCAAGATTCATAAAACAAATTCAATCTGAACTCAATAGTCAGGTTTCCATAATCAGAAGTGATCATGGGACTGAATTTGAAAATCAGTTTATGAGTAGTTTCTGTGAAAAGATAGGTATCAAACAAAATTTTTCAGCCCCTAGAACTCCTCAGCAAAATGGAGTTGTTGAAAGAAAGAATAGAACATTAATAGAATCAGGAAGGACATTACTTGTAGAATCAGGTTTGCCAAAAACTTTCTGGGCTGAAGCAGTAAACACTGCCAACTATGTTCTAAATAGAAGCCTAATACACAAAACTAAATCAAAAACTCCATATGAGCTCCTGAAAGGAAAAACACCCATAGTTAAATATTTTAAGATCTTCGGATGTGCTTGTTTTATCCTAAATAATGGAAAAGATCATCTTGCCAAGTTTGACAAGAAATCTGATGATGAAATATTTCTGGGATATTCAGCATCTAGTAAAGCCTATTGGTGCTATAACAAGAGAACTCTTAAAATTGAAGAGTCTATGCACATTGTATTTGATGAAACTAACATGTTGTTTAAGGGGGAGGAGACTCCCACCAGTTCTTTTCCACAGGAAAACAACAGCATAGAAACCAAGCTTGAGCAACTAGCTCTAGAGAACACAGATAATGGAAAGGAAAACCAGTTAGAGGAACCAAGTGAGGAGTCTGAACAAGAAACCTTAGAAAAGAGCATTCAAGACCCACTTCCACAAGAGGACATGGTTCAGGAAGAACAATTGAACAATGATCCCATTGAGAATGAAGAAGAAGAACAACTGACAAATTCAAGCAGAGCAGGAATCAATTTGAAAGATCATCCACAAGCTCAAGTGATTGGAGATCCCAATACAGGAGTAAGAACAAGACATCAGGTCTCAAATGGGATGATGCTCCAATGCTTCCTATCACAAGTTGAACCAAAAAGGTTTGAGGAAGCAAATTGTGATCCTCACTGGATTATGGTCATGCAAGAAGAACTAGGCCAATTTGAGAGAAACAAAGTATGGAACCTAGTTGAAAGACCAAGAAACTACCCTGTAATTTGTAAAAAATGGGTATACAGGAACAAACTAGATTCCACTGGAGTAATTGTGAGAAACAAGGCAAGACTTGTAGCACAAGAATATAGACAAGAAGAAGGGATAGACTACAACCAGACCTTTGCTCCAGTAGCCAGATTAGAGGCAATCAGGCTCTTTCTTGCCTATGCAGCCTTCATGAAGATGAAAGTCTACCAAATGGATGTCAAGAATGCTTTTCTAAATGGAGATCTGCAAGAAGAGGTATATGTGGAGCAACCAACAGGTTTTGTTAATCCTTCTTCTCCTAACTTTGTTTATAGACTTAACAAAGCATTATATGGTCTTAAGCAAGCACCTAGAGCTTGGTATGAAACTCTATCAAATTTTCTTTTAGAAAATTCCTTTGAAAGAGGAAAAGTAGACAAGACACTATTTACTAAAACCCATAAAAACCAACTCCTTCTTGTTCAAATATATGTAGATGACATTATCTTTAGCTCAACCCATCCTAAACTATGTAAAAGATTTGCTAATCTTATGCAATCTAAATTTGAGATGAGTAGTATGGGTGAACTCTCCTACTTCCTAGGACTACAAGTAAAACAAAGTAGTGAAGGAATCTTTATCTCACAATCAAAATATACTAAAGAGCTAATCAAAAAGTTTGGTATGGAATCAGCATCTACCATGAAAACACCCATGGCAACCAATGTCATTATAGAAAAAGATGATAAAGGAAAATCAGTAGATCAAAAGACTTATAGGGCCATCATAGGATCCCTTCTATATCTAACAGCTAGCAGACCTGATATCATGTTTGTCACTTGCATATGTGCTAGATTTCAGGTTGATCCAAAGGAATCCCATCTCACCTCTGTAAAAAGAATTCTTAGATACCTAAAGGGAACCCCTGAACTAGGACTATGGTACTCAGCAGAAACCAACTTTGAATTGATAGGTTTCTCAGATGCAGATTATGTTGGATGTAGGGTTGATAGAAAAAGCACATCTGGTACCTGCCAATTCCTAGGTGACAGGTTGATCTCATGGTTTAGTAAGAAACAAACCTCAGTCTCAACCTCAACAGCTGAAGCTGAATACATAGCTGCTGGGAGCTGCTGTTCACAAATCCTGTGGATGCAAAATCAGCTACTTGACTATAAATTGGAAATACATAACTCTAAGATCTATTGTGATAGCTCTAGTGTTATATCCATAGCATCCAACTCAGTCCTTCATAGTAGGACCAAACATATAGAGATCAGACATCACTTCCTTAGAGACAATGTTGAGAAGGGTAAAATAACCTTAGAATATATTCCCACAGACAATCAAAGAGCAGACATCTTCACAAAACATTTAGATGAAACTAAGCATAACTATTTCATAAACACCTTAGGAATGCTTGATGGAAGCTTGTAAACACCATTGTTAGGGAACTCTAATGCAAATCAAACAATCTAAGAAAGTATTTGAAGATGCGTCGAATACTTATCGACGCACCCTTGAGAAGAACTCGACGCTGGCGTTGATTTCTTCCCGGCAAAGATACATCGATAACCTATCGACGCTCCGTTGAATTGATATCGACGCAGGGCTATGAACACGTCGACAGATCGCTACGTGGACAAATCTCCACGGAGCGTCGACTTTATATCGACGCATATGTCGACATCAACTCGACGTAACGTCGACTTCTGGCTACAATTAGAATCAAATCCTCACTTCCTCTTTTGACGATTGGATTACCTAATATACCTTGATTTCTGTTTCCTTTCTCGACGTTTCACCTCCTTTAAATAATACTTCTTATTTCATAACATATACTCTCCTAAAACTCGCCAAAACTTCGTCTTCCACCTCTCTCTCTCTCTCTCTCTCTCTCTCTCTCTCTCTGCAACAATGGCACCAACTCCTGATCACTCGGCCCTCATCAAAACGATGAATGATGCTCTCGAACGCCTAGTAAGTGATTTCCAGAATCGCCTGAATCATTTCGCCAACGAATGCGCTGCCATGATCAACACCTGTGCAGCCAAACTGGCAACCCTCTCTTCTTCTCTTCCTGAGCTAAATGCTCTCATTCAAGAACGGCCTCTGTCGCCAGAAAGGTTTAAATCCTTTTTGCAGGATATAAACCAGGGGGAGAGTTGCTCCAGGAACCCCCCTTGTCAGGTTATCTATCTCTCTTAAAAGCTCAGGATTAAATTCTTTTTCAATTCTACACATTATCTCTAAAAGATTACACCAACTTCTTCTCTTATAATAGGCCCCAATCCTCTCCAATCACTCTGACTACACATTCAACAAATACTTTGGAGAGACCTCCTCTTATCACACTGAAGGAGATCATGTTGTGAATTCAGCATTTAGAATTGATGCCCCATATACTCAGGGGGAGCTTCCTTTAGTAAAGAACTCAGGAGTTCAGGGGGAGGAAGAAGCAGCCACCTCTGATGACTGGAAGGGACAGATGTGGACTGATGCACCCCTATGTGAAGAAGAGTTTCAGCAACACTCTCCTGGCTTCTCTGTCAGTTACATCAAACTGAATACACCTCTACTTGAGGACATCCCTTCAGAAGAGCCTGGAAGAGTCAAATTTCCCTCTCCACCTCTACCTCTACCTCCACCTCAACTTCCTTCTCTACCTCTACCTCCACCTCAATCTTCTTCTCTACCTCCACTGCTACCTCTACCTCCTCCAATAGCAAAATTCACTAAACAGATCCTACCTAGGCAAAGTCCAGAAGGACAGATGAAAAGGAAAAGAGAAGTCATTCCCTACTGGCAAAACTTCTCCAAAGAAGAAAGGAAAGAGTATGCAAAAGAAAAGAAGTATAGAAGGGCATGTGAGGAAATAAAAAGATTTGAAAAGATGCATATTATCACTCCTAACAGCCCTATAAAGGAGTACCATGACCCTGACATGGAAAAGAGGCATGAAGAGATAAGAGAAAGAGAACTGTATGAATATGAAGCAGCTAGGAAAGAAGTGGAAGATAAAAGGAGGGCCTGGATGGAAAAGATTAACAAGGGAATGACTAAGGAACAAATTCTTGCTGAATCTTCTATCAGAATTCCAAAGAAGTTGTTTGATATTGAAGCTTATCAAAAGAAAAACCCTCAGGCAAGGATCATTCTAGAAAAATGTCAAAAACACAAGAAGGGTGTAGGGTGTACAGAAGATACTTACATTCCCTACAAAAAGCCCAACAGACCTGTAAAATTAGACAAGTGGCATGCCTCACCCTGGAAAGGGAAAGGAAAAATGGTTGAGATTCCTGAGAAGCAGCAATCAGAAAAGAAAACAAAATATAGGCCCAAGGTTGATGGCAAGGGACCACCTGAGATCAAGCCTACTGAAAAGAAAGTTCAAAACATTACAATTGAGATGATAGATGAAAAGGCAGCAATCATCATCAGCAATGGCTACTCCATAAATGACACAATCCCTGATGATGATAAACTATTGGAAAAACTGCATACAATCATCTGAAATGTCCAGGAACGACCTGATAGAGCCAGGGGTTACATTTTTGATGCTATTGAAAACTTATCTAAGAAACTTTATTCTGCTTTTGTCAATTTCATGTACAGAAAGAAGTTTCTGGTTTAATTCTTGTGAAAGACAAATACTTGTCATGTGCTTTCTTATTCTAATTTCTCTTCTGATTACTTAATATATTTCTTATCTTTACAAATGCTGTGCTGGATTGATTTTATGCTAATACAATTTCTCTCCAAGTAGGGTTAAGACAAATAGGGGGAGATTGTTGGGAAAATAATTTCTCTTAACCACTAGAAATGTGTCAAAGAAAGAGTTTTAACAATGAAAAACAAGACTAAGTAAATATGCGTCGAATAGTATCCGACGCAACGTCGAACTGTAGTCGACGTTCTCTTCAGAATAAGTCGAAGTAACTTTAGGAAGATTTCGACGTATGTATTGTCGACGCTACTCTGATTTCTAGTCGACGCATATGGAGAAGTCGACGCACCTTCCTTATTCTCCTCTCGACGTCCAGCCAGGATGAATTCGACGCTTACGTCGAAAGGTAATCGACGCACGTCGATTTATGTGACAAATTTAAATATGCGCCAGATCTCTTTCTTTCTTTCAGTAGATCTGATTTGTATGGAATAAATGTCAATATTTTATAGCCGTTCTGAATCATTCTTTCCTTATATCTGATTCTTGGCTAATTTGAATAAACTCATTTGGACATTATTTGAAATCAGAATTGGTTCTTTCCTTCTACAGAAATAAATATTATGGAAACATTTTCATCTTTCCATTTTCTCTGACTGCTAATTGATTATCCTCCTATAGTATTATTTTGAATTAACAGAGCTATAAATAAAGAGGAGGTCGGCAGAAAATGAAGAAGAGTGATCTACCACATACATTTGAAATAGAGGAAAAGCTCCCAAGAGAAAAGAGAGAAATTGAGAAATAGCTCTGCAGCAATATTCAAGCACTTCTTCTTCTTCTGCTTCTGAAGTCACACTGCTGCAAATTCTGATAGCTCTCACAAAGAGAGAAAGGCTACAAATCTTCTTCTCTCTATAGAAGAAAGATTTAATTCACTTCTTGTGCTTCCAATCTTCTTGCTAGGAAGAAGATTCTTTCTTGTTTTTATTCATTTCTTCTTCTTCTTTCTTTCTTACTTAAACATTGTAAAAGAGTTTTTAGAATCTCTCTCCAAAAAATTCAGTGTACTGGTTCTAAGAGTCTCCTTGTCAAAAGACTCAGTTGGTTCTAAGAGTCTCCTTGTCAAAAGACTCAGGGTGGTTCTAAGAGTCTCCTTATCAAAAGACTCAGTGCAAGATAGTGAATTCCTACCAAGGGGGTAGAAGAGTGGACTACCCAAAGTTTGGGGAACCACTATATTTTCTTGTGTTGTGCTGTGATTTCTTTACTTGCTTTTATTCTCTTTATTTGTTTGATTCTTGTTGGTGTGTGGGAAGCTCTAATCTGTGATCAAACATATATATATATATATATATTAACTTTGCACAAAATATTTTTAATCTTTATTCACCCCCCCCCCCCCTCTAGAGAATTCTAGTGAGGTTAATTGTGCACTTTCAGAGGAGATAAACCCGAGCTTCGCACATGGGGTACGGCTTCGGCACCGAGATGACCAAAGGAAGGCTCCTAAGCTTCAATCCTTCAATCACTAAAATGAGAGCCCTCACCCTCTATTTATAGTTTTCTAGGGAGAAACAAACGGTTATGATTGGCCGAACACTCCGGCTCAAAAAAAAAACACAAATACAACTCGAAATAAAAAAATGACAAGAGACAAAATATTATGATCGGCGAGCTCGAAATAAGTGGTCCCAATCGTCACTGCGCCCGAGGTCGTCGTGAGTAGACCCGAACAGGTGGGCAGGCTGCTCCCCGTCAGGAAGGTTTTAACTTTATGTTCTACATGTATCTAACATAATCTATATTATGTACTGTAAAATAGACTCGCAATGAATATACAATAGATATGTTGACACATGACTAATTTACAGGTGACGGACGCGCAATTCCCTAACCTTTATATACAAAGCACGCAATCACGAACAAATGCAGTGGATCTACGTGAAACCCTAAAATGAAGATGAGAGTGCAAGCATGCAATCAAACACAAAATCCAATGAATGGAATGCTCGCGACATAAACCCTAATGCGAGGCAAATGCAATGACTCAATCATTCAATCACTTATGACATGCAATTAATTAAGCAATGTTAATTTTAAAAAACTCCTGCAGAAACATCCAAAATTAAGTAAAAGCATCCGAAATTAAGCAAAAACATCTGAAATTAAGCAATTAAGTAAAATAAATTGAGAGTGCACTAAAATTGAAATGCAGGGCGAAAACAAAATAGGCGTCTAAATAAAGAGCCAAGTCAAAACAATGCGAGACAAAGATTATTAGCAATAAGTGAGCATCCATACATTGTAGAGAATGAAAACTGAAATGCAAAAACGCACCCAGAAATCAACACTGATGGTGGAGGAGGTGTAATGGTTGTCCCGGATGACAAGTTGTATAGTGGTCATAGATGGCTATAAAGAAATTGGGAGAGTGTCGGGCTGATGGAAAACGGTGGATGAGAGGAGGGGTTTGGACGTGCAGTGATTGGGAAGGTAGATCTGGACAGGGCAGTTGTCGGGCAGGTGGAAGATGGTGGCTGGGAAGGAGGATTTGGATGGAGGTGGCTGGGAGGGAGCATCTGGGCCGGGAGGGGATAGGGCGCCAAGCTGAAGGTGGTTGGGAAGGGGATTTGGATGGGCGGCGGTTGGGAGGTAAGTCGTCGGACGTGAGGGAAGCGGCAGGGGGATAAAAGAGAGACATCAAGAACTTCTATAAAAGGAGGCGGCGGCGGGAGGGATGAAGTTATGGCTAGAACTCGGTGGACGGAAGTATCGGCTGGAGGTGGATCTGGAACAGGGGAGACTCGTCGGAGGCAGGAGAGGAGGTAGACAGGGGAGTCGGCACCCCTGGAAGTAGTAAATTGCACGTCGAGGGGGAGGGACCGAGCGGCTTCAACGTGGGGGCCAAATCTCGATACCTAAATAAACATAAGAGGAGTGTATATATATATGGGAGGTTTAGGTTAACCTAACTCTCATAAAAGAGCCACGAAAAATACCAAAAAATTAAAAAAATCCAGAAAAATATGTTGATCACAACCGCAGGCTCTGACCGTCCAAATGGTGATTATAAAAAGTCATTTCCAAAGATAGATGAGTTAAATCACGACTGATCCCCATCATTCTCCCCAGCTCAGAAGCATTCATCTTCGATGAATGGAGCCAGTCATGCTCCTGGTGTAGGCTAGGCAAGAATGAAAACAATTGCATGAACCCTGGCATCTCAATCTCGTGGTTCCTAGTAAGTGTAGTATCTATAGGTCATCTTCTGCTGAAGCAGATTTGTTATATTGAATACACGATAACTACCCATATTCCTAAGAATATCAAGCTTAAAGAAATTTGACTCAGACTCTCTCAGGCAGTGTATGGATCTATTCGCCTAGCAATCAGATTTGTAGATGTCCCTAATGGGAACTTCTTAAATAATGTGTTAATCATCACTCAATCACCTTGAACATTTTTTCTCTCATGAGATTAGTTGCGCAAGTTTTAAAATGTCAATTTTAATATAATTTTACATTGAAGTATGACAACTAAATCATGCAACAAATGCAAATGATAAATGACGAACCCAACAGACTCACTAAGAGCAGACTCTACATAGCGGTGGAGGTCCGTAAAGATGGGTGTTGTATCCAGTGGTTCTTTTGGTGGGGTGTAGAAATATTCGTCGAGATTGTGAATAACACACAAACGGCAGCATGAGACATTACCACTAAGATGTGAGCCCATAACGTGTCAAATGTCTTTCAGGAAACGTGGCCCTTCAAGAGATTCGCCAGTGGTAGATAGAGAAATCCATCGCAAATGCGACAAATGCCCGAAGGGATGTGGGAGACATTGGCACCATGGTGTCACTTTGACATGTGTTGACTTCTCAAAAAGACAAAGCTCGTCAAACGGCTCTCTAAGAGGCTCAATGGGGGTGCTCGTCATAGGACTCGTCACATGGGTGGTGTTTGTCCCAATGATCGCTAATGGTAGTGGTAATCACAACAGGGTGGCTAACCGGCTCTCAGCAATCACTCATAATGTACAACCCCCATATCCATCGAGTGAGGCCCAGCATGGAGGGTCGCCGATGTACAACCCAGATATTCGCCGAGCACTCCCAAGGATCCGGGCGGAGAGGGGGAAGGGGGGTCTCGCCCCTCCCCCTCTCGCCCAGCAGAGAGGCGGAGAGGGGGGAGGGGGGGTCTCGCCCCTCCCCCTCTCGCCCAGCAGAGAGGCGGAGAGGGGGGAGGGGGGTCTCGCCCCTCCCCCTCTCGCCCAGCAGAGAGGCGGAGAGGGGGGAGGGGGGGTCTCGCCCCTCCCCCTCTCGCCCAGCAGAGAGGCGGAGAGGGGGGAGGGGGGTCTCGCCCCTCCCCCTCTCGCCCAGCAGAGAGGCGGAGAGGGGGAGGGGGGTCCCCCCCCCCCCCCCCCCCCTCTCGCCCAGGGGAGGCCCCCCTCATCCAGTTTTCTATTCGCAGTCCAGTTTGGCTATTCGCAGTCCAGTGGTCTGCATTTAGCGTTTTAGAACAGCGGGATTCAGCTATCCGCAGCCCAATCCAGGGGTATTTTGGTAATATGGCAGACCAGTTATTGGCTGTTCGCAGCCCAACTTCAAGAATCCTATAAATAGGACCAAGGGGGCACCATTTGGAGGCAAGCTTATCCTAGGCTAGCTCTCTCTCCCTCTCCCTCCCCAGGTCTCTCTCTAGTGGGGGGAGGAGAGCCTCCAGTGGTGCCCAAGCCCGGCATTGGCTTGGGAGGGGAAGCGCTCTAAAGATCTTCCGGGTATGTGGTGGGACCTCCTCGCCGAGCCCTTGGTCCAGTTCATAGTGCCTCAACCTTCAACCTAGAGCTCTCCCTTGGGAGGAGTAAGTGTTGGTCGACCCTCAGCTTGCTGAGGGCCCCGAACTCCACAGAGACCGAGGCTTGTTCATCAAGTTGCCGGTTTCAACATTTTTGGTGCGGTGAGCGTGGAGTGTGGCCGATTCAAGAAACTCTCAAGATGAGCTCCATGGACGGAGGTGGAGGTGGTTCCGACCCAAGTCACTCGCAGCCCCCGGTGGCTGAGGTGACGTTGGGGATGTTCGAAGACTTCAAGCGGGAGGTCGCGCAGGTCTTACAGGTTGCTCTCAGCCAGCAGCCCAGGATGGAGGTGCCAATGGGGGTGGAGTGGGGAGGTGTCATACCCCCACTCGCCCAGCAGGGGGCCGAGATCTGGAGGGGGGCGCCCTCCCATCTCGCCCAGCCCCTTCAAGGGGGCAAGATCAGGAGGGGGGTGCCCTCCCATCTCGCCCCACCCCTTCAAGGGGGCGAGATCAGGAGGGGGGCGCCCTCCCATCTCGCCCCGCCCCTTCAGGGTGCGAGATCAGGAGGGGGGTGCCCTCCCATCTCGCCCCGCCCCTTCAAGGGGGCGAGATCAGGAGGGGGGCGCCCTCCCATCTCGCCCCGCCCCTTCCGGTCCGGCCCAAAAGGGGGGTGAGAGGGGAGGCATCCGTCCCCCACTCACCCCGCCCCAAAAGGAGTCGAGCAAATGATGGCAGGCGAGACCACCCCGGGTGGTGGCCATTCGATAGCCCGACGGGCGCAGAGGCTGGCAAGTTGGCTCCGCGAGAGCAAAGAAGGGAGGACTTCAAAAGGGAAAGATCCAACCGCCCGAGGTGGAGGCAGAGGCAGAGGACACCCCCTTCACCTCCCCAGCAAACCATGGCGATCGGCCAAAGAAGAAGAAGGAACCGCACGGGAGGAAGAAGGGGCATCCGAATGGGGTTACCTTACTGTGACTTCCACGATGAGGAGGGTCACGCGACGTCCGCCTGCCCTGAGTTCTTGAAACTGAAGAAGGCAAGGGATCCAAGACACCAACATCAACCACCAGGAGAGGTCGAGGAGGACCAGGCCCGGGAGAAGGAGACCAAGTTTGGTATCCATACTTAGTTCTTTCTGCCTTTAAGCATATGTAAATGTGATGTTTCATTTCCATGTCTAGTGTTCTCACATGTACTCGAATGATCCTCGGATGGGTAAGTTCAGCGCCGAGATGTCCTCCTCACTCCAGGCTCTCACTAGCTGGGTGGGTCGAATGATCCTCGGAAGGAAGAGCTTGTCATCCGAGATGTCCTCCCCACTCCAGGCTCTCACTAGCTGGGCGGGTCGAATGATCCTCGGATGGGTAAGTTCAGCGCCGAGATGTCCTCCTCACTCCAGGCTCTCACTAGCTGGGTGAGTCGAATGATCCTCGGAAGGAAGAGCTTGCCATCCGAGATGTCCTCCTCACTCCAGGCTCTCACTAGCTGGGTGGGTCGAATGATCCTCGGAAGGAAGAGCTTGCCATCCGAGATGTCCTCCCCACTCCAGGCTCTCACTAGCTGAGCGGGTCGAATGATCCTCGGATGGGTAAGTTCAGCGCCGAGATGTCCTCCTCACTCCAGGCTCTCACTAGCTGGGTGAGTCGAATGATCCTCGGAAGGAAGAGCTGGCCATCGAGATGTCCTCCTCACTCCAGGCTCTCACTAGCTGGGTGGGTCGAATGATCCTCGGATGGGTAAGTTCAGCGCCGAGATGTCCTCCTCACTCCAGGCTCTCACTAGCTGGGTGGGTCGAATGATCCTCGGAAGGAAGAGCTTGCCATCGAGATGTCCTCCTCACTCCAGGCTCTCACTAGCTGGGTGGGTCGAATGATCCTCGGATAGGTAAGTTCAGCGCCGAGATGTCCTCCTCACTCCAGGCTCTCACTAGCTGGGTGGGTCGAATGATCCTCGAAAGGAAGAGCTTGCCATCCGAGATGTCCTCCCCACTCCAGGCTCTCACTAGATGGGCGGGTCGAATGATCCTCGGATGGGTAAGTTCAGCGCCGAGATGTCCTCCTCACTCCAGGCTCTCACTAGCTGGGTGAGTCGAATGATCCTCGGATGGGTAAGTTCAACGCCGAGATGTCCTCCTCATTCCAGGCTCTCACTAGCTGGAAGGGTCAAATGATCCTCGGAAGGAAGAGCTTGCCATCGAGATGTCCTCCTCACTCCAGGCTCTCACTAGCTGGGTGGGTCGAATGATCCTCGGAAGGAAGAGCTTGCCATCGAGATGTCCTCCTCACTCCAGGCTCTCACTAGCTGGGTGGGTCGAATGATCCTCGGATGGGTAAGTTCAGCGCCGAGATGTCCTCCTCACTCCAGGCTCTCACTAGCTGGGTGGGTCGAATGATCCTCGGAAGGAAGAGCTTGCCATCGAGATGTCCTCCTCACTCCAGGCTCTCACTAGCTGGGTGGGTCGAATGATCCTCGGATGGGTAAGTTCAGCGCCGAGATGTCCTCCTAACTCCAGGCTCTCACTAGCTAGGTGGGTCGAATGATCCTCGGTAGGAAGAGCTTGCCATCGAGATGTCCTCCTCAATCCAGGCTCTCACTAGCTGGGTGGGTCGAATGATCATCGGATGGGTAAGTTCAGCGCCGAGATGTCCTCCTCACTCCAGGCTCTCACTAGCTGGGTGGATCGAATGATCCTCGGAAGGAAGAGCTTGCCATCCGAGATGTCCTCCCCACTCCAGGCTCTCACAAGCTGGGCGGGTCGAATGATCCTCGGATGGGTAAGTTCAGCGCCGAGATGTCCTCCTCACTCCAGGCTCTCACTAGCTGGGTGGGTCGAATGATCCTCAGAAGGAAGAGCTTGCCATCCGAGATGTCCTCCCCACTCCACGCTCTCACTAGCTGGGTGGGTCGAATGATCCTCGGATGGGTAAGTTCAGCGTCGAGATGTCCTCCTCACTCCAGGCTCTCACTAGCTGGGTGGGTCGAATGATCCTCGGAAGGAAGAGCTTGCCATCCGAGATGTCCTCCCCACTCCAGGCTCTCACTAGCTGGGCGGGTCGAATGATCCTCGGATGGGTAAGTTCAGCGCCGAGATGTCCTCCTCACTCCAGGCTCTCACTAGCTGGGTGGGTCGAATGATCCTCGGAAGGAAGAGCTTGTCATCCGAGAGGTCCTCCCCACTCCAGGCTCTCACTAGCTGGATGGGTCAAGCGTGCCTCGGGAGCAAGATTTTGCCCCCCTCGATGGATATTTGGGCTTGGACTTTTCTTTCCGAGGTTGTGCCAACCTCACAAAGAGCGGGGATTGTGTACAACCCTCATATCCATCGAGTGAGGCCCAGCATGGAGGGTCGCCGATGTACAACCCAGATATTCGCCGAGCACTCCCAAGGATCCGGGCGGAGAGGGGGAAGGGGGGTCTCGCCCCTCCCCCTCTCGCCCAGCAGAGAGGCGGAGAGGGGGGAGGGGGGGTCTCGCCCCTCCCCCTCTCGCCCAGCAGAGAGGCGGAGAGGGGGGAGGGGGGGTCTCGCCCCTCCCCCTCTCGCCCAGCAGAGAGGCGGAGAGGGGGGAGGGGGGTCTCGCCCCTCCCCCTCTCGCCCAGCAGAGAGGCGGAGAGGGGGGAGGGGGGTCTCGCCCCTCCCCCTCTCGCCCAGCAGAGAGGCGGAGAGGGGGGAGGGGGGGTCTCGCCCCTCCCCCTCTCGCCCAGCAGAGAGGCGGAGAGGGGGGAGGGGGGTCTCGCCCCTCCCCCTCTCGCCCAGCAGAGAGGCGGAGAGGGGGGAGGGGGGGTCTCGCCCCTCCCCCTCTCGCCCAGCAGAGAGGCGGAGAGGGGGGAGGGGGGTCCCCCCCCCCCTCTCGCCCAGGGGAGGCCCCCCTCATCCAGTTTTCTATTCGCAGTCCAGTTTGGCTATTCGCAGTCCAGTGGTCTGCATTTAGCGTTTTAGAACAGCGGGATTCAGCTATCCGCAGCCCAATCCAGGGGTATTTTGGTAATATGGCAGACCAGTTCTTGGCTGTTCGCAGCCCAACTTCAAGAATCCTATAAATAGGACCAAGGGGGCACCATTTGGAGGCAAGCTTATCCTAGGCTAGCTCTCTCTCCCTCACCCTCCCCAGGTCTCTCTCTAGTGGGGGGAGGAGAGCCTCCAGTGGTGCCCAAGCCCGGCATTGGCTTGGGAGGGGAAGCGCTCTAAAGATCTTCCGGGTATGTGGTGGGACCTCCTCGCCGAGCCCTTGGTCCAGTTCATAGTGCCTCAACCTTCAACCTAGAGCTCTCCCTTGGGGGGAGTAAGTGTTGGTCGCCCCTCAGCTTGCTGAGGGCCCCGAACTCCACAGAGACTGAGGCTTGTTCATCAAGTTGCCGGTTTCAACACATAATGAGACTCGGGAGAATAAAATGAGACTCTGGATAATAGTTACTCATGACAGGGTCAGTGGGTGGAGTATTTAATGGCAAGTCTATGAACAAGGTAGCAACTATTACAGGAAGGACACATCACCAAAGGATCACCAGGTCACTCGTACTCACTCTCTTTCGGCACCATGGGGTATTAGTCGGACTCAAGTGACAGACAACTCATCGAACAATGTGCATCACTAGGGTGAGAGAACTCAGTATCAAGTATCTCATCTTTGGTGTCCAAAAGTACAAGAATAGGTATGGTGGTGGCCTTGGGATGGGAAGGACTCATGACGGGATGGTCAGGGTGCGAGCCTACTCGACTAAGTCTAGCGTATCCAAAGGACTGCTTGTAACGAAGGGCGGCAGAAATGTCTCCTCGACAGACTCTAACCGATGATCGTTTAGTACTACGTAGATCACAGACCGAAATCCAGAACAGAATCTAGCATTTGTTGTGACTGTCTCCACCCAACTAGTGATGGGGCGAAAACAAACTCGCACAAGGTTCCTCTCAATGTTATCCCAGTACTCTCTTGCCTGACCTAGAAGTCTAAGTTTCGCAAACCTGGCACGATGCTTACTGAATAACTCAATATCTAGATAGTATCTCATGTCCACGAGTCAACGGCTAAAGGACTCAGTACTCAACATTACAAACCATCAAACAATGTAGCGCAACCTTACAAAACCTTTTCTTGAGACTCTCCTCGAAATGATAATTATAGTAGTGGTTTCTTACAATAATTGAGTCGTGCCAACGAGTCAACACGGTCTCTATGAGTGAAGGGTCAGGGACTGGATAATCATCATAATACTATGAAGACTTCCCAAAAAAAGCTATATGAGGTCAAGTATAGACAAGCTCGGGTTCCTCAAATAGAGGAGAGGGATGATAATATATATTCATAAAAGGTTCTACTACTGCGTATCAAAATAAAGACCAAACATAGGGCTCTGATACCACGTGTTCTTTCTCATTCCATCTCTTTAAGAAATAGAAAATCTCTAATCATCCAAATTTTGTGAGATTGGAAGACTGAAATCTCGTAATTGTTAGAATCAGATCCTCCATATTTTAATAAATACCTTCACAGAGGCACCAATAAAAACTTTTGGCATGCAACGTTGATTAAGTTTCTTGCAAGACAACATAATAACATCATATTCTGCAAGAAATATAAAATAAGAAAGAAAACAAGGACTGCTAATTTCCCATGTGAGGCAAAAGCCAACATATGATTATCTGACCTGCAATGTACAGAGAGTAACAGAAAAACATCTGATATTTGACAATCCAACTCACTAGTTGATATAACATTTTATCTGTAGTTATAGTGTTGACAAGATGTTGGCTGAGAAAGCGTCCATAGGTGAATAGCATAGCAGTGAAAAAGAAATACCTGCAAAGTAGTGATAACAAATGCAAAGCAAAACATCTATTAATATTCAGTGAAAATGTACGATTAAATTAGTCCATATATAAAATAAAAATGATACAAAATAATAACCACGGAAGCAGGATATAATACCAATTCAAAACTCTGAATCCTGGAAGTCTTCTGTCTTCATTAGCTATTCTGAGGAAATCAAACAACTCTCTTGCCATTAAGAGTTGGATGACTACCACCAAAGCCCAAATGTACAGATGGCCCATGTAGACAGTCAATATGAAGTACCCTATCATCAAAAATGATGAATATGTCCGAATAAGCATTGACTTGTACTTGTACTTATTTAGATCGTTGACAAGAAAGTTGGATCCACCAGAATTTGGAGCCTCTGCTAAAACCTGAAAAACAATAGAAAACTAAAATTTTAAATCCAAATTCAACCATCATCCATCAATTAAGACCATCTGACAACAAATAAAATTCAATTCGAGAACATGATCCAACAAAAACTCTTAAGTATGATCAGCAGCATGTGGCTAGACAAAAAAGTTCAAGTGAGATGAAAGAATGTCTCAAGCAGGGAACACAAGATGTAGCAAGAGAAAGAGAAGGAGGTCTTAGAAAATCAAGAGGAAAAAGTAGGGAAAGGCAAGTAGGCAACAACTTTCAATATTCATTAGTGAATCGAAACCCTTAAGAATAACTACAAGATCAACATATAAACAAAACCTATATCTAAATAAGACATTTAAAACGAAAAACCAGATAATATTGCCATGGACATGGTCGTAATGTGTTGAAGGCGTCATCAAGAAGTGGCCGGAGGTGGAATGGGTGGAGGTGACGGATATTATAGAATATGAGCATTGTTGCGGTAGCCAAATATGGGTTTGCACGGGAGGGGAGAGCTACCACAACCTAGTAACAAGGTACAAGAGAGATTCAATTATTGCGTGTTGGATATGTTCAGTGAGTTCATTTAAGACAAGAATAAAGAGATAACGACTTAAAGCTGACCCTTGATTTAAGCCAACAGTGATGGGAAATTTTTGTGTTAATCCTCCAGATGTTCTCACCCTCATCACTGAATTGTATTCAAGCCTTTGATTACGTCAATATAGGATAAAATTACATCTTCATTTTCTAAAACTCTCCATAAGACATCTCTTGGAACCCTATCATAAGCTTTCTCATGATCGATAAACAGCATATACAAATCAAATTTTTTCCCATATAGTTATCAATAAGGCTTCTCAAGAGTGTGTGGCTTCCATTATCGACCGCACTGGCATGAATCCAAATTGATTCTCTGAGACGATAGACTTTCATCTAACTCTTCTCTTTATTACTGATGCAGGACGGGCGTCCCACCCGTCTGCCACCCTGCGAGCTGGCATCACACCCCGGCCCAGGGGTCCCACCGGGAGTCTACCTGATAGGCCTTATCAGGTTTGCGGCCCGTACACCCCAACCCATCCCTGGCTCCACCACAGGGCCGATAGGTTGTAGAGGCCGAAGCTCGATCCCCCGACCTCCTTGATAAAGAGCTTTCAGGCAAGCTCTCATCACCAACTGAGACACTGATTCCTACCGGCAACATATTTCAGATCATGGGCCACGATTTCTACACCGTTGGTGGACGACCCATTGTCCGCTATCTTGTTCGTTGGAGCGGTCGCCCGATATACGACGCTACATGGATTTCTTCAGAGGAGCTCGAGAGACTCGCCCCGCAGCTACGTCGAGAGTACGATCATCTTCACTTACCGGAGATGAGTGCTTTCAAGCCGGGGAGAGTTGATGGCGCGCAATGCCCTACGCACGTGTATTCCCGCAGGAGGCGGTGATCCATCGCCTGACCGGGCGATCCAAGTCCGCATTTGCGTCCGTATCGTAGTTGCGAGTCGATTTACTATATTACTTTATATATTTTGAATTTTATTTGGCTCCCGATCGGACCGGACGATATGAGCCGTCCATTTTGGGATGCCCTAGGTCTAGTTAGTATAAATAAGTGGGGTGTTGGCTATTCAATGCATCAAGGGATTTGCTGAATTGCTGAACCGGTCGGTCTCCCTTCCGGTGCGACGTCAGAAGCCCGCCTCCTCCCTCCTGGTGCGACTCCGGGAAGCCCCGCCTCCGCCTCCCTCTCCCTCTCCGGTAAGCCCTCCTCTGAACCCCTCCGCCTCCTCTCCCTCGTGCAGCCACCAGCCGCGCCACCTCCCCTCCCCCTCTCCCTCGTGCAGCCACCACCAGCCGCACCACCTCCGCTCCTCCTCTCCCAAGTGCAGCCACCACCAGCCGCACCACCTCCACTCCCCCTCTCCCAAGTGCAGCCACACCAGCAGTCGCACCACCACCCCTCCTCTTCCTCGTGCAGCCACCCAGCAGCCCACATCCAGCCCCACACGCCACCACCTCCTTCCCCTCCCCTTTCCAGCCAACCCCCCAACTTCCAAACGCCCCTCACTCAGCCCAGATCCGTCGCCCCTCCACCCTCCTGCAGCCAACTCCCCCTCATCATCCCCCCCCCCCTCTACCTACAGCAGCCCTCTCGCCCCTTTCCGCTACCCGCAGCAACCCCCTTTGCCTTCTGGAGTCCCTCCTCGCCGCCGTTCAGCCGCAATACCCTTAGGTGTGCGTGATTAGCCATCGTCCCCACCGCATGCACTCGTAAGTTGTACTTGGAGTTCTATTTTCTATTGTTGAACATTTGGCACCCTTACCTTGTAGTGAATGTTTATCTCGCTTTGTATTAGTATTGTACCGCGTGTGATTTGCAAGGCTTATTCCGCGCGCGCTTAAATAATTGCACTCGCTCGCTTGTGAATTGATGCTCGCTCTCTTTAATTGAAACTTGTGATAGCTTGTGCCTCTGTCTGCTTTATTTTATAATAATAAATTATTGATGTAATTTTTTGCGCGGACCGTCTCTTGCAATCTTCACGATTCATCACGCCTAGGTTTGCATTTAGCGTGTCTACCCACATTGGTCTATCACTGCATCAATTACTCTTCATAGTTTCACAGTATGACTCATTAATTTAATTCTTTTATAATTTGAACTATTTGTAAATCCTCTTTGTTCTTTATGCAAAGATACCAAGATCTTTTCTCTTCATTTGTCTGATATCATTTTTGTCTTCACTATCTTATTGAAGAGACATGTAAAACACAAAATCGTTTTCTTCCCTAGGCATTTTCATATTTTGATGGGTATACATATAGTCCAACCGTCTTTCCATTTTTCGTCTTCTTCAGAGCATCATTTAACTCTCTTAGCCCTCACTTTGTCTTGCACTTCCACTTTCCACCAGCCTGAGTTATTACAGGCGCAAGGCACACCAAGGCACAAAAGGGTCTTGGAGCCTAAGCGCAAGGCTCAAGGCGCAGGCGTGCGCCTGACGAGGGCAAGGCGCAACCACATTCATTTTAAATAATCAGAATCAAACATCACTTCATCTACTTAATCAGATTCTTCATGTATTCTACTCACTAATTATTCCTTACTTTCATTTATATCTCCTAAAAATAGAATCAATGTGGTCATTTGCATCATATCTACGTTTCAAAGCTTGATTATGTTTCACAAACACTAAATCATGACAAATTTATTTATTTCTTATATTATTTCTTTCTTTATTTTGAAAAAAAAATTTACAACTGAAATTGCACTCAGGCGTGTCTTTTATGCTCCAAAGGCGCAAAAATGATTCACGAAGGCGCAAACCCTGAGTCTGGTAAGCCTTAGGCGCACCTTTAACACCAGCAAGATTCAATATGTGGGGGAACAAGATCTTTTGACTCTCCAAGTACGTCCTTTTCACTTGTCCTTAAATGTGAAGACATAACTTCTCATGTGACATTACGATTAACATAGGGATCATCAATTAATTGTTCCATAAGAGTTGTGTTGAAAGCAACCCGTTTTTTTGTCTTCAAGTTCCACCATCGAATCTTTTGTAATAATTTTATCCTTCTTTTAAATTTACTATATTTAATTTGCACATCCAACACTACTAACTTGTGTTTAGTTATCAATTTTTCTCCTAATATGACTTTGCAATTCTTGCAAATCTTTCAATCCATTTTGCAAGTCATAAAATAGTCAATTTATGAATTATTTGGTACGCTCTTAAACGTAATTAAATGTTCTTCCCTCTTTACGAAGAACGTATTTGTCATAATTAGCTCATGTTTTACGACAAAGTCTAAAATAATTCTTCCTTCTTCATTTTTTTCTTCATACACAAATCCTCCATGAACGTCTGTATAATCTTCATTTTTCTTTATTACATGTTATTCAAGACACCTCCCATGAAAATCTTCTTGATTTGTAAAACTTCTCTTGCCAAAACATGTAAGTCTTCCTAAAATTGTACTTTCATAGCTTTACTTAATAGGTGTTTGTTAATGGCCAAAATATTGCTCGCATCAGATTATGCATCCCAATGGGTCTTATTTTACGGCATAGGTTGGGAATTACAATTTAATATAACGGGAAAAATCATTAGCTTCATGTCACGCATCGGTCGAGGTAACGATGGGTATGGGTTGTGCAGGTCCATGGATGATACTGCTTGTTTGTGAGCTAGAATAGTGATGGCTATGACGTATGTTGTGAGATTATCAATCCGATTGGAGAGTGTGATGAGGGTATTCTAATATCGTGTTTCAGCCTTCGATATTGTATTTATGCAGTGGTTTGAGCCACCATAAGCATTTTCACCAAGTCCAAAAGTTGTTGCATTTGATGGTTCAGGTTGTCCATGAGGTTAAGAGTTAAAGGGAGTTGTAGAGCTCTAGAATAAGATCAGGTTGTGGGATGACTCGACACTATAAAAGCGAGTTGGAGTTTACTCGTGATCACGCAATCTGCAATGATTTCCTATGTTGACCATATTAAAAATGGCTCACTTTTCAATTACTTAATTGCTAAAGTAATAAATCAAAATAATACTGTCTTTTTGTTTAAATTAACTTGAATTGATGCACATTTCTAGATGGAGTAGAAAAGAAAGTGGGCGCGGGGATCGGGAGAAGGAAATAGTAGTGAGTGGCTCGAGAGAAGGAAACAGTAGCAAGCGTCTTGATTGACAGGAGGATCGCTCGGTAGTCGTGTGTTGCGATTTGAAGAATTGGTGGCATGGGGCTCGATAAAAGCGAGATCTACATCGACGTCTTCGAAAGTTGAGTGTGTTAACGGCGGAGTGATTTGCTCGCATGCGAGGGGTAAGGAGCTCGATTGGTCTGCTCACATGAAAGAAGCGCTCGGTCGGTGTTGATGGGAGGGCAGGCTGGATGAGGGATGTGTCGTTTACGGGACTTCATGTGTTGGAATCTGATTAGATTCAGGCAGTGCAGGTGTGGATAAGTGTGAGGAGGTGTTGAAACAAATGGGATGTTGTTCCCGCATGGTTTGAAGGAAAGGACTGAACCCACAGAGATGGAATTTGGGTTGTGAAATGAAGAAACCTAACTTGCTGGGGGACTGTGGATGATGTACTGGGCCGAAACATTTTGGGTTATGGCATAGAGGAGGCTCTGATGCCAAGCTGGTATCGGTCGTAACACGTTGGAGTGTGTTTGGCGCTCAGGAGGAGAGAGCTACCACAATAGCATAACATGGGACAAGTAGGAAGCATTCTTATATTCAATGTCTTAAAATAGGCTTGCATGACACCAACAAACTCTTAATGACCAACTAATAGCTTCTAACAACCCACTAAGACATTAATTAATATATAAAGGAAATATGAAATACCTCAGATGATAAATAATCGCAATGGCTTATAACATAAAAGACGCGATGGTCCATAACAAATGCAAATATTCAATAAAATATAAATAACGACTAACAAAGAAGAAAGAATAAATGGTCTCCATTAATTCCACCATGATAAAAAAGAACTCTTCCCAAGATAGTTATGTTGAAGATACGGGTAAACTAAAGTATACATGGAGTGAGGTGCTCTGAGTTCATGTGCTGCCCAAATTTTTGAAGACTAATGATGACATCAATGGATAAACAATAGCGAGCAGTTTGACCGGGGGAATATCATCACACTGAGTCAACTTAAGATATGATATAATTGAAGCTGGTAGAAGAACTTATATTGATTGTGCTTGATAGGACATAGAAATTTAAATTGCAGAGAAACTTCTAAATATAAGAAGGCAAGCAGGATCAAACAAAAATTCAACTAGGAGGATTTTTTACCACTCCACTTATCAATTACTCAACTAGTGTTTTATAACAGTACTTCAATAGATATGACTGGTTTCCTAATTCTCCTGTGAATGATCTTCAATGAAATGTCGAAGTAGAAGGGAATACAAAGGACAGTCGTGTAATTTCTTATGGAAATATGGACAAGGAAAGTTGTACCTCATAAAAAACAAGAAAAATATTTATTTGTAAAATAGAGGCAAGGAAAGAAACAGGTGTAACACCTAAAAAGAAGGAAGAGTGCTGGAACATTAGAGGAAAAACTAAATAAAAGATTTGCAAACCAGTTTGAGAACTTGGAAATACCAAAAAATATTCATCTGCCTAATCAGGTTGATCTATAATTACTTCTATGTGATTCTTTAGAAAACATTTACAATCTATACAGACACTGCAGGCTATAGGTTTTGTAAGCTAGTGAATCTAAAGGCATAAAATGAGTACCAGGCATAGTTTAAAGATATTAATAATCAATTATTATCCAATCATTGAGAAAACAAAAGATGAATATAAAGAAGTCAAGAGACATGTATAAGGTTGCAAAATCAAAGAAGAACGGATTGTTTGAAATAAGAGCAAGAGATAAAACAGGAAAAAATCTGTTGGCCCTAAATCCTAACTACCAATCACATATATTCATTGAAATTTGATAACTACCAATCAGATAAATTCATAATATTGATGGTTAAAAAGGAGATTTAACGATAAAGAAACAAGATACTGAACTTTAACTAAGAGGACTTAGAGGAGGCTTAAACAGTGAGTAAAGCAAATAATGAACAAGAGATACAAAGTTGGCGCCGTCGGACAAACTGTAGTGCACTTTTTAAGTTTGTAGTGCACTTTTTAACACAAAAGCTGATGCATCCTGATATGCATCATAGTTTCTTTCTGCATTTATTTATTTCATTTCATGTATTTCTTTCCCGTGCATCGGTTTGACCACCCGAAGAGACCTTGAATAAAAGTTCCGGTAATTTTAGTAGTTAGGATATTAAAGGCAAGCTTAAAATATTTAGGGGTGCATAAATTAATTATGACCAAATTATAACTCATTTTATTTAGCAATCAATATCTGGCAACAGTTATCCGGCAACCATCTTTTATTTGGCAACAGTTATCTTTATTAGGAAAGCAAGCATAAATTTATTTAGGAATAATTGAAGAGTAATTACCTGGCAACAGTGGCAGACATTTGGAAATATTTTGCTCCGGCATTTTATTCAAATAGGATGATAAAAGGCAAGAGATATTAGAAGATCTCCACCAGTCCCCTATTTTAAACAGTCCCGATGAAGAAGAAAAGGCAACCCGGAATAAAATTCAGAGAACGAATACTTATTCATTCTTCTGAGTTGCCGGATGAAGCCCTAAGTTCCGCCCGCCGACGCAACGAACGGAGTACCCGTGCACTTCCAGTAACCGCCTTGGCGCGAAATCCGACGAGGTCCTCCGATTTCGTAACTGTAAGCGTCCACCTGCACAGCACAACCAAAGTCACTGATCCATCACTATCTTCCGCCAGTTCCGGCGACGCCGTCGACCTCGCCAACTCACTCTGGCGTCCCAACCGTGAGTCCCGTCAGTTGATGTCAGCATCGATTCCAGCTTCCGTCAACTGGCCGGCCGTATTCTCCCTATGTGCAACCAACTTGTTATTGGAATACCTCCCACTACTGTATCCTTGACGTATCCTTGCTCCATATGGTTAGTTAATTTTATGCCATCCAATTAAATAATTTTGAGCTTGCCTTTACGTTCTCGCTATTTCTATTACCATCATTCATAAGTTATTTATTTGTGGATTGCTTGTGGTTGAATTTGTCTCGTGGAGTATTCGATCCGTAACTCAAGAGTTCACTCCGGACAAAATAACAAATCTCTTAAAGTTTATCGCGAAGAGTTTGCGTATTGCGCGCGAAACTCAAATTGGCACTCTCGGCCTACAACAGTTAAATTGTTTTCCAACAATATTTATCATATTTTCTTAAACCCTAATTTTGGCTCATCAAAGCTTAATCCATTGTGCTGTTTTATCTACAATAGCATATTTTGCAACCATCAAAGTAGGACAAATACACATTGTAAGAAACCAGAAACTTAGAGAAGAAACTTAGTGAATAAATAAATAGGTAAATAAAATATTCTCCTATTTATATATATTATCACGTGTACAAGAGGCTCCTTATATAGATAGAGGGAGAAGAGCAAGAATGAATCTAAGATGTGGGACTAAAGGAGCCTAAGAGAGAGATGGCCCAATGGGCCATTTATACATGGGCTAAGTAAAAGAGTAACTGACAATTGTTTTATGAGCCTTTTTTCAACACTCCCCCGCAAGCTGGATCATACAAGTCGTACGCACCAAGCTTGAAAAGACGTCGATAGTGAATGAGGCAAGACCTTAGTAAGAACATTTGAAACTCGGCAGCTAGTACATGTCAAAATCATTCTTCGAAGTTGAACCTTTTCTCGGAAGAAATGATACTTAGATGTGTTTTGTGCGCTCGTGAAACACAGGATTTTCAGCAAAATGGATAGCAGTCTGGCTATCACAAAAAGAACGGTCGGAGATGAAAGTTTGACTCCTAAATCAGTAAGGAGGCACTCTAGCCATGTGAGTTCTAAAACGGAGGCAGCCATGGAATGATTTTCTGCTTCAGCAGAGGAGCGAGCAACCACAGTTTGCTTCTTGCATCGCCAGGTAACCAAATTTCTGCCAAAAATACGTGCAGTAACCGCTAGTGAATTGACGATCATTGAGGAACTCAGTCTAAGTTGTTAAAGGTGCGTCAAAGGCTCAAGGCTCACCAGACTCAGAGGTTTGGGCATTCGTGCGTCTTTTTGCGCCTTTGGAGCATAAAAGTCGTGCGTGAATGCGATTTCTGGTGAAAACTTTGATTCAAATAAAGAAAGAAACAGTGTAAAAACTCAATAATGTATGAATGATTTAGTGTTTGTGAAACATAATCAAACGTTGAGACTTAGTTATGATGCAAGCGACGACATTGACACTATTTTTTTAGAGATATAAATGATAGTAATGAATAATTAATTAGTAAAAAAGATGAAAATTTTGATCAAGAAGATTAAGTGGCTTTTGACGTTGATTATTTAAATTGAATGGGATTGCGCCTTGACCCCGTACGACGCGCGCTTACGCCTAGGCTCCAAGACCCTCTTTGCGCCTTGGAGCATCTTGCACCTTCAATAACTAAGGACCCAGCATAATCAGTATCACAGTATGCAATGAGAGACAGAGAAGTGGAAGGCTTGTACACCAATCCTTGACCCGGAGCATTCTTCAAGTATCTAAACATACGTCTGATTGTGTGAAGATGGGAGGTCCATAGAGCATGCATGAAGTGACTGACCGCGACGACTGCAAAGGATACATCGGATCATATGATAGTAAGATAGATAAGCTTGTCAACGAAGCATTGATAATACTTCGAATTAGGGAGAAGTCGATCAGAGTCTGAATCATGAGCACAAAGTTGGTGATTGGCATCCATAGGTGTATCCACAGGCTTACACTCAGAGTTGTCGGTATCATGAAATAGATCACGGCAGTATTTTTGTTGAGACAAGATAAGACCATCAGGTCGTCGGGCTACCTCAATCCCCAAGAAGTATCGGAGTCACACAAGAACTTTAGTTTGGAATTGAGAGACTAGATGTTTCTTGATTTGAGTAATATCAGGAAGATCATCACCCGTGACGAGAATATCATCAACAAAAATCAGAAGAATAACTGTGACTAATGGATGTCAACAGACAAATAGAGAGAAGTTTGTCGAGCTCCGGGCGAAGTCAAAATCACAAACCACACGGCTAAACTTATCAAATCACGCTTATAGAGATTGTTTGAGTTCATATAGATATTTCTTCAGATGGCAGACTAGGAACTCCCCTGTGGTTACATAACCAAAAAGTTGTTGCATATAAACAGTCTCCACAATATCGTCGTTAAGAAAGACATTTTTGATGTCTAGCTGATGCAGTGACCACTGACGATGGACAGCAAGAGAGACTAAGACACGAACGGTATTGAGCTTGGCAACAGGAGAGAAGGTCTCCTCATAATCAAGGTCATGTTGTTGAGTAAATCTGCGCGCAACAAGGTGGCATTGAGGGGTCTGATCATCCCATTTGAATGATGCTTCACAGTGAAGACCCACTTACAGCTAACCGTGGAATAGCTGGGTGAAAGTGGAACAAGGTCTCACGTGTGATTGGCCCAGAGCGCAGCCATTTCCTCACCCATTGTCGCCCGTCAATCGGGATGCTGAAGAGCTTCCTGCATTGAAGTGGGAGTGGAAATAGAAGACAAGGAGGTAGCAAACCTGCCCACACCGGAGGAGAGACGATGCAAGGAGACATAGTTAAAGAGAGGATACGCAGTGTAGGGTGTGGTCGAATCAGCAGTCAACGGAGTATCAGTAGTAGGTTGGGGCTGCCGCAGGGCACCGGATCGAGGATAGAGGCAAGAGTAGACACGAAGAGGAAAAGTCGAGACAGGTAGTGGTTTCGATAGTAAAGGAGGGGCGTTGACGTGTTGACGGATGAATGGAAAGATTGATTTTTCAGGAAAGTTACATTAGCAGACGTGATCAGCGTTCGAGTGAAGGGAGAGTAACGGGCATAGCCCTTCTAGGTGGGCGAATACTCAGCGAACATGCAGCGAGTGGCACGAGCGGCCAACTTGTCAACGGGAGGACCCAAATAATGAACGAAGCATAGGCAGTCAAAAGACCCGTGAGATCAGGGGGGAGGGAGGGCGTCACAAAGTGGAGAACAGACGAGGGCGTGCGTTTGATGAGATAACAAGCAGTGGAGACAGCGAAATTCCAATAGGTTGTGAGGACCTGCATTTGGAATAGGAGAGACCGAGTTACTTCAAGAAAGTGTCGATTCTTCCGCTCAACATCATTCCGCTGTAGCGTATGCGCAGAGGAGGTTTGGTTGATGATGCCCAATGAGGTGCAGAATTCCTGAAAAGCATGTTCGGTGTATTCGCGAGCATTATCACTGCACAAAATTTTGATAGTGCGGGAAAATTGCGTTTGGGTTTCTACAGTAAAGGAGCGAAAAATGGACAGAAGCTCAGAGCGATCACGCATCATATATAATCAAGTCATATGTGAATAATTATCAATAAACGTAATAAAATAGAAATATACAGATATAATAGCTGTTTTGTAGGGACCCCAGATATTAGAATGTACTAAATCAAAAGGAGCGTCTCTCCGAGTACAATGAGGAGGAAAAACAAAGCAATGATGTTTCCCATAAATACATGATTCACAATCAATGGAAGAAAAAAAGAAATCTGAAAGAGCTTTCTGGAGGATCAGGAGAGGAGCATGACCAAAACGTCGGTGTCAATCTATAGAACTGACGGAGGAGAGAACAGAAAAGGGGAGATTAAAGATGTAAAGCACATTAGAAAGCCGTCCATCGCAAATAATATTTCACGTATGCCGATCCTGCACAACAAAGGAGAAAGAGGAAAAAATGACTAAGCAGTCATGATCTTGTGTGAGACGGCTAACATAAAATAGATTAAGTTGAGAGTCAGGGGCATAAACAACAAAGTGCAGCAAGATAGCGGTAGTTAGCAACACATTACCAGAACCAGTAACAGGAGTAGTGTCGTCATTAGCCATTGTGATGAACTTTGGACACAATGAGTCCAAGTATTGAGAGGGCCTCTGTGGAGTGATGTGGTTGATGGCACCTGAGTTCATAATCCAAGATGGTCTATATGAGAGGCAGGAGATACCTTCATTAGAGACGAAGGCACCAGAGTTATAAGTGCGGGAGAGCAGTCCGCAAAGAAGCTGGAGCTCATCCCGTAAGGTGTCGATGTCGGAGCGGGAAGTGGAAGAAGCATTAACAGCAGGGGAGGCATGCGGCAGAGAGGGAGCACGTGGCAGAGGAAAACCATATTTCTTAAAGCACACCGCCTAATATGGTCGTCCCGACAACAGAAAGTGCAAGGACGGGAGGTCTATCCCTTGGAGTGATTGCGACCATCGCGCCCATCACCCCGGGAACCAGAGCGGACACCACGAGAAAACTGGAGAAGGCAGTGGAAGAGCAGGAGGTGAAGTAAGCTTGACAAACATTGAGCAAACATCGAAAAGTGTGGGGATAATAAGAGATGAGCGGATGTGTGCCCGAACACTGTGGCGATGAGGAGCAACTTGAGCCATCATTAAGGCAATACCAACAGCTTCCTTCTGAGCCCGTTGAGCGGCTAAATCCAGAGTTGGGGGTTGATGTTGAATCCAAACCTCAACAAGCGTCTTAGATTGGGCTATATATGTAAGGTCCCAATCCACGCCTGGGTCAAGATGTTGAAGGCTAGGAAGATATCAAATAAGTGTTGGAGGTTGTCCTTGCCATAGTAAAGAGAGTGGAGCTCATCCCACATAGCTTTGGCAGTCTCATGATACATCGACATCCGATACGGTTCACCATCCATGGAGTTCAAGAGCCAAGATTGGACACAGCCATCATCGTGAAGTCATTGCTCGATTGACTCACTAGGAGGGGCACGGATGAGATAGTGAAGAAGACCTTTGGTCTGAAGAACACGGTGCACCGAGTGCACCCACTCCACAGTTCTTGCCAACAAACCTCCAAGTCTGGTAAGTCTAGAGTCTTAGGAGCGCCTTTAACAACATAAGTAAATATTAAATTTCACAAAGGTTTATTTTATTGCAAATTTGCCACGTGATAAAAACTATCAACTGGAACAGCATTTGCTCAGTTAGTCACCGAAACTGAATATGAGAGAAACCAATGTCACTTCGAATAAAAAATTGTGTTATAATGACCACCGAAAAACTAAAGTGTTGATGTTGTTTGGGCAAAAGTTGTGTTTATTACTTTTTCAAAGTCAAAAATAGTCATGAATTATGTGTTGCGTGAACACTTTGTTAAACATCACGCAGCTCGATTACGGCCCAAGATCAAAAAATGCCCGCAATAATCAAAATAAGTGTACTATAAATTGTGGTATTTCTCAAAGTAATTGAATCATCAGCAAACAACATATGACACGCGCTCTAGGAAAAACTGTTGAAGGGCTTGATTCGGAGGGAGATGGATCATGAATGTTGGCGTGTTGAAGATGGTTGGCATGCCAAAGATGGGTGTTAAAGCTTCTTGAAGGAGAGGAGTAAAGCACGATCTTGAAGAAACAACTAAAGAGAGGAAAATTTTATACAATTCGATGAACAAAATTGTTTTGTGTTGACGCGTCAAAGATCTAGCTTGAATTATTGAGTCGAAACAAAAAAAAAACATGTGAAAGAGAGTTGCCATAATCATCATCATTGAACCATTGACGTCTAGAGAACAAGCGAGGGTCATTGTCGAGATGCAGGAAACTTAATAAAACCACGAGTAGGAGAACAAGCTAATTGAGCGAGTTGGGGCATCTTCAAGCTATAAGAGACACGGAGGGGTGACAACCTTAGATATTAAAGGCACAAGGTAGTCATGGAGCAGGCGTGCGCCTGACGATACCAAGGCGCAACATTCATTTTAAATAATCAGCATCAAACATCGGTTCATCTTCTTCATTAAATTCTTCATCTATTCTGCTCATTAATTATTCATTACTACCATTTATATCTCTTAGAAAATAAAATTAATGTTGTCACTTACATCATATCTAAGTCGCAACGCTTGATTGAATTTTACAAACACTAAACCATGCAAAAATTATTAAGTTCTTACTTTATTTCATTCTTTATTTTAAAAAAAATACATTACAACAAAAATCGCGCCTTGGTGCGCCTTTTATAAAGGCACACAAATGCGCAAACCTCTGAGCTTGGTGAACCTTTAATCTTAAGCGCGCCTTGAACAACATAGGTGACAACTAAGATAAAAAGCTTTGATACCATCTTAGAATAGCATACGATAATCTGGCATCACATTATCTTCTATACCATATAAAAATAAAATGTTTATATTATGTAATAACAAATTTCTTTAGTTGTGGGGCACATAAGCATAGAAGAGAAGGTGGCAGTGGGGAGGAGAGATGAAGAGAGTGTGTGAATCGTGCACGGATGCGTTAGTAGAGTATATAACTATAAGCATATAAGGTGAAAATAGTAAATAAAAATACACTATAAATGATATTTTACATGATGATACCAATGAGCATTAATAAGAAAACATATAGGTCACGAAATTCATGAATATTCAACCTACCTAATGAAAGATAAAATTCCAGAAAAGTTGCACTATCAAAATTTGTCTAATTATCAAGAGAACGGAGATTTGCAATTTGTATTTTCAAATATTTACTACTAACCAGGGTATGGGTACCCCAACTTATTGGTACCCCCATGCACAAATTTGAAGAGAGAAATAATAATATTAATTTGTTGAAATTTTACGAGGTCATGTGTGTCACTTAAACTCGGAATCCTCAAATAGCAAAGGAGACGCCCATCATTAGTCCAAACTCTCAGTCAGATCATTATAAATCCAGTAAAGTATACAAATATGGCAAATAGATGTAACAAATGAAGTCAAATTTTGAAGTACACCGGAGGAAAATGATTAAAATACAAACAAGCACAAACCCAAACATACACTCATACCTGCAACATAATGAATATACATTGAAATTGAAACCATTATAACATCTCGTGTATGAATAGAAATTGAAACCATTAAAATATCTCTTGTATGAATAGAAATCGAAACCATTGAAACTCAAAGAAGAAAAATAAAAACCATTTGACACCCTAACACAGCATGATTACACTCACATTTCATAATACCATTTGACACCCTAATATAGAATGATTACACTCACATTTCACAATACCATTTGACACCTTAACATAGCATGATTGCATAGCAAACTTAAAACCATAGCAAATCTTTACCCAAATATAAACCAAAATGAATTTCAACAAAAGTTACCTCAGGGTTTCGGTGTGGATGGTTGCACCGGCGTTGAAGTAAGAATCTGTTATGCCCCCGCTACGCTTCACGGGCGTCATTATGTTCGGCGGTGCAAGGGAGCGGCGACCAACGGGGCTGAACCAACCGGTTCAGCCCCCAACCAGTGAACCGGCCGGCCGGGGCTGAACCAAATGGGTTCAGCCCCAACTGGAGGGGTCGGCCGGCCCCTCTATGGCTCGGGTATATTTACCCGGGGCTGCTCTCATGGGAAAGGCATGCAATTAACTCTCAAGGTATTCTTCTCCTTCCTCATCTAACCCTAAATCCCTCTAGTATTTTTCTCTAGATCTCTCTTCTCCTTCCTCCTTATCATTTGGTATCAGAGGATTCGTCCTCCGACGATGTGACCACGCGGACACAAGAAGATCTTTCCCGTTTGGAAACCTTGAAGGAAAACTACGGTGGTTTGGCGGATTCGGTAGTCGCGATCGAGGAAGAGATGCGCGCGTCCTCGCAGCGGCTGGAGGAGCGTCTAGACGCTCGTATGGAGGAACTTAAGGCGCTGTTGAAAGGGAAAAGCAGGGCCGATGAGGGATCTAACGGCGGACGACCCGATCGGTCCGCCAATCTATCGGGAGCGCCCGATCTGGGTCGTGCGGGCACAGGAACGGCAGCGACGGTCGGCGTTGCCGGCGTGGGGTCTTCCCGGCCTTGCGGGACCTCCGGCAATGGCGTGGGGGCAACGGGGGCTTGGACGGCGGCAGCGGGAGGCCTCGCGCCTGGATCGGCTGTGCAGATGGATGGCGGGCAAGCCTGGCGTCCAGGTGGCAGTTCCGACGGGCCTGTTCCTGCGGATTTGGGTCGGCAGCCATGGCAGCGGGCTGATGGAGACCCGGGAGCAGCTGTGCGGGCTCCAGGAGGTACGGGTGGCCTTCTTCCTAACCCGCAAGGCGGCGTTCTTCCTGTCGGGTACGGAGGCCACGTTCCGTGGGTCGGGCAGCACGTTCCTCATCAGGTTCAGCCACCTCTAGGCTACCCAGGAGCGTACGATGGTCATATGGGCCCGGGACGTCAGGCATGGAACGGGCAGGGATAGAATGGGCTTGGACAGGGCTGGCAAGGGAAAGCGGGGCCTCGAGCGTACATGCCACCCAAGTTGACATGAATGAACTTCCCCAAGTTCAAAGGGGGGTGCACTGGAATGGGTTCAGAAGGTGGAGTTGTTCTTCAGTTACCAGGAGGTCCCGGAGGCGCAGTGGGTGCAATTAGCATCATTCCATCTGGAGGACGACGCATTTCAGTGGACTCAGTGGTTCCTAAGAGGTAGAGATTATGTGTCATGGACTGATTTCGTGGAAGGGTTCACCGCCCGATTTGGGCCCCCGGAGTACGAAGATTTTGAGGCGCTACTACAGAAATTGCGACAGAAGGGGACAGTGACTGAGTATCAGACAGAGTTCGAGAGGTTGGCAAACCGGGTACACTGGGAGGAGAAGACACTGCTGAGTTGTTTTGTGTCGGGGCTGAAGGAGCAATTGCGGGATGAGGTTCATGCTTATATGCCAAGAAGTTTGAACCACGCCATCAGTTTAGCCCGCATTCAGGAGGAGCGGTTCAACAGGCAGAGAACCCGGACCACGAGTAGGCCACCTGCGGCCGCAGCAGCAGCAGCACGGCGGGATCCGCCAACTGGTAGCAAGCCAACAGTGACACGGCTTTCGTGGAGTGAGCTGGCCGCTCGAAAGGAAAAAAGGTTATGTTTTAACTGCGATGAGAAGTTCGTGCCGGGCCACAAGTGCCAAAAGATACAAGTTTGTATGCTGCATGAGGATGTGGAAGACGAAACGGCTCCGGACGAGAAGTTGGAGGTGGACTTGGAATTGACCGAGTTCGGTGTTTCCATACACGCTCTCGAGGGGTGCGCTCCTCCTCCGCTTACTATGCGTCTTGCGGGACGGATTGCCCGCGAGAAGGTGACTGTTTTGGTGGACAGTGGGAGCACCCACAATTTCATTCATCCAGAGGTGGCACAACGAGTGGGGCATATGATCGATAAGGGGCTGCCTTTCATGTTATGGTGGCGGATGGCAGCAAGCTGCAATGCGAGGGGGGCTGAAGGGTGTGGAGCTACGGATGCAGGGCTATAGCGGGTGCACCGACGTCTACCTGTTACCCATTCGGGGCTCGGATATGGTATTGGGAGTGCAGTGGCTATGTCAGTTACGGAGGGTAACGTTTGACTGGGAGCACATGACTATGGAGTTCCTCCACGGGGGAAAGCAGTTCTGTTTGAAGGGAATCATCTCTTCGCCAGTGAAGGAGATTTCTCTTCGGAGCATGCAGCGGTTGGGCGAGGAAGGAAGGATGATGGCCGTCCTTAGGGAAGTCCAAATGGCCGACACCGCAAATTCTGAGGTACCAATTCAGTTACAGTCTCTTCTGATGGAATATTCTGATGTTTTCCAAGAACCACGCACATTACCCCACCTCGATTCAGAGATCATCATATTCAGCTTAAGGCGGGCGCCGAGGCCCCTAATATTCGGCCATATCGCTACCCGCATATTCAGAAGGCAGAGATTGAGTGTAGCATCCGCGAGATGTTGGAGGCGGGCATCATTCGGACGAGTACAAGTTCATTTTCAGCTCCCGTCATTTTGGTAAAGAAGAAAGATGGTTCATGGAGATTTTGTGTGGATTACCGGGCCCTGAACAGCGCCACGGTAAAGGACAACTTTCCGATTCCTTTAGTTGAAGAGTTACTAGACGAGCTACATGGCGCACGACGGTTCACCAAGCTCGATCTACGTTCAGGCTATTACCAGATTCTGATGGCACGGGAGGGCATCCATAAGACGGCCTTCCGGACACATGATGGCCATTACGAGTTCTTAGTCATAGCCAATGGGCTGACTGGCGGTCCCTCCACTTTTCAGGCGAACATGAATGAGACCTTCCGCGAGCTCCTGCGGAAATTTGTGTTGATCTTCTTTGATGACATTCTTATCTACAACGTCAATTGGGAGGACCATGTGGGCCATGTTGAGCAGGTTTTGGCCATACTTTGTCGTCACCGGCTTTATGCCAACCGTTCCAAATGCTCCTTCGGTCAGGAGGAGGTGGAGTACTTGGGACACTTGGTTTCCGGCCAAGGCGTCAGGGCCGATCCAAGGAAGATTCAGAGTATGCAGTCATGGTCGCGGCCCGTCATAGTCCGTGCTTTGCGGGGATTTCTGGGGCTTACAGGGTACTACAGGCGATTCGTACGAGATTATGGGAAGATAGCTCGCCCCTTGACTCAGCTGCTGCAGAAGGATTCCTTTTCTTGGACTGAGGGAGCAGAGGCAGCATTTCAGGCAGCATGACCACCAATCCAGTTCTTGCATTACCGAATTTCACAAAGGAGTTTGTGTTGGAGACGGATGCCTCTGGTGTTGGCATAGGGGCAATTCTGATGCAGGAGGGGCAGCCGTTGGCTTTCTACAGCAAGGCTCTGGCCCCCCGTACCTTGGGACTCTCTACAGCCGTTAGCTTTGCCGGAGGGATCCCGCATTCACCCAACCTTTCATGTGTCCTTTCTCAAGCAGAAGGTGGGTGTCAATGTCCAACCGAGTACTCTTCTGCCTGAGGTTACTGCTGCGGGCGAGCTTCGCCCACTACCGGAGGATGTGTTAATGCTTAAATGGAAGAACCGGGGCACGGAGTATCGGCCGGAGCTCTTGGTCAAGTGGAAGAATTTGTCGACGGCGCACAATTCTTGGGTGGATTTACTGGACTTCAAGGAGCTCTACCCCGACTACCACCTTGAGGACAAGCTGGTCCATGATGGGGAGGGGAATGTTACGCCCCCGCTACGCTTCACGGGGCGTCATTATGTTCGGCGGTGCAAGGGAGCGGCGACCAACGGGGCTGAACCAACCGATTCAGCCCCCAATCAGTGAACCGGACGGCCGGGGCTGAACCAAAGGGGTTCAGCCCCAACCGGAGGGGCCGGTCGGGCCCTCTATGGCTCGGGTATATTTACCTGGGGCTGCTCTCATGGGAAAGGCATGCAATTAACTCTCAAGGTATTCTTCTCCTTCCTCATCTAATGAAAATACAACAAGATTTGCATATACTGTTTATCGATCTTGAGAAGGCTTATGATAGAGTTCCAAGAGAGATCTTATGGAGAGTCTTAGAAAAGAAAGGTGTAAATGTATCATACATTGACATAATCAAAAATATGTATACAAATTCAGTGACAAGTAGATGAGCTCACCAGACATATCCAATAAGCAATACCTTGGTGTTTATTGTTTGCAGATGATATCGTTTTGGTCGATGAGACGCGCGAGGATGTAAACGCGAAACTTGAATATCGGCGAGACACTTTAGAAAAGAAGGGTTTTAAGTTGAGCAGTGCAAAAACGGAATATATGGATCTTAAATTTAGAATTGCAAGAAGGACGGATGACTTCGTTATTAAGTTGGGTGATCAAGATATTCCCCGTAGCGAGTGTTTAAATATCTTGGATCGATAGTTCGAATAGATGGAGGTATTGATAAAGATGTGACACATAGAATCCAAGCGGGTTGGTTGAAGTGGAGAGCCGCGTCAGGGATCTTATGTGATCGTAAAGTACAGCAGCCCTATTAAAACTCACAGTAGCCCCAATTCTTCCATAATGAAATTTCAACAACTTCTCATGGAGGACAGCAGCCCTATACATAAAAATAGTACTTAAAATCAGAATTATAATAACACCACACGAAAATACAACAGTCCCTCGTAAAATACAGCAGCTATATATTCCTTAGCTATGAAATTTTAGTAAAATCCTGCAATTTAAGCAGCATCCCTGCCATTTTATCTCACTAAACGATATACAAAACAATCCATACAATCATTCAATGTTATAACTCCAATTTCAGCTTTTTAAACATCAAGAAAAATAATTCTCCAAATGAATTCATCCTCAAATATATAAATTCCAGCTTTTCCCATGCTTTCAACATTATTTTCTTTATATGAGGGCCAAAACTCTTACATGCAGTGTTTCCATACTCCAAACAAAACTATTCCAGCTGTACGGAAGTTAAAGCGAAGACAAAAATAACTTCTAGATAGGTAAAACTCAAGGAGAATAACTTTTCGAACACCATCATACAATTTCTCATAGATTACTTCATAATATATGCTAAAAGCTGCGTAAAAATAACCATAGAAGAAGGGGTTAGAAGGAGAGGGAGAGAAGATGATGCTCACAGTGCAAAGGAAGAAAAAGGGTGAGTATATCCACAATCTTGACTCCAATCTTTGCACAGTCGAGCGCAGGAGGCTTCAAAATCGGCACCCTAATGTCTCAAGAGAAGAGGAGGTAGCCGGAATAGTGAGGAGAGGAGAAGATTCTTCAGTTTCCCTTCAAGAGAGGAGAAGATTGGAGGAGGGGAGAGAGCAGCTCCAGCACAGTCCAGCGTGCCCTCAGCGGGAGTGCGGCGAGAGGGAGAGGGCTTTCCGTGAAAGAGAGATAAGGGAGGGGTTTGATTATGCTTTTTCATCACTGAGACCGGCCAAAAATTCACCGCCTAACTCTAATTGGGGTTAAATTGGGTTCAACCGGCTATTGGTTCTTAATTTTAATTAATCTAGACATTTTGCTATTCGCACACCAGTGTCTGCTATTAGCACAACAACAATCAATTTCTAAATTTTATGAATCCAATTAAATTAGCATGTCCCGGTCTTATACATATATGTGTACCATAGGTCCTTCAAACATATATTTGCATGAATTATAATTTTCAAACGTCATCTTCGTCAAAATATTGAAATACACATAACGAAATATTTTTGACAATTATGGCGAAGCTGACGAGATCCTTTGTAATCATAAGGGCGATTACTAAAATGATTTATTATACAATATATAAGTTATACGTTGTATTTTTAGGGTGTTACGGCGTGTGACTTCAAAAGTCACGCTTTTTGCCCTAGAGTCGTCGTAAACCGTTATCCCGCCATTTTGGATTTACACGCCCTTGGCGTGCGAGCGTGTGTTGCGGGTGTGTCTTTAATACCATATAGCGTACATCAAATATATGAATTTAGAACTTGGTTTCATAAACCAACACAATCAATCACTCCAATTTTTGCACGTCCATATCTGCAACCATATAGGCTCATATTGCATTGACAATAAAATTAATCTTTTGACAAAGGGAATTGTTCGCATTTTTTGATATTTGCACTTTTTTGTTAAAAGCATCACACTATTTTAAAAAATGTTAAAGACACCGCAATATTGTTAACAGCAAGCCAATGAAAACAATTTGACATTATAGTGAAATCACTGAACCACAACATGAATTTCATTAAAGCAAGCTCTCTATCAGTTACCATCACAAAAGTTACTGCATTTGGTTCAAATACTGATTTGAAACATTCCAATGCCCACTGATAACTAACTTATGTTTCATCTGACATGAAGGTGAAACAAGAAATAAATACTGGTAAGTTGATGTGACTCTGATAATGCATAGCAATGGCATGTAATATTTATTAATCTTGTACATGCAATCTAACTGAAAATGGTAGGAAATATATTACTATGTTTGATGGAGATTGGGTGAGCAAAAAATAAATTTGCACTTGATTGGTACTTTCCACTATTTTGTTGTAGCTGACATATCCCTCAAAATTGATACACTTGTACAGAAATTGTATCGAGGTACATCTATTTAGTTCTTTTTTGGTTTGTATGAATAAAGAGGGATGGTCGGAAACTTCCAACTCCCACATCAGTGGAGAGCCCTCCCAAATATGTGATCCACTGATAACTAACATTAAAAAGAGGGGGGAAATCACATTTCCACACTTAAAAAAACAGATTTTGTATACACATATTGACTCCCTAAAAATATGAGAGGAAAAGATCATTGGAAAATCATCACATTCTCAATTCAGAAAATGAATGCACTGCACATTTATGCGGGCCTAAACTTAAAATCTAAAATGAATCAGATTTTCCACATTCAAGAGCAATCTACATTTATCCTAAAATTAAAATTTTCACATTTCCATATAGAATATCACACCTAAACCTAAATGGAAAAACGACAATGATTTTACCTGGGCGGTTCTGGCGTGGATTGAGGTAGCCGGCGTCGGCGTGGATGGAAGCCGGAGAAACAAAAACTAGCAAGAGAGGCAGCGTCGAACCACCTAACCGGCTTCGAAGAATGAAGGCGGCGCCGAACAAGTTGTCGCGGAGAGGCGGCGTCGCAGGCGAGGAAAACCCTAGGGCTCAGTATTTATGGATATCAGCCCGGCATTCTTCGTATGACTGCTATTCGAACACTTAAAATAATTATTCTCAGTCCTAAAATCACTTTAATTTATTGGTCTGTGAATATGAATGGACTATGTTTATCCTTGATAGAACTGCTTATAACATTAATACCTTTGGGCTCAGTATTGATGGATATCATCAGCCCACCGTTCTTCTTATGACTGGTGTCAGCAGTCCTAAAAATAATTAATTTATTGAATTGTGAATATGACTGTGTTTAGCAGTGATAGGACTGCTTATAACATTAACTTTTTTTTTATATGTAGATTATATTTTTATATATAGATAAGCATTTTGTGCCCCCACAAAATTAGCGGCAGAATTATAATTGAGTTTGTCACAGCACTAAGTAAAAATTAAAATTGATTAATGGCCTTAATTAACATTCTCAAAATCATCTCTTTAAGAAAATGAGATGTACACAAAACTAAAAAATAAATGACTATAATAGTTTTAACATGAAAATTTTAGAAAATGAAAAATTCAAAAAATGAGAGCGTGGAAAAATAGTGTGTATGTATATCAATGTATGTGTATATGTAAATATTTCAACTTTCGTTAATTGGGTGTCCTTAGATGATGAAATTCTTTATGCATCTATAATTTGATTTATATCAGTTATGATCTAGCGAGGACTCGAGTTCCAACCGTTTGCTCTCTAAGTTATTTTAGATTAACAAATGTGAGAAAATATATTATAATATTGGTTAAGGTTTTTGGAAATTTCACCTAAAATTATTATTGATCGGGACAAAAAATTAGAAAATGTTCGACTAAATTTTATGAGTTTGATGATGATATGATTATTTGATCTAATTAATGGATTTCTCACAATTAGCTATGAAATATCAATTTGGTGACATTTATAGTCCTATCAAATATTCATGAAAACATTTGATTGATGGGTTTATTTTGTATATTTTTCGATATAAGTTCAACACCTCTTTCGGATTTAAATTTCGTTAAACGGTTAAGCAGAAATCAATTATTAAAGTTTATTAATTTGTAAGAGCAAAAAATTGTATTTTTTTCTCTCGAAAGTTGTGCCAGAGGACACCCAGGTATGCTTATGAATAGTTCTGCGACAGTACCCCTACAACTCGTCCTCCATGTGTCAGTTTATGGCAACGATCTAATCTATCTAATCAATGTCCACTCGCAACATTATGCCCACCGCTCGTAGTTCCTCGTGCGCAATGCAGTGGCATTCATACTTCTGGTCAGTACTCGTGCCCTATCACATGGGAACCGTGGTTATCAAGATTGTGATCTGGATCGTAGGATCTTACGATCCTACGATCCAGATTTTGTAAATCGATTCGATTCTTATTTAGGATCTAAATCGGCACATCTACAATTGGGATCGCGATCCGGATCTATGATCTTTAAGATCGCGATCTCAACAATTCTACTGGTCCGGCCAAAGGGAACTAGAAACATATCCAAACCTATTCTGACCCCATTCAACTGATCCAACACCCATAACCCATTGCTTAACCTTATCCCCATCTCGCACCCATACCTCATCACAAAATCATATTATGCTTATTACGGACCACTCAAGGCTCCGATATATCGGACTAGATTGGACCGTCTTAGCCCGGGAGCGTTCGAGCGCGCAAACAGTCGCAGAAAAAGAGAAGGTTGACAAGACAATTTTTTAAACATGAAAAACCCGTCGACTGGGTGAAAAACCACGCGGCCGGGTCTGTGCCGGCCAAAACCTCAATTATTTGTTGGTTGTTGTACATAGCTGTTTTGAAAAACTCGAGGGTGACAGACCGCCTCTCGCTACAATTGTTGAGAGAGAGAGGTGCTCGGAGGGTGACAGGTCACCGCTCACGGAGCTAAGTCTTTTGTCTGCTGCAGACAGAAATTTTGCACTCTGAGCACTCTGGAGATTTTGATTGCTGCTTGAAGGTTGGATTGATGTGCGTCCTTATCTCTGCGGCTTATCTCCTGCTGCGCGAGAGGAGGTTGGAGTGCTAATCTTGCTGGAGGCTGGAGCGCTTGTTCTTGAGTGCGCGGAGTGCTTGCTATTGAGTATGCGGAAGTGCGCTTGGAGCAGTCTTGAGAGCGATGCGCAGATGCGCGCTTGGAGCGGTCTTGAGAGCGCAGCGCACTGAGGCGCGCTTGGAGTCGTCTTGAGAGCGGAGCGCGCGGAGGCGCGCTTGGAGCGGTCTTGAGAGCGGAGCGCGCGGAGGCGCGCTTGGAGCGGTCTTGAGAGCGGCCTTATCTCGATCCTGATAACCTTGATGGGAACTGTGAGCGGCGGGTGTAATTTGTGAGAGGAAGTCGAGCGAGGGTAGAAATTAGGTCGATGTATCCCAATGTGCATCGGGGAGGCAAGTTCTATAGGTATTATCACGCGGGGTGCGCTCGGGGGGAATACGAGCGGCGATGCAGTCCTGTCAAGCACAGCTGAAGTTCGTGCACCTAAGTGCAGTGAGCACGGACGAAGCCGTATAAAGTTATTGTTAGGTTATTAATTAATAGTATGTCCGCGTGTGTCAGGACCGACTCGGAACGACCCAATGGGTTCCGTGTCACTAGGGTGTTGCTTTACGCTGGAGATACTATAAAGGCCCATTCCACATGTTGATGGGGTCTTGTAGACTATCTTGAGCGGAAAGCAACATTCTCAAAATACGAAATTAGGTTTTCCGCTCAAAAAATTTTCTTCGTTTCCGCTCTTCCGCCCGCCGTTCGCGACTTTTGTCGTTCGTCGAGCGTAAGGTTCGCTGTTTTTGGAGAAGAAGATCAGCGAATCGCAAAGCGCAAGCAAGTTCCTGCGCAGATCGCAAGCAAGTTCCTACGCGGATCGAGATCTGATCTTCCTCGTCTGGATCACGAAGCCGCTCGCGATTTCCTGCGCCCGCTTCCGTCGCCTAGATCGCAAAGCGCTGATCGCAATAGGGGCTCTCTCTTCTATTCTCGATCGATCAAGCGGAAGGAAGACTCGCCGATCTACAGCTACTTCTCTCCCGTTCACCAGATCGCAAGTTCTCGTTTCTCCGTCGCCATCTGTTCAGGAAGGAGAAGTTTTGTCGAGGCCTTCCTCTGGTCCAGGTGATCCGATCGTGGAGGAGCCCTGCCGCTGCTCTCCCTTGCCGTTGGTGTTGAAGATCTGATAGCTCTCCTTTTTCCCAGGTTGCCGGTGGTGTGAGGTCAGATCCGGCCATCCTTAATCAAATTCGGCCATCTTTCTTGCAAAGATCATTTCAGTTGCAAGCAAAGAACAAGATCTATTTTTCATCATTTTTGAGTGAGGATCAAGGAGGTATTGCAGATCAAGGAATTATTTGCCTCTATCGATTCCTTCTTGCTTGGAACTTTGAGTGGATCTTGGATCTATTAAGATTCACTTTGGCATTTTGGATCTTTGTTGCTTGAGGAAAGAGCGAAGGAGCAAATAATTTTATTGGATTGGATCCGAAGTTTCCCGGTCGTCTTCGCGCGAATCAGGTGATTTTATTCCAGTTTTTTGTTTTTTGAAGTCTGCTACGATGTCGAAGAAAAGCGCGCTCGACGTCACCAATCTGCAATCCTTCGACGCGTCCGATTTTCTCAGTTGGAAAATACAAGTCCAACTAAGAATGAAGGAACGCGACATCTTCTACACTGTCCAGAGCGACTTTGCGTCTTCTGGCGATGCGCGCGTAGACGAATATCAGTGGAACAAGGATGAAGATTTCTGCAGGGACTACCTGTTGAATTCCCTCAACCCTCGTCTCGCACTAACCTACCACGCCTACAAGACCGCGAAGGAGATCTGGGATCGTCTCAACGCGCACTTCTAGAAGGAGGAGGTGTTGTCCAAATCGCTCATTGGGGAGAAGTTCTTCAACTTCCGCCTCAAAGAGAACCTGTCGATCACCTCCCAGATCATAGAACTCGAGAACATGCGCAACAAGCTGGAGTACGACCAATCGAAGATGGACGATAATCTGTTCGTGAACTTGATCCTAAGCAAGCTACCTGCGGAGTGGCTGACATTCAAGACAGAGATGAACAGGCGGAAGGAGAAGATTACTCTGGATGAACTCAAAAGGTTCATTCACATCGAGGACCAGAACATCGCTGGAAAGACCGCGGAGCAGGTTGTTCAGCCCCCACGGGCTGTCAACTTCGTCTCCCGACCCAACGGGCCTTCTCGGAAGCCCTCGGTACCTAAGGGTGACACTCCTGCCGTTGGCTGTCAAGAAGCCTTCTCTTAAAAGGAAGAAGGGTAAATGCAACAACTGCGGCAAGTGGGGTCACTGGGCCGCTGACTGTAGGGGTCCGAAGAAGCAAAAGGATGAAGCTCCACCTCAGGCGGCAAACATGGTGGTCGATACTTCTGATCCCAAGTCCTTTGTGGCTATGATCGGGAGCAATCACCGCAGTACGTCTTCTGAGTGGTGGCTGGACAGCGGTGCTACCTGTCACGTCACAAATGACAGAGGTCTACTCTCAGACGTCAGAGCAGTCCGAGACAGAGTAGAGAATTGCAATGGAGGAGAGACAGTCGTCACTCATGCTGGGACGGCAAAGCTCGTCCTCTCTTCAGGTAAACTTTTAATTTTGCAAAATGTTAAATTAGTTTCTAATTTAACTAAGAATTTAATTTCTATGAGTTTGCTAGATAAGTCCGGAATGTCTTTCACAACCATTAGCGGTAGAATAACTCTTACTGTTAATTCACATTACTTTGGTTGCGCTTACTTAATCAATGGAATGTATTGACTTAGCTTAGAAAATGAGTGCATAAATCAAGTGAGTTCGTCTCTGTTAGATCCAAAGCTACTTCACAATAGACTTGGACACGTTCACTATAAGAAGATGAGCGATCTAGCTAAGAGTCACAACATTCGGTTAGATTTCTCTATTCAATTTAATAGGTGCGAGGTTTGTGCCCAGACTAAAATAACTAGAAACCCTTACAAGACTGTTTCTAGGAGCACACAACTTTGGGAATTGATTCATTCCGACCTTTGTGACTTTCGGAGTCATGCCACTAGAGGGGGAAGGAAGTATCTAATTACCTTCATTGACGATTTCTCCAGATTTTGTCATGTCTACCTATTGAAATCGAAAGACGAGACATTCGAGACCTTCAAAATCTTCAAATCTCGGGTAGAAAACCAGTTAAATTTGAAGATTAAGAGACTTAGAAGTGATCGAGGAGGAGAATACATTGCAACTGGGTTTAGGGAGTTTTGTGCCACTGAGGGCATAATCCTTGAAACTACAGCTCCTTACTCGCCCCAATCGAATGGAGTTGCTGAGCGTAAGAATAGAACTTTGACAGAAATGTTAAATTCTATGCTCCTGACCGCTGGCATGCCCAATTCCTTCTGGGGGAAGCAGTCCTTACTGTAAATTACATTCTGAATAGAGTGCCTCACTCAAATCTCAGTTCTACTCCTTATGAGTTGTGGCACGGCCATCCTTGTAGATATGACACTCTTAAAACTTGGGGATGTATCGCCTATATGCATATAAGGGACCTTAAAAGACCTAAGGTGGGACCTAGAACGACAACCTGCGTCTATCTAGGCAGTGCAAAAGACAGTGCGGCTGACCAGTTTCTGGATCTATCCACTAATTCAGTGATAGAGTCCAGAGATGCTATCTTCTTTGAACACAAGTTTATTAAAGATCATGGCCTGACCATCCCTGGATCTACTGACCTGATCTTAGAGTCTACTGTAGAACCCGAAGTTGGCCCCTCTGGCACTGCTCCCCAACCTCTAGAGGTCGAACCTGTTCCTCTTAGAGTATCTACAAGAGATAGAATCCCTAAGGATTTTGGTGAGAACTTCGCCACCTACCACTTAGAGGATGATCCATTTTCCTACCAGGAAGCGATGAGATTGAGAGATGCGTTAATGTGGGCAGAAGCCATCGACGATGAGATGAACTCACTGCTACAAAATAATACCTGACATCTAGTGGACCTACCGAAAGGAGCTAAAGTCTCGGGATGCAAGTGGGTACTGAAGAAGAAGTTACATAGTGATGGGTCTATAGCCAGATACAAAGCACGTCTAGTAGCTAAGGGTTATAAGCAACAAGGGGGAATTGACTACTTTGATGTCTATTCACCTGTTTGTCACATATCTACTATTAGAATTCTTCTAGCCTTAGCCTCCATAGAGAATTTCATAGTTCATCAGATGGACGTGAAAACAGCCTTTCTGAATGGAGAGCTAAATGAAAAGATCTACATGGCACAACCTGAAGGTTATGTTCATACAAATCTGAAGGACAAAGTGTGCAAGCTAGATAAATTCATCTATGGGCTTAAATAAGCACCTAAGATGTGGCACATGAAGTTTGATCAAGTGGTAAAGATCTTTGGATTTTAGTCCAGTCTATCAGATAAGTGTCTCCATTATCGCTCGATGTCAAACCAAACTGTCATCATATGCCTATATGTGGATGACATGTTAATCCTGGGGTCAGACCTAGCTGTCGTGAGGGATATTAAGTCCGCTCTCGCCAAAGCGTTTGATATGAAGGACCTTGGTCATGTCGATACCCAACTAGGTATGAAAGTAAGAGTAGACAAGGGATGTGTCACTCTAAGTCAAGCTCACTATATAGAGCAGATTCTTAATACCTGGGGTTATAAAGATTGTAGGTCTGTTGAAACACCAACTGATCCGAACGTCAAGCTGAGTCAAAAATGAAGGGACAAGCGTTGATCAAGTCAAGTACTCAAAAATCATTGGAAGTCTCATGTATGCCACAAGCTGCACTAGACCTGACATTGCTTTCTACGTAAGCATGCTGAGTCACTTTACCAGTAGTCCAGACAAAGAGCATTGAGATGCCTTAGATAGGATGATGAAGTATCTCAAAGGTACTAAAGACCACGCTCTGTGCCACACTGGTCACCCTCCTACTTTGGAAGGGTACTCTGACGCCTCCTAGTGTTCAGAAGTTTCAAACAGCAAGTCCACAAGTGGATTTATATTCACATTGGGTGGCGCTGCAGTTACTTGGAAGTCCAAGAGACAGACCTGTATAGCGTTGTCGTCTATGGAAGCCGAGTTATTTGCCTTAGCTTCAGCGGGTGAAGAGGCAGACTGGATCAGAAATTTGATCTTAGACATTCCCTTGTCTAGAGTTCAAATCAATTCTTTAAGTCTATACTGTGAAAATCAGGCTGTAGTCCAAGTTGTTAAGAATGTCCTCTTTAACACTAAGAGACGACATGTACGACTGAGACACGCCCTATTGAACTATCTTAAAGAACAAGGCGTTATTACTTTGGTCGACGTGCGATCGAAGGATAATCTAGCTGATCCACTGACAAAAGGAATCCCCCGAGACCGTTCAATCAAAATAGTGGGGGAAATGAGACTCAAAGCGGTTTGACACCCGTTTTAGTCCGAATGTTTTGATTCCTTCTTTTTGTCAAATCTAGCATGTTGTGCTCCGTTGGTATTATGGTTGCTGAGAACGAATCTCTGGTTGGTTGTTTCATTCCACATTTGATGTTAACAACCTCATCCGAATTCGTCTTCCTTAACTTGGAGGAGAGTGTTATTCCACATTTGATAACACAATCTGACTTGTTTTGGACCATCTCCTGTTAATTGGATTCATTCCACATTTGATGAGTTCCAATTAACCCTAGAAGAACAGTAACCAGGATATCACACATTGGAACACAGATATAGCTGCGTTGTCCAGAAGTCTAAAATTGTTTCGTTTGAAAACAGTTAATAGATTCTGCGGTTGAACCTGAAATACTCTACCTATATCCTCTAAGCATAGTTAAAGTACTACGTTCTTATATGCAGAACTAAATACATGTAGATTTTCCATAGTTGAATTCATTTTGAATGAATTTCTTTGTTGGAAATTACAGGAGCTGCTGCTGCAGGAGAAGCACATGCAGACTGGGATCCTGAAAAGGATGATCTGCTGGTTGATGGTTACTAGAGTAGTTGTTTGGTTTTTTGTTTCTCTGACTTAGAGCACTATTTAGCTCTCTACCTGTTTGTTTGGACTATTTTATATTATTTGTTAGTCATGAGACAGTAGGTCTTCTGGTACTTATCTCTTTGATTGTACTTTGATTCTGATATGACGTTGCTTAGTTTATGTTCTATGCTTATGCGTGCATACATACTCTTGCTTCTTTCAGTCCAATATTTTATAACAGGTACTTGCGAACACGGTTGTGTAATGAGTCGAACTGATTGAACATTACACACACCAACCCTTCTTCCAACGTCGGTATACCGCGGACATAGGAGGAGATTGTTAGGTTATTAATTAATAGTATGTTCGCGCGTGTCAGGACCGACTCGGAACGACCCAATGAGTTCCGTGTCACTAGGGTGTTGCTCTACGCTGGAGATACTATAAAGGCTCATTCCACATATTGATGAGGTCTTGTAGACTATCTTGAGCGGAAAGCAACAACTATTCGTATATATAAAAGACATAGGGCATCACAGTTTTTTGATTTTATTAAAATGTTCCTATGCTATGTATCCAACGCCCTTAAAGCTTGGAAATGTTTAAAAATGGAAAACTAAATTTGATATAAAATGTGCATTAAGTTTTGAGATAAAGTTTTGTTCTATCACTACTAAAGTTTGGCAGAAATTATAGATTACATATTTCTTAGAACAGTTTAACGGTGAGATCACAATTTAAGAAATCTCGCATACAACAAATAACACATACTGCGGTGTTTTTAATACCTTTATCGGCGCTTTTTAAAGCGTCGTTGTTTCTACGGACGCACTTTTCAAAGCACCGCTAAATCGCAGCGAAAGGAACCGCCGCGGAAAACTTTGCGGCGTTTATAGAATTTAAAAACTCCGCGGATTGTAGATCTTTTGGCTGTGTTTTTAGATGATTATGATGGCTAAATTTATTAGTTTTTTAAAGCTTAATGTGAACCAACAATTTCCCATCCTACTATCCTAGGCTGCAGCTGCATCATCACCGTTTATCAACAAAAAGTAAATAATACCCGCCGCTCAATGGAGTGTTGCTTTTCAAATCATATGATTTTCAAACTCCATCTAATCACCCAGCCTAAACACCTCACCTAACCATCCTAACCAATCACCCATGGCAACAGCATGATGTTTCTCTTTGAATATTTTTATCCATTTGGCCTTAAAAAAGCAGGAGTTTGTTGTGGTGAAGCACCAAAAAACACCATAGAGGTAAAGCGGTGAAGAGGAGAACAGCAATGCACAGCCGAAAGCTACGGTAGACGTGAACAGGCGTCGACATGCGATGTCGGGCTGCATCGGCATCAGGGAACGACTGGCACTCAAGTAGACACAAAGACATAAAGATTTGTGGGGTGCAACAATTACCAACATCAAAGGTATCCTATGGTCATGCGGTTTATCCTTTTAGCAAATACTACATGCGGTCTTAGCTCTTTTATGCGCCGCACAACGAAACACTTGTAATTTTCATTTTCTCCTGGTCCAGGTTTTTAAGAACTTGTTGTTGTATTATTCCTTAGGGTCCGTTCGTTTGGACGGAATTGGAATTTGACATTGGAATTCGATATTCAGAATTGGAATTGGTCTAATTCAAATTCCAACGTTCGCCTAATAAATAATATTGGTGAATATTATGGAATTAATCAATTCTTTTGTTCGTTTGTTAAATAAAATTCAATCTAAGAATTGAAAAATAATACGAAGAAGCTAACATTCTATTACATATATTGACATTAATTAACGCATAATTTAAGAACCTAGCATTAATTTCATGCATGCATAAATGTAAGAAATGGTTGTGAATAAAAACAAGTTTGGCATAAATGTAAGAACATTGAGAATAAAAACTAAGAAAATATAGAAAGTAATCTTTTATAGAAAAAAAAAGTGCGCGCTTCGGCGTAAAATGAGCGCAGAAGCTAAAAACACACGCCCGGGCGAAAAATGAGCGTTGTGGCGAAAAACGCGCGCTCGGGCGAAAAAAGTGCGCCTAGGAAAAAACGAGCTCAGAGCGAAAAATGCGCTCTCGAGCGAAAAATGCACGGCCGGGCGAAAAAACGTGCGTCCGGGCAAAAAAAGTGCGCGTCTGAGCGAAAAAGTGTGTGCCCTAATGAAAAAGAGTGCCCTCTGTAGAAAAACGTGCGGTCGACCAAAATTCCGCGCTTAGATGAAAAAGTGCGCGCCCGGACTAAAAACGTGCGGCAGGACGTAAAACGCCCGGTCGGGTGAAAAATGAGCGTTGTGGCGAAAAACACGCAGTCATGCGAAAAAATTGCGCCAACGCGAAAAAGTGCGCGCCCAGACGAAAAAGTGCGCCACCCGAAAAAGTGCGCCCCCGGCCGAAAAGTGTGCGCCCACGTGAAAATGAGCGACTGGGCGAAAAATGCGCGTCTGGGCGACAAACACTCGTTCAGGCGAAAAAATGAGCGTTGTGGCGAAAAATGCGTTCTCGTGCGAAAAAGTACGCAAGAGCGAAAAATGCGCTCCCGGGCGAAAAAATCGTGTTCGCGCGAAAACGCACGTCCGGGCGAAAAAACACGTTCCCGTGGTAAAAGGCATGCCCGGGCAAAAAAAAAAGCGTGCTCAAGCGAGAATACGCGCCCGGGCAAAAATCACGCCCCTGGCAATTTACGCGCGCTCGGGCGAAAAACGCACAGCCTGGCGAAAAGGGCTCTCCTGGGTGAAAAATATACGCCCGGGCGAAAATTTGCGCTCTCAAGCAAAAAGTGAGCTCGAGTGAAATAGTGCGCTCCTAGGAGAAAATTTGCCCACCCGGGTGAAAATTTGCGCGCCCGGGCGAAAATTTGCGCCCCCGGGTGAAAAATGAGCCCCCGGGCAAAAAACGCGTTTGGGGGAAAATACGCACCCGGGCTAAAAAAGCGCCCCCCGGTGAAAAACGTGCGCGTAAAAGACACGCGACATGCAAATAGTGTGCACCCAGTAGATAAACGCGCGCTCAGGCGAATAACATGCGTTCGGGCAAAAAACGTGCCCCCGGGTAAAAAACACGCGACCGGGCAAAAAAGTGCCCGCCCGGGTAAAAAAGTTCGGGCGAAAAACGTGCTCCCACGGCGAAATTATACTCCCCTTGCAAAAAAACGTTAGTCGTTCAAAATTATCCAATTCCTACATAGATTGGAAAAGATTGTCTATAGTTCAAAATGAATTCTACTAAATTCATTTAAATTCCAATTCTAATGTTAAGCGTGTAAACGAACGTTAGAATTGAGATTAGACATTCAATTCCAATTTCAGATCTCAATTCCGTCCAAACGAATGGACTCTTAGTCTTTATGTTTGATTGCACGGTATGAATTACCTCATAATTTATTTATTTTTGTGTAAGTAGTTATTAGAATTGTTTTTTATTATTTATTTGATTGTTTTGTTACGAAGAACCAAATAATGAAAATGATGAAAAAGATGAAAAATATTGAAGTTTATGTGAGCTCTCATTTTGAGAGTGATACTGTTTTTTGTTCAATGAAAGAGCCATGTTCAAACTAGAGCATCGTTGGCTTTTAGTGCATTTAGCAGTGGAATCACTTAATCTATTTCTGGTAACTTTAAGAGTGCATTAACAAGGGCACCATTTCCAGTAACAATCTGTCTTCTCTTCAATTCTACGACATTTTGAAGAGTTTGAAGATCTTCAAGAAGGTGTCTAATGATTATGGATGCCCGCAGATCTCTTGGGGTGCGGCCAAGCCGCGGCCAAGCCGCACTTCTCATGGGGTGCGGCCGAGCCGCACCCCTCATGGGGTGCGGCCGAGCCGCACCCCTCATGGGGTGCGGCCAAGCCGCACCCCTCGGCCGGTGCGGCCAAGCCGCACCCCTCGGCCGGTGCGGTCGGGGCCCGCCTCCCCTTTAGGGACGCGACCCCCCACTTCTCCGTTCGCTCAGAGCACTCCGCGCCGCAGAGCGCCCATAGCGCTCCCGTGCTCATTGCATGCCTGGAACGCCTCTAAGCGCGTTCAGAGCGCTTCCATGTTCATCACGCGCGCTCAGAAAGCTTCTGAGCGCGCTCAAAACGCCTTCGCGCTCACGCGCGCTCAGAACACCTCCAAGCGCGTTCAATGCGCTTCCATGTTCGTTGCGCGACCAGAACGCCTCCACGTTCGTTGCGCGCTCAGAACGCTTCAGCGCTCGCGCGCGCTCAGAACGCTTCTGGACACGTTCGGAAGCGTTCTCGCTTTTCCAGCTCGCTCACTTTTTGTCACTCTAGCGCGCTCACTTTTTGTCACTCTAGCGCGCTCACTTTTTATCTTTCCAGCGTGCTCACTTTTTGTCTTTCCAGCGTGCTCACTTTTTGTCTTTCCAGCTTCTCAGATTTCAGGAACGACCTGTCGCATTTTTCGCCTCCAACAGAACTGCCCGAACTGCCCGAGGGGCAGGGTGGTCATTTATGAAAAATGGCGATCCGTGTGCCCCGAACCAGAAAGTATGATTCGTCCACCAAGCATTTATGGAAACTGCAAACGGCTAAATTACCGGACTGCCCTCGGCCAAAGCTATAAAAGGAGCCCCGAGGCTTCATTTGAAAGGACTTTGCTTTCGAGACCCGGGAGAGCTCCTTGCAGACTTTTGCGGAATTCTCCTTCGGCGCTTGAAGATCTCCTTCGTGGACATGAAGATTTCCTTCATCCCGAAAGGCGACGCAGCTTCTCACTTTCGTTCTCCGTGGGCTTCTCACTTTTGTTCCCCGGAGCCTTCTCACTTTTGTTCTCCGGGGGCTTCTCACTTTTGTTCCCCGGAACCTTCTCACTTTTGTTCTCCGGAATTCTCAGAAGAGAAAAAGACTTAGTTTTTCCGAGAGGTGGCCTGTCACCTTCGGAGCACTCTCTCTCTCTCTATTATTGTAACGAGCAGCGGCCTGTCGCGCTCGAGTTCTAAGTACCAGATTGTAACCCCCAGAAGATAGTGAAGTTTGGTCGGCACAGCTCCGGCCGCGTGGTTTTTTACCCTTTCCGGGTTTTCCACGTTAAAAAGTCTCAGTGTACTCAACGAATCTCAAATTAACTGTTTGCGCGCTTGGTTCGCTCACGAGCTAAGGTGGTTCAACTGGACCGGTCTACCAAGAGCCCTAAGCGTTCCGCAACACCACTCATCCCTCATCACCTTAGTGGTGGAGTGGGGTTTGTGAATAACCGTCACCCAATTTTGTATATATAGATTAGAACCCATAATATGAGTGCATATCAACAATTATATTGTTCGGTTATTCTTATAGGTTTGAAATTGAAATATTCTATATTTGTTGTGTTCCACTAAACGAGTCGTATGGTGGGCTCTCGGCGGCATCTCGTGGGCCCCAACCCCCAAGTTGCCAAAATCAATCGCCCGGTCTAGATTTTTGTTTAAATAATTGAATGATAAATTATATATATCCTCCCGACATTTCTCCCTCTGACTAGGCGAACTTATCAACCACACTTGCATAATTAACGGCGGAAGAATTTGTATTAGCTGATTTGATCCATTTTAGCAACCAGCCAATTCAGAAAAATTAGGGCCTGAGGGTATAATGTTTAATTTTGAGCATTCCTCTCATCATAGATTAAGGCTTCGTTTGGCATGACGTTTTTCCTCCGATGAGTTTGAACAAAACGCCATCGTCATAGAATGCATGTTTGGCATGACAACGGTTATGACAACCATCAAGAAAATAAAACTAGGTTTGAACATAAAAGTGGATGAAATTCTTTAAGTGAGGTTGGGCATTCACGAATGACAATTCTTAACTGCCGCGTTCATGACCGCCACTGCAGTGTTAAACTGAGCCTAAGGGTCCATTTGGCACGGTGGTGGCGATCGTTCTTGGCGGTTATGAACCGTTGTTAGTGAACGCCCAACCTCACCTAGGGAACTCCATCCATTTGTATGTTCAAACCTAGTTTTATTTTGCTTGGTGTCAGATCATAACCATTCTCATATCTTTATGATAGATTGGGCTCGTCTTGAGAGTCAACGGACATCAAGATTTTTAGGTGAAAAGCTCGGAAAAATAATCAAGGGGATTGGTTCAGTTCAAACAAATTCACTAACAATATTGCAGATTAGTTTAGCGAGGATGACAGACCACCTCTCATTTCTACAATGTCAAAAGTGTCTTCTGAAGCTACACTACGTATGGTAGTGACACCCTTTAGAAAATGCGCATGGAGGTAGGTCACGGAGGTTGGTCCACGACGATGTGTTCTGAAGAGTGGCACAAGCCTTATCATGGAGAGCAGAGTGCGAGAGCGCGCATTGGAGAGTGGAGTGAGGAGCATGCACTGGAGTGCAAAGCGCCTTCTGGAGGGTGAAACACCTTCTGGAGGGCGGAGCACCTTCTGATGAGCGGGGCACGAGAGCGCGCGCTAAAGAATGGAGCGTGAGGGTGCGCACTAGAGAACGGAGCTGAGCGCGAGGGCGTGCACTGGAGAAGGCATTCCCTAGAGGGGACTGGAGAGTGAATCGCGGGGGCGCACACTGGAGCGAAGCATTCACCCGAGCGGCATGTTCACCGAAGCGGCATGTTCACTAGAACGACATGGGCTCTTTAACGTTGACGTCAAAAAAGTTTATAGTCAAGTTGTGAGAGAAGCTTAAGAGACTGTATCTGATCAAATCGTTGACCGTGAGAATATTTCTGAAGAAGCGATTATATTATTTGAAGATGCATGAGTGTGACATTCTGCATGAGTACTTCATTCTGTTCAACATCCTTCTCAGTCAATTGCACGGGTTGGTGTGAAGGTGTACGAATAAAATAAGATCATTTTGCTTCTTACCTCACTCCGTCCGTCCAATAAGTACATGGTGTCTACGCTCTCAAAAGTATGGTGACTACACTCATATATAAGAAAGAATCAAGGAGACTTGAGGAGGTCACGTCGACATTATTATTCATCATATCGAGATGTTGGAGGATCTCACTTTCGTGGTGTCTTTTTGCATAGGAGTAAGAAGTAGGACATTCGACTTAGGCGGGATTGCCTGTGCACAAAGTTGAGCAGGTGCATCTGGCACTAAAGTTGCGCAAAAAATTGAAATCTTTGAGCAGAATAGACTCAAGCAGCTACAACTTTACAACTTGAGATGAAGCTCACCACTGAAGACACTAATATTATTGTTTCACTATTGATATGGAAACACTAATATTATTGTTCGATTATGCTCTCTTGATTGAGCAGGTAGTGAGAATTCATGACAACACACAAAATTAAACTAAAGAATATATATATATATACAAACACTACACTAAAGAGAAAAGTTACCTTTGATGCAACATTTAAAATTGCCAAATGTAGCCTTAACATATATTATAATATATTAAAAAATAAATAAAGTACAATGTCCATTTAAATAATTGCATCATATTCTTAAATTAATAGTAATGATGAAAATTCATAAAATTTAAAAAAAAATTAGTAGAGCTCTTATACCTACTATGTAGGCTATCATTAGACATGTTAATTTTAGGGAATTGTTAAAGGCAAACCCAATATGGCTATCCGCAAAACAATTTCTATGAGTTATTACGCGCCTTTTGAAAAAACTTCTTGTACATGCATTTTTAGGAAAAGTGTTGAACATGAAAATTGTAGATCTCGTCGAGATCTACAACTATCGTGTTGAACACTTTTCCTAAAAATGCATGGACAAGGCGTATTTTCAAAAATTCATCAAAAATTCATCAAAAATTCATCAAAAATTCGCTATAGTTATGATCAGGGCGGCAATATGTCTTGTGCGTGCATTTTTAGGAAAAGTGTTTAACACAAAAGTTGTAGATCTCGACGAGATCTACAATTTTCGTGTTAAACACTTTTCCTAAAAATATATGTACAAGGCGTATTTTCAAAAGGAGCATAATAACTCATAGAAATTGGTTTGCGGATAGCCATTTATGGTTTGCCTTTAACAATTCCCTAATTTTTATTAAAGTTGATTTGATAAATAATTATGAAAACAAATAAATTTAATTTGGAAAATTAATGATGAGAATTTAATAATATACGTATATTTTTTTATAAAATAAATATTGTAATATTGATGTATATTTTTTTACGGTCATTTGGAGTACTCATATGTATGTATATGTTGTGAGAGCAGCCCGCAGACGCATCGACTACAGGCGAAGCCCGTGCAGAGGCAGTCGAAGCGCACCTGGATGCGGTCGAAGGCCGCCCTACAGCATCGCGCCGGGGGCGGGCGAGCCCGCCGTCGCCGTCCGGGTACTGTCGCGCCCACGACAAATGTTTACTCAATAGTATAAATATCGTCAACGACAAATGTCGTCGTCCACGACAAATGACGTTGCCCACGACAATGTCTCGCCCAAGACAAAAGCGGGCGCAGCCCGCCCGAATGCGAGCGCGGCCCGCTAAGAGTCAGCGAGCACGGGCATAGCCCATGCGAAACTGCTCGTGCGCGCGCGCGTGTGTGTATATATATATCTTTATTATATAAGTCAATATGCCTATCTTGGAAGCACACCAAACATTGGATTTGACCATCCGATCAAAATACTCAAAAGAGCTGCCAGCTAATATAGCCCGTCAGATTTCTTTTAAAATGTGAAACCCATCCATCATAGATGAAGAGAGAGAAAGAGAGAGGAGAGAGAGGGGAGGATAGAAGGGTTAATCTTTAATTTGAATTTGAATTCTTGGGCATCGCGAAAACATATTTGCTCATTCTCGTTGCTGCTACTCCCGTAACCCTACAGCTCGACATCTCGCATGCTCTCCCCGCCTCTCTGCGCCGTGTCAAAAAGCTTCTTCCAAAGCGACGACAACTTCAGTTCTCGGTTTGGTACGACCTCATCTACACGACTCCTCTTCTCGCCGCTACTCCTCTTCTCATCGCCGATGATGCTCGCTGATTTCTCAGAGTTTTTGCCACATTTGTTCTTCAGTTCTTTGATTTTTTTTGTTAGATCTCTGCTCTCTGCCAACGGCCATTCACGCCATTTACACCCTCTCACGTCGACGAAGAAGGCCGACAAGCCTCTGCCAAAGCCGGCAGCTACGCCTCTGCCGAAGGCCAAAGACACGCCTTTGCCGAAGGCCAAAGACACGCCTCTGCCGAAGGCCAAAGAACTCTCCAGGAAAGATCACATAGGTATCTCTCTTATCCCCTCTCTCTCTCACGTAGCCGAAGCCGGCAGCCACGCCTTTGCCGAAGCTTCTTGTGACCACTACGGGAGCTTCAGATTTTTTTCACGCCAGACACTCTTCATTATCGACTGCTCTTCTTCCATCTCCCGTACCTCCTCCTGCAGCAGGTACTCTTCATTCGACTCCAGCACCTCTAAGGTATCTTGAAGCTGTTCTCCTGGGTTTTCTGCTCCAGCACCTCCAAGGTATTTTTCAGTTTTTGATTTTAGTAAACCAAGTTTTTGAAATTTTCCCTGATAAACTTTTGTGATATTTGCGGATTATAATCGATGGTAAAAATTATCAAATTGATGTTATTGCTAGATTCTTGCTTTGTTGTTGAATAAATTGATGTTATTGCAGCTCTTCTTTAATCAAATTTATGTTATGGCCGTTGAGTAAATATTATCAAAATGATGGTATCAAATTGATACTTTGTTGTTGAATAATGAGGTCTTGGAGATGGCTTTACATTGTAAAAAATGATAACAAAAATGATGGTATCAAATTGATGATTTGCTGTTGTATAAAGAGGTCTTGGAGATGGCTTTACATTGTCCAAAAATGATAACATTGACTATTATTTCGACCACTCCACCTTCCCAACTGAGTAAGAGAAATATTCTCAGGGCATCAAAGCAATGCCCTCATCCTTTGTGCTTTATGTTGTGCCGATATCTCCCTCCCATGCATTTGACTTGATTTTATATGCATATGGTTGTGCTAAAGCTGCGTCCATTGGCCACATAAAAAAGTGGTTCTTTCTTAATCTTGAAATGTCTAATGGCCCCACAATCATTTGCTGCTTGATTGAAGATGAAATTTTGTAGATTTCTCTCTACTTCATTTGTTAATTTTAATTGTCTGTTTGTTCCTATTTCAGATATATTATTCCATTAGAGTATTTGGAATAACAAAAATGATAACATTGACTGTAGTTTCAACCACTCCACCTTCCCAACTGAGTAAGAGAAATATTCTCAGGGCATCAACTCTTTTTTAAGAATGTCTATTTGATTAAGCTGTCTATTTGACAGCACGCCAAAGTCGATTGCCCTTGTAATGATATGGGCCTGCTACTTCGGCTTCCATACAATATAGATGCCGACTCAGGTTTGTTAATTGGATTCTTTTTTGAGCCCATGTTGCAAACCTTCTAAGTTTATGCATGCAAATGTTCAGGACATGTGTACCTATGGATCACAAGAGAGGCAGCATGCTCATACATTCATATTGATTAGAAATGGAATTTTTTGTTCGAACTAATGATATTTTGAGTGTAATAACTCTACATCAAAGCTGCAAGTGCCCATGAACTTCTCTCCTTCTTTTCTATACTCTTCTACAAAAACATTATCTTTGTTGTGTTCTTTTATCTCAATTGTGACAGATATTTTAATTTTGTATATTAGAATGCCGAGAAGTATCAATGTATTGAGATTATATTACTTACAGGAGTTGCGCGCCAGGAGATGGTGAAGAAAAAATTGTCTGCTCTTGGTTTTGAGGTACGAAATGTAGCTCTCCATCTATACCGCATGTGCGTACGCCTTATATTCTCAAACATTTTACACATATCATCTGAAATTTACTGAATTATAATATAGGTTTAGCTACCATTTTTTCAACATTTTACACATATCATCTGAAATTTACTGAATTATAATATAGGTTTAGCTACCATCTTTTCTTTGGTGTTTACAAATGCTAAATTGATTAAAATTTACTGTTAATCTATCATTCCATATACTTGCAGTGTCTAGGGTCAGAATGGATAAAATTTTGAAACCATTGATGCCTGTCAAAACTGCTTCTATCATTCCTGTTTTGAGCTATATGCTTCAACATTTAATTTTTTCTTATTTGCATTGAAGGATTTCAAAGGGAGTTCAGCCCCTCAATATATATGAATTTGTTAGTTGCCATCCGCCGTTAGTAGCTACCTGTCGTTAGTTGCCATACACCAGAATGGAGTCTACGCGGACTATTTAATCCTGACCGAAGGGAGTTCACGCGGACATCAGAATGGAGTCTGCACTGAATGTTGAGTCTTGACTGAAGGGAGTTAGCGCAGACACTAGAAAGTAGTCTGCACTGATGTTTGGGTGCTTATGAAGGGAGTCAGCGTGGAAACCAGAAGGGAGTCTGCGCTGACATCTCGATCCCTATGATGGGAGTTTGCCAGCCTCCGGCGAAACCCCCGGGGGCGCCGGGCAGACCGCCGACAGCGGCAGAGGGAGGAGGGGCAGCATCGTGGGCGGAAGCGGAAATTGGGGGGGGGGGGGGGGGGGGGGGGGATTTAGGTTTTTTTCTAATTTATTCCTATTTTATTATTTACTAATTAAATTTAGAAAACCCTAAATTTTAAAGGTTTCAAAATTTTAATTTTATTACGGAATTTATTTAATTAGTTATTAAAATATAAATAAAAAATAGGAATAAATAATAAAATATATTGGTGTGTATTGCTCGCGGCCGGACAACCCCCGGCGGGTTCGACGAGGGGTTGGCGGCGGGCGAAGCCCGCCCGAGGGGGCGGGCGAAGCCTGCTTGGTTGCGGGCGAAGCCCGCAGCGACGCATCGAGAACGGGCGTAGCCCGTTCGAAGATGCTAGTATATATATATATATATAGAGAGAGAGAGAGAGAGAGAGAATTATTGTAGGAGATTGTTATTTGCAGATAGAATTTATCTATTCGCAGATTTAGATGGAGTCAGTTTTGTTATCCACAGATATTTTTGTTATTTACAAACTAATACCGAAAATTAAAACAACAACAACAACACTCAAGCCTTTATCTAGATTTTTTCAATTATATAACAACACTCAACCGAAAATTAAAACAAATAGAAAAAACCCATTAATTTTTTCAATTATATAGACCATATTAATTCTTTAGACCAATTATAGGTTGATGTTTGTTGAATCAAAATTAAACTAAATGATAGCTGTTTTTTTTTTTTTGCTTTTTGTTTTTCTTAATTGAGTGAATGCTACACCATAAAATATAATTGATAAAATTTGGAAGGGTGATTTAAAATTGCCCCAATCTTCTCCATTTTGCTCCTCCAATTACAACTAATTATCTTAAACAACTCTCTCTGACTACATCCTCGGTATGCTCCTTTCTTCTCCTTGTACATTGTTGCCTCCTCTGTATCAGCATCACCATTGGACTACTTAGCATTGACTCCAACTTAACTTATTGCCTCCTTTGTTCTCATAATATCAACAAAATGTAGAAGATGGGCTTGAGCCCGCTTCCTCGGTGATAACAAACACGCGTCTATCGGAGAGATCTTCTTCGACCCCGAAAGGTTTAAGTTCCTCTCCATTTATGCTCCAATAAATCTGAATCACAATCAGGGGCGAACCCACATAGGGGCGAGTGTGGGCGGCCGCCGCCCACACTGAATTCTAAAAAAATTATTTTCAGTAATAGTGGATAGATTATTTACCATACAAATAAGTTACAGAATAATAAAATCTATTGTAAGAATAATGCATACATAGTTCTTTGGCTTAGCAGGTGAAGGTAGTAATTATATATTAATAAAATGGTTATGGGTTCAAATCTTACCAGCAACAAAATTTAATATATTTATTTTGTAAATAATTTTGTTATTATGCTATTTTTTTAAAAAAAATTATAAACAAGTACGTTCTTTGTTATATTGTTGTTTAAAATTTTTTTACAAATAAGTTTATTGTTATGTTGTATAGATTTTTTATATAGATTAATTAATTGTTATGTTATTGAAATTATAAGTAAATTTGTTATTATATTGTTGTTTAAATTTTTTTATAAATAAGTTTTTTGTTATATTGTTGTATAGATTTTTTATATAGATTAATTAATTGTTATGTTATTGAAATTATAAGTAAATTTGTTATTATGTTGTTGTTTAAAACTTTTTTATAATAAGTTAGTTGTTTAAAGTGTTTTTATAAATAAGTTCATGGTTATGTTATTGTGTGAAAAATATAAAAAATATTTAAAATGAAAGGTGGTATTCAAATAGTTTATAAACGACAATGAATTGAGGTTTTAATTTATAATCTCAAATATATTTACATTAATATTTGCAAATTTTATTAATTTAATTATTTCTCAATTATATATGACTTAAACCTTAGAACATTTATTAATTCATAAAAAATATAGAAAACTGAATAACTCATTGCAATCAAGCAATAATTATTTAAAATATCAAAGTGAAAAATAGAAATAAATAAATTCTTGAGTGTAAAAGAGTAAGCGCAATAAGTAAATTGACTCTTAACTTTATCTATTTTATAAAATAAATCTCAACAATTGTTTTAGCTTGTTTTTATCTTTAAAAACTTAAATTTTACTATTTATTGAAAAAGACATAACAATGGTAAAGAGATTACTAGGAAGTATGTATTACATTATTGATTTTTTTTCCATATGATTTCACTATAAACGTGAGTTGTATTTAATTCATTTTATCAAAATCTCATTACATAATTAGAGAGAAATGAATAGATGAATGATTATTTGATGACTTATATTAAATAAATATTTTGCCAACAACAATGAGATTATCAAGAAATGTTCCTATAAAATAAAACATCATAAAAGAGTATAGTAAATATATCATTTTCCCAATTGATCAACAATTATAACAAATTGTGTAACATTAATGTAATATAGACATTTTTGATATATTTGTTGATTTATTTTTTGAATAGTTTTGTACTCCCCCCACACAGAACAAAATTTATGCGTCCGCCACTAATCACAATCTCTAACAGTACATTAGTAATGGGATAATAAAAGCTCTGTATATATAAAAGTTTGTTCAAGAATTCCTCTAGTATTTATGCATAAGGAGAATTGCAAAGAAAAAATGAAAATGAATTGTTTAGGTAATTATTTATGCATAAGTTTGCATAGTTTATTGGATACAGAAAAAATGAATTATTTAGTATGCATAAGTTTGCATAGTTTATTGGATACAGAAAAAAATGAATTGTTTAGTATGCATAAGTTTGCATAATTTATTGGATACAGAAAAAAATGAATTGTTTAGTATGCATAAGTTTGTATAGTTTATTGGATAAAGAAGTAATTAATCAGAATAAGGCTCTGTTTGGTTGGGTTGTTGCTGATGGAAAGCTGTTGATGGAAAACTGCTGATTGGAAAAGTGCTGATTCTGGAAAACGGAGTTTTGCTAAAAAACTGTTTGGATGAAAAATTGCTGATTCTGAAAAATTGAGTTTGTTTTTGAAAAAGTTGTTTGGAAACAAAATGGAGTTTTGAGTGAATTTTTTTTTCTCGCCAAATATCAGAAAAAAAAATATATTATCCATCATATAATACCAAACACAAAAAAATAATGTCCACATTAACCATATGTCATGATATCTCCTACGATCTAGATTCATACAACTGATCCGCTATACTATCACGTAGCGCGATCATCTCCTCTACACCACCGGCAGTGTCAGGGCATATATCTTGTCGCACTTGTGTGGCCACTCCATCTCTACCCCTCTGCTCGGACTCACTGAAATCAAAATTCACATACGAACGATAAACACATATATCAAACAAAAGCAAACATAAACACATATACATACAACCAACACAAAAAAATACAACAACAACACACCACAACACACAACAACACACAACACAACACACACACACACACCACAACATACACACACACACACACCACAACATACACAACACAACACAACACAACATACACACAACACAACACAACACAACATACATACACACACACACCACAACATACACACAACACACACAACATACACACAACATACAACAACATACAACAACATACACACACACACCACAACACACACACACACACACACAACACACACACACACACAACACACATAAACACACATGACAACATATATACACACACACCACAACACACCAACAAATACATACACCATACAAATACATACACCATAAAAATAAACACACCATACACACATACACACACCAACAAATACACACACCATACCAAAACACACATACATACACACCATAATAAACACACACCATAGAAACACACACACACACATACATACACACCATAATAAACACACACACATACATACACACACCAACACATATACACACACAAAACACATGAAAAACTGCAGCCTCTAATCAAATAAAAGAAGCGAAGGAGGGATTACCCTGTAGCCGTTCAGTCCTGGAAGGAGGAAGACGGGATTGTAGAAACGAGAACCACAACGATGGAAAAGAAAGAAGATTTCTTGATTGCTTAAATTCAACAGTTACAAATGGCATACATACTTATACTAATTTGAGAATTAACTTAATGCAGGAATACGAAGCAAATACAGCATAGGAAAACAACAAGCATTAAAAAAGATGGAGAAGATCAACAGGCAAGACCACCGGGAACAGGAATGGGCCGGGATACGAAACGTTGTGCAGTCCAGATTAATTCTTCAATAGGGATAAGGCGTCGCAGAGAGAGGAGGCACAGGATCGATGGATCCAGTTATAGCTTGGGCTGAATCGGTGTTGACGCCGGCGGGAAGAACGGTGTTATCGTCGGGGGGGAGGAATCGTCGCCGCTAGGTATCGCGATTTCACGGGAGCAGGAGGGAAGAATCGCGCTGCACGGGAGCGAGGGAAGCGCGATTGCAGGCGGACGCCGGCGGGAAGAGTGTTATCGCCGGGCGGGGAGGAATCGTCGCCGCTTAGGTATCGCGATTTCACGGGAGCGGGAGGGAAGAATCGCGCTGAACACGGGAGCGGGAGGGAAGCGGCGATTGCGTCTGGATGGGGTTTTCAACTGCGGTTGGGAGGTAATAGAAAACTGTGAATCCTAATAACCCGCTGTTTGGAAATAAGTCGAAGCAAACACTGCTTCTCGTCCAACCTGCGTTTTTTTGAAAACGCACAACAGGCTATCAGCCCAACCAAACGGGTACTAAATATAAGCCCAAAGCACACCATACCAAGTAGAATCATGGTGGCTTCAAAAGCAAAGCCTTCCAATTGAGCCGGCTGAAACATGTAGTCCACCGGAAAGAACTGATTCAGGTAGTCCAACCGCTGATCCAGGTAGTCCAACCGCTGATCCAGGTTGTCCAACTGATTGAACTGATCCAGGTTGTCCAACCGATTGTGCTGATCCAGGTAGTCCAACAGATTGGGTTGATCAATGAAACTATCCCATAGAATATCACCATGAATGAATCGATTTCTGTTGTTCCCAAACTCTCGAGCAAATTTAACTCGTATATCCCAGACTTCCTCATTGTGTCTTGCAGGATCAAAAACTGGGATTAAATCCGAAGCAATTATCTCCCGTCTGCACTTGGGGCAGTTAAAGTAATCTGAATGCTGATATAGCCATTTTACTATGCATTCTAAACAAAAGAAGTGCAAACATCCAGTACGTGTCTGCAAGATTAATCTGTCCCGGCAAATTGCACACTCATTTATGTTAGTTTCTTCCTCCTCCTCCATCACTGTGAAATAATATTTTTTATAGGCAATCAATATCCAAATTGTTAAAATGAGACAATTTTTCAGGCGATTGTTATGTGCAAACCGAATTAGGATACGTGCAAACCAATTTTATGTGCAGAACAAAATACTATAAGTGCAGACCAATTGTTGCGATAACAATTGGTTTGCACATATCCAAATTCGGTTTGCACATAACAATCGCCTGAAAAATTGTCTCATTTTAACAATTTGGATATTGATTGCCTATAAAAAATATTATTTCACAGTGATGGAGGAGGAGGAAGAAAATAACATAAATGAGTGTGCAATTTGCCGGGATAGATTAATCTTGCAGACACGTACTGGATGTTTGCACTTCTTTTGTTTAGAATGCATAGTAAAATGGCTATATCAGCATTCAGATTACTTTAACTGCCCCAAGTGCAGACGGGAGATAATTGCTTCGGATTTAATCCCAGTTTTTGATCCTGCAAGACACAATGAGGAAGTCTGGGATATACGAGTTAAATTTGCTCGAGAGTTTGGGAACAACAGAAATCGATTCATTCATGGTGATATTCTATGGGATAGTTTCATTGATCAACCCAATATGTTGGACAACCTGGATCAGCACAATCGGTTGGACAACCTGGATCAGTTCAATCAGTTGGACAACCTGGATCAGCGGTTGGACAACCTGGATCAGCGGTTGGACTACCTGAATCAGTTCTTTCCGGTGGACTACATGTTTCAGCCGGCTCAATTGGAAGGCTTTGCTTTTGAAGCCACCATGATTCTACTTGGTATGGTGTGCTTTGGGCTTATATTTAGTACCCGTTTGGTTGGGCTGATAGCCTGCTGTGCGTTTTCAAAAAAACGCAGGTTGGACGAGAAGCAGTGTTTGCTTCGGCTTATTTCCAAACAGCGGGTTATTAGGATTCACAGTTTTCTATTACCTCCCAACCGCAGTTGAAAACCCCGTCCAGACGCAATCGCCGCTTCCCTCCCGCTCCCGTGTTCAGCGCGATTCTTCCCTCCCGCTCCCGTGAAATCGCGATACCTAAGCGGCGACGATTCCTCCCCGCCCGGCGATAACACTCTTCCCGCCGGCGTCCGCCTGCAATCGCGCTTCCCTCTCGCTCCCGTGCAGCGCGATTCTTCCCTCCTGCTCCCGTGAAATCGCGATACCTAGCGGCGACGATTCCTCCCCCCGGGGATAACACCGTTCTTCCCGCCGCCGTCAACACCGATTCAGCCCAAGCTATAGCTGGATCCATCGATCCTGTGCCTCCTCTCTCTGCGACGCCTTACCCTATTGAAGAATTAATCTGGACTGCACAACGTTTCGTATCCCGGCCCATTCCTGTTCCCGGTGGTCTTGCCTGTTGATCTTCTCCATCTTTTTTAATGCTTGTTGTTTTCCTATGCTGTATTTGCTTCGTATTCCTGCATTAAGTTAGTGCCCAAATTAGTATAAGTATGTATGCCATTTGTAACTGTTGAATTTAAGCAATCAAGAAATCTTCTTTCTTTTCCATCGTTGTGGTTCTCGTTTCTACAATCCCGTCTTCCTCCTTCCAGGACTGAACGGCTACAGGGTAATCCCTCCTTCGCTTCTTTTATTTGATTAGAGGCTGCAGTTTTTCATGTGTTTTGTGTGTGTATATGTGTTGGTGTGTGTATGTATGTGTGTGTGTGTTTATTATGGTGTGTATGTATGTGTGTGTGTGTGTGTGTGTGTTTCTATGGTGTGTGTTTATTATGGTGTGTATGTATGTATGTTTTTGTATGGTGCGTGTATTTGTTGGTGTGTGTATGTGTGTGTATGTGTGTGTGTGTATAGTGTGTTTATTTTTATGGTGTATGTATTTGTATGGTGTATGTATTTGTTGGTGTGTTGTGGTGTGTGTGTGTGTGTGTATATATGTTGTGGTGTGTGTTTATGTGTGTTGTCTGTGTGTGTGTTGTGTGTGTGTGTATGTTGTGGTGTGTGTGTGTATGTTGATGTATGTTGTGTGTATATTGTGTGTGTTGTGTGTATGTTGTGGTGTGTGTATGTTGTGGTGTGTGTGTATGTATGTTGTGTTGTGTTGTGTTGTGTGTATGTTGTGGTGTGTGTGTGTATGTTGTGGTGTGTGTGTGTATGTTATGTTGTGTTGTGTGTGTTGTTGTGTGTTGTTGTGTTTTTTTGTGTTGGTTGTATGTAAATGTGTTTATGTTTGCTTTTGTTTGATATATATGTTTATCGTTCGTATGTGGATTTTGATTTCAGTGAGTCCGAGCAAAGGGGTAGAGATGATGGAGTGGCCACACAAGAGCGGCAAGATATATGCCCTGACACTGCAGGTGGTGTAGAGGAGATGATCGCGCTACGTGATAGTATAGCGGATCAGTTGTATGAATCTAGATCGTAGGAGATATCATGACATATGGTTAATGTGGACATTATTTTTTTGTGTTTGGTATTATATGATGGATAATATTTTTTTTTTCTGATATTTGGTGAGAAAAAAAATTCACTCAAAACTCTATTTTGTTTCCAAACAACTTTTTCAAAAAGAAACTCAATTTTTCAGAATCAGCAATTTTTCATCCAAACAGTTTTTTAGCAAAACTCTGTTTTCCAGAATCAGCACTTTTCCAATCAGCAGTTTTCCATCAGCAGCTTTCCATCAGCAACAGCCCAACCACACAGAGCCTTATTCTGATTAATTACTTCTTTATCCAATAAATTATGCTAACTTATGCATACTAAACAATTCATTTTTTTCTGTATCCAATAAACTATGCAAACTTATGCATACTAAACAATCCATTTTTTCTGTATCCAATAAACTATGCAAACTTATGCATAAATAATTACCTAAACAATTCATTTTCATTTTTTCTTTGCAATTCTCCTTATGCATAAATACTAGAGGAATTCTTGAACAAACTTTTATATATACAGAGCTTTTATTATCCCATTACTAATGTACTGTTAGAGATTGTGATTAGTGGCGGACGCATAAATTTTGTTCTGTGTGGGGGGAGTACAAAACTATTCAAAAAATAAATCAACAAATATATCAAAAATGTCTATATTGCATTAATGTTACACAATTTGTTATAATTGTTGATCAATTGGGAAAATGATATATTTACTATACTCTTTTATGATGTTTTATTTTCTAGGAACATTTCTTGATAATCTTATTGTTGTTGGCAAAATATTTATTTAATATAAGTCATCAAATAATCATTCATCTATTCATTTCTCTCTAATTATGTAATGAGATTTTGATAAAATGAATTAAATACAACTCAAGTTTATAGTGAAATCATATGGAAAAATAAATAAATAATGTAATACATACTTCCTAGTAATCTCTTTACCATTGTTATGTCTTTTTCAATAAATAGTAAAATTTAAGTTTATAAAGATAAAAACGAGCTAAAACAATTGTTGAGATTTATTTTATAAAATAGATAAAGTTAAGAGTCAATTTACTTATTGTGCTTACTCTTTTACACTCAAGAATTTATTTATTTCTATTTTTTACTTTGATATTTTAAATAATTATTGCTTGATTGCAATGAGTTATTCAGTTTTCTATATTTTTTATGAATTAATAAATGTTCTAAGGTTTAAGTCATATATAATTGAGAAATAATTAAATTAATAAAATTTGCAAATATTAATGTAAATATATTTGAGATTATAAATTAAAACCTCAATTCATTGTCGTTTATAAACTATTTGAATACCACCTTTCATTTTAAATATGTTTTATATTTTTCACACAATAACATAACCATGAACTTATTTATAAAAACACTTTAAACAACTAACTTATTATAAAAAAGTTTTAAACAACAACATAATAACAAATTTACTTATAATTTCAATAACATAACAATTAATTAATCTATATAAAAAATCTATACAACATCATAACAATAAACTTATTTGTACAAAAATTTTAAACAACAATATAACAAAGAACGTACTTGTTTATAATTTTTTTAAAAAAAATAGCATAATAACAAAGATATTTACAAAATAAAAATATTAAATTTTGTTGTTGGTAAGATTTGAACTCATAACCATTTTATTAATATATAATTACTACCTTCACCTGCTAAGCCAAAGAACTATGTATGCATTATTCTTACAATAGATTTTATTATTCTGTAACTTATTTGTATGGTAAATAACCTGTCCACTATTACTGAAAATAATTTTTTTAGAATTCAGTGTGGGCGGCGACCGCCCACACTCGCCCCTATGTGGGTTCGCCCCTGATTGTGATTCAGATTTATTGGAGCATAAATGGAGAGGAACTTAAACCTTTCGGGGTCGAAGAAGATCTCTCTGATAGACGCGTGTTTGTTATCACCGAGGAAGCGGGCTCAAGCCCATCTTCTACATTTGGTTGATATTATGAGAACAAAGGAGGCAATAAGTTAAGTTGGAGTCAATGCTAAGTAGTCCAATGGTGATGCTGATACAGAGGAGGCAACAATGTACAAGGAGAAGAAAGGAGCATACCGAGGATGTAGTCACAGAGAGTTGTTTAAGATAATTAGTTGTAATTGGAGGAGCAAAATGGAGAAGATTGGGGCAATTTTAAATCACCCTTCCAAATTTTATCAATTATATTTTATGGTGTAGCATTCACTCAATTAAGAAAAACAAAAAGCAAAAAAAAAAAAGTTATCATTTAGTTTAATTTTGATTCAACAAACATCAACCTATAATTGGTCTAAAGAATTAATATGGTCTATATAATTGAAAAAATTAATGGGTTTTTTCTGTTTGTTTTAATTTTCGGTATTAGTTTGTAAATAATAAAAATATCTGTGGATAACAAAACTGACTCCATCTAAAGCTGCGAATAGATAAATTCTATCTGCAAATAACAATCTCCTACAATAATTCTCTCTCTCTCTCTCTGTCTCTCTCTCTTTCTCTCTCTCTCTCTCTCTCTCTCTCTCTATATATATATATATATATATACTAGCATCTTTGAACGGGCTACGCCCGTTCTCGATGCGTCGCTGCGGGCTTTGCCGGCAACCAAGCAGGCTTCGCCCGCTTGGCATTCAAGGAGTGATTCGCCCGCACCCTCGGCGGGCTTCGCCCGCCGCCAACCCCTCGTCGAACCCGTCGGGGGTTGTCCGGCCGCGAGCAATGCACACCAATATATTTTATTATTTATTCCTATTTTTTATTTATATTTTAATAACTAATTAAATAAATTTCGTAATAAAATTAAAATTTTGAAACCTTTAAAATTTAGGGTTTTCTAAATTTTAATTTTATTAAGAAATTTAATTAGTAAATAATAAAATAGGAATAAATTAGAAAAAAACCTAAACCCCCCCCCCCCCCAATTTCCGCTTCCGCACACGATGCTGCCCCTCCTCCCTCTGCCGCTGTCGGCGGTCTGCCCGGCGCCCCCGGGGGTTTCACCGGAGGCTGGCAAACTCCCATCATAGGGATCGAGATGTCAGCGCAGACTCCCTTCTGGTTTCCACGCTGACTCCCTTCATAAGCACCCAAACATCAGTGCAGACTACTTTCTAGTGTCTGCGCTAACTCCCTTCAGTCAAGACTCAACATTCCGTGCAGACTCCATTCTGGTGTCCGCGTGAACTCCCTTCGGTCAGGATTAAATAGTCCGCGTAGACTCCATTCTGGTGTATGGAAACTAACGACAGGTAGCTACTAACGGCGGATGGCAACTAACAAATTCATATATATTGAGGGGCTGAACTCCCTTTGAAATCCTTCAATGCAAATAAGAAAAAATTAAATGTTGAAGCATATAGCTCAAAACAGGAATGATAGAAGCAGTTTTGACAAGCATCAATGGTTTCAAAATTTTATCCATTCTGACCCTAGACACTGCAAGTATATGGAATGATAGATTAACAGTAAATTTTAATCAATTTAGCATTTGTAAACACCAAAGAAAAGATGGTAGCTAAACCTATATTATAATTCAGTAAATTTCAGATGATATGTGTAAATTGTTAGAGAATATAAGGCGTACGCACATGCGGTATAGATGGAGAGCTACATTTCGTACCTCAAAACCAAGAGCAGACAATTTTTTCTTCATCATCTCCTGGCGCGCAACTCCTGTAAGTAATATAATCTCAATACATTGATACTTCTCGGCATTCTAATATACAAAATTAAAATATCTGTCACAATTGAGATAAAAGAACACAACAAAGATAATGTTTTTTGTAGAAGAGTATAGAAAAGGAGAGAAGTTCATGGGCACTTGCAGCTTTGATGTAGAGTTATTACACTCAAAATATCATTAGTTCGAACAAAAAATTCCATTTCTAATCAATATGAATGTATGAGCATGCTGCCTCTCTTGTGATCCATAGGTACACATGTCATGAACATTTGCATGCATAAACTTAGAAGGTTTGCAACATGAGCTCAAAAAAGAATCCAATTAACAAACCTGAGTCGGCATCTATCTTGTATGGAAGCCGAAGTAGCAGGCCCATATCATTACAAGGGCAATCGACTTTGGCGTGCTGTGAAATAGACAGCTTAATCAAATAGACATTCTTAAAAAAGAGTTGATGCCCTGAGAATATTTCTCTTACTCAGTTGGGAAGGTGGAGTGGTTGAAACTACAGTCAATGTTATCATTTTTGTTATTCCAAATACTCTAATGGAATAATATATCTGAAATAGGAACAAACAGACAATTAAAATTAACAAATGAAGTAGAGAGAAATCTACAAAATTTCATCTTCAATCAAGCAGCAAATGATTGTGGGGCCATTAGACATTTCAAGATTAAGAAAGAACCACTTTTTTATGTGGCCAATGGACGCAGCTTTAGCACAACCATATGCATATAAAATCAAGTCAAATGCATGGGAGGGAGATAAAGCACAAAGGATGAGGGCATTGCTTTGATGCCCTGAGAATATTTCTCTTACTCAGTTGGGAAGGTGGAGAGCATGCGAGATGTCGAGCTGTAGGGTTACGGGAGTAGCAGCAGCGGGAATGAGGCAAATATGTTTTCGTGATGCCCAAGAATTCAAATTCAAATTAAAGATTAACCCTTCTATCCCCCCCCCCCTCTCTCCTCTCTCTTTCTCTCTCTTCATCAATGATGGATGGGTTTCGCATTTTAAAAGAAATCTGACGGGCTATATTAGCTGGCAGCTCTTTTGAGTATTTTGATCGGATGGTCAAAATCCAATGTTTGGTGTGCTTCCAAGATAGGCATATTGACCGGGTTTCGTACCCACCACGGCAATTTCGAATTATATTTGTGAGATTATACATATATATATTTATTATATTTAATACAACATATCCCGCCACACTCGTATCCTTATTTTTTAAATTTTATCGCACCGTCGTACCGTACCCGATACTCTTACCCGTACTGGTGTTTCCTAGCATCCGGCGTAGCGTGTCTCCATTTTACTCTCTGATCCTCTTAGTACACAAGGACAGTTCATAGCAACTTTGCGTGGACTACTGGGCCCTTAACGCTCATACCGTGAAGGACAAGTTTCAGATTCCCGTGGTGGAGGAATTATTGGATGAACTGCATGGAGCAAAAAATTTCTCTAAATTGGACTTGTCCTCCGAATATCATCAAGTCTGCATGGCCGCCGCCGACGTCGAGAAGACCGGGTTTCGTACCCACCACGGCCATTTCGAATTTTCGGTCATGTCGTTCGGGCTTACGAACGCCCCTTCCACCTTTCAGGCACTCATGAACGAGGTATTCCACTCTCTCCTACGGAAATCTGTTCTCGTTTTCTTTGACGATATTCTAGTCTACAGCAAGTCTTGGACGGAGCACATGCAACACGTCCATGCAGTCCTCCAATTGATTTAGTCTCATCAGTTGGTGCTCAGGGCCTCCAAGTGCTCTTTCGGTCAAAGCTCTGTTGCCTACTTGGGACATATCGTTCACGGTTTGGGGGGTTTCGACCAATCCGGAGAAGTTACAAGGGGTGGCGACATGGCCCCTTCCGCGGTCCCCAACCGATCTTCGTGGCTTCCTCGGCCTCTCGGGCTACTATCGACGTTTCATTCGTGCTTATGGCACACGGGCCGAGCCGTTGGTAGGACTCTTACGCAAGAATGCGTTCACTTGGACGGACGCGGCTACCCAAGCTTTTCACATATTGCAAGAGGCCTTAATGTCCGCACCGGTCCTCCGCCTTCCCGACTTCTCGGTGGAATTCCAGGTGGAATACGATGCGTCCGGGACCGGCAACAGAGCCGTCCTCCAGCAGACATCCCATCGCTTATTTCAGCCGTCGGGCCGCCCTACACCACCGCAAATTATCGGCCTACGAGCAGGAGTTGATCGGTCTCGCCAAATCCGTCCAACACTGGCGTCCATACTTGTGGGGATGCACTTTTCTGACCCGGACTGACCATTACAGCCTCAAATATTTGCTCGAGCAACGCCTTTCTACAGTACCGCAACAACGTTGGGTGAGCAAATTCCTCGGGTTTGACTTTTGAGTGGAGTACAAAGCGGGGGTTTTAAATCACGGCGCCGACGCCCTTTCTCGCCGAGATGCCCAGACCGAGCCCGCTCTATTTGCCATCTCCTTCCGACCGCCGACCTCCTCTCCATGATCCGCCAAGAGATACAACTCTCCCCAAGCTTGGCCGGGCGGCCGAGCAAGGCGCCGATCCGCAATGGACAGCCCGCGACTGCCTTATTCTCTACCGGGACCGCGTTTATGTGGACTCCTCGTCTACTCTCATTGCTACTATCCTCGAAGACACTCATGGCCGCAGTCATGAAGGCATTCACCGTACTGAAATGAGTACTAAAAGGTCATCCACATGTAAAGCTGTCACTTAAAACCGAAAACCGTAATCCGAACCGGAACCGAACCGGAACCGCAAAGAACCGGACCGAACCGTTCGCGAATTATTTGGGTTCCGATTTGAATTTTGGAACCGTGAACAACAATGGTCTGGGTGTGGTTCTTTCATTTTATTATCCTGACCGGAACCGGAACCGCAATATATAAGTCTCAAGCGGTTTCAAGATTTTTAGAACCGATCCGAACCGGACCGAAGAAGAACCGAACCGGAACCCGTTTTGGGTGATGATACGGACAGATCGTTTTTAGCTATTGTCAAACCTATGATTTGAAAATCTAAGCATTTATTCTCCTCCTCATTTTCACTAAGGGCCAACGCCGCCGTCGCCACTGTCGCCGCCGCCAACGCCACCGTCGCCGTTATCGCCACTGTCGCCGCCGCCAACGCCTCCGTCGCCGCCGCCAACGCCATCATCGCCGCCTCCAACTCAAACGCCATTGTCGCCTCCGCCAACGCCATCGTCGTCAGCGTGAACGCCCTCGTCGTAGCCGTCAACTCCAGCGCCATCGTCGCCTCCGCCTACGCTACTGTCGCCGGCGCCAACACCATCAGCGCCGCCGCCAATTCAAACGCCATTGTCGCCTCCGCCAATGCCCTCGCCGTAGCCGCCAACTCCAACGCCCTCGTCGCCTCCGCCAACGCCATCGTCGCCTCCGCCAACGCCATCGTCACCGCCGCTAACGCCATCATCACCTCCGCCAACGCCAATTTGGTTTGACATTAAAAGTCTCGGTCTGACATTAACATTCTCGGTCTGTTATTAACCTCGAGCTGCCATTAGCCAAAGTTGGTTTGCCCATATCACCACCCTATTATTATTATTTATATTATTATAATTTTATTTTTTATAATACATCTATAATATCTATACTTACAATTATGGGTGGAACTGATGCGGTTTGCACCCAAACCGCGTTCGCAACAAAAGGGATCGATTTTGGATTGAACAAAATTGCACCACACCAAATCCGTGCCGTGTGGTCATGTTTTGGTTCTAGATGAAACCGATTGAAACCGGACCGAACCGCATAGAACCGGACCGAACCGTTAGTGACTGGTTTGGTTTTGGTTCTTGCTGAACCGGAACCGGAATCGTTAACAAGATGGTTCCAAAAATTATACTGGAACCGGAACCAGAATCGGGACCGGTCAAACTAAATACGATTTTGGTTCTAATTTGAAGAACCGTTATCTTAGCGGTTCGGTTCACGGTTAATGTGAAATAACTATGGAAAATCAGGGATGCCTACTGCCAGTGCCGGGTGCAGGGTTGAAAGTTGACACTTGAAAACAGGGAGCAGGGTTGCTGGGTTGATTCACTTCTCAGTTCTCACAGCACGCAAAAATAGTGAATTAGTGATTCCCTTCTCAGTTCTCACCCACAGGACAGAAAATCGAAGAAGGGCTGCTGGGTTGAAATCGGAGTTGAAACTTGAAAGCAAGATGAAGAGGAAAACAAAGAGAAGAGAAAGCAAGTTCTTACTTCTTAGTTCTTATAGGGAGAAGACTGAAGAGAAATCACTCAAATGAGGGCTGCCGGCTGCCTCATCTTCGAGGCTCGAGCTCCCCCCGTGAGTAGAGTCGAAGACGACGGGATGTAGGGATCTCTCTGTGGCCCGACAGGATGAGGGATTAGGGATCGACGGGATTGGCAACTGTCGTTGGGGTTTCTACCTTCTAGGGTAGAAGTCAGTCACAACCCGCAAAATAAACACGCACTCATGGGGCTCACGGTCACGGCTCACCCTCACCAGAATAGCTACCCCGCAAACTTAAAGCCTCCACCATCGGTTCGGTTCAACCGGTTTTCCCATGGGGGAAACCGGACCAAATGGGGGTCGGTTTTTAACCCCCACCCCCTGTAACAACCCAAGCCCCTTTTCTGTCAATTGAGTCACGGGTATTTTTCCCGGGTGACTCAATTGACCTAAGACTAGTCAATCAGAGCACTTGAACTGACTGAGCTAATCAAGCTCGGAATTGTTCCGGTCAATCTTGTTTGACTTCACTCTTTAAAATTCTTCATTTTTATCTCATAAGCTAATAGAGAGGTGATCACATAACATCACCAAATTATTGATTTTATTAGTAAGTCTTGGTCTTGATGGTATCCTAGAATGCTAAAATTGAGTCTTATTTTTTTTCTGAGAAAGAAAATGTGGCATGTTGTATTGACTTCTCTGTCTACTTGATTCATATAATAACTGATAAGCTCAAGAATTGTTAGGTTCTTTGTTGAAAATCTCAAAGTGTACGTTATTGAAATGTAAGTTCTCTGCATTTAGACTAAGGTAGCGTTTGGGGCAGCTTACTAGCTCCGGTGCGGCAGCCTAAAAACGGAGGTTCCATAAAAAGCCGTGTTTGGGGCAGCTTACGCTGGAAATACAAGCGGCGGCAGAGGCAAGACGGAGGCGGCAACGGGGCTGAACCAATTGGTTCAGCCCCCTCTTCATAAAATCGGCCCAAGGGGGGCTGAACCCACCCGATTCAGCCCCCATTGGGGCCGGCCGGCCCCTTGGTTGGCCGGCCCTGGGTCTGGGTATAAATATACTGGACCCCCTCTTTGGATGGCATGCAAGATAATATTCAGGTATTCTCTCATTCTTCTTCCTCTTAACCCTAGATCACTCTAATCTCTCTCTCCCACTTCCTCCTTAACAATTGGTATCAGAGGATTCGTTTCTCCGCCATGGTGACCACTCGCACGCAAGAGGAGGCCTCTCGTCTGGAAACCCTAGAAGAAAATTTCGTGGGGCTATCGGATTCGGTGGCGTCCAAGGAAGAGAATATGAGAACGTCTACTCAACGTTTGGAAGAACGAATCGACGCTAGCATGGAGGAGATCAAGGCCCTATTAGCGCAAAATCTGAAGGGGAAGAGTCCGGCGGGCGGCGAGAACGGCGGATCTATGAATCCGGCGTCGGATAATTTTGGATCTCACCCCCGCGGTGCCGGGATTGGGCGATACGGCCAATGGAGGGTCGGTAGCCGGATGGACAACGACGGGAGCGGATCGGGCTCGGGCGCAGGCGATAGCGAGCGGATCGAGCCAAGGAGGCTTCGTCGAAGCTGGCGGAGGCCGTGCGGGGGCCGGATCTGGCGCGGCTGTCATTAGCGGGGTCGGCACAGGCCGCGTGGGCGCTGGCGACATCGGAGCGGGCCGTTACGGGGCTGGCGACATCAGAGCAGGCCGCTACGGCCCTGGCGACCTCGGGACAGGCCGCTGCAGCCCTGGCGACGCCGGAGGAGGTGGCCCGGCTTGGCGGCGGGCTGGGGAGGAGCAGTTGGGGCTCGGCCGACCTACAGGGCAGGCTGCTCTTCCTCAGGGAGGCATGGGGGGTCTTGTTCCTCATCCCCGGGCCGTTGGAGGTGCCGGGGGTATCGGACCAGGGGCTCCTTGGATCGTCAAGCATCCTCCATGGGGACAAATGTACCAACAAGGATATCCGGGTGCCGGGTATGAGCAGGGTTGGCGGGGAGCGGCCCCACCGCGTGCGTACCTCCCTCCGAAATTAACATGCATGAATTTTCCTCGATTTAATGGCGGGGACGCACTGGAGTGGGTACAAAAGGCGGAACTGTTCTTTAGCTATCAGGATGTAACGGAGGGGCAGTGGGTCCAGTTAGCTTCTTTCCATTTGGAGGACGACGCCTTCCAGTGGACACAGTGGTTCTTACGAGGGCGTGACTATGTGACGTGGGGAGAATTTGTGGAGGGTTTTACGGCCCAGTTTGGTCCACTTGAGTATGAGGAATTTGTCTCCTCTGCTGATTGGCATCGACGTCTTGGACATGCCCCGCTTCCGGCCCTCCAGAAGGCGCTTCTCGATGTATCCCTTCCAGCTTTCCAGTGTGATTCGTGTATTTTTGGCAAAGAGTCGCGTTCTTCTTTTTCAGCAAATTGTACTCGGAGCTCTGCTCCTTTTTAATTACTGCATTTTGATGTGTGGGGGTCCCTATAAAGTGCCTAGTATCTCAGGTTCTCGATACTTTATTACGTTTATTGATGATTATTCTCGAACAACATGGTTATACTTACTCCGCGATCGCTCCGAGCTCCCTCGTGTTTTTAGGGCATTTTATCCTTGAAGCCCGCACACAATTCTCAACTACCATCAAAACGCTACGTACTGATAATGCTCGGGAATACACCAACACTAACTTTGCAAATTTATGCTCTGAATTCGGGATTGTTCACCAGACTTCATGTCCCTACACCCCACAGCAGAATGGTGTTGTTGAACGGAAGAACCGGCACTTGCATGATGTTGCCCGCTCTCTCATGCTTCACATGAACGTTCCCAAAGTCTACTGGAACTTTGCGATCGTCACTGCGTGCTTCCTTATTAACCGTCTTCCTTCATCTGTCCTCCACCATGCTACTCCGTTCAGTCTTCTCTTTCCCTCTGCTCCGGCTTTCTCTCTTACACCTCAAATCTTCGGATGTACCTGTTATGTCCACATCATGGGACCATCTATGGATAAGCTGGATCCTAGGACGGCCAAGCATATATTTGTCGGCTATTCACGTACTCAAAAAGGCTACGTCTGCTATAATCCTACCCCCCCGAAAAATCTCAGTTTCGGCTGATGTTACCTTCCGGGAAAATCAGCCGTTCTTCTCTGGTTCGGTACCCAGCTCTGTACCACCACCTCTTACACAGTCCATCATGAGACCTGTCATACCTGTTAACATACCTCCGCCACCAGCTCTTCCACCACCAACTCCTGCTCCTGGTCCATCTAGGCCGCCCATTATCCATGTTTACTCTCGCCGCGCTCCTCAGTCCGTTGCTCCTACGCAATCGGCCTCTACCTCGAGTACTCCGCGCCCTGCTGATCCGGTAACAGATTCCACCGATCATCCTATGGCGAACTATGTCTCCCTACATCGTCTCTCTCCTCCTCTTAAAACTCTTGCTACATCATTATCCTCCGTTTCTATTCCTAACTTTGTGCAGGAGGCTCTGCGACATCCTGGCTGGCGTGCCGCCATGGAGGAGGAAATGGCCGCTCTCTGGGCCAACCAGACATGGACTCCGGTACCCCGCCCTCCGGGTCATAAACCGGTTGAGTGCAAATGGGTCTTCCACGAGAGAACAAAGCATATTGAGGTAGACTGTCATTTCATCCGGGAGAAAGTTCAAATGAAGAAGCTCGAACTGAAGCATGTTCCTGGTACTGAACAGGTTGCGGATGTCTCACAAAGGCTCTGTCCAGTACTCTCTTCCATCAGTGCCTATCCAAGCTCGGCGCCTACGATTCGTACGCTCCAGCTTGTGGGGGAGTGTTAGAAAGGTTCATATGAGTGGCCCATTTACTTTGGCCCAATATTGTATTCCTCCTTCTCTTCTTTAGTCCCACATTGTGTATAGGATTTTTCTCCTCTCTCTCCCCTATAAATATGTATTCTCTCCTTGTATTTGATACATGAAATATACAAGCTTCAGCTTTTTCTACAATTACTATCATTTATATCTCTTAAAAAATAAAATCAATGTGGTCTCTTGCATCATAACTAAGTCTCAACGCTCGATTATGTTTCAAAAGACACTAAAACATACAAAAATTATTGAGTTCTTTTATGCTCCAAAGACACTAAATCACAACAAAAATCGCACTCAAACGTGCCTTTTATGCTCCAAAGACGCAAAAAAGGCGCACGAAGGCGAAAACCTCTTAGCCTGGTGAGCCTTGAGCCTGTTGTGATAGTGGCAAGCATGCTATATAGTAATCCATACTGCAATCATTTGACATCAAATGAAAGGAAAATAGCAAATGCCATCAACAAAGAAAATCAAAATAAAAGCTTCAATGCATTGAAATTAAAAAAAGGATATGGTGTTCTGTATTAACAAATAATCATACATTTCCCTGAAACTATACGTTGCTCCATAAGAAAGCTCAAAAACCCATCAAGTAATGCATGTGTAAGTGAAAAATAGGAATTTTCTAAGTATATTTTCATGTAAATTAAAAAAGATTTCGAAAAGTTAATTAGGAGAAAGAAAGCTACATCACATAAAACATACATTTTTAAATGTTGGCAAGATATGCTTTGCACAAATAATTTTGCATGGAGAACAGGAGAAGAACTGAAAGAATGAGGATAGTTTAAATTAGCAATATTAAGAGAGAAATTTTACCAGAATATCCCTTCAAATATGTTCGCAGCAGCGAAAGATGATTGTGCAAACACCATAAGAAGAATCATGTGTGTCCAAGCATATTGGCTAAATTGATACATGTTGAGCCCCTTCTTCAATGTAACAATAACCATACAAAGCCTAAAGCAGAAATAAATAGTTCTTAGAAAATAATCAACAGCAGTATAAGTATAAAATTGAAGATGCCATTTTATCTCAGCTTCCAATCTAACCATATCGAAAAACCTATAACTATGCTTCTACTCAACTCCACTATACTTCAGACTATATCATAAGTGATTTTATCTCTCTGACCAGCTTTCATTCTCAAGCAATTCACCTCTTACTCGCAATTGATTAAGAAAGAGATTTAATATATTTACAAAGGGCAAAATCATCTTCATTGCTTATACAGCTCACTATGTCCTAGCAACAAAATTTCAGAGATACCTACTAGCTGCGTTCACTTAATAAATGACAGAAGTTTAAACTATTCAAAAAATTATTATTAATTGAAATTTTTTATTAATTTTTATTTCACATGATTTTTTAAAAAAAAAAATTTTAAAAATATATATATAATTTTTAAATATATTAATATAAAAAATTTAAAAAAAAAATAATTAAAATTTTTTCCTTAATGAACAAAAAAAAATTATAGGAAAGAATAAATAAAAATTCTTAAAAATTTTAATTTAATTAAAAATTTTAAAAATATATAAGCAAATTAAATTCCTAATTTGAAAAAAAAAATTTAATTTTAATTTTTTTTTTTATTAATTTGCTTTTTTTTAAACTATACACTAGCATAATCGGTGCTTCATCCTGCCTATAAAATCATTTCGTGTGCTGATGGATTCTAACATAACATAAACCAATTTTGCCTGACCTTGAACTTTATTGATAAACAACTGGCTCTTCATTTAACAACCATAGACATATTCCATAAAATTATGTTCTTCAATTCACATATCATCAGAAGTGCATCAATTAACAAAGTTCCCAACAAAATGACAAACTAAGATCCTTTACTAGCTGTGATGTTCAAAAAATGACCAGATGCAGCTTTGTAAAATTATTTTGAACATTTTGCCAAGCTACAAATAACCTACAAGCTATGAAGCATCAATACTTCCGTGAGGGCCGCATACCCGTGCCAGGTACATTTCCAGTACCGGTACATACCAGATACTCGGTGGATACACCTACTACTCTAGTCTGCGAATACGTTTAGACTTGGCAAATCGTTCAGCATATTGTGACAACAGACTTCTCCATGTTTTTAGAAAAGAAAAAAGTGTGACTCATAAATGCAATTAGTCATGTTTGTTTATTATAATAACAAAGTTTTCTATCATTAGAGCTACGAAGAATTTGATTTAAATTTAATTATTTTATTAATTCATTATGTATTTGAGAATTAGATGTTTTAAATTGATAATTTTTCTATTTAATAAATATAAATTTTTATATGTTTTATATTCTATCTTTTTTATAAGATAACATTTATATGTGTGTGCGTGTGTGTGCGCGCGTGTGTGTGTCAATTTTAATTACACCGTACCCTGAATGTACTTGTATCCTAATTTTTTATTATTTTGTCATACTACCATATTGGATACGTATCGTACCCGGTTCTCGTATCCGTATTAGTGCTTCATGGTCTACAAGCCCTCTGAGCTAAGACTGACTGCCACATCAAGCTAAAATGAAACAAATTCTCTAAACAACAAAATCTCGGAGTGAAGGTGACGTAGGGTAAGGCTCTAATGAAACCTAGGGCTAGATGCAAATACAATGACCGGCGAATTCAAATTTGCAAAACATTTATAAATTATAAAACTTGATTTTACCGCAATTGAAGTAAAAGTATTTTAAAATAAGGGAACAAAGAGAGGAAAATGAGCACTAGAGTGCACGAAAAAATAAATACTATTTAAATAAGAAATCCCAAAGGCGAAAACGACCGAAACAAAGCTTACAAACCATTATCTCTACAAGTAGAGAACAAACACAAGACCCAACGCTAAAATGAAAGCACAGCTTGAAATTTGCAAACAATGTAGGGGGAGGGCTGGGTGCGTGTTTTGAGGCCTGTTGGGGCTGTTTGGTGGCTGAAAGGGGCCTGGACAGTGGCTGGAAAGGGGCTAGAATGCGGGGCTTCGCTGCCAGGGAGTTCCTACAGAAATAGGAGGTCGATAGAGGGGGAGAAATGTGGGTGCTGGGCTGTATCAAAGATGAAGTTGCTGCCAGGAGTTGATTCCAGCAAACAGGGGGGTAGAGAGAATCGGAAATTTGGTCCAGCAATTGAGAGGGGAGTGGAGGTTAATTAATTGGGGCAGTGGAGTGGATTTTCAGGTGAGAATGAGGAAGAGTGGGGGTTGTTGTGAGGTAGCAGAAGAGGAGGAACTATGGCTGTTCCTGAACGGGGAATTAAGGGAAGAGGGAGGGGTTCTGATGCATCCTTCTCGCACTTGGAGATCCACCGTAGGGACTCTTTACCTTTGTTATTTACTTTCCTTTTGCATTTATATGTATTTCCTGCATTTTAATGTGTGTTTTATTTTCGCACATGAATGTCATGTTTGAAGACGGATTATTGGATTGACCGACCAGTAATATCATGAATAAAAATAAAAAGATCCGGTAATTTAGGTTAATTTAGGAGAAGGCAAGCTCAAATTATTTAAAATAACAAATAAATTATAAAAATGAAATATATCAAGTTTGAACAAGGAAAAGAGAAGATAAGGAAGTGCATTAAAAGAGAATAATGTGAGTCATGCTAAGGTGGGAAGTAAAGAAATAAATCATCGACCCCCCCCCCCCCCCCAATCAAAATCCCAAGGTTTATCACCTATAAAACCATGCTTGAGGAGAAAGAGGGGGAGGCCAATAAATCAGAGGAACGAAAGTTTTTTCGTTCCCTCTGACAGGCCCTAATTCGCGCCCCAATCATTCTTCCTTTGTCGCTACCGACGCCCTGCCCGAATCCATGGCCTCCAACCCTAGTCGCCTGCCTCTCTGACGTCTCATCCATAGCCGTTGTCGTTGCCGCCACCCCTGTCGAGAGCCGTCGCCTCCATCCTGCTATCGACACCCAGGCCTCCCGGCGAGTTCCTACCCGTCGTTCGTTGTCGCTGGATCCGTCGTCTTCCTTTCCTCGTTCCTGTGCAGAGTGCAGATTCCTGTCGACGTCGACACCCTCTCCAGGGATTCAACCTCCTGGCTCGACTCCTAGGAACTGTTCATTTTCACTGGGCTGCCGCAGTTCTTTTTCCCAACTGATGGATCGGGAGGGTTGACCAAAGTTACTGTGGTGGGTAAAATTCCAAAATTCATTGCTTAATATCATTTCTAAATTTTTATTAGTTCTCATAAATAAATCTGAGCTTGCCTAAGTCTCCGCAATTATCATTAATTTCCATAAATTATTGCATGCATTTCTTTCTGTGGAATCGAGGAACCGTATTAGGAGTCAAGACGTAAGCACTCGGGATTCCCACTATCGAGTTTTGATTAATAATTTTTAAAAAAAAAATAATACGCTCTAAAATTGAGAACGTAACGACTTTCGAGGCGAAACTCTATCGTCACATTGGTTTTGGAATTGGGTTTACATTAGTCTTGTATCAGAGGTAGGTTCGATTCGCTCCTATCGTGAATCGATCGAACCGTGTTTAAAAAAACTTTTAATATATATGAGTATTTATTAATTTTAAGCACCAAGGGTTTCTTGTTTTAAAAAAATGATTTAAATTAATTAAAAAAATTAAGATCTTCATTAATATATATATATATATTTCTCGATTTACTTTGAGATTAAAAAAAAAATTTATCTCTGGTTTATTTTAAATACTAAATATTTTATAAAATAATAATAATAATTTTGAGTTCCAGTTAAAAAAAGTTAAAAGTTATTTTAATCTCTAAGTAAAGGGCGGCTCGGTGCACAAAGCATCCCCACATAGCGAGGGTCCGGGGAAGGGTCCCCCCACAAGGGTGAAATGTAGGCAAACCTTACCTACATTTAAAAAAAATTTAATGGAGCATGTATGTTTAGAAAATAATATGAAAGAGGTAAATGCTCAAATAAAAAGATTATCAGAAATGATAGCGTCTCTCGCCAATATAAAACAGTTATGGCATGACGAGCACATTAATCCTAAGCGCATAGAGCACAGACACCCGAGTGATTTTGACGGACGTTTAGGACCTGAGGATTGTGTAGACTGGTGTCATGATATGGAATGTTTTATGAGAACTAGTCAGATACACTTGAGTAGACAAGTAGAATTCTCGACCCATAAACTTAAGGGACTGATGTAAAACCCAATTTCAAAATCAACGCGACGACGGAGTTCCACCTCGAAATTCGTTACGTTCTCAATTTCAGAGCGGAATATGTTTAAAAATTATTAATCAAACTCGAGAGTGGAAACCCCGAGCGCTTACAGCTTGACTCCTAATACGGTTCCTTGATTCCACAGAAAGAATTGCATGCAATAATTTATGGGAAAATAACGATAATTGCGAATAATCGAGAAGATTTAGGCAAGCTCAGATTTATTTAAGAGAACTACTAAAAATATAGTTATGACTTTAAGCAATGAATTTAGAATTTTACCCAAGCACAGTCAACAGTCGATCCAGGACTACTGATCTGTCGGTTGAGAACAACTGGGATGTGGCAGACTGGCACAAGCAAACCGATCCTGGAAGTAAGATTCGGGCCAGGAGGACGGATTTCTGGGAAGGGAGTCGTCGTCGACAGAAACCCGTGGTCTGCACAGGGATGAGGAACGGTGATCCAGCGACAGAGCACGAGAGGCGGACCTTCAATACGGCGGAAGCCCAGGGTTCGACAGCAGATGGAGGCGGCGGCGAACTCTAGCAGGGGCGTCGGCAACGGCTGAAGGTGAGAAAGTCGGAGAGGCATGCGATTAGGGCTCGAGGAACAACGATTTCGGAAGAACAGTCGGGAGAGGCGCGCGCTTAGGGCCTGTCAGAGGGAAACGAAAAAATGGTTTGTTCCTCTGATTTCTTGGCCCCCTCCTTTGTTGTTTAGGTAGGACTTTATACAAAAAAAATGAGATTTCTTTCCTTTTAACTCCAATAGTGAATCATTTTATTCTTTCATAATACATTCCTAATATTTCTCATTTCCATGTTAAAAAATTGATGTATTTCCTTTTATATTTTATTTGTTATTTTAAATAATTTGAGTTTGTCTTCTTCTCCTAAACTATCCTAAATTACCGGACCTTTTTATTCATGGTATTACAGATCGGTCAATCCAATAATTCGTCTTCAAACTTGACATTCGCGTGCAAAAATAAAACAAACATAAAATGCAGGAAATACATATAAATGCAAAAAGAAATAAATAGCAAAGGTAAATAGCCACTACGGCGGATCTCCAAGTGCAATGAAGGATGCATCAATTCTCCCGGGGTTGAAAGAGCTCGACCTCGTCGAGAACTCGAAAAGACTGGAAGTAGTTGGCATTTTCAGTGACTCCAAGTTGGGCGACATCTGTGGGGATGCGAGTTGTGTCCAAACTTGGAGCGAGTCCAGCTTCCTCTGTTATAGCTTATAGCGCATGTCAAGAGTAGATCGCCGCTCGCTGAGATAAGTTAAAAACCCAATTCTCTCTGAAAAGTATAACTTTTGGCGATAACGACCGACCAAGGGTTTACAATTTTTAGAGGTTGTTAGTGAATCATTAGCAAAAAATTTAGCTAGTTCTCTTATATAATTAATATGAGACCAAGCGTCAACATTGATCATGGAATGATGGAGAAGGACGATAACACTGATATGAAATAAAAAAGGCATAAGCAATTTCAAATGGAATTTTAGTGGTAGCACGGATTTTAGAATTATTAAATGCAAGTTCAATATGTGGAAACGCAGGATTCCATGAATTTGGATTCTCCCCAGTAAAACACTTGAGAAACTCTCCCAAGGTCCAATTAATAATTTTATGTTCATCCGCCTGAGAGTGATAAACGCTACAAAACTCGAGTGTAACTTCAAATCGTCCCCAAAGTGTTTTCCAGAGATATATTATTAAAATTTTAATAATTTGATGACACTCAACATGTTATCCTATATCCAAATGATAGCGTGACGAAATAAAAGTGCGACTCCCAAATATGAAATCGAGATAATGAGGTGTGTGGGATAAGTAGTCGTCAACTATAGCTTGAGAAATTTGAACGATACCGGGTAGCACTTAAGAAATTTATAAATGTGGGATCGTACTTAGATCATTTGGGGTGAGTGGCACAACTGTATTGTGGCTTACTTCATGGGGTGGGGGTTCAGTCGGGAGTATGGTAAGTAGTAATGTGGTGGAGACACTGGGAGGTGGGCTTGAAGATGGAGAGGTACTCTCGGGTGCCCTTGGAAGAAGACAGTTCTTCTGGAGAAGAAGAACAATCTTCTGTCCATGGTGCTCGAAGGAATGAGAGTTCCTCATGTCGTCGTGCATGACATGTCGATCGTACTGCCAAGATCTCCCTAATAGGATGTGGCAGACATCCATGGCGGCGACATGACATAACACTATATCTGAATAAGCGCTCCCTATAGAAAACTCTACTAGGCAATAGTGGGTAACTGGCATAGTCAAATGACTATTGACCCCGGATAAGATGTAGGGTTGTTCTAACGGGTGTGTCTCAAGCCCTAATATATTGACCATACATTGAAAAACGAAGTTCTCCATACTACCACTATCTATGATAATGGAACAAAATTGTCCCTGAATGCGTGCAGTGGTGCAGAAAATTGTGTCTCCTATGGTCATCCCAAGTACGCGAGGGGTAATCAGACTATAACGTAAGACACGGCTAAATGCTCAATATATTCGCCATCTACTTCTATTATATCCTCAGACTCGGGCTCAGGTTCAGGCTCAGGGTGGAATTCATTAATGTAGACTCCGTACTTAGGCTCACGTCCATCAGATGAATCAATAATAGTGACAAAATGGCGTCGCGGGCACTCAGATGATTTGTGCTCCGGCTCCATACACTTGAAGCATCGGAATACTCCAATGCTGGGCTTAGCCCCAATGATCTCCTTACCCTTGGAAGGGATAACGGATGGGGTCAGGGTCCTAACCGTGATGAGAGGGTGAGGGGAATCTGAGATCCTAGCGGTGGTAGTAGTGGTGACACTCGATGTAAATCTATCATTAGACCTAACTCCGGGTATCCGCTTCTGTAATGATTCTACTCTTCGTGCGCGACTCGAGATCTCTCCTAAGTCCTTATAATCAAAAAGCTCTAATTGATTCCTAACAGAATAGTGTAACTAATTCAGATAACGGGACACGGTCATGTCATCATCCTCTCGGAGGTCAGGGCGAGACTGCACTACTAGAAACTCGTTTGTATACTCATCCACCGATAATTTATCTTTCTGTAGGCTGTGGAACCTATGGTAGATGGTCTGCAATTAATTGGGAGGAACATACAGTTTCCGAAGTTGTATTTTAAATTCTGCCCATGTATTGATGAGGAGCATGCCTGAGTTAAATCTAGAACGATCTAGTTGTCCCCACCAAACTAGGGTGGACTCTTTCAGTCTATGCGTGACATACTCAACTTGCCTAGCTTGGGGCAATTGCTTCCAAGCCAGGAAGCGGTCCATCCGATCACACCAGTCTAAACAACCATCGGGTTCTAAATGTCCCTCAAAATCACCAACGTCTAATTTGACTCCTACATTCCAACGAGGTTGGTTATGTGGTTCAGGTTCGGGGTGTGCAAGTTCTAAAAGCCTAGGGTTATGGTCTACTTCGGCCACTAGGGTATGTGTTCGATTTAAGTGCAAGGTGGCTTCTATGGTGTTGACCGATGTGTGTAATCCGTTCACGACGTGCCAGAGACTACCCATGTTGGTGGTGAGATTGTCGACCGCTTTCATTAAGTCGCTCATACGTTGGGTCAATTCACCTACGTTATTTCCTACATGATCGAGTCGTTTTTCCATTTAAAATATTTTGATTTTAATCTTCTCAGAAATTTTGTTTTTGTTTTTTTGTTTTAAAAATTAATTTAAATATTTTTTTAAATAAAGATAACTAACAAATTTTAAAAGATTTAAATTCAAAAGTAAAATTACCCGAGTGGGTAGAAAAAGATTTTTTTTTTTTTAAATTCAACTCAAATAAAAATAATATATTTTTTTAGTATATATATATATATATTATTTAACAGGAAGCGAAGGTGTAAACGCAAAACTTGAATCTTGGCGAGACACTTTAGAAAAGAAGGGTTTTAGGTTGAGCAGGGCAGAGACGGAGTATATGCAGCTTAAATTTAACAGTGCAAGAAGGACGGATGACTTCGTTATTAAGTTGGGTGATCAAGATATTCCCCGTAGTGAGTGATTTAAATATCTTGGATCGATAGTTCAAAACGATGGAGGTATTGATAAAGATATGACACAGGATCCAAACGGGTTGGTTGAAGTGGATCTTATGTGATCGTAAAGTACCATTAAAATTTAAAGGCAAGTTTTACCGTACTGCAATTAGACCAGCGATGTTCTATGGTTCTGAGTGTTGGGCAGTAAATTGTGTACATGAGCAAAAAATGAGAGTTGCGGAGATGAGAATGCTTAGGTGGATGTGTGGACACACAAGACTGGATAAAATTAGGAATGATTGTATCAGGGATAATACATGAGTGGCACCAATTGCAGAGAAGATGCGAGAAGCTCGACTAAGATGGTTTGGAGTTGGACACGTAGAAAGGAGACCATTAGAGACACTTGTTAGGCGTTGTGAGATTCTAGTCACTAGGTATGTTAAACGAGGGAGGGGTAGACCAATAAAGACTTAGAATGAAACTATAAGGAAAGACATGATGTACTTACGCATTAGTGAGATTATGACTAAAGATAGGGCACAATGGCGAAAAAGGATCCATATAGCCGACCCCACTATATTTGGATAAAGGCTTGAGTGTTGTTGTTGTACATTTTTTTAATAAAGATTTTAATGAAAAACTAAATTTAATAAAACCTTTTTTTAAATAAATCTAAAAAAATCATTAGTTTTTTTTATTCTTTAGAAACCCAAATAGCTTGATTCGTGATAGGAGCAAATCAAACCACCTCTGATACCAAACTAATGTAAACGAAATTCCAAAATCAACGTGACGACGGGGTTCCGCCTCGAAATTCATTATGTTCTCAATTTCAGAGCAAATTATGTTTAAAAAATATTAATCAAACTCGAGAGTGGAAATCTCGAGAGCTTACGGCTTGACTCCTAACACGGTTCCTTGATTCCACAGAAAGAATTGCATGCAATAATTTATGGGAAAATAACGATAATTGCGAATAATCGAGGAGATTTAGGCAAGCTTAGATTTATTCAAGAGAACTACTACAAATATAGTAATGACTTTAAGCAATAAATTTAGAATTTTACACAAGCACGGTCAACGGTCGATCCAGGACTACTGATTTGTCGGTTGAGAACAACCGAGATGTGGCAGACTGGCAGAAGCAAACAGATCCTGGAAGTAAGATTCGGTCCAGGAGGACGGATTTCTGGGAAGGGAGTCGTCGTCGACAGAAACCTGCGGTTTGCAGGACGAGGAACGGCGATCCAGCGACAGAGCACGAGAGGCGGACCTTCAATACGTCAGAAGCCCAGGGTTCGACAGCAGATGGCGGCGGCGGTGGACTCTGGCAAGGGCGCCGGCAGCGGTTGAAGGTGAGAACGTTGGTGAGGCGTGCGATTAGGGCTGGAGGAGAAGCGATTTCGGAAGAACAGTCGAGAGAGACGCACGCTTAGGGCATGTCAAAGGGAAATGAAAAAAGTTTCGTTGCTCTGGTTTCTTGGACCCCTCCCTTTGTTGTTTAGGTAGAATTTTATACAAAAAAAAATTGAGATTTCTTCCTTTTAACTCCAATCATAAATCATTTTATTCTTTCATAATACCTTTCCTAATACTTCTCATTTCCTTATTCAAAAATTGTTGTATTTCCTTTTATATTTTATTCATTATTTTAAATAATTTGAGCTTGCATTCTTCTCATAAACTATCATAAATTATCGGACCTTTTTATTCATGGTATTACTGGTCGGTCAATCCAATTCAAACATGACATTCGCATACAAAAATAAAACACACATAATATGCAGGAAATACATATAAATGCAAAAATAAAATAAATAACAAAGGTAAAGAGCCACTACGGCGGATCTACAAGTGCAATGAAGGATGTATCAGGGACCCGTATTACAGTGGTGGAAACAGCTAGAATGAATGAGAGATAAGTTATGGCTACCCCCATCACTACCTGGGATGATTTTAAAATGGAGTTGCGCAAACATTATGTCTCCGTCGACTACCTCCAAACTTTACATCATAGATTCCATAATCTACAACATGGAAGTTTATCAGTGGATGGATACACTCACGAATTTCTAGTCCTTCAGTTTAGGTTAGATATTCAAGAGGGCAATATGATGATCGTATCTCGTTACCTGCACGGGTTACACTATTCCATTAAGGATCAATCAGAGTTGCACAACTATCACAATTTAGAAGAAATTTCTAGTATGGCTCGTAGGGTGTGGAGTCTGAGTTTAGATCTGCTGATAGACCTCTCTCTAGTGGCGTCGTTGCCCCCATTTTTAAGGACATAGATTCACCTAGTGTTACCACCCCCATGAGCACTTTATCCCCACTTATCTCCACTATATCACTCCCTGCAGTCGCAGAGCTTCTTCCTAAGCCCCAGCTCCAGGATGGAGAGCGTCTTGTTTGTCATCCTCTCACCCCGACTGAGAGTGTGACTCCACTTGCCCCCACTATATTACAACCTTTAGTCATTGAGTTTCTTCTTGAGCTCCCGCTCCAGGAAGAAGAACGTACTAGCGACGTGTCACTCACCTTAGATGGCACAGATTCGATATCAGTATTTCTCAAGTCACATAGTCTACTACAGTTGCATATCCCTAAGCCCGAAAACATATCGTTTGATGATCACATGTCATTCACACAAGCGGCATCACCTTGTATTGACTTCGTATTTGGTGATTACACTCTTAGTCCACTTCACTATCCTCTGAGACTAGACTTGCACACTGAAATTTATCGTCATATTATATATCTATTTACGAAAATTCATGTTAGGAGGTTAATAAAGATTCCTAAGATTTTAACTCCTAGTAGAGACACATTTTAAAGGATTTCTCTGGACATTTTTAAACGATAAATTTGGAGATCGCACTTTTATTTCGTCACGCTATAATTTGGATATAAGAGAACATGTTGAATGCCATCAAAATATTAAAGTTTTAATAATATATCTTTGGAAAACTCTTTAGGGATGTTTTGAAGTTACACTCGAGTTTTGTAGTGTTTATCACTCTCATGAGGATGAACATACTAAGATTATTAATTGGACCGTAGTCGCCTGCCTCTCTGATGTCTCATCTGTAGCCACTGTCGTTGTTGACGCCCCTGCCGAGAGTCCCCACCTCCATCCTGCTATCGACACCCAAGGCTCCCGGCGAGTTCCTACCCGGTGCTCGTTGTCGCTGTTGACGCCTCTGCCGAGAGTCCCCACCTCCATCATGCTATCGACACCCAAGGCTCCCGACGAGTTCCTACCCGGTGCTCGCTGTCGCTGGATCCGTCATCTTCCTTTCCTCATTCTTGTTCAGAGTGCGGATTCCTGTCGACGTTGACACCCTCTCTAGGGATCCAATCTCTTGTCTAGACTCCTAGGAACTGTTCATTTTCGTTGGGCTGCCGCAGTTCTTATTCCCAACTGACGGATCGGGAAGCTTGACCAAAGTTACTGTGCTGGGTAAAATTCCAAAATTCATTGCTTAATATCGTTTCTACATTTTTATTAGTTCTCTTAAATAAATCTGAGCTTGCCTAAGTCTCCGCAATTATTCGCAATTACGGTTAATTTCCATAAATTATTGCAGGCATTTCTTTCTGTGGAATCGAGGAACCGTATTAGGAGTTAAGTTGTAGCATTTATCACTCCCAGGAGGATGAACATACTAAGATTATTAATTGGACCGTAGCCGCCTGCCTCTCCGATGTCTCATCTGTAGCCGATGTCACTGTTACCGCCCCTGCCGAGAGTCGCCACCTCCATCCTGCTATCGACACCCAAGGCTCCTGGCAAGTTCCTACCCGGTGCTCGTTGTCGCTGTTGACGCCCCTGCCGAGAGTCGCCACCTCCATCCAGCTATCGACACCCATGGCTCCCGGCGAGTTCCTACCCGGTGCTCGTTGTCGTTGGATACATCGTTTTCCTTTCCCATTCTTGTTCAGAGTGCGGATTCCTGTCGACGTTGACACCCTCTCTAGGGATCCAATCTCCTGTCTCGACTCCTAGGAACTGCTCATTTTCGTTGGGCTGACGCAGTTCTTATTCCCAACTGACGGATCGGGAGGCTTGACCAAAGTTACTGTGCTGAGTAAAATTCCAAAATTCATTGCTTAATATCATTTCTATATTTTTATTAGCTCTCTTAAATAAATCTGAGCTTGCCTCCGCAATTATTCGCAATTACGGTTAATTTCCTTAAATTATTGTATGCATTTATTTCTGTGGAATCGAGGAACTGTATTAGGAGTCAACCTGTAGGCACTCGGGAATCCCACTTTCGATTTTTGATTAATAATCTTTAAAAAAATAATCCACTCTGAAATTGAGAAGGTCACGACTTTCCAGGCGGAACACCGTCGTCACATTGGTTTTGGAATTGGGTTTACATCAGGTTCGGCTTCTTAGATGAAGTGGGGTAGTGGGCTATCAATTAGGAGGCTTTTAGGTGGTTCCAAGTGAAAGCAGGGGAGAGAATATGGGGTGTGGCAGGTTAATATTGGGGAGGGGATTGGGTAAGTGGTTGGGCTTATTTTTAAGGAATTAACCCCTAAATTATATGAGAGTGGGGGTGGAGGAGGTAGTGGGTAGTTAGGAGATAGTTATTGTGGCAATGAGGGGTAGTGGAGGAGGTTGGTGGCTAAGGGTGGTCGGAGGTGGTTGCTGGTGGTGGTGGTGGTCGCCGGAGATGTTTTCCGGTGATCGCCGGAAAACTATGTATGATGAAAATGGATATGGGAGGTATAGAAGGACCACCGAAGGTGGCCGGAGACGAACTCCGGTGATCTCCGGAGATGTTTATGGGGTATAGGGACTGTTTTTGTGGGGGGAATGAAGGGGCGACGTGGCTCCGCGGTAAGGGGTGGTGGAAGGGGGGTGGCCGTCCTCTTGGATCCCTTGGCCAGCTATTTGGAATGCTGGCAGCAAAGCTAGAGAGGAGGCAGTTGGTGGAGGGGCGGGCTTGGCTTTGTGGTAGGAGGTGGTTTTGGTGGGGATGAAGTGGCCGATTATTGCACCCGAGGAGGGAGAGGTAAGGAGCTCAGGCAGTGGTTGGGAGGTTTTGCTGGATGTTTCCAGTGGGGAAGGGGAGGAGGGGAGGCCTTTGGTCGGTTGTTACCAGTGAGTGGGGAGAAGGAGGGGAGGCCCTTTGGGGATCGGATTCTTCAAATGGGGATGGAGGAGGATGGTTGGTGCTTGTGGTGGAGGGGTGGTGGAGTGGCGGACCAAGGGGAGGGGTATGGTAGGGACCGGCCAAGGGAAATGGGAGGGAGGAGATAAACCCGAGCTTCGCACATGGGGTTCGGCTTCAGCACCGAGATGACCAAAGGAAGGCTCCTAAGCTTCAATCCTTCAATCACTAAAATGAGAGCCCTCACCCTCTATTTATAGTTTTCTAGGGAGAAACAAATGGTTATGATTGGCCGAACACTCCGACTCAAAAAAAACACAAATACAACTCGAAATAAAAAAATGACAAGAGACAAAATACTATGATCGGCGAGCTCGAAATAAGTGGTCCCAATCGTCACTGCGCCCGAGGTCGTCGTGAGTAGACCCGAACAGGTGGGCAGGCTGCTCCCCGTCAGGAAGGTTTTAACTTTATGTTCTACATGTATCTAACATAATCTATATTATGTACTGTAAAATAGACTCGCAATGAATATACAATAGATATGTTGACACATGACTAATTTACAGGTGACGGACGCGCAATTCCCTAACCTTTATATACAAAGCACGCAATCACGAACAAATGCAGTGGATCTACGTGAAACCCTAAAATGAAGATGAGAGTGCAAGCATGCAATCAAACACAAAATCCAATGAATGGAATGCTCGCGACATAAACCCTAATGCGAGGCAAATGCAATGACTCAATCATTCAATCACTTATGACATGCAATTAATTAAGCAATGTTAATTTTAAAAACTCCTGCAGAAACATCCAAAATTAAGTAAAAGCATCCGAAATTAAGCAAAAACATCTGAAATTAAGCAATTATGCGAGTAAAATAAATTGAGAGTGCACTAAAATTGAAATGCAGGGCGGAAAAAAAATAGGCGTCTAAATAAAGAGCCAAGTCAAAACAATGCGAGACAAAGATTATTAGCAATAAGTGAGCATCCATACATTCTAGAGAATGAAAAGTGAAATGCAAAAACGCACCCAGAAATCAACACTGATGGTGGAGGAGGTGTAATGGTTGTCCCGGATGACAAGTTGTATAGTGGTCATAGATGGCTAGAAAGAAATTGGGAGAGTGTCGGGCTGATGGAAAACGGTGGATGAGAGGAGGGGTTTGGACGTGCAGTGATTGGGAAGGTAGATCTGGACAGGGCAGTTGTCGGGCAGGTGGAAGATGGTGGCTGGGAAGGAGGATTTGGATGGAGGTGGCTGGGAGGGAGCATCTGGGCCGGGAGGGGATAGGGCGCCAAGCTGAAGGTGGTTGGGAAGGGGATTTGGATGGGCGGCGGTTGGGAGGTAAGTCGTCGGACGTGAGGGAAGCGGCAGGGGGATAAAAGAGAGACATCAAGAACTTCTATAAAAGGAGGCGGCGGCGGGAGGGATGAAGCTATGGCTAGAACTCGGTGGACGAAAGTAGCGGCTGGAGGTGGATCTGGAACAGGGGAGACTCGTCGGAGGCAGGAGAGGAGGTAGACAGGGGAGTCGGCACCCCTGGAAGTAGTAAATTGCACGTCGAGGGGGAGGGACCGAGCGGCTTCAACGTGGGGGCCAAATCTCGATACCTAAATAAACATAAGAGGAGTGTATATATATGGGAGGTTTAGGTTAACCTAACTCTCATAAAAGAGCCACGAAAAATACCAAAAAATTAAAAAAATCCAGAAAAATATGTTGATCACAACCGCAGGCTCTGACCGTCCAAATGGTGATTATAAAAAGTCATTTCCAAAGATAGATGAGTTAAATCACGACTGATCCCCATCATTCTCCCCAGCTCAGAAGCATTCATCTTCGATGAATGGAGCCAGTCATGCTCCTGGTGTAGGCTAGGCAAGAATGAAAACAATTGCATGAACCCTGGCATCTCAATCTCGTGGTTCCTAGTAAGTGTAGTATCTATAGGTCATCTTCTGCTGAAGCAAATTTGTTATATTGAATACACGATAACTACCCATATTCCTAAGAATATCAAGCTCAAAGAAATTTGACTCAGACTCTCTCAGACAGTGTATGGATCTATTCGCCTAGCAATCAGATTTGTAGATGTCCCTAATGGGAACTTCTTAAATAATGTGTTAATCATCACTCAATCACCTTGAACATTTTTTCTCTCATGAGATTAGCTGCGCAAGTTTTAAAATGTCAATTTTAATATAATTTTACATTGAAGTATGACAACTAAATCATGCAACAAATGCAAATGATAAATGACGAACCCAACAGACTCACTAAGAGCAGACTCTACATAGCGGTGGAGGTCCGTAAAGATGGGTGTTGTATCCAGTGGTTCTTTCGGTGGGGTGTAGAAAAATTCGTCGAGATTGTGAATAACACACAAACGGCAGCATGAGACATTACCACTAAGATGTGAGCCCATAACGTGTCAAATGTCTTTCAGGAAACGTGGCCCTTCAAGAGATTCGCCAGTGGTAGATAGAGAAATCCATCGCAAATGCGACAAATGCCCGAAGGGATGTGGGAGACATTGGCACCATGGTGTCACTTTGACATGTGTTGACTTCTCAAAAAGACAAAGCTCGTCAAACGGCTCTCTAAGAGGCTCAATGGGGGTGCTCGTCATAGGACTCGTCACATGGGTGGTGTTTGTCCCAATGATCGCTAATGGTAGTGGTAATCACAACAGGGTGGCTAACCGGCTCTCAGCAATCACTCATAATGAGACTCGGGAGAATAAAATGAGACTCTGGATAATAGCTACTCATGACAGGGTCAGTGGGTGGAGTATTTAATGGCAAATCTATGAACAAGGTAGCAACTATTACAGGAAGGACACATCACCAAAGGATCACCAGGTCACTCGTACTCACTCTCTTTCAGCACCATGGGGTATTAGTCGAACTCAAGTGACAGACAACTCATCGAACAATGTGCATCACTAGGGTGATCAAGTATCTCATCGTTGGTGTCCAAAAGTACAAGAATAGGTATGGTGGTGGCCTTGGGATGGGAAGGACTCATGACGGGATGGTCAGGGTGCGAGCCTACTCGACTAAGTCTAGCGTATCCAAAGGACTGCTTGTAACGAAGGGCGAGCAGAAATGTCTCCTCGACAGACTCTAACCGATGATCGTTTAGTACTACGTAGATCACAGACCGAAATCCAGAACAGAATCTAGCATTTGTTGTGACTGTCTCCTCTTGAATATCGCTCCTCACCACCAACTCGTTGAAATAATCCTTATACTCGGCAACAAACCCGGATCCTTATCATAGGGTAAATATTTGTTCGAGGAGACGACTCTTATATGATCTCAGCAGATATCTATGACACAATATCCGCTTCATCTCCACCCAACTAGTGATGGGGCAAAAACAAACTCGCACAAGGTTCCTCTCAATGTTATCCCAGTACTCTCTTGCCTGACCTAGAAGTCTAAGTTTCACAAACCTGGCACGATGCTTACTGAATAACTCAATATCTAGATAGTATCTCATGTCCACGAGTCAACGGCTAAAGGACTCAGTACTCAACATTACAAACCATCAAACAATGTAGCGCAACCTTACAAAACCTTTTCTTGAGACTCTCCTCGAAATGATAATTATAGTAGTGGTTTCTTACAATAATTGAGTCGTGCCAACGAGTCAACACGGTCTCTATGAGTGAAGGGTCGGGGACTGGATAATCATCATAATACTATGAAGACTTCCCAAAAAAAGCTATATGAGGTCAAGTATAGACAAGCTCGGGTTCCTCAAATAGAGGAGAGGGATGATAATATATATTCATAAAAGGTTCTACTACTGCGTATCAAAATAAAGACCAAACATAGGGCTCTGATACCACGTGTTCTTTCTCATTCCATCTCTTTAAGAAATAGAAAATCTCTAATCATCCAAATTTTGTGAGATTGGAAGACTGAAATCTCGTAACTGTTAGAATCAGATCCTCCATATTTTAATAAATACCTTCACAGAGGCACCAATAAAAACTTTTGGCGTGCAACGTTGATTAAGTTTTTTGCAAGACAACATAATAACATCATATTCTGCAAGAAATATAAAATAAGGAAGAAAACAAGGACTGCTAATTTCCTATGTGAGGCAAAAGCCAACATATGATTATCTGACCTGCAATGTACAGAGAGTAACAGATAAACATCTGATATTTGACAATCCAACTCACTAGTTGATATAACATTTTATCTGTAGTTATAGTGTTGACAAGATGTTGGCTGAGAAAGCGTCCATAGGTGAATAGCATAGCAGTGAAAAAGAAATACCTGCAAAGTAGTGATAACAAATGCAAAGCAAAACATCTATTAATATTCAGTCAAAATGTACGATTAAATTAGTCCATATATAAAATAAAAATGATACAAAATAATAACCACAGAAGCAGGATATAATACCAATTCAAAACTCTGAATCCTGGAAGTCTTCTGTCTTCATTAGCTATTCTGAGGAAATCAAACAACTCTCTTGCCATTAAGAGTTAGATGACTACCACCAAAGCCCAAATGTACAGATGGCCCATGTAGACAGTCAATATGAAGTACCCTATCATCAAAAATGATGAATATGTCCGAATAAGCATTGACTTGTACTTATTTAGATCGTTGACAAGAAAGTTGGATCCAACAAAAACTCTTAAGTATGATCAGCAGCATGTGGCTAGACAAAAAAGTTCAAGTGAGATGAAAGAATGTCTCAAGCAGGGAACACAAGATGTAGCAAGAGAAAGAGAAGGAGGTCTTAGAAAATCAAGAGGAAAAAGTAGGGAAAGGCAAGTAGGCAACAACTTTCAATATTCATTAGTGAATCGAAACCCTTAAGAATAACTACAAGATCAACATATAAACAAAACCTATATCTAAATAAGACATTTAAAACGAAAAACCAGATAATATTGCCATGGACATGGTCGTAATGTGTTGAAGGCGTCATCAAGAAGTGGCCGGAGGTGGAATGGGTGGAGGTGACGGATATTATAGAATATGAGCATTGTTGCGGTAGCCAAATCTGGGTTTGCACGGGAGGGGAGAGCTACCACAACCTAGTAACAAGGGACAAGAGAGATTCAATTATTGCGTGTTGGATATGTTCAGTGAGCTCATTTAAGACAAGAATAAAGAGATAACGACTTAAAGCTGACCCTTGATTTAAGCCAACAGTGATGGGAAATTTTTGTGTTAATCCTCCAGATGTTCTCACCCTCATCACTGAATTGTATTCAAGCCTTTGATTACGTCAATATAGGATAAAATTACATCTTCATTTTCTAAAACTCTCCATAAGACATCTCTTGGAACCCTATCATAAGCTTTCTCATGATCGATAAACAGCATATACAAATCAAATTTTTTCCCATATAGTTATCAATAAGGCTTCTCAAGAGTGTGTGGCTTCCATTATCGACCGCACTGGCATGAATCCAAATTGATTCTCTGAGACGATAGACTTTCATCTAACTCTTCTCTTTATTACTGATGCAGGACGGGCGTCCCACCCGTCTGCCACCCTGCGAGCTGGCATCACACCCCGGCCCAGGGGTCCCACCGGGAGTCTACCTGATAGGCCTTATCAGGTTTGCGGCCCGTACACCCCAACCCATCCCTGGCTCCACCACAGGGCCGATAGGTTGTAGAGGCCGAAGCTCGATCCCCCGACCTCCTTGATAAAGAGCTTTCAGGCAAGCTCTCATCACCAACTGAGACACTGATTCCTACCGGCAACATATTTCAGATCATGGGCCACGATTTCTACACCGTTGGTGGACGACCCATTGTCCGCTATCTTGTTCGTTGGAGCGGTCGCCCGATATACGACGCTACATGGATTTCTTCAGAGGAGCTCGAGAGACTCGCCCCGCAGCTACGTCGAGAGTACGATCATCTTCACTTACCGGAGATGAGTGCTTTCAAGCCGGGGAGAGTTGATGGCGCGCAATGCCCTACGCAAGTGTATTCCCGCAGGAGGCGGTGATCCATCGCCTGACCGGGCGATCCAAGTCCGCAGTTGCGTCCGTATCGTAGTTGCGAGTCGATTTACTATATTACTTTATATATTTTGAATTTTATTTGGCTCCCGATCGGACCGGACGATATGAGCCGTCCATTTTGGGATGCCCTAGGTCTAGTTAGTATAAATAAGTGGGGTGTTGGCTATTCAATGCATCAAGGGATTTGCTGAATTGCTGAACCGGTCGGTCTCCCTTCCGGTGCGACGTCAGAAGCCCGCCTCCTCCCTCCTGGTGCGACTCCGGGAAGCCCCGCCTCCGCCTCCCTCTCCCTCTCCGGTAAGCCCTCCTCTGAACCCCTCCGCCTCCTCTCCCTCGTGCAGCCACCAGCCGCGCCACCTCCCCTCCCCCTCTCCCTCGTGCAGCCACCACCAGCCGCACCACCTCCGCTCCTCCTCTCCCAAGTGCAGCCACCACCAGCCGCACCACCTCCACTCCCCCTCTCCCAAGTGCAGCCACACCAGCAGTCGCACCACCACCCCTCCTCTTCCTCGTGCAGCCACCCAGCAGCCCACATCCAGCCCCACACGCCACCACCTCCTTCCCCTCCCCTTTCCAGCCAACCCCCCAACTTCCAAACGCCCCTCACTCAGCCCAGATCCGTCGCCCCTCCACCCTCCTGCAGCCAACTCCCCCTCATTAGCCCCCCCCCCCCCCCCCCTCTACCTACAGCAGCCCTCTCGCCCCTTTCCGCTACCCGCAGCAGCCCCCTTTGCCTTCCGGAGTCCCTCCTCGCCGCCGTTCAGCCGCAATACCCTTAGGTGTGCGTGATTAGCCATCGTCCCCACCGCATGCACTCGTAAGTTGTACTTGGAGTTCTATTTTCTATTGTTGAACATTTGGCACCCTTACCTTGTAGTGAATGTTTATCTCGCTTTGTATTAGTATTGTACCGCGTGTGATTTGCAAGGCTTATTCCGCGCGCGCTTAAATAATTGCACTCACTCGCTTGTGAATTGATGCTCGCTCTCTTTAATTGAAACTTGTGATAGCTTGTGCCTCTGTCTGCTTTATTTTATAATAATAAATTATTGATGTAATTTTTTGCGCGGACCGTCTCTTGCAATCTTCACGATTCATCACGCATAGGTTTGCATAACCACCAATCCAGTTCTTGCATTACCGGATTTCACAAAGGAGTTTGTGTTGGAGACGGATGCCTCTGGTGTTGGCATAGGGGCAGTTCTGATGCAGGAGGGGCGGCCGTTGGCTTTCTACAGCAAGGCTCTGGCCCCCCGTACCTTGGGACTCTCCACATATGAGAAGGAGATGTTGGATATCATTCATACTGTGGCTATGTGGCGGTCATATTTGTTGGGTCGGTATTTTAAAATTCGCACCAACCACCAAAGCTTGAAACATTTCCTGGACCAAAGGGTATCTTCTCCTCTACAGCAGAAGTGGGTTACTAAGCTTCTCGGCTATGATTACGAGATTGTGTATCGAAGGGGTAAGGATAACGTGGTAGCGGATGCTCTTTCTCGCCTACCGGAGGGTACTCTCACTCACATTTCTGGACCGTTGGTGGATTCATTAGATGATATTCAGGAGGAGGTCATGCGTACGGCTACTTTACGTCCCTTGGTGGAGGCTTTGCAGAGGGGGGAGACGGTGGCCCCCGGTTATCATCTTCAGAATGGCCGGCTGTACTATCAGGGCAGGGTGGTCGTGCCCGCCGACTCAGCATGGAAAACGGTTATGATGCACGAGTTTCACTCTTCACCGAAGGGTGGCCATGCGGGGGTTCTCCGGACCCTTCAGAGGGCGCGAGCGAATGTCTTTTGGGTCGGCATGCGTCGGGACATACAACAGTTCGTACGACAGTGTGAGATCTGCCAGCGTCAGAAGTACGAGACTTCGTCCCCGGCCGGGCTATTGGTTCCTCTGGAGATTCCACGGCATATTTGGGACACAGTTTCCATGGACTTCATTGACGGGCTGCCTAAGTCCAAAGGGAAATCGGTGATTTCGGTGGTGGTGGATAAACTATCCAAGTACGGGCATTTCCTTGCTCTCAGTCATCCGTGCACTGGCGAGTCGGTTGCCGCACTATTTGCTAGGGAGATTGTCCGATTACATGGCCTTCCTCGTGCCATTATTTCTGACCGGGATCCTACTTTTGTGAGCAGTTTTTGGCGGGAACTTTTCCGGTTACAGGATACACGTTTACAGTTCAGCCCGGCACATCACCCTCAGTCGGATGGTCAGACGGAGGTTCTCAATAGGGGTGTCGAGACATATTTACGCTGTTTTGTTATGGATGAGCCTCGGACTTGGCCGGAGTGGTTACATTGGGCCGAATATTGCTACAACACTTCATATCACTCTGTCAGCCGGATGACGCCGTTTGAGATTGTTTACGGGCGCCCTCCACCGACCTTGGGTAGCTATGAGCCAGGCAGCACCGCCCTGCCGGCGGTTGATCGAGCTCTTCGTGATCGGGAAAGCATGTTAGCAACCCTCCGGGAGAACCTTCGCCTAGCCCAGGACCGTATGAAGATGCAGGCGGACAAACACCGCAAGGAACGGGAGTTCGCTGTGGGCGATGAAGTTTTCCTCAAGCTCCAGCCTTATCGGCAGTTATCAGTTGCTCGTCGGAGCAATCAGAAGCTTTCTCCTCGATATTACGGCCCCTTTCGTATACTCAGCAGGGTGAGGCCGGTGGCTTACAAGTTAGCTTTGCCGGAGGGATCCCGCATTCACCCAACCTTTCATGTGTCCTTGCTCAAGCGGAAGGTGGGTGTCAATGTCCAACCGAGTACTCTTCTGCCTGAGGTTACTGCTGCGGGCGAGCTTCGCCCACTACCGGAGGATGTGTTAATGCTTAAATGGAAGAACCGGGGCACGGAGTATCGGCCGGAGCTCTTGGTCAAGTGGAAGAATTTGTCGACGGCGCACAATTCTTGGGTGGATTTACTGGACTTCAAGGAGCTCTACCCCGACTACCACCTTGAGGACAAGCTGGTCCATGATGGGGAGGGGAATGTTACGCCCCCGCTACGCTTCACGGGGCGTCATTATGTTCGGCGATGCAAGGGAGCGGCGACCAACGGGGCTGAACCAACCGATTCAGCCCCCAACCAGTGAACCGGACGGCCTGGGCTGAACCAAATGGGTTCAGCCCCAACTGGAGGGGCCGGCCGGGCCCTCTATGGCTCGGGTATATTTACCTGGGGCTGCTCTCATGGGAAAGGCATGCAATTAACTCTCAAGGTATTCTTCTCCTTCCTCATCTAATGGAAATACAACAAGATTTGCATATACTGTTTATCGATCTTGAGAAGGCTTATGATAGAGTTCCAAGAGAGATCTTATGGAGAATCTTAGAAAAGAAAGGTGTAAATGTATCATACATTGACATAATCAAAAATATGTATACAAATTCAGTGACAAGTAGATGAGCTCACCAGACATATCCAATAAGCAATACCTTGGTGTTTATTGTTTGTGGATGATATCGTTTTGGTCGATGAGACCCGCGAGGATGTAAACGCGAAACTTGAATATCGGCGAGACACTTTAGAAAAGAAGGGTTTTAAGTTGAGCAGTGCAAAAACGGAATATATGGATCTTAAATTTAGAATTGCAAGAAGGACGGATGACTTCGTTATTAAGTTGGGTGATCAAGATATTCCCCGTAGCGAGTGTTTAAATATCTTGGATCGATAGTTCGAATAGATGGAGGTATTGATAAAGATGTGACACATAGAATCCAAGCGGGTTGGTTGAAGTGGAGAGCCGCGTCAGGGATCTTATGTGATCGTAAAGTACAGCAGCCCTATTAAAACTCACAGTAGCCCCAATTCTTCCATAATGAAATTTCAACAACTTCTCATAGAGGACAGCAGCCCTATACATAAAAATAGTACTTAAAATCAGAATTATAATAACACCACACAAAAATACAACAGTCCCTCGTAAAATACAGCAGCTATATATTCCTTAGCTATGAAATTTTAGTAAAATCCTGCCATTTTAGCAGCATCCCTGCCATTTTATCTCACTAAACGATATACAAAACAATCCATACAATCATTCAATGTTATAACTCCAATTTCAGCTTTTTAAACATCAAGAAAAATAATTCTCCAAATGAATTCATCCTCAAATATATAAATTCCAGCTTTTCCCATGCTTTCAACATTATTTTCTTTATATGAGGGCCAAAACTCTTACATGCAGTGTTTCCATACTCCAAACAAAACTATTCCAGCTGTACGGAAGTTAAAGCGAAGACAAAAATAACTTCTAGATAGGTAAAACTCAAGGAGAATAACTTTTCGAACACCATCATACAATTTCTCATAGATTACTTCATAATATATGCTAAAAGCTGCGTAAAAATAACCATAGAAGAAGGGGGTAGAAGGAGAGGGAGAGAGGATGATGCTCACAGTGCAAAGGAAGAAGAAGGGTGAGTATTTCCACAATCTTGACTCCAATCTTTGCACAGTCGAGCGCAGGAGGCTTCAAAATCGGCACCCTAATGTCTCAAGAGAAGAGGAGGTAGCCGGAATAGTGAGGAGAGGAGAAGATTCTTCAGTTTCCCTTCAAGAGAGGAGAAGATTGGAGGAGGGGAGAGAGCAGTTCCAGCACAGTCCAGCGTGCCCTCAGCGGGAGTGCGGCAAGAGGGAGAGGGCTTTCCGTGAAAGAGAGATAAGGGAGGGGTTTGATTATGCTTTTTCATCACTGAGACCGGCCAAAAATTCACCGCCTAACTCTAATTGGGGTTAAATTGGGTTCAACCGGCTATTGGTTCTTAATTTTAATTAATCTAGACATTTTGCTATTCGCACACCAGTGTCTGCTATTAGCACAACAACAATCAATTTCTAAATTTTATGAATCCAATTAAATTAGCATGTCCCGGTCTTATACATATATGTGTACCATAGGTCCTTCAAACATATATTTGCATGAATTATAATTTTCAAACGTCATCTTCGTCAAAATATTGAAATACACATAACGAAATATTTTTGACAATTATGGCGAAGCTGACGAGATCCTTTGTAATCATAAGGGCGATTACTAAAATGATTTATTATACAATATATAAGTTATACGTTGTATTTTTAGGGTGTTACGGCGTGTGACTTCAAAAGTCACGCTTTTTGCCCTAGAGTCGTCGTAAACCGTTATCCCGTCATTTTGGATTTACACGCCCTTGGCGTGCGAGCGTGTGTTGCGGGTGTGTCTTTAATACCATATAGCGTACATCAAATATATGAATTTAGAACTTGGTTTCATAAACCAACACAACCAATCACTCCAATTTTTGCACGTCCATATCTGCAACCATATAGGCTCATATTGCATTGACAATAAAATTAATCTTTTGACAAAGGGAATTGTTCGCATTTTTTGATATTTGCACTTTTTTGTTAAAAGCATCACACTATTTTAAAAAATGTTAAAGACACCGCAATATTGTTAACAGCAAGCCAATGAAAACAATTTGACATTATAGTGAAATCACTGAACCACAACATGAATTTCATTAAAGCAAGCTCTCTATCAGTTACCATCACAAAAGTTACTGCATTTGGTTCAAATACTGATTTGAAACATTCCAATGCCCACTGATAACTAACTTATGTTTCATCTGACATGAAGGTGAAACAAGAAATAAATACTGGTAAGTTGATGTGACTCTGATAATGCATAGCAATGGCATGTAATATTTATTAATCTTGTACATGCAATCTAACTGAAAATGGTAGGAAATATATTACTATGTTTGATGGAGACTGGGTGAGCAAAAAATAAATTTGCACTTGATTGGTACTTTCCACTATTTTGTTGTGGCTGACATATCCCTCAAAATTGATACACTTGTACAGAAATTGTATCGAGGTACATCTATTTAGTTCTTTTTTGGTTTGTATGAATTAAGAGGGATGGTCGGAAACTTCCAACTCCCACATCAGTGGAGAGCCCTCCCAAATATGTGATCCACTGATAACTAACATTAAAAAGAGGGGGAAAATCACATTTCCACACTTAAAAAAACAGATTTTGTATACACATATTGACTCCCTAAAAATATGAGAGGAAAAGATCATTGGAAAATCATCACATTCTCAATTCAGAAAATGAATGCACTGCACATTTATGCGGGCCTAAACTTAAAATCTAAAATGAATCAGATTTTTCACATTCAAGAGCAATCTACATTTATCCTAAAATTAAAATTTTCACATTTCCATATAGAATATCACACCTAAACCTAAATGGAAAAACGACAATGATTTTACCTGGGCGGTTCTGGCGTGGATTGAGGTAGCCGGCGTCGACGTGGATGGAAGCCGGAGAAACAAAAACTAGCAAGAGAGGCAGCGTCGAACCACCTAACCGGCTTCGAAGAATGAAGGCGGCGCCGAACAAGTTGTCGCGGAGAGGCGGCGTCGCAGGCGAGGAAAACCCTAGGGCTCAGTATTTATGGATATCAGCCCGGCATTCTTCGTATGAATAGCACTGCTATTCGAACACTTAAAATAATTATTCTCAGTCTTAAAATCACTTTAATTTATTGGTCTGTGAATATGAATGGACTATGTTTATCCTTGATAGAACTGCTTATAACATTAACCTTTGGGCTCAGTATTGATGGATATCATCAGCCCATCGTTCTTCTTATGACTGGTGTCAGCAGTCCTAAAAATAATTAATTTATTGAATTGTGAATATGACTGCGTTTAGCAGTGATAGGACTGCTTATAACATTAACTTTTTTTTTATATGTAGATTATATTTTTATATATAGATAAGCATTTTGTGCCCCCACAAAATTAGCGGCAGAATTATAATTGAGTTTGTCACAGCACTAAGTAAAAATTAAAATTGATTAATGGCCTTAATTAACATTCTCAAAATCATCTCTTTAAGAAAATGAGATGTACACAAAACTAAAAAATAAATGACTATAATAGTTTTAACATGAAAATTTTAGAAAATGAAAAATTCAAAAAATGAGAGCGTGGAAAAATAGTGTGTATGTATATATCAATGTATGTGTATATGTAAATATTTCAACTTTCGTTAATTGGGTGTCCTTAGATGATGAAATTCTTTATGCATCTATAATTTGATTTATATCAGTTATGATCTAGCGAGGACTCGAGTTCCAACCGTTTGCTCTCTAAGTTATTTTAGATTAACAAATGTGAGAAAATATATTATAATATTGGTTAAGGTTTTTGGAAATTTCACCTAAAATTATTATTGATCGGGACAAAAAATTAGAAAATGTTCGACTAAATTTTATGAGTTTGATGATGATATGATTATTTGATCTAATTAATGGATTTCTCACAATTAGCTATGAAATATCAATTTGGTGACATTTGTAGTCCTATCAAATCTTCATGAAAACATTTGATTGATGGGTTTATTTTGTATATTTTTCGATATAAGTTCAACACCTCTTTCGGATTTAAATTTCGTTAAACGGTTAAGCAGAAATCAATTATTAAAGTTTATTAATTTGTAAGAGCAAAAAATTGTATTTTTTTTTCTCCCGAAAGTTGTGCGAGAGGACACCCAGGTATGCTTATGAATAGTTCTGCCCCTGCACATGACAGTACCCCTACAACTCGTCCTCCATGTGTCAGTTTATGGCAACGATCTAATCTATCTAATCAATGTCCACTCGCAACATTATGCCACCGCTCGTAGTTCCTCGTGCGCAATGCAGTGGCATTCGTACTTCTGGTCAGTACTCGTGCCCTATCACATGGGAACCGTGGTTATCAAGATTGTGATCTGGATCGTAGGATCTTACGATCCTACGATCCAGATTTTGTAAATCGATTCGATTCTTATTTAGGATCTAAATCGACACATCTACAATTGGGATCGCGATCCGGATCTAGGATCTTTAAGATCGCGATCTCAACAATTCTACTGGTCCGACCAAAGGGAACTAGAAACATATTCAAACCTATTCTGACCCCATTCAACTGATCCAACACCCATAACCCATTGCTTAACCTTATCCCCATCTCGCACCCATACCTCATCACAAAATCATATTATGCTTATTACGGACCACTCAAGGCTCCGATATATCGGACTAGATTGGACCGTCTTAGCCCGGGAGCGTTCGAACGCGCAAACAGTCGCAGAAAAAGAGAAAGTTGACAAGACAATTTTTTAAACGTGAAAAACCCGTCGACTGGGTGAAAAACCACGCAGCCGGGTCTGTGCCGGCCAAAACCTCAACTATTTGTTGGTTGTTGTACATAGCTGTTTTGAAAAACTCGAGGGTGACAGACCGCCTCTCGCTACAATTGTTGAGAGAGAGAGGTGCTCGGAGGGTGACAGGTCACCGCTCGCGGAGCTTAGTCTTTTGTCTGTTGCAGACAGAAATGTTGCACTCTGAGCACTCTGGAGATTTTGATTGCTGCTTGAAGGTTGGATTGATGTGCGTCCTTATCTCTGCGGCTTATCTCCTGCTGCGCGAGAGGAGGTTGGAGTGCAAATCTTGCTGGAGGCTGGAGCGCTTGTTCTTGAGTGCGCGGAGTGCTTGCTATTGAGTATGCAGAAGTGCGCTTGGAGCAGTCTTGAGAGCGATGCGCAGATGCGCGCTTGGAGCGGTCTTGAGAGCGCAGCGCACTGAGGCGCGCTTGGAGCCGTCTTGAGAGCGGAGCGCGCGGAGGCGCGCTTGGAGCGGTCTTGAGAGCGGAGCGCTTGGAGCGGTCTTGAGAGCGGCCTTATCTCGATCCTGATAACCTTGATGGGAACTGTGAGCGGCGGGTGTAATTTGTGAGAGGAAGTCGAGCGAGGGTAGAAATTAGGTCGATGTATCCCAATGTGCATCGGGGAGGCAAGTTCTATAGGTATTATCACGCGGGGTGCGCTCGGGGGGAATACGAGCGGCGATGCAGTCCTGTCAAGCACAGCTGAAGTTCGTGCACCTAAGTGCAGTGAGAACGGACGAAGCCGTATAAAGCTATTGTTAGGTTATTAATTAATAGTATGTCCGCGCGTGTCAGGACCAACTCGGAACGACCCAATGGGTTCCGTGTCACTAGGGTGTTGCTCTACGCTGGAGATACTATAAAGGCCCATTCCACATGTTGATGAGGTCTTGTAGACTATCTTGAGCGGAAAGCAACATTCTCAAGATACGAAATTAGGTTTTCCGCTCAAAAAATTTTCTTCGTTCCCGCTCTTCCGCCCGCCGTTCGCGAATTCTGCCGTTCGTCGAGCGTAAGGTTCGTTGTTTTTGGAGAAGAAGATCAGCGAATCGCAAAGCGCAAGCAAGTTCCTGCGCAGATCGCAAGCAAGTTCCTACGCAGATCGAGATCTGATCTTCCTCGTCTGGATCACGAAGCCACTCACGATTTCCTGCGCCCGCTTCCGTCGCCTAGATCACAAATCGCCGATCGCAATAGGGGCTCTCTCTTCTATTCTCGATCGATCAAGCGGAAGGAAGACTCGCCGATCTACAGCTACTTCTCTCCCGTTCACCAGATCGCAAGTTCTCGTTTCTCCGTCGCCATCTGTTCAGGAAGGAGAAGTTTTGTCGAGGCCTTCCTCTGGTCCAGGTGATCCGATCGTGGAGGAGCCCTGCCGCTGCTCTCCCTTGCCGTTGGTGTTGAAGATCCGATAGCTCTCCTTTTTCCCAGGTTGTCGGTGGTGTGAGGTCAGATCCGGCCATCCTTAATCAAATCCGCCCATCTTTCTTGCAAAGATCATTTCAGTTGCAAGCAAAGAACAAGATATATTTTTCATCATTTTTGAGTGAGGATCAAGGAGGTATTGCAGATCAAGGAATTATTTGCCTCTATCGATTCCTTCTTGCTTGGATCTTGGAGTGGATCTTGGATCTATTAAGATTCACTTTGGCATTTTGGATCTTTGTTGCTTGATGAAGGAGCGAAGGAGCAAATAATTTTACTGGATTGGATCCGAAGTTTCCCGGTCGTCTTCGCGCGAATCAGGTGATTTTATTCCAGTTTTTCTGTTTTTTGAAGTCTGCTATGATGTCGAAGAAAAGCGCGCTCGACGTCACCAAGCTGCAATCCTTCGACGCGTCCGATTTTCTCAGTTGGAAAATACAAGTCCAACTAGGAATGAAGGAACGCGACATCTTCTACACTGTCCAGAGCGACTTTGCGTCTTCTGGCGAGGCGCGCGTAGACGAATATCAGTGGAACAGGGATGAAGATTTCTGCAGGGACTACCTGTTGAATTTCCTCAACCCTCGTCTCGCACTGACCTACCACGCCTACAAGACCGCGAAGGAGATCTGGGATCGTCTCAACGCGCACTTCTAGAAGGAGGAGGTGTTGTCCAAATCGCTCATTGGGGAGAAGTTCTTCAACTTCTGCCTCAAAGCGAACCTGCCGATCACCTCCCAGATCATAGAACTCGAGAACCTGCGCAACAAGCTGGAGGACGACCAATCGAAGATGGACGATAATCTGTTCGTGAACTTGATCCTAAGCAAGCTACCTGCGGAGTGGCTGACATTCAAGATAGAGATGCACAGGCGGAAGGAGAAGATTACTCTGGATGAACTAAAAAGGTTCATTCACATCGAGGACCAGAACATCACTGGAAAGACCGCGGAGCAGGTTGTTCAGCCCCCACGGGCTGTCAACTTCGTCTCCCGACCCAACAGGCCTTCTCGGAAGCCCTCGGTACCTAAGGGTGACACTCCTGCCCAGTTGGCTGTCAAGAAGCCTTCTCTCAAAAGGAAGAAGGGTAAATGCAACAACTGCGTCAAGTGGGGTCACTGGGCCGCTGACTGTAGGGGTCCGAAGAAGCAAAAGGATGAAGCTCCACCTCAGGCGGCAAACATGGTGGTCGATACTTCTGATCCCAAGTCCTTTGTGGCTATGATCGGGAGCAATCACCGCAGTACGTCTTCTGAGTGGTGGTTGGACAGCGGTGCTACCTGTCATGTCACAAATGACAGAGGTCTACTCTCAGACGTCAGAGCAGTCCGAGACAGAGTAGAGAATTGCAATGGAGGAGAGACAGTCGTCACTCATGCTGGGACGGCAAAGCTCATCCTCTCTTCAGGTAAACTTTTAATTTTGCAAAATGTTAAATTAGTTTCTAATTTAACTAAGAATTTAATTTCTATGAGTTTGCTAGATAAGTCCGGAATGTCTTTCACAACCATTAGCGGTAGAATAACTCTTACTGTTAATTCACATTACTTTTGTTGCGCTTACTTAATCAATGGAATGTATAGACTTAGCCTAGAAAATGAGTGCATAAATCAAGTGAGTTCGTCTCTGTTAGATCCAAAGCTACTTCACAATTGACTTGGACACGTTCACTATAAGAAGATGAGCGATCTAGCTAAGAGTCACAACATTTCGTTAGATTTCTCTATTCGATTTAATAGGTGCGAGGTTTGTGCCCAGACTAAAATAACTAGAAACCCTTACAAGACTGTTTCTAGGAGCACACAATTTTTGGAATTGATTCATTCCGACCTTTGTGACTTTCGGAGTCATGCCACTAGAGGGGGAAGGAAGTATCTAATTACCTTCAATGACGATTTCTCCAGATTTTGCCATGTCTACCTATTGAAATCGAAAGACGAGACATTCGAGACCTTCAAAATCTTCAAATCTCGGGTAGAAAACCAGTTAAATTTGAATATTAAGAGACTTAGAAGTGATCGAGGAGGAGAATACACTGCAACTGGGTTTAGGGAGTTTTGTGCCACTGAGGGCATAATCCTTGAAACTACAGCTCCTTACTCGCCCCAATCGAATGGAGTTGCTGAGTGTAAGAATAGAACTTTGACAGAAATGTTAAATTCTATGCTCCTGACCGCTGGCATGCCCAATTCCTTCTGGGGGGAAGCAGTCCTTACTGCAAATCACATTCTAAATAGAGTGCCTCACTCAAATCTCAGTTCTACTCCTTATGAGTTGTGGCACGGTCATCCTTGTAGATATGACACTCTTAAGACTTGGGGTTGTATCGTCTATATGCATATACAAGACCTTAAAAGACCTAAGGTGGGACCTAGAACGACAACCTGCGTCTATCTAGGCAGTGCAGAAGACAGTGCGGCTGACCAGTTTCTGGATCTATCCACTAATTCAGTGATAGAGTCCAGAGATGCTATCTTCTTTGAACACAAGTTTATTAAAGATCATGGCCTGACCGTCCCTGGATCTACTGACCTGATCTTAGAGTCTACTGTAGAACCCGAAGCTGGCCCCTCTGGCACTGCTCCCCAACCTCTAGAGGTCGAACCTGTTCCTCTTAGAGTATCTACAAGAGATAGAATCCCTAAGGATTTTGGTGAGAACTTCGTCACCTACCACTTAGAAGATGATCCATTTTCCTACCAGGAAGTGATGAGATTGAGAGATGCGTTAATGTGGGCAGAAGCCATCGACGATGAGATGAACTCACTGCTACAAAATAATACCTGACATCTAGTGGACCTACCGAAAGGAGCTAAAGTCCTGGGATGCAAGTGGGTACTGAAGAAGAAGTTACATAGTGATGGGTCTATAGCCAGATACAAAGCACGTCTAGTAGCTAAGGGTTATAAGCAACAAGGGGGAATTGACTACTTTGATGTCTATTCACCTGTTTGTCACATATCTACTATTAGAATTCTTCTAGCCTTAGCCTCCATAGAGAATTTCATAGTTCATCAGATGGACGTGAAAACAGCCTTTCTGAATGGAGAGCTAAATGAAGAGATCTACATGGCACAACCTGAAGGTTATGTTCATACAAATCTGAAGGACAAAGTGTGCAAGCTAGATAAATCCATCTATGGGCTTAAACAAGCACCTAAGATGTGGCACATGAAGTTTGATCAAGTGGTAAAGAGCTTTGGATTTCAGTCCAGTCTATCAGATAAGTGTCTCCATTATCGCTCGATGTCAAACCAAACTGTCATCATATGCCTATATGTGGATGACATGTTAATCCTGGGGTCAGACCTAGCTGTCGTGAGGGATATTAAGTCCGCTCTCGCCAAAGCGTTTGATATGAAGGCCCTTGGTCCTGTCGATACCCAACTAGGTATGAAAGTAAGAGTAGACAAGGGATGTGTCACTCTAAGTCAAGCTCACTACATAGAGCAGATTCTTAATACCTGGGGTTATAAAGATTGTAGGCCTGTTGAAACACCAACTGATCCGAACGTCAAGCTGAGTCCGAATGAAGGGACAAGCGTTGATCAAGTCAAGTACTCAAAAATCATTGGAAGTCTCATGTATGCCACAAGCTGCACTATACCTGACATTGCTTTCTCCGTAAGCATGTTGAGTCGCTTTACCAGTAGTCCAGGCAAATAGCATTGGGATGCCTTAGATAAGCTGATGAAGTATCTCAAAGGTACTAAAGACCACGCTCTGTGCTACACTGGTCACCCTCCTACTTTGGAAGGGTTCTCTGACGCCTCCTAATGTTTAGAAGTTTCAAACAGCAAGTCCACAAGTGGATTTATATTCACATTGGGTGGCGCTGCAGTTACTTGGAAGTCCAAGAGACAAACCTGTATAGCGTTGTCGTCTATGGAAGCCGAGTTATTTGCCTTAGCTTCAGCGGGTGAAGAGGGCAGACTGGATCAGAAATTTGATCTTAGACATTCCCTTGTCTAGAGTTCAAATCAATTCTTTAAGCCTATACTGTGATAATCAGGCTGTAGTCCAAGTTGTTAAGAATGTTCTCTTTAACACTAAGAGACGACATGTACGACTGAGACACGCCCTATTGAACTATCTTAAAGAACAAGACGTTATTACTTTGGTCGACGTGCGATCGAAGGATAATCTAGCTGATCCACTGACAAAAGGAATGCCCCGAGACCGTTCAATCAAAACAGTGGGGGAAATGAGACTCAAAGCGGTTTGACACCCGTTTTAGTCCGAATGTTTTGATTCCTTCTTTTTGTCAAATCTAGCATGTTGTGCTCCGTTGGTATTTTGGTTGCTGAGTGCGAATCTCTGGTTGGTTGTTTCATTCCACATTTGATGTTAACAACCTCATCCGGATTCGTCTTCCTTAACTTGGAGGAGAGTGTTATTCCACATTTGATGTTAACAACCTCTCTGACTTAGAGCACTATTTAGCTCTCTACCTGTTTGTTTGGACTATTTTATATTCTTTGTTAGTCATGGGACAATAGGTCTTCTGGTACTTATCTCTTTGATTGTACTTTGATTCTGATATGATGTTGCTTAGTTTATGTTCTATGCTTATGCGTGCATACATACTCTTGCTTCTTTCAGTCCAATATTTTATAACAGGTACTTGAGGACACGGTTGTGTAATGAGTCGAATTGGTTGAACATTACACACACCAACCCTTCTTCCAACGTCGGTATACCGCGGACATATGAGGAGATTGTTAGGTTATTAATTAATAGTATGTTCGCGCGTGTCAGGACTGACTCGGAACGACCCAATGAGTTCCGTGTCACTAGGGTGTTGCTCTACGCTGGAGATACTATAAAGGCTCATTCCACATGTTGATGAGGTCTTGTAGACTATCTTGAGCGGAAAGCAACAACTATTCGTATATATAAAAGACATAGGGCATCACAGTTTTTTGATTTTATTAAAATGTTCCTATGCTATGTATCCAACGCCCTTAAAGCTTGGAAATGTTTAAAAATGGAAAACTAAATTTGATATAAAATGTGCATTAAGTTTTGAGATAAAGTTTTGTTCTATCACTACTAAAGTTTGGCAGAAATTATAGATTACATATTTCTTAGAACAGTTTAACGGTGAGATCACAATTTAAGAAATCTCGCATACAACAAATAACACATGCCGCGGCGTTTTTAATACCTTTATCGGCGCTTTTTAAAGCGCCGTTGTTTCTACGGACGCACTTTTCAAAGCACCGCTAAATCGCAGCGAAAGGAACCGCCGCGGAAAACTTTGCGGCGTTTATTTAAAAAAAACACCGTGAAAATGCTTGCATTTAACATTTAGCGGCGTTTTTAGAATTTAAAAACACCGCGAATTGTAGATCTTTTGGCTGTGTTTTTAGAAAATTGATTATGATGGCTAAATTTATTAGTTTTTTAAAGCTTAACGAGTGACAGTGCACGGGAGACCCCCGTGCCCCGCGCAACAGTATCCTGCCCGCCCCCGGCACACACCCAGTTATATTTTAAAAAAATTCCTTTTTTCATTTCTTTTTTTTTTTAAATTTTTTTAAATTTCTCTATTTTATATAAATATATGATTTTTTTTTAAAACACCCCCCTCCCCCTGGTACCCGGCCCCCGTTTCTCTCCGTCGCCGCCACCGGGGCCGGCCTGACCGGAGCCCACCGGACTAACCCCGGCAGGTGTTGACATTGCGAATATGATTGCAGTTGGGTAATAAGTTGTTATCTATTAATATATGATTGTATACATACGGTTCATGCTTAAACAGCTAGAAAACTGATACAATTTCTATGAGCAGAGAAGTGATATGCTTAAGGAAAGTTTCTATTTAGAGCTTCAAAAGTTTCTATTCATTTGACAAAATATCAAAAGTTTATATCGTCGCAGTTCATGTTTAAAAAATTAGACTGATGGCATATCTCAATCATCAGAAAAAAAAATATGAATTAGTATCGATCATATTGATCCTCTATGAACCTGATTATTGGGCTAAAACAATTAATAGAGAAGTTTAAAGAGTAAGCAAATGGTCTTCATTTAAACATATAAAACAAAGCCCCAAAATAATTACTGAATAGGTACATACTACATATGTTTTTCTTTCTCAATCTCTTTCTTCATCCGTCCTTGAATAAGTATGAAGATGAAAACAGAGGATCACATTTCAATTTGCAAAGACATAAAAATATAGGATGACATTCTAATTCATTTCCTCATGTATGTATATATCTATAAAGTATTGATACGATGGAGTACTTTGATACAATGGAGTACTACGATGGAGCAGTTCTATTTAAAAAAATATATATGTTCTGATACGATGGAGTACTTTGATACACGTTCTGATATATTGATGGGAGCTGGAGTTATTGAGTGTAGGGATTACCTTCGCTTGAGCAAAGAAGCTCAGGGAGCATGTAGAAGGGCTATTTATTTGATGTGCTTAGTGAGACATGATCCTGCCATTAGGGTTGTTTTACAGAATTTTGTGTGTGCTTCGATCCCATCCATTCAGGCTGAATCACATGGTAGAGAGTGGTTAGAGCCGAAGAACAGCGAAGGATGCGGAATATGGAAGGAGGTTGAGGAATACCTTTAAGCGCATCAATAGGTTGGTGGTGCAGTAGCATTCTTTGTCGACTGACAGAAGGGATGGAGCAGAGGATGCGAAGGAGATATGTGGGAGCTGGCCCGAGCAGAGGATGTGAAGGAGCACGTACTATTAAGAGGGAGCTGCAGCGGGAGGGGCATGAGAGGAAGATGCAGCCGGAGGGGCGCGAGAACGGCTGCAGAGAAGTACTGCTGCGGTAGGAACGCTATAAGGGGGAGCTGCAGCGGGAGGAGCGCAACAATGGTGGTTGTAAAGGAGCGGTAGGGCTGCGGGTAATGCGATGAAGCAGGGGTGTGAAGATATTTGCGATGGAGCGTTGCAGGCATTTAAGAAGAGCGGGTTAGGTTTTTTTTTGATCGAACGGCTGCAGGGAGATTCTATTAAATGAATGGCTATAAATGAATGGTTAGACATAATTCAGCCTCAATGATCCTTTAAGTAGTTCTTTATAATATATAGATAGATGCGAACCAACAATTTCCCATCCTACTATCCTAGGCTGCAGCTGCATCATCACCGTTTATCAACAAAAAGTAAATAATACCCGCCGCTCAATGGAGTGTTGCTTTTCAAATCATATGATTTTCAAACTCCATCTAATCACCCAGCCTAAACACCTCACCTAACCATCCTAACTAATCACCCATGGCAACCGCATGATGTTTCTCTATGAATATTTCTATCCATTTGGCCTTAAAAAAGCAGGAGTTTGTTGCGGTGAAGCACCAAAAAACACCATAGAGGAAAAGCGGTGAAGAGGAGAACAGCAATGCACGGCCGAAAGCTACGGTAGACGTGAACAGGCATCAGGGAACGACTGGCACTCAAGTAGACACAAAGACATAAAGATTTGTGGGGTGCAACAATTACCAACATCAAAGGTATCCTATGGTCATGCGGTTTATCCTTTTAGCAAATACTACATGCGGTCTTAGCTCTTTTATGCGCCGCACAACGAAACACTTGTAATTTTCATTTTCTCTTGGTCCAGGTTTTTAAGAAGTTGTTGTATTATTCCTTAGGGTCCGTTCGTTTGGACGGAATTGGAATTTGACATTGGAATTCGATATTCAGAATTGGAATTGGTCTAATTCAAATTCCAACGTTCGCCTAATAAATAATATTGGTGAATATTATGGAATTAATAAATTCTTTTGTTCGTTTGTTAAATAAAATTCAATCTAAGAATTGAAAAATAATACGAAGAAGCTAACATTCTATTACATATATTGACATTAATTAACGCATAATTTAAGAACCTAGCATTAATTTCATGCATGCATAAATGTAAGAAATGGTTGTGAATAAAAACAAGTTTAACATAAATGTAAGAACATTGAGAATAAAAACTAAGAAAATATAGAAAGTAATCTTTTATAAAAAAAAAAGTGCGCGCTTCGGCGTAAAATGAGCGCAGAAGCTAAAAACACACGCCGGGCGAAAAATGAGCGTTGTGGCGAAAAACGCACGCTCGGGCGAAAAAAGTGCGCCCGGGAAAAAATGAGCTCAGAGCGAAAAATGCGCTCTCGAGCGAAAAATGCACGGCCGGGCGAAAAAACGTGCGTCCGGGCAAAAAAAAAGTGCGCGTCTGAGCGAAAAAGTGTGTCCCCTAATGAAAAAGAGTGCCCTCAGTAGAAAAACGTGCGGTCGACCAAAATTCCGCGCTTAGTTGAAAAAGTGCGCGCCCGGACTAAAAACGTGCGGCAGGACGTAAAAAGCCCGGTCGGGTGAAAAATGAGCGTTGTGGCGAAAAACACGGTGTCATGCGAAAAAATTGCGCCAACGCGAAAAAGTGAGCGCCCAGACGAAAAAGTGCGCCACCCGAAAAAGTGCGCGCCCGGCCGAAAAGTGTGCGCCCACGTGAAAATGAGCGACTGGGCGAAAAATGCCCGTCTGGGCGACAAACACTCGTTCAGGCGAAAAAATGAGCGTTGTGGCGAAAAATGCGTTCTCGTGCGAAAAAGTACGCAAGAGCGAAAAATGCGCTCCCGGGCGAAAAAATCGTGTTCGCGCGAAAACGCACGTCCGGGCGAAAAAAAACACGTTCCCGTGGTAAAAGGCATGCCCGGGCAAAAAAAAAAGCGTGCTCAAGCGAGAATACGCGCCCGGGCAAAAATCACGCCCCTGACAATTTACGCGCGCTCAGGCGAAAAACGCACAGCCTGGCGAAAAGGGCGCTCCTGGGTGAAAAATGTACGCCCGGGCGAAAAATTGCGCTCTCAAGCAAAAAGTGAGCTCGAGTGAAATAGTGCACTCCTAGGCGGAAATTTGCCCGCCCGGGTGAAAATTTGCGCGCCCGGGCGAAAATTTGTGCCCCCGGGTGAAAAATGAGCCCCCGGGCAAAAAACGCGTTTGGGGGAAAATACGCACCCGGGCGAAAAAAGCGCCCCCCCGGTGAAAAACATGCGCACGGGTAAAAGACACGCGACATGCAAATAGTGTGCACCCAGTAGATAAACGCGCGCTCAGGCGAATAACATGCGTTCGGGCAAAAAATGTGCCCCCGGGTAAAAAACACGCGACCGGGCAAAAAAGTGCGCGCCCGGGTAAAAAAGTTCGGGCGAAAAATGCGCTCCCACGGCTAAATTATACTCCCCTTGCAAAAAAACGCTAGTCGTTCAAAATTATCCAATTCCTACATAGATTGGAAAAGATTGTCTATAGTTCAAAATGAATTCCACTAAATTCATTTATATTCCAATTCTAATGTTAAGCGTGTAAACGAACGTTAGAATGGAGATTAGACATTCAATTCCAATTTCAGATCTCAATTCCGTCCAAACGAATGGACTCTTAGTCTTTATGTTTGATTGCACGGTATGAATTACCTCATAATTTATTTATTTTTGTGTAAGTAGTTATTAGAATTGTTTTTTATTATTTATTTGATTGTTTTGTTACGAAGAACCAAATAATGAAAATGATGAAAAAGATGAAAAATATTGAAGTTGATGTGAGCCCTCATTTTGAGAGTGATACTGTTTTTTGTTCAACGAAAGAGCCATGTTCAAACTAGAGCATCCTTGGCTTTTAGTGCATTTAGCAGTGGAATCACTTAATTTATTTTCTACTTTAAGAGTGCATTAACAAGGGCACCATTTCCAGTAACAATCTGTCTTCTCTTCAATTCTACGACATTTTGTAGAGTTTGAAGATCTTCAAGAAGGTGTCTAATGATTATGGATGCCCGCAGATCTCTCACTTGCTTTACGCCGACGACATCTTCATCACCTCGAATGCCACCACTTCTTATGTGGATCAGTGCTTTGCCATGTTGCTGGAATACTGTTCTTGGACTGTGCAGCGGATCAACGGAACGAAGTCCATGGTCATGTTCGGCAAGTCCACACCTAGGTAGAAGTGCAACCGGCTGACTCGCCGTTTGGGCTTTCAGAGGGTCCACGAGTTTACCTACTTGGGCATTACATTGGCTATGCGTAAGTTGATTCGCTCAGACTTCTCGCCCCTGCTTCTGAAGGTGGTGGCGAAGGTTCAGGCTTGGGAGAACCGCCACCTCTCCTTGGCGTGTCGGGCCACCCTCGTCAGTTCGACGCTCCTTGCCACGCCGATGTTCCTCTATACGCATTGTCATGTGCCTCGCTTGGTCCAGGAGTCTATTGAGCGATTGGCACGATTTTTTCTGTGGCAGAAGGCCTCTTCCCAGCGGGGGATGCACTATATTAGTTAGGAGCAATGTTGTTTTCCCTTTGTAGGTGGTGGGCTTGGCTTTCATGGGGTAAGTAGGTGGCAGGGCCCCTTACGAGCAAAGTTCTCATGGGAGCTGATGCAGCTGGGATCCTCCCTTTACCATCGGTTGGTTTCGGCTCGGTACACTGGCCGTCTTTGGCGGGAGTGGATCACCCGAAGCGACTCTCCGGTTTGGCGGCTCATCAGGGATGGTGTTGATTGCCTTCGGCCCCTTCTTCGATGGAAGATTGTGGATGAGGATTTTGTGGATGTGCTTGCACACACTTGGATTCTGGACCGACCTCTCTCCCGGTGGCCCACCTTCGTTGACTGCGGCTCGCTGGAGTCGCTCCAGGTGTCGGCCTTTTTGCTTCTTGGCGGCGGCTGGGATATTTCCATTTTATCTCTGTGTTTTGGGCTGGATCTTGTTGAGGCTATCCTCCAGATCCCGGTCCACCGCTCTTTTCCCCAAGACAGACCAGAGCTCTGCACCCGCCTCAGCGTCCGTTTTGTTGCCTCTCTCACCTTCATAACCTAATTTGATGGGGGGCGTACCAACTTCAACTGGATCCGAAAGCTGAAACTTCACCCGCGGGAGCGGATGTTTTGGTGGTGGCTCCTTTGGGATGCCATCCCCACCCGGGCGTGGCTTACCCGTCGTGGTCTTACTGCTAATCGGGTCTGCCCTTAGGGTTGCAAATCTGAGGAGACCCGGGACCATCTGGTCTCGGATTGCTGCTGTCTTTCGGCCATCAGGGCCGCTCTTCTGCGATGGGGATACAACATGCCCTCCTTCTCCAGTTGGGCGGTTGCGCAAAGTTATCTGATGTGCGGTGTGCCAGGCCTGGCGTGGACGTAAAATCAGGGTTCACTATGGTGAGGTGGCGGCCTTTACGGTCATGGAGGCGACCATTGTTGAGAACCTCTCCATTCTTCGAACTCTACCATTCCATGTGTACAACTCTTATTCTCCGAGGGTGGGACCCATTCAGAGCCACGTAGGCAGAGGTCAAAGTTCAGAGGACAGCACAAAGCCCAACAAACCAAGACACAAGACAAAGCCAGCCAGCAGGAGACAAAAAAGGTTCGGGCGAGTATTGCTCAAAGCTCGCCAGGAAGGCGAGTATGGGTTTAATGCTCGCCTCTAGCATTCGTCGAACGCAGAGCCCTTCGGAGTTCGTCAAATGCGGGAGCAGTAGAAGACCTAGGCGAGTATTGGCCCGGCGTGTGCGAGCAGCAACCGATACTCGCCAGGTGGGCGACTATGGTCTAGATGCTCGCCGAGTATCCCATAGTCGCCAGGGCAAGATGGGGGGCTATAAAAGGCCCCCCCTCCCCTTTGGTTTTCCTATAAATAGGACCCCAGGGGTACTTGGATTGGCATCTGAGCTTGAGCTTTTGGACCCCGATTTTCGAATTCTTGAGCCCGTCACCCTTGCTTTCTAGCCAAGTCGGTGCCTTCCTCGTACCCTGCTCGGCCACTTTTGGTTTTGGAGGGGAAGTCTCTTCTGAGTTTCTGGGTACGTGGTGGGACCTCCCTGCCGCAGCGTCTGGGGTCCTGTTTGTTTCTCTTCCAGCTTCCTCGTAGTCGCCAGCTTAGCCATCTCGTTGGACTGCTGGGCAAGTAGCCTCCGGTTGCATCGGTCCGAATCTTGAGGTCAGGATTTTTCTGGCGTCAACACTTTGGTGCGGTGAGCGTGGATCGCAGCCAGAGGGAGAAAACTTAATAGAAAGGCAAGATGGTCGTAGTCGGCGACCAGGAGGAGGCAGTCGTCAACTCGTCGGGAGGCGGCGGGTTTGTGACGCTGGCGGTTTTTGAAGCGTTCACGCAACGCAGAGAGGGGACCATGCGAGCAGTGTTTTAGCAAGGCGCGGAGGTCACGGCGACCTCGCCTCATCGCCCGGTTCTAACCGAGGGAGAGGATCCCCCCCAGCGAGCAGGAAAGGAGCATGTCGTCCAGGAGCCCGAGCGACCAAGGAGGTCGCAGTTCTTCCCGCAGACCTCGCAGGGAATTCGTTTCCGCGAGGTAGAGGATCGGGCGAGGTATCAGGATACTCGGCCTTATGGCGAGTATGGCGGTGATGCTCACCAGATGGAAGATCGTCGCCCAGCGAGTGGGAGGAGCCCATTCTGTGAAGAGATCCTTGTCGCGCCCGTGCCGAAAGGATTCAGGGATCCAGTGCTGAACTACTACTATGGGAGGGATGACCCTGTTCGGCACATCAAGTGGTTTGAGGATATAATCTCTATCCGAACCATGTCGGATGTCTTTAAGTGTCGGCTGTTCGCCATCACTTTTAGGGGGAAGGCCAGGGATTGGTTCCACCAGTTGCCCGTCGGCTCGATCTACTGCTTCGAAGACCTGTGTCGTGGAGTAACGACCCGGTTCGCCACGGCCCAGAAGCTGAAGAAGGAGGCGACGACTCTGTTCCTTGTGGTGCAGGGGCCTGATGAGCCGTTGGGGGCCTACGTTGAACGTTTCCAGGAGGAAGTACTGCACATCGAGGAGGTGGATCGCAACATCCTGCAGTTGGCCCTGACGTTCGGCATAGGAGAAGGCCTTTTTAAGCTAGAGCTCGGCAGGAACCCTCCCTACTCCTACGACAACCTCATCGTGAGGGCTAACAAGTTCGTTCCGGGGGAGGCTTCCAACCGCGGCTTCTTGGCCAGGCTCGCGGAGCTGACCAAAACAGCAGAAGAAGGGAGGGAGAAGATCCCTGAGAAAAGGAAGAGAGAAGAGTCGGCCGACCCCCTCTTTCCCCGGGCTATTTATAACTCGGGGGCTGCTTCGGGAGGAGCATGAAAGATCTAGTCAGGTATTCCCTCTCTTCCCCCTCAAACCCTAACCTTAATCTCTAGTTCCTCTCTAGTTTCCTCTATTTCTCCCCTTTCTTCTCGCTAGTTCATAACATTTGGTATCATAGGATCTTTCCTCCAACCATGGTGACACGTACCGAAGCCGAGAATGCGCGCTTGGCCACCATCGAAGAAAACTATGTAGGGTTGGCGGATTCGGTGGCGGCAATCGAAGAACAAATGAAGATATCCACAAAAAAATTAGAGGAACGATTGGAAGAACGCATGGAAGAACTCAAAGCGTTGTTAACGCAATCATTGAAGGGAAAATCGGTGGGAAACAGTGAATCCGAAGCGGATGCGTCGCACACCGCTCCGCCGACCACGATTGGAGGACCGGGGGGTTCCGGCATGACCCCCCACGGCTGGCCCGCGCCGGAACAGGGCCGGACGGCCGGCCACTGGCCTGCACACCTTCCTTTCGACCTAATCGGGCCGCACGGGGCCAGCACGCAGACGACGGGGCCGCACTGGGCCAGCACGCAGACGACGCAGAACGCAGACCCGGGATTCTTCTGTTCGCCTCTGCCGGGCCTGGGGCTCCTACCGCAGGCCGCCGCCGCCTGGACCGGCCCAGGGAGGGCTGCCGCCGGAACAGTTGCCGGAAGGGGACGGGAGGCGCTGACAGGAATTTATCAGCCTCCTAGGGGTGGAAACGCCCAATTTGGAAGCCGGACAGGGCTCCTACCCTTGCCACACACCTTTGGGGGCCCAATGAGGGCCGTAAACAGTGAACCGTGGAACGAGCGACCACCGAGGAATGAATTTCAAGGTGGGGGACAACAATGGGGCGGCGGGCAAGGGGGAATGAATTTCCATGATCCCTATGGCCGACCAAACCAAGGAGCGGATCACAACAGGCCAAGGATGCAGGGACCGGATCAAGGGAGGAATGGAGACATGCTCCAAAAGCCCTACATGCCCCCGAAAAGAACCCGCATGAATTTCCCCAAGTTTCGGAGCGGAGATGCACTGAAGTGGGTGCAAAAGGCAGAACTTTTCTTCACTTATCAGGAAATTCCCGAGGACCAGTGTGTGCAACTGGCATCCTTTCATCTGGAAGATGACGCGTACCAGTGGGTACAGTGGTTCATACGGGGTTATGGATATGCTCTGTGGGCATATTTTGTGGAGGGATTCTCGGCCCGTTTTGGACCCTTGGAGTACGAGGATGTGGAAGCGACGTTACAAAAACTCCGTCAGAAAGGCACCGTGATGGAGTACCGTACAGAGTTCGAGAAGCTGGCCAATCGGGTCAGTTGGGAGGAAAAGACCCTCCTCAGTTGCTTCATATCTGGGTTGCGGGATGAGTTGCTGGATGAGGTCCACGCATATATGCCACGAAGTCTGAGCCATGCCATTAGTTTAGCAAGGATACAGGAGGAGAGATTCACTCGGCAGAGGACCCGTACAGCGGTGAGAGCTCCTACGGTTGTACACCATCCTCGGGGGGCTCCCCCGGCCGAGGGCCGACCGACAGTGACGAAACTGACGTGGCAGGAACTTCAGACCAGGAAGGAGAAAGGGTTATGCTTCAACTGTGATGAGCAGTACACCCGAGGGCACACATGCCAGAAGGTCCAGGTATTCATGCTGAGGGAGGAAGCAGAAGATGTTCCCCGCACTGAGGAGGAGGGAGAGTTGGCTATTGAAGACTCTATAGTTTCCATCCAAGCCATGGAGGGGGTACCCCATCTCCGACCTTACGCATAGCCGGGAGGGTCGGCAGGGAGACAGTGACGATCTTGATGGACAGTGGGAGCACTCACAACTTCATCCAACCCGATGTGGCCCAGAAGACGGGGTATGACATAGATCGCGGCGCAGCTTTCCACGTCAGGGTAGCGGATGGAAGGACACTGCAGTGCGAGGGAGTGATGAAAGGGGAGGAGCTCCGGATACAGGGTTACACAGGACATATTGATGTTTGCTTATTGCCAATCTGGGGTTCTGACATTGTGTTGGGCGTACCGTGGCTGCGGCAACTTCGGCGGGTGACTTTTGATTGGGACCAGATGGCTATGGAGTTCAGCCAGAACGGGAAGAGGTATTGCTTGGAAGGCCTCAAGTCGTCTCAGGTAAAGGAGATCTCACTCCGCAGCGTGGAACGACTAGGGGCACTGGATAGTACGATGACCATCGTTACGACGAGTAGAGCAGAGCCTACGGCTCCACCAGAGGTCTCGTCTCAGATGCAAGCCAGAGCCAACTTTTTCCAAGAGCCGCACGCTCTCCGCCTCCAGCTTGAGGATAAGCTGGCCCTTGATGGGGGAGGGAATGTTACGTCGGGCGTCATTCCAGATTACTGTGCACGTCGACCAAAGGAGAAGGCGGGAGAAGACCGGGCTGAACCATCCGGTTCAGCCCCCACTCAATAAATCGGCCAGAATGGGGTTGAACCACTCCGGTTCAGCCCCACTTGAGGCCCCCCCTCTTTCCCCGGGCTATTTATAACCCGGGGGCTGCTTGGGGAGGAGCATGAAAGATCTATTCAGGTATTCCCTCTCTTCCCCCTCAAACCCTAACCCTAATCTCTAGTTCCTCTCTAGTTTCCTCTATTTCTCCTATTTCTTCTCGCTAGTTCATAACACATAGCAACGGCAGATCCCGGCGTCAGCGGTGGCAGCACGGACAACAGCGCAGGGAGATCTGCGCAGGGAAAGATCGGCGGCAAAGCAGCGCAGGGAGATCAGCGCAGGGAAAGATCGGCGGCAAAGCAGCACAGGGAGATCAGCGGTAGAGTAGCGGGAGAGCAGCGGCAGAGTAGCGGGAAATCAGCGGCACAGCAGCGGCATCGGGAGAGACGACGGTCCTAGTCACCAACAGGAGCAGTGGCGCCTAGGATCCGCATGAGCGGAGGAAGGGAAGAGCGGGTGACTCTCAAACCTTCGGTGGAAGGCGCGAGAGAGACGGAAAGGAACGATCGAAGACGAGCGATACAGGAGTAGTGGCGCAGACAAGCGATACGGGAGCGGTTAGGGCAAATTCCTCTGATACCAAGTTGAATAGAATAGAAACTCAAGCAAATTAATGATAAAACACCCTCTACTCATATATATAGAGTAGGGGAACAGTACAAAGGACACAAATATCCTTATGGGTAAAATACAAATAACATCGAGACGGACTTGGAATTCAACTCGCATAAAGCGCTCAGACTAAACTTAAAGCTTACGGTAAACTGCCACATCAAATTTGTGACAACAACACAAGAACTAAAACATAAAATTAATGATAAAGTAATCATTCAATACTCTTAGTGTAAAAACTATTAAGTCTTCAACATATGACACTAGCAACTGCATAGTACCAATGCCCTTATCCTTTCCTTTTTGTGTTATCTTCTCTCCAACCACTCAGAGTACCTCAGTTACCATATCATCCAAAATCATACTCCTTTTTTACTTCAGGAAGCATAATTTTTGTGTTTGACAATTAATACACAATTTTCAATTACCACTATTTAACAACATTTTCTTTAGTTTTCTTCTAAATTTGGTGCATATCGAAACATTTGGGGAGCAGGAAGGACCTAAAGAAATACAAAAGAAAAGTTAAAATAAAGAATAAATATATTTGTATAGATGCAAAATCAAAAGTTGTAATTTAGCCCTTCTCTTCTCAGCTCACTATTTATTTTATCCATTAAATTTTGTTAATTGAGTACCAATCGAGTCCTGTCTTATTGTTGTGTGCCCTATCATAGGAACAAATCACCGACTGCACGAGAAAGAGAGAAAAAAATATTAGAAGGGTTGTTTTTTTCCCACTAGTTCCATTGGATCGATTATTTATATGAATGAGAATATAAATGATATATTCTCTAGAGCCAAGGCTTGGTGCCTTGGTAGTTAAATAAAAAAGTGCCTTGAAACTACTGGGGGATAAGTTCATATCATGAGGACTAAAAGGGAAATCTATAAATCTTACTATCTTACGCTTCCTCGAATTATACTGAAGAAAGAAATAAAAGAAATGAAACAGAAGTTGAAGGGTAAAATGGAAAGTAAAAAGTAAAAGGGAAATAGATACATTTGAAAAAGGATGAAACCTAGCAATAATTAGTGGTGAAATTAAAATGTTCCTTAGCTGCTTCTTATACCTTAAAAGTGTCAAACAATTGCTGAACTTGTCTTTTCATTTTTGTAATTTGAATTACGTTATTGTAGCTTTATTTTGGGGTCTTTTTGCTACTTGAAAAATCCTCATCTCCATAATAACAGGCATATATTTTTCTTTGGGTTCCCTTTCTGAACTGCTTCTGTTATTCTTTATTTAACATGCCCTTTGGGTTTAGTTCTTACAAGGTTTTACGTCTTTCACTTGACTTTCCCCATTTAATAGCTTCTATATTTTTCATATGTAGAACATTAGGTTGAGTTCTTGGTATTCCGTGTTTGTATCTCAATTTCCTAATCTTGATCTATTTTGGAGTGCTTTTCTATAAATCTTAGATTTTCCTCACTTTATTTTACTCTTTGATCAATGTTGAAATAATGAAAACCACATATTTACTTCGTGGCTGGGTTGTAATCGTCTTATTCAAGTTACTAATTGGGAATTGTGCTATTTTTCTTTCTAATGAAATACCTATTATCTAATGTTGTTCTTATAAATTTACTTATTTTTTTTAAATGCAGGTTCATGAGCGCCAAGATACTGGAGAGGTTGATATTCTCACAAAAGGTACCAATTACCAAATCACCTTTTATATTCTTAATAACATAGGGGACGTTAGATGTAGGGCCTTTGATATATGAACATGTCATATAGAAGAATCCTAAACTATTTATATTGGAATTAATATACTTGGATTTCAGGTGTTTCATATTTTGCCTTTAATAAGAAAATTTCCATGTGATGATTATTCACTCTAATTGTTGGAAAATTTACTAACATATGCTGCAATTGACTTAGAATTTCTTAGAAGCGGCAAAACTAAGTTGCATTGCACTACTTTTGCAAAAAAAAAATATCTAAACTGATTTCAGGTAGCCATCTTGAAAAATGGTTTTGATTAAATGATTATATAGTTGTATTTGTACCTTGGCGCACTGGTTAAGGTGTTCCCGAGTGAATTTGAGGTCACGGGTTCGAGCCCTGGAAGCAGCCTCTTGCAAAAATGCAGGGTAAGGTTTGCCTACATTTCACCCTTGTGGTGGGACCCTTCCTCGAACCCTCGCTGCACAGGGATGCTTTGTGCACCGGGCTGCCTTTTTTATACTTGGATTTGTACATGACACGAATTGTTTCAATTAATTGCAATGTTCATGTGAAGAATTTAATTGTTGGCTATGATTTCATATTTGAAAGATCTAAGAATTAAATTGGTTATTTGTTGGTAGATTATCCAATAAAATGAAAGTGTAATGCCTAATCATATGACTTTCAATATTTAACAATTTTTTAGTAATAAGAAGTGAAATATTTTTTGATCTCATGACCACTCCTTTATTAAGTTTTAATTGTTAAGAGTAAATAAAGTATCACTTGTTGAAAAAAACATTCTTGGACTGATTTTAATCCATACTTGACCTCATGATTCCTTTTTTAGTTCAGTCTTAATGAGTGGGAAAGATTGGTTTGTTTTCTTATTAAATTGTAAACAACTAATGATTTCCCATAATAAGATGATATTAGAAATTCCAGCAGTGCATCTCTTTTGAGAATTTCACCGGGTTATTTTTCACCCTTCCCCATCTTTGTTCATGAAAATAATTTACTTGATAGATTTTCATAGGTTGGATGCTAGTGTACTCAACAAAATTTTGATCCTCGCCAATGACTATGGTCGCACCATTCCAACTATGCATTCAGTCATGGATGTTTGGGATTAAGTCCATTAAAACTTTTTCAAACCATTTTCGGTTTTGGTGGATTCAATCAGAATCATCCACCATGGAATGCATGGATTTGATGGTTAATTGCAGACAATTACAAATATTGTTCACGTGTGTAATAAAATTATCTCCCCGCACTTCACCTAGGATTACATTATTGTCGCGCACTCATATAGTCTACCCTACACACCCATATCTATATATCTATCAGTTAATCCGTCTTCTATTAGTGTGTGTGTAATTTAGTTTTTCTATTTTGAATATCATTTATTTATCTTCTATGCCAGTCAGTGAGAGAAGGGCTAAAGCTTAGTGGGAGGGAAAATGAGAGGGATTGAAAAAAAATCTGTAAATTTGGCTCCCAATTCACTAAAAATCAGTGAATTGGGAGCCCAATTCAAACAGACTGTTACCTCTAGGGATTTCGAAGAGCAAGAGAGGAAGGGGGATGAGGAGCTTGAGAGAAGGAGCTAGGGTTTTGGGAGAGGAAGAAGAGGGATCAGCCCTCACACAAAATACTTGATCCAAAAGATAGTTCTTACATCAAACAAGACCCCCTTATATAGAAGGAAGGCCCCACCACATAACAAAGTAACACAAGCTGAAATTAGACCAACATAACATAGGAATTAATTTATAAAGAACCGGTCGGCCTATTCCGTAGCCGGACCGGACTCGGGCCGTGCGGTTCGTGCCTCCGGTTCGCTTCCCGCCACGTGCGCGCGCGCCCTCCTCGAGTAGACTTGCCACGGCGGCTCCTCCGGTTGCAAGTCGGTAACAATACCCCCGTCTGGCAAATTTGCCTTGTCCTCAAGGCAATAATCCGGAAACTGGCGTCGGAAGTCGTCCCGCAGAAGCCAAGTCGCGGAGCTGAGTGGTCGGTCGCGCCATGCGACTCGAATCTCGTCTGGAAGAGGATCCCCTGGAGTATGATGGCGTCGATCCACGATCGAGGCCGGGTACATCGGTGGGGAGTCGGAGTGCTCGATGTCTGCTGGGATGTGATCGGTAACGGGGTGGTCGTCGATGACTCGGCGGAGCTGAGAAACGTGGAAAACCGGATGGATCCGTCTCTGGTCTGGTAGGCGCAGGCGATAGGCCACGACGCCGATGCGGCTGATAATCTCAAAGGGGCCAAAAAAACGTGGGGCCAGCTTGGGGCAGGTGCGGCGGGCGACTGTCAACTGGCGGTAGGGGTGAATCTTGATGAAAACTCGCTCGCCCACCTGGAAGGAAAGGTCCCGACGCTTCCGGTTGGCAAACGAGATCATCTTGGCCTGAGCCCGACGAAGGTGGTGCTTCAGGCTATCCAAAATGTTATCTCGATCATGAAGGTGGTCGGCCAGGCTGGCCATGGGGCAATCGCCCGGAAGATGTCGTAGTATCGAGGGAGGGGGCCGGCCATAAACTGTTTCGAACGGCGAGGTGTTTGCCGAATGGTGGTACGAGGTGTTGTAGGAATACTCCGCCCAGCAGAGCCACTTCGCCCATGAGCCAGGCCTCTCACCAATGAAGCATCTGAGGTAAGTCTCCAAACAGTGGTTGAGCACTTCGGACTGCCCGTCCGACTGTGGGTGGTATGCGGTGCTCATCCGAAGCCGGGTGCCCTGAAGACGGAAAAGAGACGTCCAGAAACTGCTGAGGAAGAGCGGGTCCCGGTCACTCACAATGGAGCGAGGAAAACCGTGAAGGCGGACGATCTCGGAGATGAAACTATCGGCCACGGTTGCTGCCGTATAGGGGTGGCGCAGCGGAATGAAATGGCTATACTTCGTCAATCGGTCAACGACCACGAGAATGCAGTCAAACCCGTTCGACCGCGGTAGCCGTGTGATAAAGTCCATCGCTATGTCCTCCCAGACACGCTCGGGAATCGACAGAGGCTGTAGCAGGCCGCTCGGAAACAGTGTCTCGTACTTTGCCTTCTGGCAAGGTAGGCAGGCCGCCACGTAGGCCTTCACCTGGCGTAGCATGTTGGGCCAGTATAAGGAGGCGGCTAGCCGCCGGTAGGTCCGGAATGCGCCGGCGTGACCGCCCGAGGGCGTCGAATGAAACTCTGCGAGAAGGAGCGGAATGCGGGTCGAAGAAGCTGAGAGAACAAGGCGGCCCCGATGAAATAGCCGTCCCCCGATCAAGGAGTACGGTGGCCGTGTCGCGGGGTCGGCGAGCAAGGCCGTGCGGATCGCCAGCAAGTGGGGGTCGGCCTCCGCCTCCTGCTGCAAGATGGTGGCGTCGTCCCAAACCGGACGGGAAATAGCGGCTAACTCCGAAGCCTGAGGGTGACGTGACAGCGCATCCGCCGCTCGGTTGGTCTTCCCAGACCGGAACTCGATCGAAAAATCATATCCCAGAAGCTTGCCAACCCACAGCTGCTGTGTCGGCGTGACGATCTTCTGCTGCAGCAGATACCGGAGGCTGTGATGATCAGTGCGGACGATGAAAGGTCGGCCCACCAGGTACGACCGCCAATGCTGCACGGCCAACACCAAGGCCATCAGCTCATTCTCGTATGCCGACCGGCTGCGCACGACCGACGAGAAGGCGCGACTAAAATAAGCGATCGGGCGGCCGGCCTGCATCAGGACCGCGCCGACGCCGGAGCCGGAGGCGTCGCATTCCACGATGAACAGCTGTCGAAAATCCGGCATGGCCAAAACCGGTCCACGGATCAAGGCGGAGAAGGCGGCCATGGCGGCTGGCGGCCACGAGAAGGGATTATCGGCTGGGGCCTTCAGCAACTGAGTGAGAGCCCCCCCCCCCCCCCCCCCGTAATCCTGGATAAAGCGTCGGTAGTAGCCGGTCAGGCCGAGAAAGGCCCGTACATCGCGAACAGAAGTGGGAGTCGGCCACCGGGTCACGGCTTTAATCTTGTCCGCATCCATAGCGACACCCTGGGCGGAGATCGTGTGGCCCAGATAGCTCACTGTCGTGGCCCCAAAGGTACACTTCTTCCGGTTGAGGGTAAAGTGATGACGACGCAGAGTAGTAAAAGTCTCCCGAATATGGTGGAGGTGGTCCTGCCAGGAAGTACTGAAAACAAGAATGTCATCAAAGAAAACCAGAACGTGCTTACGCAGGACCGGGCGGAAGAGGTCATTCATGGAAGCCTGGAAAGTAGCGGGAGCGTTGGTGAGCCCAAACGGCATCACCAAAAACTCGAAGTGGCCGTCGTGGGTTCGAAAATCCATCTTCGGGACGTCTTCCGGTCGGACCCGTATATGGTGATAGCCGGCGCGGAGGTCGAGTTTGGTGAAGAACACGGCGCCGTGTAACTCGTCCAGCAGCTCCTGAATGACCGGAATCGGGTACTTGTCCGGTACCGTTGCCTTGTTCAGCTCTCTGTAATCCACACAGAAACGTCAGCTGCCGTCCTTCTTGCGGACAAGAAGCACCGGGCTGGAGAAGGGGATCGCACTGGGCCGAATCAGGCCTCCCAACAGCATCTCTCGAACCAACCGCTCGATCTCGTCCTTCTGCGTGTGCCCGTATCGGTAAGGACGGGCAGAAACCGCTGCGACGCCGGGCTGAAGTACAATGGCGTGGTCGGTCGGCCGCGCGGGGGGAAGGCCGGGTAGCGGCTCAAAGAGCGCCGGAAAATCATCAAGGAGCGCTGTCATGTCGGCCGGAAGGCCGTCGGCCGACGACGGAGGTGTGGGTTGCACCGTCCACAACCACGCTGAGAAGTCGATGTCAGTGACGCGGGTCATGGCGCGGAAAGAAATGGGCGAGCGGAGGAGCGTCGAATCGCCCACCAAGCGGCAGGGTTGGCCCTGGTGGAGAAAGGACATGGTCATAGACGCCCAATTGACGCGGACGTCGCCCAGAGTTTGCAACCACGCGACCCCCAAGATGGCGTCAAGGCCCCCCAGCTCGAAGAGGTAGAAGTCCGCGGTGACCGTGCACGGGCCCAGGGACAGGGTGACGCCCGAGCACTGGCCTAAGGTGGGGCGGCGGCGGCCGTCTCTCAGACAGACGGAGAAGTCGGGGGAAGGATCGGTCGGTAACCCCAGGTGGCGTGCTAGGGGGGCCGACATGAAGTTGTGGCTCGTCCCACTGTCAATCATCACAATGACGGGCCGGTCGTGGAGCACCCCAGACAGCTTCATCGTTCGTGGCCTCGTAAGGCCCCCCACTGAGTAAAAGGGAAGCTCCAGGACATTGAGCGGTGCAGTCTTTGGCTGCCGTGCGCCTGGCTAGCCCGTTCCGGCGCCCAGGCGGCAAGGCGGGCGAGGAGTTCCGCCTGGCCGGCCGCCAGGGAGGCCTGGCCGGCTGCGAAGGAAGCCTGGCCCGACGTGAGCACGTCCTGGCCGGCGGTGAGGGGCTTAATCCCGCCGGGCGAGACCTAGGAGAGATGCGCGTCCTGGCCGGCGGTGAGGGCTGCGACGGCGTTCTGCAGCGCGGAGAGATGCGCATCCTGTGCGTTTATGCGGTCGGCGATGTCGTCCGGGGCAGATCCGGAGTCCGCGGGGCGGGATGTCGAGCCGCGAGCCATGTAGCGGTTATCCGGCGGCCAAAAGGGGCGGGCGGAGCGGCAGGTCGGACCAAATGTTACCTCAAGGGATTTCGAAGAGCAAGAGAGGAAGGGGGATGAGGAGCTTGAGAGAAGGAGCGAGGATTTTGGGAGAGGAAGAAGAGGGATCAGCCCTCACACAAAATACTTGATCCAAAAGATAGTTCTTACATCAAACAAGACCCCCTTATATAGAAGGAAGACCCCACCACATAACAAAGTAACACAAGCTGAAATTAGACCAACATAACATAGGAATTAATTTATAAAGAACCGGTCGGCCTATTCCGTAGCCGGACCATACTCGGGCCGTGCGGTTCGTGCCTCCGGTTCGCTTCCCGCCACGTGCGTGCGCGCCCTCCTCGAGTAGACTTGCCACGGCGGCTCCTCCGGTTGCAAGTCGGTAACACAGACCCTAAGGCTTTGTTTGTTTGAGCGTATTTTCTCCGTTGAGTTTTTCAGAAAACACAGCTATTTTTTGCTCGTTTGAATAGCCATTTTTTGCCTGATTCCAACCACAAGGAGGGAGCTTCATTCAAGAACATTGTTTTATCTTCATCTCCAAATACTCCAACTGCCATCACTAACTCAAACAAACCCTAAGTTACCTCATTATGATATGTAGATCATGTGTTCCAACCTCATAAACTTCGCATCACCCATGTTGAGGAAAGACCCATATCCGAGATCTCATGTAACTCGAGTTCTTAATGTTGTTCTAGCCGCTCCACCTATAACCAATTCTAACATGACATCGGAGCAGGCTCGGGATAATGTCTGGCCCCATGTCGCATGGTTTAAAAAAAATCATTAGAGATCGGAGACCCTACATGTCAGAGGGCATATTGAGAACAATCATGCTTTAGAAAACTTATGCAGCCTTGTGCACTTGATAATCCTGAGCCTCTTTACCTATAATCAATTAATTTTAGATTCGATGCATAGCTACCAAACGCTTCTTAAACTCCACAATTACAAGAGATTCATTCATTATATGCGCCTTCGACAAAATACACTATGTTTAGTACCTGCAACCCCAATCACACACATAGGCGGACCCAGTAGGATTTCTCAGTGGGGGCGTTCAATAAAATAATGACAAAATATTTATACGTACGATAAAAAATATCTAGAAGTTTGAAAAAAAATCTAAATTAGGATGTTTTTGATTAACAAAATAAGATTACATACTTGCTTACAAAGTTACAATGTCACTCTTGTTTGTGCCCATAAGAAGAGGTTATTATATTCATAATTTGAATGATTTTTTATACAATTTATATACAAATAGAGAAAGCATGTATATATTTTTTAATGATTTTTTTTTACAAAATGTCTAAATATAGAAAAAAATATCTACATTTTTAATAATTTTTAACAATATATTTAAGTATAGAAAATATATCTACACTTTTAATAATATTTGTTGTCTAAATATTGCATTTTGGCAAAAATATTTAAATATTGGTGTTATGAGGATTTGAACCCAAGACCTCTTATAAAATTTTAATAACCTTAAGATAAAGTGAATAACCACTGTGCCAAGCCTAGTTAATTGTTTATTTTGAATAGATATTATATATAATATCTATAACTATATGAACAAAAAATAATTTTAATATAATATTCTTAGTGATTTTTTTTAAAATTGAGTGTGGGCGGCCCATGTAGGTCCGCCCATGTCGGATCTCTGATTTGAATAGGCGTGAGTTGCTGAGGGCTATGGATATGCTTACTTTTGATAGTATCAAACATGACATTCATGACTTTGCCGGATGACTTAAAGGTTGAATGGCTACGAATGCAATTTGATCGTTAATTTGATTTGAGAACTATTTGTATTAAATAAATTGGACTAGTTGCATATAGATGTCTGATTTTTATTTCCATAACAGTGGTTAATTTTCATGAGTAATTCTATAGTGGCAATGTTCATTTTTTACACTTTTGAATAATCTTGTAGTTGTATTTTTATTCAATTTTTTAATGCAGGTGATCATGATCTGCATCAACATATATAAATATAGCTGAATATATAAATATAGCTGTATATATATATAAATATAGTTGTATATATATAAATATAGTTGTATAAATATAGTTGTATATATATAGCTGTATATATATCAATATAGCTGGATAAATATAACTGTATATATATAAATATAGTTGGATAAATATAGTTGGATAAATATAGCTGTATATATATAAATATAGTTGTATAAATATAGTTGTATATATATAAATATATCTGTATAAATATAGTTGTATATATTATTCATATTATTATATACTATTATGAATCATATGCAAAATATATAAAAATAGCTTAAAAAATTAATAAATATTTAGAATGAATATAGATGCAGCATTAATGACTCTCTTTAAGTGGAGGTCAAGTGAGGTCCCCTTCATGAATTATATTGTGATTAATTAGTATTTTATTATTATTATTATTATTTATTTATTATTAAAAAATTGCATTAATATATGAAAAACCAATTCCTTTCCGCCGCCGAACAAGATTAACCTTGAACTCCAATTTTGTTGATTGAATTTCATCGTGTAGCCGAACAATGAAATTGGAATTTAGACCAAAGTCAATTCCTATGTATATTGGTTTTTGACAGAAAGCCAATTCTTGAAAGTCATTTCCTGGGAGCCGAACGGACCCTCATAGTCTTTGCTTCAAAAGATGTCATTGCACGAACAACATGTTGGTATTAAAAAAAACTTAGTCCAGCATCCTATCTTTTGACTTTCCCCGGTGGCCATGTGGGAAAGAAAAGGCATGATAGTTGGTTCAAGCACTATTCTTCTTTCCGGATGCATATAACATCACTCCTTATATATATACACTAACAATCGTGTTGGGCACTAAATTGTTCACGATGGTGGTTGACTCTAGTGGCAAATAAGGTGCCCGACGATCACCGAAGCTCACACCTCATACTCAAGAGTTTGTCAAATGAGCTCCCTCTCCAAAATTTACTCATGCCTTCTGTTTTTAGGTGAGATTCGAAGAAAGAGAGCCAACGGAGAGGGAGAAAACCTGATGTTAGTTCTCAAGTCAACTTTATATATAGTTGAATGAATTGGGTCACATGAGTCACTAGTGGAGTCTCATAATAATGGAGTCTCGCACTAGAAGAGTCTCATTCGAGGGAACTGTCCTTCCTCAGTACGGTGTTAGTGCCGCATTTGACACTTTGCCCATGAAATTCTTGGATGGATCGAGAAAAGATTGAATGGAATCCATATTGAAGCACACGTTGCATACGAGGAACGCGATCGACAAGGGTAGTCACTGCTGCGTGGGGCCCGTGAACTATCAATCTGCGCACAAATAATTTTTGGCAATTGTTATTAGCACACCAGTTTTGGCTATTAGCACAACAGTTTTGGCTATTCGCACACCAGTTTTGGCTATTTGCACACCAATTTCAGTGTGTTATTACCGCCCTGATTGTAACTATAGCGATTTTTTGACGAATTTTTGAAAATACGTTGTACATGCATTTTTAGTAAAAGTGTTCAACACGAAAGTTGTAGATCTCGACGAGAACAACAATTTTTGTGTTGAACACTTTTCCTAAAAATACATGTACAAGACGTATTTTCAAAAGGTGCGAAATAACTCATACAAATTGGTGTGCGAATAACAATTGCTTAATTTTTTTTTTCAAGCTCCATTGTTGGCGCCTTTACGGCGTTAAAATATTAATTTAATATTTTAATTCAAACATTATTCAGATAAATATTTATTTTTAAAAATGTTTGATTTGAAATTAAAGAACATTTATAATATTACTGCTACCAACAGAACACGCACCAGTTCCTTCTCCGGCGAAGACGGCTCCACTGCTCCGCTCTGCGCTCCCAACCTGCAAGCCTTCAAGGCAAGAAAAAGAAGTATTCATTCTTTAATTCTTATTTCTTCTGAATCAAACATTTCTAGGAACTTGAATGTCCGTCCATTTTTTCTTCCCTCGTCCTTCCCCGCTCTGCTTTTCCCTTCAACTTTTTAATCCAGAGACATGTTTTATGTTGATTTTAGGGTTTATACCGGCGGCCAGAGTTGGTATTCTTTTCGTCTATAACTACATCTCAGCGCAGAAGATCTGTGGATACAGAGGTTTGCATTGTCTTCAAGGTTTATTCCTCAACCCTCTCAATCTGAAAGTTCCGTTTATAAAAATTTGTCTGATTTTCTATTGTTTCATAATGATTCGAGTGCTCTATAGTAATATTGCAATCTTGAATCTGCAGGGGATGAAATGCCTAAGTTTTTAAGTTCTTTATTTCAATATTTTAGTCTTGGCTAACGGCTGAAAAACAGCTACAAAAACATCAAGGCCAGGGGCTATTGCTGTTGTCATCGGGCCTCTTCACAAAGATCTCGTTGTACTCAGGGTGCGATGTCTGCGCACAAACAAGTAGTTTATTATGAGTCAGTTTAACTTGAAATCCAGATTTCAATATCTGAAATTAAAATGAATCACTGCCCTTTTAAAAAAAAATTGAATTTGTAGGAATGAACTTGCACAGAATTCAGAGTGATTGCAGGTTTTTGCGACTTCATAGTGAAGGATATAAAACAAAATGTAGTTAAGCTATACATGGACTAAGAGAAATTTAAGTTTGATTGCATTGCTTGACGACTCGACTCCAGGCTTATAAAAATTCGGCCATTTGGTGTAACAGGGGTAAGCCGTAAGCGAAATACGAGCTGCAACATTTATGTGGGTAACGCATAAAAACACGTTCCAGTTCGATTACAACTCTTCGAAATTCCATAATAAACATAAAAAACTATAGTTATCCTGATAAATTTATCCATCAAAAGATAGGAAGACAACTGCCCAGGACAATTAAACATTTGATATAAAATAGATGTCATTTATATAGAAATAGAAAACAAAATTGCATGTGGCAGGCACAGCTTTTTTCTCAGAAATATTTGATCAACCTAATTGCATGTAATCATTTAATGTGAGCGTGTGGCCAAGAAATATAAAACAAAATGTTCTAGTCCTGTAGCGGTTAAAAGTAGCTTCTCCCTGCTAATTTGAAGGAGCCATGTTTTAATAAGTTTTTCCTTTTGTTATTGAAACGTTTCTCTAGTAAAAGTATGTAATAATTAACTTTTTATACAACTAGTTATACATGCAGAGTATCTTCTATGGACATCTCATATAATGGAAGTACATGTACGAGGGAGAATGGGAGACTATGATTCAATTACATGCTTCTATGTTTATGCAAATCCAACAGGTTTTCCTTCGTTTATTTCCATTTGGAAGGGGCTTGTGTCATGCATATTGGGCTCCAAATTTTTGGGTATTTTACATAGTCGTTGATAAAGTGCTTGCTTTTATACTTGGTATTCTGGGATTATATATATACATATACTGTATCATGCCTCTTATAAATCTCTCTCTCTCTCTCATCCATCTTCAATTCTATCATCTACTGTATCATGTTGTCTTCATCACCCACGTACTGCGTACTATACCGCCTTCTCTTCTTTCAGAATATCTCATCCTCCATTTCTGAATCAAACCTAGCTAGCTTTATATACATATACCCCCTATAAATTTTCAAAATTACAGGTTTAGGTGCAAACTCTCTGGGTAATCAATAGTAAATATATAGAAAAGTTCTCCGAATTCAACTCCAGTGAAAATGCAGTAGTAATTTTCTCAGAATATGTATGCAGGAGTTCGATGGACAGGTTTCTTGTGAGGAGAAAACAGATCGAGCATGGTGTGTAAATAGTTAATTTCTTTGGTCTGGATTTAGTCGGAGTTAAGACTCTCTCCTCTCTTCTTCTTCTTCTTCTTCTTCGTTCTTGTCTTTCTCTTCCTGTAGTCACATTACTTCACGGTGAGCACACATCTAGGGTTTCGCTTCTCCCCCCACTGCTAGCTGCCTCGCCCCCTCGCCTATCCCGTCGTCGCTGCCGCCAATCCCAGATGCTGAAGCCCGAGGTTGATGCGTACCTGTAACCGCCGTCTACGCTCACTGAGTTCACGCCCAGCCACCGGAAGATCTTCTCAACCTTCGCCGCAAATCGAGACCCCCTATTTTTGCTTCCAGACACTGTCGCTTCTCCCACAACCATACGCTCACACCTTCTTCAACCTCCATCTCCCAAGCCCCCATAGAGAGCTTCCTGCTGGTCTCTACTACTTCCACCGGCCACCAACTCCTATCTGCATCCTCACGGCACAGCAACGACCAAATCTTCATCCTACCACCAATATCCACCCACGTCTCCACCAATTTAATGTCCCTTTTGCAGTTAGTAATCTTCAATATGTGTTGCAGCATTCCTTGCCAATGATGTTGATGCATTATGTAAAATTGAATCCAGTTAATATCCTTTTGAGTGTGGAAATCAGAACGAGCAAATCATGTTTGTCATGCAAACATATCAATATTTCTTTCTCTGTTTTTTTTTTTACCTGTGATTTTCACTTTCTGTTCATTCTTGATTGTATCAAAGTCTTGATAAAAATATTGATTGTATCAAAGTTGATAAAAATCATTTGCACATTCAAACCAATAACAAAAATTATAAAACAAGATAGGCAAAAGAAAAGAGATCAATCATTTGGTAGAGTTGTCCTCTAGCACACAGAATTGGATAATTTTCCTTGACCCACACATTTAACCATAATATTATTCGAAACATAAAAATCTGGCATTGAGTACCTTTGCACGGCTCATGTCTCCTTTAAAAACAAAAAAGATATCTAGGAACTAAACAAGAAGAAAACATTGCACATCAATACAAAAACCAAAAGCAATTGAAGATAAAGAGGCCGAATCAGTGTTGGATAGAGGGCGTGTCGCTCAAATGTTAGGTAAGTTTGTGAGGGCTCTTGGGCTAATGACATGGGTCTGGGCCCATTTGTGTTAGATTTTGTTGTCAGTTGATTGTGTGAAGATCATGCGGAATCTTTGGTGTTGGAAATGGAAAGGCAGCGTTGGGATGTGTCAGTTGCAGATTACAAGCTAGAAAGTGAAATAAACACTGACAGGCAGTAGAAAACACATGATGTGGAGGTTGCAGATTATGTTCAAACTTGTCTCATGACCAAGGTGGATGATCTAATGTGGCTTTGGCGCACTAACTGGGAACTAGCTAATTTTCTACAATAACCATGTCAATTTCATTCTTTGTTCTAATTTTGTTTTGTTCAATCCATCATTCTAATTCTCAGTCATTCTTTGCAAGTAATATGCAATGCAAGTTATAGTTTATATGTGAATAATATGTGCAAGTGTGCAACATATAATGCTTGTTTAAGTTACCCAAGAAATTTAGCATCACTTTGCAACATAAAATATTTGGATAAGATAACCAAGTAATCTGATATCAATTTGCAACATATGATGTTTAGTCATGTTCGTGGTCGGCTTTGAACTCTTGTAATTGACAACATATGATGTTTCTCATTGTAACAAGGATAAAGTTATTGTGAATTGGAGTTAAGCATTACAAATTTGCTCATTCATTTCTGTACAGTACTAGATTTTTTCTGTACAGCTACATCAGATTTTTATGCACAGTACTAGCTTAGTAGCATGCATTATTAAAGGAGGGCAGGTAAGTTTAAATCATGCATATATGCATGATATAGTACTACTTCTAGAAGTCAAGTAGATTAAGGCAGTGGTTAATTGGGATCTTTGGATTTGTATAATGTTTTGTTGTTGGCTGATTCGTCTTCCCCTACATTTAAGATACCATTATGTATCATTAATGTAACTGTTTTGACTATATATGTGTGTCTGTATCCGTTTTAATGCCAATTGAATCTGAATAAATATTTCTCCTTTCCTGCATTATTTACTGTGGATGATTTACTTGCATTTTTTTTATTTTTTTGTTCATATTGACAGGGAGTACATAATTGAGCAACCAGAATGCTCAATCTGCTTTAGATAATATTAGAGATCCATTTCTGGCCAAATGTGGTCACACTTTTTGCAAAAAATGCATTCTGAAATGGGTTCTTAGCGGCCAGGTAGATAGTCACATCTGCCCACTCTGCAAGGGACCAACTTTAAGGCCTCTTCCACTTCATGTACGTGCAAGAGCCATTCAAAATAGACTACTGGAAGTACTGAATGGCTTTTTGACGGAGCTGCGCCAAATCACGTTTTATGAGGCTTTGTTGGCGATTATCTTTGGGATGGCTGGAGCCCTAGTCTATAGGTTTTTTTACCAAAGGTTTTTTTACCAAAGGTTTTTTTACTGAGTTGCTCCAAACAAGATTTTATGAGTTTTTGGCTGACGCAGTTCTTATTCCCAACTGACGGATCGGGAGGCTTGACCAAAGTTACTGTGCTGAGTAAAATTCCAAAATTCATTGCTTAATATCATTTCTATATTTTTATTAGCTCTCTTAAATAAATCTGAGCTTGCCTCCGCAATTATTCGCAATTACGGTTAATTTCCTTAAATTATTGCATGCATTTCTTTCTGTGGAACCACCTAAAAGCAATGAATTTTGCGGAGGAGGTTGGTGGCTAAGGGTGGTCGGAGGTGGTTGCACAGAAAGAAATGCATGCAATAATTTAAGGAAATTAACCGTAATTGCGAATAATTGCGGAGGCAAGCTCAGATTTATTTAAGAGAGCTAATAAAAATATAGAAATGATATTAAACAATGAATTTTGGAATTTTACTCGGCACAGTAACTTTGGTCAAGCCTCCCGATCCGTCAGTTGGGAATAAGAACTGCGTCAGCCAAAAACTCATAAAATCTTGTTTGGAGCAGCTCAGTAAAAAAAACTTTGGTAAAAAAACCTTTGGTAAAAAAACCTATAGACTAGGGCTCCAGCCATCCCAAAGATAATCGCCAACAAAGCCTCATAAAACGTGATTTAGCGCAGCTCCATCAAAAAGCCATTCAGTACTTCCAGTAGTCTATTTTGAATGGCTCTTGCACGTACATGAAGTGGAAGAGGCCTTAAAGTTGGTCGCTTGCAGTGTGGGCAGAGGTGACTATCTACCTGGCCGCTAAGAACCCATTTCAGAATGCATTTTTTGCAAAAAAGTGTGACCACATTTGGCCAGAAATGGATCTCTAATATTATCTAAGCAGATTGAGCATTCTGGTTGCTCCATTATGTACTCCCTGTCAATATGAACAAAAAAATAAAAAAAAAATGCAAGTAAATCATCCACAGTAAATAATGCAGGAAAGGAGAAATATTTATTCGGATTCAATTGGCATTAAAACGGATACAGACACACGTATATAGTCAAAACAGTTACATTAATGATACATAATGGTATCTTAAATGTAGGGGAATACGAATCAGCCAACAACAAAACATTATACAAATCCAAAGATGCCAATTAACCACTGCCTTAATCTACTTGACTTCTAGAAGTAGTACTATATCATGCATATATGCATGTTTGAAACTTACCTGCCATCCTTTAATAATGCATGCTACTAAGCTAGTACTGTGCATAAAAATCTGATGTAGCTGTACAGAAAAAATCTAGTACTGTACAGAAATGAATGAGCAAATTTGTAATGCTTAACTCGAATTCACAATAACTTTATCCTTGTTACAATGAGAAACATCATATGTTGTCAATTACAAGAGTTCAAAGCCGACCACGAACATGACTAAACATCATATGTTGCAAATTGATATCAGATTACTTGTTATCTTATCCAAATATTTTATGTTGCAAAGTGATGCTAAATTTCTTGGGTATCTTAAACAAGCATTATATGTTGCACACTTGCACATATTATTCACATATAAACTATAACTTGCATTGCATATTACTTGCAAAGAATGACTGAGAATTAGAATGATGGATTGAACAAAACAAAATTAGAACAAAGAATGAAATTGACATGGTTATTGTAGAAAATTAGCTAGTTCCCAGTTAGTGCGCCAAAGCCACATTAGATCATCCACCTTGGTCATGAGACAAGTTTGAACATAATCTGCAACCTCCACATCATGTGTATTCTACTGCCTGTCAGTGTTTATTTCACTTTCTAGCTTGTAATCTGCAACTGACACATCCCAACGCTGCCTTTCCATTTCCAACACCAAAGATTCCGCATGATCTTCACACAATCAACTGACAACAAAATCTAACACAAATGGGCCCAGACCCATGTCATTAGCCCAAGAGCCCTCACAAACTTACCTAACATTTGAGCGACACGCCCTCTATCCAACACTGATTCGGCCTCTTTATCTTCAATTGCTTTTGGTTTTTGTATTGATGTGCAATGTTTTCTTCTTGTTTATTTCCTAGATATCTTTTTTGTTTTTAAAGGAGACATGAGCCGTGCAAAAGTACTCAATGCCAGATTTTTATGTTTCGAATAATAATATGGTTAAATGTGTGGGTCAAGGAAAATTATCCAATTCTGTGTGCTAGAGGACAACTCTACCAAATGATTGATCTCTTTTCTTTTGCCTATCTTGTTTTATAATTTTTGTTATTGGTTTGAATGTGCAAATGATTTTTATCAACTTTGATACAATCAAGATTTTTATCAAGACTTTGATACAATCAAGAATGAATAGAAAGTGAAAATCACAGGTAAAAAAAAACAGAGAAAGAAATATTGATATGTTTGCATGACAAACATGATTTGCTCGTTCTGATTTCCACACTCAAAAGGATATTAACTGGTTTCAATTTTACATAATGCATCAACAACATCATTGGCAAGGAATGCTGCAACACATATTGAAGATTACTAACTGCAAAAGGGACATTAAATTGGTGGAGACGTGGGTGGATATTGGTGGTAGGATGAAGATTTGGTCATTGCTGTGCCGTGAGGATGCAGATAGGAGTTGGTGGCCGGTGGAAGTAGTAGAGACCAGCAGGAAGCTCTCTATGGGGGCTTGGGAGATGGAGGTTGAAGAAGGTGTGAGCGTATGGTTGTGGGAGAAGCGGCAGTGTCTGGAAGCAAAAATAGGGGGTCTCGATTTGCGGCGAAGGTTGAGAAGATCTTCCGGTGGCTGGGCGTGAACTCAGTGAGCGTAGACGGCGGTTACAGGTACGCATCAACCTCGGGCTTCAGCATCTGGGATCGGCGGCAGCGACGACGGGATAGGCGAGGGGGCGAGGCAGCTAGCAGTGGGGGGAGAAGCGAAACCCTAGATGTGTGCTCACCGTGAAGTAATGCGACTACAGGAAGAGGAAGACAAGAACGAAGAAGAAGAGAGGAGAGAGTCTTAACTCCGACTAAATCCAGACCAAAGAAATTAACTATTTACACACCATGCTCGATCTGTTTTCTCCTCACAAGAAACCTGTCCATCGAACTCCTGCATACATATTCTGAGAAAATTACTACTGCATTTTCACTGGAGTTGAATTCGGAGAACTTTTCTATATATTTACTATTGATTACCCAGAGAGTTTGCACCTAAACCTGTAATTTTGAAAATTTATAGGGGGTATATGTATATAAAGCTAGCTAGGTTTGATTCAGAAATGGAGGATGAGATATTCTGAAAGAAGAGAAGGCGGTATAGTACGCAGTACGTGGGTGATGAAGACAGCATGATACAGTAGATGATAGAATTGAAGATGGATGAGAGAGAGAGAGAGAGATTTATAAGAGGCATGATACAGTATATGTATATATATAGAGAGAGAGAGAAAGAGAGAGAGAGAGAGAGAGAGAGAGAGAGAGAGAGAGATTTATAAATTTTGTATTACCACCTGGGGGAGTACAGTAAAAGGTGAGTAATCCCCAACTAGTCCACCAGTGAAAGAATCCTTAGGTGTTTGAATACTGAATCCCAGAATACCAAGTATAAAAGCAAGCACGTTATCAATGACTACGTAAAATATCCAAAAATTTGGAGCCCAATATGCATGACACAAGCCCCTTCCAAATGGAAATAAACGAAGGAAAACCTGTTGGATTTGCATAAACATAGAAGCATGTAATTGAATCATAGTCTCCCATTCTCCCTCGTACATGTACTTCCATTATATGAGATGTCCATAGAAGATACTCTAAATGTATAACTAGTTGTATAAAAAGTTAATTATTACATACTTTTACTAGAGAAACGTTTCAATAACAACTCAAGGAAAAAAAAAGGAAAAACTTATTAAAACATGGCTCCTTCAAATTAGCAGGGAGAAGCTACTTTTAACTGCTACAGGACTAGAACATTTTGTTTTATATTTCTTGGCCACGCGCTCACATTAAATGATTACATGCAATTGGGTTGATCAAATATTTCTGAGAAAAAAGCTGTGCCTGCCACATGCAATTTTGTTTTCTATTTCTATATAAATGACATCTATTTTATATCAAATGTTTAATTGTCCTGGGCAGTTGTCTTCCTATCTTTTGATGGATAAATTTATCAGGATAACTATAGTTTTTTATGTTTATTATGGAATTTCGAAGAGTTGTAATCGAACTGGAACGTGTTTTTATGCGTTACCCACATAAATGTTGCAGCTCGTATTTCGCTTACGGCTTACCCCTGTTACACCAAATGGCCGAATTTTTATAAGCCTGGAGTCGAGTCGTCAAGCAATGCAATCAAACTTAAATTTCTCTTAGTCCATGTATAGCTTAACTACATTTTGTTTTATATCCTTCACTATGAAGTCGCAAAAACCTGCAATCACTCTAAATTCTGTGCAAGCTCATTCCTACAAATTCAATTTTTTTTTAAAAGGGCAGTGATTCATTTTAATTTCAGATATTGAAATCTGGATTTCAAGTTAAACTGACTCATAATAAACTACTTGTTTGTGCGCAGACATCGCACCCCGAGTACAACGAGATCTTTGTGAAGAGGCCCGATGACAACAGCAATAGCCCCTGGCCTTGTTGTTTTTGTAGCTGTTTTTCAGCCGTTAGCCAAGACTAAAATATTGAAATAAAGAACTTAAAAACTTAGGCATTTCATCCCCTGCAGATTCAAGATTGCAATATTACTACAGAGCACTCGAATCATTATGAAACAATAGAAAATCAGACAAATTTTTATAAACGGAACTTTCAGATTGAGAGGGTTGAGGAATAAACCTTGAAGACAATGCAAACCTCTGTATCCACAGATCTTCTGCGCTGAGATGTAGTTATAGACGAAAAGAATACCAACTCTGGCCGCCGGTATAAACCCTAAAATCAACATAAAACATGTCTCTGGATTAAAAAGTTGAAGGGAAAAGCAGAGCGGGGAAGGACGAGGGAAGAAAAAATGGACGGACATTCAAGTTCCTAGAAATGTTTGATTCAGAAGAAATAAGAATTAAAGAATGAATACTTCTTTTTCTTGCCTTGAAGGCTTGCAGGTTGGGAGCGCAGAGCGGAGCAGTGGAGCCGTCTTTGCCGGAGAAGGAACTGGTGCGTGTTCTGTTGGATGCTGCTACAGTAATATTATAAATGTTCTTTAATTTCAAATCAAACATGTTTAAAAATAAATATTTATCTGAATAATGTTTGAATTAAAATATTAAATTAATATTTTAACGCCGTAAAGGCGCCAACAATGGAGCTTGAAAAAAAAATTAAGCAATTGTTATTCGCACACCAATTTGTATGAGTTATTTCGCGCCTTTTGAAAATACGTCTTGTACATGTATTTTTAGGAAAAGTGTTCAACACAAAAATTGTTGTTCTCGTCGAGATCTACAACTTTCGTGTTGAACACTTTTACTAAAAATGCATGTACAACGTATTTTCAAAAATTCGTCAAAAAATCGCTATAGTTACAATCAGGGCGGTAATAACACATTGAAATTGGTGTGCAAATAGCCAAAACTGGTGTGTGAATAGCCAAAACTGTTGTGCTAATAGCCAAAACTGGTGTGCTAATAACAATTGCCAAAAATTATTTGTGCGCAGATTGATAGTTCACGAGCCCCACGCAGCAGTGACTACCCTTGTCGATCGCGTTCCTCGTATGCAACGTGTGCTTCAATATGGATTCCATTCAATCTTTTCTCGATCCATCCAAGAATTTCATGGGCAAAGTGTCAAATGCGGCACTAACACCGTACTGAGGAAGGACAGTTCCCTCGAATGAGACTCTTCTAGTGCGAGACTCCACTATTATGAGACTCCACTAGTGACTCATGTGACCCAATTCATTCAACTATATATAAAGTTGACTTGAGAACTAACATCAGGTTTTCTCCCTCTCCGTTGGCTCTCTTTCTTCGAATCTCACCTGAAAACATTAGGCAAGAGTAAATTTTGGAGAGGGAGCTCATTTGACAAACTCTCGAGTATGAGGTGTGATCTTCGGTGATCGTCGGGCACCTTATTTGCCACTAGAGTCAACCACCATCGTGAACAATTTAGTGCCCAACACGATTGTTAGTGTATATATATAAGGAGTGATGTTATATGCATCCGGAAAGAAGAATAGTGCTTGAACCAACTATCATGCCTTTTCTTTCCCACATGGCCACCGGGGAAAGTCAAAAGATAGGATGCTGGACTAAGTTTTTTTTAATACCAACATGTTGTTCGTGCAGTGACATCTTTTGAAGCAAAGACTATGAGGGTCCGTTCGGCTCCCAGGAAATGGCTTTCAAGAATTGGCTTTCTGTCAAAAACCAATATACATATGTATTTACTTTGGTCTAAATTCCAATTTCATTGTTCGGCTACGCGATTAAATTCAATCAACAAAATTGGAGTTCAAGGTTAATCTTGTTCGGCGGCGGAAAGGAATTGGTTTTTCATATATTAATGCAATTTTTTAATAATAAATAAATAATAATAATAAAATACTAATTAATCACAATATAATTCACGAAGGGGACCTCACTTAACCTCCACTTAAAGAGAGTCATTAATGCTGCATCTATATTCATTCTAAATATTTATTAATTATTTAAGCTATTTTTATATATTTTGCATATGATTCATAATAATATATAATAATATGAATAATATATACAACTATATTTATACAGCTATATTTATATATATACAACTATATTTATACAACTATATTTATATATATACAGCTATATTTATCCAGCTATATTTATATATATACAGTTATATTTATCCAGCTATATTGATATATATATATACAGCTATATATATACAACTATATTTATATATATACAACTATATTTATATATATACAACTATATTTATATATATATACAGCTATATTTATATATTCAGCTATATTTATATATGTTGATGCAGATCATGATCACCTGCATTAAAAAATTGAATAAAAATACAACTACAAGATTACTTCAAAAGTGTAAGAAAAGAACATTGCCACTATAGAATTACTCATGAAAATTAACCACTGTTATGGAAATAAAAATCAGACATCTAAATGCAACTAGTCCAATCTATTTAATACAACTAGTTCTCAAATCAAATTAACGATCAAATTGCATTCGTAGCCATTCAACCTTTAAGTCATCCGGCAAAGTCATGAATGTCATGTTTGATACTATCAAAAGTAAGCATATCCATAGCCCTCAGCAACTCACGCCTATTCAAATCAGAGATCCGACATGGGCGGACCTACATGGGCCGCCCACACTCAATTTTAAAAAAAATCACTAAGAATATTATATTAAAATTATTTTTTGTTCATATAGTTATAGATATTATATATAATATCTATTCAAAATAAACAATTAACTAGGCTTGGCACAGTGGTTATTCACTTTATCTTAAGGTTATTAAAATTTTATAAGAGGTCTTGGGTTCAAATACTCATAACACCAATATTTAAATATTTTTGCCAAAATGCAATATTTAGACAACAAATATTATTAAAAGTGTAGATATATTTTCTATAATTAAATATATTGTTAAAAATTATTAAAAATGTAGATATTTTTTTTCTATATTTAGACATTTTGTAAAAAAAATCATTAAAAAATATATACATGCTTTCTCTATTTGTATATAAATTGTATAAAAAAATCATTCAAATTATGAATATAATAACCTCTTCTTATGGGCACAAACAAGAGTGACATTGTAACTTTGTAAGCAAGTATGTAATCTTATTTTGTTAATCAAAAACATCCTAATTTAGATTTTTTTTCAAACTTCTAGATACTTTTTATCGTACGTATAAATATTTTTTGTCATTATTTTATTGAACGCCCCCACTGAGAAATCCTACTGGGTCCGCCTATGTGTGTGATTGGGGTTGCAGGTACTAAACATAGTGTATTTTGTCGAAGGCGCATATAATGAATGAATCTCTTGTAATTGTGGAGTTTAAGAAGCGTTTGGTAGCTATGCATCGAATCTAAAATTAATTGATTATAGGTAAAGAGGCTCAGGATTATCAAGTGCACAAGGCTGCATAAGTTTTCTAAAGCATGATTGTTCTCAATATGCCCTCTGACATGTAGGGTCTCCGATCTCTAATGATTTTTTTTTAAACCATGCGACATGGGGCCAGACATTATCCCGAGCCTGCTCCGATGTCATGTTAGAATTGGTTATAGGTGGAGCGGCTAGAACAACATTAAGAACTCGAGTTACATGAGATCTCGGATATGGGTCTTTCCTCAACATGGGTGATGCGAAGTTTATGAGGTTGGAACACATGATCTACATATCATAATGAGGTAACTTAGGGTTTGTTTGAGTTAGTGATGGCAGTTGGAGTATTTGGAGATGAAGATAAAACAATGTTCTTGAATGAAGCTCCCTCCTTGTGGTTGGAATCAGGCAAAAAATGGCTATTCAAACAAGCAAAAAATAGCTGTGTTTTCTGAAAAACTCAACGGAGAAAATACGCTCAAACAAACAAAGCCTTAGGGTCTGTGTTACCGACTTGCAACCGGAGGAGCCGCCGTGGCAAGTCTACTCGAGGAAGGCGCGCGCGCACGTGGCGGGAAGCGAACCGGAGGCACGAACCGCACGGCCCGAGTCTGGTCCGGCTACGGAATAGGCCGACCGGTTCTTTATAAATTAATTCCTATGTTATGTTGGTCTAATTTCAGCTTATGTTACTTTGTTATGTGGTGGGGTCTTCCTTCTATATAAGGGGGTCTTGTTTGATGTAAGAACTATCTTTTGGATCAAGTATTTTGTGTGAGGGCTGATCCCTCTTCTTCCTCTCCCAAAACCCTAGCTCCTTCTCTCAAGCTCCTCATCCCCCTTCCTCTCTTGCTCTTCGAAATCCCTAGAGGTAACATTTGGTCCGACCTGCCGCTCCGCCCGCCCCTTTTGGCCGCCGGATAACCGCTACATGGCTCGCGGCTCGACATCCCGCCCCGCGGACTCCGGATCTGCCCCGGACGACATCGCCGACCGCATAAACGCACAGGACGCGCATCTCTCCGCGCTGCAGAACGCCGTCGCAGCCCTCACCGCCGGCCAGGACGCGCATCTCTCCTAGGTCTCGCCCGGCGGGATTAAGCCCCCAGGAGGGGTGAGGTGCGGCCTCCTGCCGCACCCCCCGGCCCGAGAGCCCAGCTCGTCGCGCGAGCTGGGAGGTGTGAGGAGCGGCCTCCTGCCGCACCCACCAGCAAAGATCCCAGCTCGCGAAGCGGGGTGCGGCCTCCTGCCGCACCCCCCGGCCGAGATCCCAGCTCGTGCGACGAGCTGGGAGAGGCGGGGTGCGGCCTCCTGCCGCACCCGCCGGCCGAGGTCCCAGCTCGCGCCGCGAGCTGGGAGAGGCGGGGTGCGGCCTCCTGCCGCACCCGCCGGCCGAGGTCCCAGCTCGCGCCGCGAGCTGGGAGAGGCGGGGTGCGGCCTCATGCCGCACCCGCCGTCCGAGGTCCCATCTCGCGCAGCGAGCTGGGAGAGGTGGGGTGCGGCCTCCTGCCGCACCCGCCGGCCAGGGTCTCAGCTCACGCAGCGAGCTGGGAAGGGCGGGATGCGGCCTCCTGCCGGCACCCGTCCCGGACCTCCGGGGGTAGTTTCATCTTTTGCCCCCAAGGGTGGAATTACCACCTTGCCCCCGGCTTGACGTTTTCTATTGGTCATGGGCATTTGGTCCGAGGGGTCTTTTCGGCATTTCGGCGTTGGGACTTGGAAAACCTATAAATAGACCCTTGAGGGGCACCAAAGTGGGAGAGCTTGGATTTTCCAAATTTCGGATCTTCTTCCCTGAGAGCTCTTGACTTTTTGAGCTCTCCTTTGGTGCCTCTGGTCCAGCGTTGGCCAGGGAGGGGAAGATCTCTCAGGTCTTCCGGGTGTGTGGTGGGACCTCCTCGCTGTAGACTAGGGTCCGTTTTCAAGTCCAAGTGCTCTTGCCTAGAGAGTTGGCTGGAGGGAAGTAGGTGTGAGACCACCCCTTTTTTGGGACCCCGAACTCCACGGAGACCGAGTTGTCGGTTTCAACAAGCCCGGCGTCGCAGCGGTTTCTGCCCGTCCTTACCGATACGGGCACACGCAGAAGGACGAGATCGAGCGGTTGGTTCGAGAGATGTTGTTGGGAGGCCTGATTCGGCCCAGTGCGATCCCCTTCTCCAGCCCGGTGCTTCTTGTCCGCAAGAAGGACGGCAGCTGGTGTTTCTGTGTGGATTACAGAGAGCTGAACAAGGCAACGGTACCGGACAAGTACCCGATTCCGGTCATTCAGGAGCTGCTGGACGAGTTACACGGCGCCGTGTTCTTCACCAAACTCGACCTCCGCGCCGGCTATCACCAGATACGGGTCCGACCGGAAGACGTCCCGAAGACGGCTTTTCGGACCCACGACGGCCACTTCGAGTTTTTGGTGATGTCGTTCGGGCTCACCAACGCTCCCGCTACTTTCCAGGCTTCCATGAATGACCTCTTCCGCCCGGTCCTGCGTAAGCACGTTCTGGTTTTCTTTGATGACATTCTTGTTTTCAGTACTTCCTGGCAGGACCACCTCCACCATATTCGGGAGACTTTTATTACTCTGCGCCGTCATCACTTTACCCTCAACCGGAAGAAGTGTACCTTTGGGGCCACGACAGTGAGCTATCTGGGCCACACGATCTCCGCCCAGGGTGTCGCTATGGATGCAGACAAGATTAAAGTCGTGACCCGGTGGCCGACTCCCACTTCTGTTCGCGATGTACGGGCCTTTCTCGGCCTGACCGGCTACTACCGGCGCTTTATCCAGGATTAGGGGGGGGGGGGGGGCCCTCTCACTCAGCTGCTGAAGGCCCCAGCCGATGGTCCCTTCTCGTGGCCGCCAGTCTCCATGGCCGCCTTCTCCGTCTTGCAGTCCGCCTTGATCCGTGGTACGGTTTTGGCCATGCCGGATTTTCGACAGCCGTTCATCGTGGAATGCGACGCCTCCGGCTCCGGCGTCGGCGCGGTCCTGATGCAGGCCGGCCGCCCGATCGCTTATTTTAGCCGCGCATTCTCGTCGGTCGTGCGCAGCCGGTCGGCATACGAGAACGAGCTGATGGCCTTGGTGTTGGCCGTGCAGCATTGGCGGTCGTACCTGGTGGGCCGACCTTTCATCGTCCGCACTGATCATCACAGCCTCCGGTATCTGCTGCAGCAGAAGATCGCCACGCCGACACAGCAGCTGTGGGTTGGCAAGCTTCTGGGATATGATTTTTCGATCGAGTTCCGGTCTGGGAAGACCAACCGAGCGGCGGATGCGCTGTCACGTCACCCTCAGGCTTCGGAGTTAGCCGCTATTTCCCGTCCGGTTTGGGACGACGCCACCATCTTGCAGCAGGAGGCGGAGGCCGACCCCCACTTGCTGGCGATCCGCACGGCCTTGCTCGCCGACCCCGCGACGCGGCCACCGTACTCCTTGATCGGGGGACGGCTATTTCATCGGGGCCGCCTTGTTCTCTCAGCTTCTTCGACCCGCATTCCGCTCCTTCTCGCAGAGTTTCATTCGACGCCCTCGGGCGGTCACGCCGGCGCATTCCGGACCTACCGGCGGCTAGCCGCCTCCTTATACTGGCCCAACATGCTACGCCAGGTGAAGGCCTACGTGGCGGCCTGCCTACCTTGCCAGAAGGCAAAGTACGAGACACTGTTTCTGAGCGGCCTGCTACAGCCTCTGCCGATTCCCGAGCGTGTCTGGGAGGACATAGCGATGGACTTTATCACACGGCTACCGCGGTCGAACGGGTTTGACTGCATTCTCGTGGTCGTTGACCGATTGACGAAGTATAGCCATTTCATTCCGCTGCGCCACCCCTATACGGCAGCAACCGTGGCCGATAGTTTCATCTCTGAGATCGTCCGCCTTCACGGTTTTCCTCGCTCCATTGTGAGTGACCGGGACCCGCTCTTCCTCAGCAGTTTCTGGACGTCTCTTTTCCGTCTTCAGGGCACCCGGCTCCGGATGAGCACCGCATACCACCCACAGTCGGACGGGCAGTCCGAAGTGCTCAACCGCTGTTTGGAGACTTACCTCAGATGTTTCATTGGTGAGAGGCCTGGCTAATGGGCGAAGTGGCTCTGCTGGGCGGAGTATTCCTACAACACCTCGTACCACCATTCGGCCAACACCTCGCCGTTCGAAACAGTTTATGGCCGGCCCCCTCCCTCGATACTACGACATCTTCCGGGCGAATGCCCCGTGGCCAGCCTGGCCGACCACCTTCATGATCGAGATACCATTTTGGATAGCCTGAAGCACTACCTTCGTCGGGCTCAGGCCAAGATGATCTCGTTTGCCAACCGGAAGCGCCGGGACCTTTCCTTCCAGGTGGGCGAGCGAGTTTTCATCAAGATTCACCCCTACCGCCAGTTGACAGTCGCCCGCCGCACCTGCCCCAAGCTGGCCCCATGTTTTTTTGGCCCCTTTGAGATTATCAGCCGCATCGGCGTCGTGGCCTATCGCCTGCGCCTACCAGACCAGAGCCGGATCCATCCGGTTTTCCACGTTTCTCAGCTCCGCCGAGTCATCGGCGACCACCCCGTTACCGATCACATCCCAGCAGACATCGAGCACTCCGACTCCCCACCGATGTACCCGGCCTCGATCGTGGATCGGCGCCATCATACTCCAGGGGATCCTCTTCCAGCGAGATTCGAGTCGCATGGCGCGACCGACCACTCAACTCCGCGACTTGGCTTCTGCGGGACGACTTCCGGCGCCAGTTTCCGGATTATTGCCTTGAGGACAAGGCAAATTTTCCAGACGGGGGTATTGTTACCGACTTGCAACCGGAGGAGCCGCCGTGGCAAGTCTACTCGAGGAGGGCGCGCGCGCACGTGGCGGGAAGCGAACCGGAGGCACGAACCGCACGGCCCGAGTCCGGTCCGGCTACGGAATAGGCCGACCGGTTCTTTATAAATTAATTCCTATGTTATGTTGGTCTAATTTCAGCTTGTGTTACTTTGTTATGTGGTGGGGCCTTCCTTCTATATAAGGGGGTCTTGTTTGATGTAAGAACTATCTTTTGGATCAAGTATTTTGTGTGAGGGCTGATCCCTCTTCTTCCTCTCCCAAAACCCTAGCTCCTTCTCTCAAGCTCCTCATCCCCCTTCCTCTCTTGCTCTTCGAAATCCCTAGAGGTAACAGTCTGTTTGAATTGGGCTCCCAATTCACTGATTTTTAGTGAATTGGGAGCCAAATTTACAGATTTTTTTTCAATCCCTCTCATTTTCCCTCCCACTAAGCTTTAGCCCTTCTCTCACTGACTGGCATAGAAGATAAATAAATGATATTCAAAATAGAAAAACTAAATTACACACACACTAATAGAAGACGGATTAACTGATAGATATATAGATATGGGTGTGTAGGGTAGACTATATGAGTGCGCGACAATAATGTAACCCTAGGTGAAGTGCGGGGAGATAATTTTATTACACACGTGAACAGTATTTGTAATTGTCTGCAATTAACCATCAAATCCATGCATTCCATGGTGGATGATTCTGATTGAATCCACCAAAACCGAAAATGGTTTGAAAAAGTTTTAATGGACTTAATCCCAAACATCCATGACTGAATGCATGGTTGGAATGGTGCGACCATAGTCATTGGCGAGGATCAAAATTTTGTTGAGTACACTAGCATCCAACCTATGAAAATCTATCAAGTAAATTATTTTCATGAACAAAGATGGGGAAGGGTGAAAAATAACCCGGTGAAATTCTCAAAAGAGATGCACTGCTGGAATTTCTAATATCATCTTATTACGGGAAATCATTAGTTGTTTACAATTTAATAAGAAAACAAACCAATCTTTCCCACTCATTAAGACTGAACTAAAAAAGGAATCATGAGGTCAAGTATGGATTAAAATCAGTCCAAGAATGTTTTTTTCAACAAGTGATACTTTATTTACTCTTAACAATTAAAACTTAATAAAGGAGTGGTCATGAGATCAAAAAATATTTCACTTCTTATTACTAAAAAATTGTTAAATATTGAAAGTCATATGATTAGGCATTACACTTTCATTTTATTGGATAATCTACCAACAAATAACCAATTTAATTCTTAGATCTTTCAAATATGAAATCATAGCCAACAATTAAATTCTTCACATGAACATTGCAATTAATTGAAACAATTCGTGTCATGTACAAATCCAAGTATAAAAAAGGCAGCCCGGTGCACAAAGCATCCCTGTGCAGCGAGGGTTCGAGGAAGGGTCCCACCACAAGGGTGAAATGTAGGCAAACCTTACCCTGCATTTTTGCAAGAGGCTGCTTCCAGGGCTCGAACCCGTGACCTCAAATTCACTCGACAACACCTTAACCAGTGCGCCAAGGTACAAATACAATTATATAATCATTTAATCAAAACCATTTTTCAAGATGGCTACCTGAAATCAGTTTAGATATTTTTTTTTTTTTGCAAAAGTAGTGCAATGCAACTTAGTTTTGCCGCTTCTAAGAAATTCTAAGTCAATGGCAGCATATGTTAGTAAATTTTCCAACAATTAGAGTGAATAATCATCACATGGAAATTTTCTTATTAATGGCAAAATATGAAACACCTGAAATCCAAGTATATTAATTCCAATATAAATAGTTTAGGATTCTTCTGTATGACATGTTCATATATCAAAGGCCCTACATCTAACGTCCCCTATGTTATTAAGAATATAAAAGGTGATTTGGTAATTGGTACCTTTTGTGAGAATATCAACCTCTCCAGTATCTTGGCGCTCATGAACCTGCATTTAAAAAAATAAGTAAATTTATAAGAAGAACATTAGATAATAGGTATTTCATTAGAAAGAAAAATAGCACAATTCCCAATTAGTAACTTGAATAAGACGATTACAACCCAGCCACGAAGTAAATATGTGGTTTTCATTATTTCAACATTGATCAAAGAGTAAAATAAAGTGAGGAAAATCTAAGATTTATAGAAAAGCACTCCAAAATAGATCAAGATCAGGAAATTGAGATACAAACACGGAATACCAAGAACTCAACCTAATGTTCTACATATGAAAAATATAGAAGCTATTAAATGGGGAAAGTCAAGTGAAAGACGTAAAACCTTGTAAGAACTAAACCCAAAGGGCATGTTAAATAAAGAATAACAGAAGCAGTTCAGAAAGGGAACCCAAAGAAAAATATATGCCCGTTATTATGGAGATGAGGATTTTTCAAGTAGCAAAAAGACCCCAAAATAAAGCTACAATAACGTAATTCAAATTACAAAAATGAAAAGACAAGTTCAGCAATTGTTTGACACTTTTAAGGTATAAGAAGCAGCTAAGGAACATTTTAATTTCACCACTAATCATTGCTAGGTTTCATCCTTTTTCAAATGTATCTATTTCCCTTTTACTTTTTACTTTCCATTTTACCCTTCAACTTCTGTTTCATTTCTTTTATTTCTTTCTTCAGTATAATTCGAGGAAGCGTAAGATAGTAAGATTTATAGATTTCCCTTTTAGTCCTCATGATATGAACTTATCCCCCAGTAGTTTCAAGGCACTTTTTTATTTAACTACCAAGGCACCAAGCCTTGGCTCTAGAGAATATATCATTTATATTCTCATTCATATAAATAATCGATCCAATGGAACTAGTGGGAAAAAAACAACCCTTCTAATATTTTTTTCTCTCTTTCTCGTGCAGTCGGTGATTTGTTCCTATGATAGGGCACACAACAATAAGACAGGACTCGATTGGTACTCAATTAACAAAATTTAATGGATAAAATAAATAGTGAGCTGAGAAGAGAAGGGCTAAATTACAACTTTTGATTTTGCATCTATACAAATATATTTATTCTTTATTTTAACTTTTCTTTTGTATTTCTTTAGGTCCTTCCTGCTCCCAAAATGTTTCGATATGCACCAAATTTAGAAGAAAACTAAAGAAAATGTTGTTAAATAGTGGTAATTGAAAATTGTGTATTAATTGTCAAACACAAAAATTATGCTTCCTGAAGTAAAAAAGGAGTATGATTTTGGATGATATGGTAACTGAGGTACTCTGAGTGGTTGGAGAGAAGATAACACAAAAAGGAAAGGATAAGGGCATTGGTACTATGCAGTTGCTAGTGTCATATGTTGAAGACTTAATAGTTTTTACACTAAGAGTATTGAATGATTACTTTATCATTAATTTTATGTTTTAGTTCTTGTGTTGTTGTCACAAATTTGATGTGGCAGTTTACCGTAAGCTTTAAGTTTAGTCTAAGCGCTTTATGCGAGTTGAATTCCAAGTCCGTCTCGATGTTATTTGTATTTTACCCATAAGGATATTTGTGTCCTTTGTACTGTTCCCCTACTCTATATATATGAGTAGAGGGTGTTTTATCATTAATTTGCTTGAGTTTCTATTCTATTCAACTTGGTATCAGAGGAATTTGCCCTAACCGCTCCCGTATCGCTTGTCTGCGCCTCTACTCCTGTATCGCTCGTCTTCGATCGTTCCTTTCCGTCTCTCTCGCGCCTTCCACCGAAGGTTTGAGAGTCACCCGCTCTTCCCTTCCTCCGCTCATGCGGACCCTAGGCGCCACTGCTCCTGTTGGTGACTAGGACCGTCGTCACTCCCGATGTCGCTGCTGTGCCGCTGATTTCCCGCTACTCTGCCGCTGCTCTCCCGCTACTCTACCGCTGATCTCCCTGTGCTGCTTTGCCGCCGATCTTTCCCTGCGCTGATCTCCCTGCGCTGCTTTGCCGCCGATCTTTCCCTGCGCAGATCTCCCTGCGTTGTTGTGCGTGCTGCCACCGCTGACGCCGGGATCTGCCGTTGCTATGTGTTATGAACTAGCGAGAAGAAAGAGGAGAAATAGAGGAAACTAGAGAGGAACTAGAGATTAGGGTTAGGGTTTGAGGGGGAAGAGAGGGAATACCTGAATAGATCTTTCATGCTCCTCCCCAAGCAGCCCCCGGGTTATAAATAGCCCGGGGAAAGAGGGGGGGCCTCAAGTGGGGCTGAACCGGAGTGGTTCAGCCCCATTCTGGCCGATTTATTGAGTGGGGGCTGAACCGGATGGTTCAGCCCGGTCTTCTCCCGCCTTCTCCGTTGGTCGACGTGCACAGTAATGTGGAATGACGCCCGGCGTAACATTCCCTCCCCCATCAAGGGCCAGCTTATCCTCAAGCTGGAGGCGGAGAGCGTGCGGCTCTTGGAAAAAGTCGGCTCTGGCTTGCATCTGAGACGAGACCTCTGGTGGAGCCGTAGGCTCTGCTCTACTCGCCGTAACGATGGTCATCGTACTATCCGGTGCCCCTAGTCGTTCCACGCTGCGGAGTGAGATCTCCTTTACCTGAGACGACTTGAGGCCTTCCAAGCAATACCTCTTCCCGTTCTGGCTGAACTCCATAGCCATCTGGTCCCAATCAAAAGTCACCCGCCGAAGTTGCCGCAGCCACGGTACGCCCAACACCAAGTCAGAACCCCAGATTGGCAATAAGCAAACATCAATATGTCCTGTGTAACCCTGTATCCGGAGCTCCACCCCTTTCATCACTCCCTCGCACTGCAGTGTCCTTCCATCCGCAACCCTGACGTGGAAAGCTGCGCCGCGATCTATGTCATACCCCGTCTTCTGGGCCACATCGGGTTGGATGAAGTTGTGAGTGCTCCCACTGTCCATCAAGATCGTCACTGTCTCCCTGCCGACCCTCCCGGCTATGCGTAAGGTCGGAGATGGGGTACCCCCTCCATGGCTTGGATGGAAACTATAGAATCTTCAATAGCCAACTCTCCCTCCTCCTCAGTGCGGGGAACATCTTCTGCTTCCTCCCTCAGCATGAATACCTGGACCTTCTGGCATGTGTGCCCTCGGGTGTACTGCTCATCACAGTTGAAGCATAACCCTTTCTCCTTCCTGGTCTGATGTTCCTGCCACGTCAGTTTCGTCACTGTCGGTCGGCCCTCGGCCGGGGGAGCCCCCCGAGGAGGGTGTACAACCGTAGGAGCTCTCACCGCTGTACGGGTCCTCTGCCGGGTGAATCTCTCCTCCTGTATCCTTGCTAAACTAATGGCATGGCTCAGACTTCGTGGCATATATGTGTGGACCTCATCCAGCAACTCATCCCGCAACCCAGATATGAAGCAACTGAGGAGGGTCTTTTCCTCCCAACTGACCTGATTGGCCAGCTTCTCGAACTCTGTACGGTACTCCATCACGGTGCCTTTCTGACGGAGTTTTTGTAACGTCGCCTCCACATCCTCGTACTCCAAGGGTCCAAAACGGGCCGAGAATCCCTCCACAAAATATGCCCACAGAGCATATCCATAACCCCGTATGAACCACTGTACCCACTGGTACGCGTCATCTTCCAGATGAAAGGATGCCAGTTGCACCCACTGGTCCTCGGGAATTTCCTGATAAGTGAAGAAAAGTTCTGCCTTTTGCACCCACTCCAGTGCATCTTTGCTCCGAAACTTGGGGAAATTCATGCGGGTCCTTTTCGGGGGCATGTAGGGCCTTTGGAGCATGTCTCCATTCCTCCATTGATCCGGTCCCTGCATCCTTGGCCTGTTGTGATCCAGCAACCCAGATATGAAGCAACTGAGGAGGGTCTTTTCCTCCCAACTGACCCGATTGGCCAGCTTCTCGAACTCTGTACGGTACTCCATCACGGTGCCTTTCTGACGGAGTTTTTGTAACGTCGCCTCCACATCCTCGTACTCCAAGGGTCCAAAACGGGCCGAGAATCCCTCCACAAAATATGCCCACAGAGCATATCCATAACCCCGTATGAACCACTGTACCCACTGGTACGCGTCATCTTCCAGATGAAAGGATGCCAGTTGCACCCACTGGTCCTCGGGAATTTCCTGATAAGTGAAGAAAAGTTCTGCCTTTTGCACCCACTCCAGTGCATCTCCGCTCCGAAACTTGGGGAAATTCATGCGGGTTCTTTTCGGGGGCATGTAGGGCCTTTGGAGCATGTCTCCATTCCTCCATTGATCCGGTCCCTGCATCCTTGGCCTGTTGTGATCCGCTCCTTGGTTTGGTCGGCCATAGGGATCATGGAAATTCATTCCCCCTTGCCCGCCGCCCCATTGTTGTCCCCCACCTTGAAATTCGTTCCTCGGTGGTCGCTCGTTCCACGGTTCACCGTTTACGGCCCTCATTGGGCCCCCAAAGGTGTGTGGCAAGGGTAGGAGCCCTGTCCGGCTTCCAAATTGGGCGTTTCCACCCCTAGGCGGCTGATAAATTCCTGTCAGCGCCTCCCGTCCCCTTCCGGCAACTGTTCCGGCGGCCCCAAGGTCGGCGGCAGCCCTCCCTGGGCCGGTCCAGGCGGCGGCGGCCTGCGGTAGGAGCCCCAGGCCCGGCAGAGGCGAACAGAAGAATCCCGGGTCTGCGTTCTGCGTCGTCTGCGTGCTGGCCCAGTGCGGCCCCGTCGTCTGCGTGCTGGCCCCGTGCGGCCCGATTAGGGCGAAAGGAAGGTGTGCAGGCCAGTGGCCGGCCGTCCGGCCCTGTTCCGGCGCGGGCCAGCCGTGGGGGGTCATGCCGGAACCCCCCGGTCCTCCAATCGTGGTCGGCGGAGCGGTGTGCGACGCATCCGCTTCGGATTCACTGTTTCCCACCGATTTTCCCTTCAATGATTGCGTTAACAACGCTTTGAGTTCTTCCATGCGTTCTTCCAATCGTTCCTCTAATTTTTTTGTGGATATCTTCATTTGTTCTTCGATTGCCGCCACCGAATCCGCCAACCCTACATAGTTTTCTTCGATGGTGGCCAAGCGCGCATTCTCGGCTTCGGTACGTGTCACCATGGTTGGAGGAAAGATCCTATGATACCAAATGTTATGAACTAGCGAGAAGAAAGGGGAGAAATAGAGGAAACTAGAGAGGAACTAAAGATTAGGGTTAGGGTTTGAGGGGGAAGAGAGGGAATACCTGACTAGATCTTTCATGCTCCTCCCCAAGCAGCCCCCGAGTTATAAATAGCTCGGGGAAAGAGGGGGTCGGCCGGCCCCCTCAAGTGGGGCTGAACCGGAGTGGTTCAGCCCCATTCTGGCCGATTTATTGAGTGGGGGCCGAACCGGATGGTTCAGCCCGGTCTTCCCCCGCCTTCTCCTTTGGTCGACGTGCACAGTAATCTGGAATGACGCCCGGCGTAACACTATGCTAGTGATCTGCTATGCTAGTGACCTCTTGTTGCCGTATCTTCCTGCAGCCCTGTGCTAGTGGTGCTGTCTTCTTCTGTTGGCTGCAATTTCTGAGTATCATGGGAGATTCTACGGGTTCTTCGCCGAGTGAAGTTATGTCACAGATGAGTGACCCTCAGCGGACTCATGGCCACTCCGGCTCTTTGAAGATTAACACCGTTCCCCTGGATGAGACAAATTATTTGGAATGGTCCCGTGCTGCTCAACATGTGATCCGCAGTCATCAGATGTTTGGTTACATCGATGGGACTGTTAAGCAACCCCCAAAGGAGGACCCTACTTGGAAACGCTGGGACTCCAAGAATTCTCCGGTTGTATCATGGTTTCTTCACTCCATGTCCCCCAAGGTATATCGCAGTTATATGCTTTTGGACTCTGCGGAGGAGATCTGGACCCGAGCCAAAGACACCTACTCGCAAATTTGTAGTTCCACCCAGATCTATGAGTTAACCCGTCGCATCTTGGAACTTCGCCAGGGATCTATAATTGTTTCTGCTTACTTCTCGGAGTTTGAACGGCTCTATCAAGAGTTGGACTTCTTCGAGCAGTTCACTGCCTCCTGCACGGCTACTGCCGTGAAACTGCAGGAGAAGGAAAACCGATACCGTTTGCATGTTTTCTTGATGGGGCTGAACATGGAGTCTGATACTGTCCGGACTCACATTTTACATCGATCACCCCTCCCGTCCCTGAGGGAAGCCTTCAACATGGTTCTTGGTGATGACGATCGACGTCGATCCCTTAGCACGACTGCACCTGTTGTGGATCGGTCTGCCTTTGCTAGTGTTGGTAGTATTGGTCGTGGGGGTTCCAGTAATACCAGTACAATTCCTACGTGTGATCACTGCGGTCGTCGGGGGCATTCTCGTGAAGTGTGCTTCAAGCTTCATCCGCACCTTATCCCTCCGGGATCCGGCCGTGGCCGTGGCCGTGGCCGTGGCCGTGGACATGGCCCTGGACGTGGTGGAAACCGTCATAGTGGCACTCGATTTCAGGATGCTGCCTACTCCACAGAGGTTCAGGAGGACCATCACTGTCAGCTTCCCAGTCATTTTACCACATCTGAATTGGATGCTCTTCGACGCCTCCTACACTCGGGGCAGTCTGACTCTTCCCCGAGTGGGATTCTACTTCATTTGCTACTGCTACTATGCCAGCTGCCCATACTGCCGCGACACCTCCGTCTGAGTGGATCATTGACTCTGGCGCTACTCATCACATGACCGGGTCCCCCACAGATTTTTCTTCCTATATTCCCTTGTCTGGTAAGGATAAAGTTGTTTCGGCCAATGACACTTTATCCCCTATTGCTGGAAAGGGGAACATCTCATGTTCCTCTTCCATTTCGCTTACTTCTGTTTTGCATGCCCCTTCGTTTCCTCGCAGTCTCCGTTCTATTAGCAACCTTACTAAGTCTCTTAACTGTTCGGTAACCTTTTTCCCTGATTCTTGTGTTTTTCAGGAACTGGGTACGAGGCGGTGCATTGGCAGTGGTAGGAATCGGGGTGGTCTGTACTATCTGGATGCTACTCGTTCACCCCTCGCTCTCTTCTTCCGCTGCTGCTACTGATGCTCGACGCTGGCACTTGCGTCTTGGTCATCCGTCTCCGTTTTATCTTCAAAAACTGCTTCCTGCTTTATCTCCTTTTGTTCAGAATTTAAAATGTGATGTGTGTTATGTCTAAACATGTTCGACACTCTTTTTCTCATTTATCTTTACCTAGTAGTACGCACTTTGCTATTATACATTCCGATGTTTGGGGACCATCCCCTGTTGTTTCTTTATCTGGTTATAGATGGTTTGTTACCTTTATTGACTGTTTTTCCCGAACAACCTGTGTTTATCTGTTAAAGAAAAAGGGTGAAGTTTCTTCTGTCTTTCAGAGCTTTCATAAGATGGTACAGACTCAATTTGGTGGTACCATTCGCGTACTTCGTAGTGACAATGGGGGGGGGGGGGGGGGGGGGGGGGGGGGGAATATGATCAACGTGGGGCGTTCGGGGTATACCTCTCTAGTCATGGTATTATTCACCAAACCACGTGTGTCTACACGTCCATTCAAAATGGTGTGGCAGAACGAAAAAATCGGCATCTTCTTGATATTGCTCGTTGTCTTCTCACCACCATGCATCTCCCAAAATCTTTTTGGGGTGATGCTATTCTGACGGCCACCCATCTTATCAACCGTCTTCCCTCCCGTGTTCTTGACTACATGACTCCCTTGGCGCGCCTCTCCACTACGTCTGTTATCCATACTTCCTCTCTACCACCCCATATATTTGGGTGTGTTTGTTTTGTTCATGTTCACAAGGCCCTTCGGGATAAGCTTGACCCTCGCGCTCTCCGATGTGTCTTCCTTGGTTACTCCACCACCACTAAAGGGTATCGGTGTTATCACCCGCCTACCAGACGTTTCTTTTGCACCAGGGACGTCACGTTCCGCGAAGAGGAACCTTATTATGTGGACTCGACTCCTCCTTGACGTCAGGGGGAGAATGATGTCATTAATGTTTCTCTTCCTCTTGCTCATGTTCCTCTTCCTCTTGCTCCTGTTCCTCTTCCTCTTGCTCCTGTTACTCTTATACCTTCTACATCTCCTATATCTACCACGTCATCCACTCCTCATACACCTACATCTACACCTTTCCCTACATGTCATCATCCATCGCTCATCACTCCACTGCCTCATGTCTACCATCGCCGAAAACCAGATACTCTGTCCACTGCTGCTCCGCCATTGCCATCGCTAATCACTCCACTGCCTCATGTCTACCATCGCCGAAAACCAGATACTCTGTCCACTGCTGCTCCGCCATTGCCAATGCCGTCGTTGGACTCAGATTCTGACGCAGACTTACATGTTTTCATTGCTCTGCTAAGAGGTAAGGTTGTATGTACGGAACATCCTATTTCTAATCATGTTGTTTATGATCATCTCTCTAAGCCCCATCAGGCATTTATATCATCCTTGTCTGCAATTTCTATCCCTAAGACGTGGAAGGAAGCAACATGTATTCCTGAATGGGCACAAGCAATGAAGGAAGAAATGTCCGCTTTGGAGAAGAACCATACATGGGATGTTACTCCTCTCCCTTCAGGCAAGAAACCCATTGGTTCTAAATGGGTCTTCTCAGTCAAGCAGAATCAGGATGGGAAAGTTGAGCGATATAAGACTAGGTTGGTTGCTCGTGGTTACACCTAGACCTGGGGAGTTGATTACCAGGAGACCTTTGCCTCGGTGGCAAAGATGAACTCTATCCGTGTGATCATATCATGTGCTGTGATCTTAGATTGGGAACTCCACCAACTGGACATCAAGAATGCGTTCCTACATGGTGACCTCAAGGAAGAAGTAAATGTTATGCCCCCACATCCGCTACATTTCTCGGGGCATAAATACGCATAGCGACCAAAGGAGCGGGCACAAAGCAACGGGGATGAACCATCCGGTTGAGCCCTCAATCAATAAATAAGCCAAAGCGGGGCTGAACCACACCGGTTCAGCCCCTATTTGGGGGGCCGGCCGGCCCCCTCTTGTCCCGGGTATTAATAGGCTTGGGATTGCTTGGAGCAAAGCTATCAAGACAATTATTCAGGTATTCCTTTCTTTTTGCAAACCCTAGTTTCTTCTTCTCTAGTTTCTTCATTTCCCTTGCAAGTTCCTATCAATTGGTATCAGAGCATCGTTCATGCGACGATGGTGACACGGACGGAAGCTGAAATCGCGCGGCTCGCATCTCTCGAGGAAAATTATGTAGGGTTGGCGGATACAGTGGCGGGGATTGAGGAAGTGAAATCTTCCCAAAAAAAACTGGAGGAACGCTTGGACGATCGAATGGAGGAGATCAAATCCCTTTTATTGCAAAATCTGAAGGGGAAGTCGACCGTAGGGGACAGATCCGAGGTCGAGGCCTCCTACCAGCCACCGACGCAGCCCCACGGCATGGGAACGGGAGGCGGGGCTCTGCTATTCCCTGGATCGGGGTCGTTCAACGACGTAAATCCCGAATCGGGATATGCGGGGATTCCGGAAGCCGATCACGCCAGGATCGGCGGATCGCTCATCCGAAACAGCGACACATCACCGGAGACACACGGAGAGGTACCGGCCACCACCGGAGGACGCGTGGACGCCGGAAACGGCCAGCCAGGAGGCTGGAGGCCGGGGGAGTTCCTAGCGGGACCGATCGGCCAGGTAGGGCTCCAGCCGGCCTGGAATAGAGTCGGAGCGCAACATGGATCAATTTGGCGTCCTCCAGGGCAAGGCACGGGTGCTTTTCGACCCACTGGAGCAAATGTCGTTCCAATTGGAGGCGCGACAGGGATTTTTCCGCCTCTGCAAGCTTTTGCCCCACCTATGGGATACGGAAACGACGGTCAGTGGCAAGAAAGACCGCCCGTGATCAATCAATGGGGCGGAGGGCAGCCCAACGTTGGTTAGCGGGCCAAGATGGGGGAGGATACGGGATGGCAAACCAACGAGCCTACTATATGCAGCCCAAACGAACCCGTATGAACTTCCCAAAATTCAGGGGAGGCGACGCACTGGAGTGGGTTCAAAAGACGGAGCTTTTTTTCAACTACCAGGAGATCCCTGAGGGGCAATGGGTGCAGCTGGCGGCCTTCCATCTAGAAGATGACGCCTATTAGTGGATGAGGTCCATGCATATATGCCTCGCAGTCTGAGCCATGTCATTAGTCTGGCGCGAATACATGAGGAGCGCTTCAATCGCCAGAGGAACCGGGCTACGCTGAGGGCACCGATAGCCCCTATGACGGGTTGGAGGGACCCACCACCGGGAGTTCGTCCGACGGTGACAAAACTTACATGGCCAGAGCTACAAGCACGCAAGGAGAAGGGCCTTTGCTTCAATTGTGATGAAAAATTTACACCGGGCCATCGGTGTCAAAAGGTTCAAGTTTTCATGCTGCGAGAGGAGGAGGAGAAGAGCCCCACGTATGCCGACGAGGAGGAAGGGTGGGATCTCGCGGAGTTCGGGGTTTCAATACAGGCTATGGAGGGGTGTTCTGCACCCCTGACCTTGCGCATCGCTGGGAAGATTGGCCAGGAACGGGTGACTATACTGATTGATAGTGGGAGTACCCACAACTTCATCAATCCGACGGTGGTGCTCAAGGCGGGACATACAGTGGACAAGCAAGTCGCCTTTCAGGTCATGGTGGCCGACGGGAGCAAGTTGAGGTGTGAGGGGGTGCTGAAGGGAGTGGAGCTGCGGATACAGGGGTACGTGTGTCATACTGACGTCTACCTCCTTCCGATTAGGGGATCCAATATGGTCCTTGGGGTGTAATGGCTCCACCAGTTGAAACGGGTGAACATAGATTGGGATCAGATGACACTGGAGTTTACCCAACATGGGACGGATCATTGCTTGCACGGCCTACGGTCAACCCCTCTCAAGGAGATCTCCCTCCGGAGTCTGCAGAAGTTGGAGGAACAGGGCAGCTCGATGGCCATGGTACTAGGAGTGGAAGCCATCGGGTCAGGCACATCTGAGGAGCCTGAGCAGATACAGGCCTTACTGGCGCGGTTCGAAGACGTTTTCCAGGAGCCGCAGTCTCTTCCCCCCTCGAGGTTCCGTGATCATCAGATACAGTTGAAGGCGGGGGCGGATCCGACCAACATCCGGCCCTACCGCTACCCATACATTCAGAAGGCAGAGATAGAGCGCAGTGTGCGCGAGATGTTGACCACAGGCATCATACGACCCAACACCAGCGCTTTCTCCTCACTGATTATATTGGTGAAGAAAAAGGATTGCTAATGGAGGTTTTGCGTCGACTACCGGGGTCTGAACAACTCCACTATCAAGGACAAGTTCCCCATCCCGATGATTGAAGGGTTACTAGATGAGTTGCATGGGGCGAGACTGTTCACAAAACTGGACCTCCGATCCGGGTACCATCAAATTCGAATGAAGGAAGAGGATATTCACAAGACAGCATTCCGCACCCATGACGGTCACTATGAGTTCTTGGTGATGCCGTTTAGGTTGGCCAACGCTCCATCTACCTTCCAAGCGGTGATGAATGAGATATTCCGGCCGCTTCTACGCAGGTATGTCCTAGTTTTCTTCGATGATATATTGATCTACAGCAGGAGTTGGGAGGACCACCTGGAGCATGTCCGCCACGTGTTCACTATACTGAGGGAGCACCAGCTGTATGTCAAACAGTCCAAATGCTCTTTTGGGTAGGCGAAGGTCGAGTACTTGGGGCATCTGGTATCTGCTCAAGGGGTCCAGGCCGACCCGAAAAAGATCGCCAGTATGGTGTCCTAGCCTCGGCCTACGACGATCCGGGCCCTACGGGGTTTCCTTGGACTCACGGGATACTATCGACGCTTCGTGAAGGATTACGGCAAAATGGTGCGGCCCCTCACACAACTGTTACAGAAGGATGCTTTTCAGTGGCTACCGGAGGCGGAGGAGGCATTTCAGGCCCTGAAAAAGGCCATGACCACCACACCGGTTTTGGCACTTCCGGATTTCTCCAAGGACTTTGTGGTGGAGACGGATGCATCGGGGGTCGGCATCGGAGCGGTGCTGATGCAGGAAGGACGACCATTGGCTTATTTCAGCAAGGCCCTAGCGCCACAGACGCTCGGATTGTCCACCTATGAGAAAGAGATGTTGGCCATTCTGCACGCGGTAGCCATGTGGCGGCCTTATCTGCTTGGGCGCCATTTTCAGGTCCGAACGGACCATCAGAGTCTGAAGCACTTCTTGGAGCAGTGGTTGGTATCTATGTTACACCGACACCGACACGTGACACGCGACACGACACGACGCGACACGCGACTTGTCAATTCTCAAAAAATATCATATTCTGACACGCTGGGACACGTATATTAAATATTTATTTTTTATAATTATGAAGGAGTACGTACTCCAATTCCTCTCGGCACATGATGAAGACGATGGTTGTGCATGAAGCTTTATGGCTAACTTTGTAGCATAGGTGCACTTGCACCATGAATAACCCACCAAGCCTTAGGATCCATCGAAAATCGACTGTGAAATGAATCAAATTCTCTACATTCTCCATTTATATAAGCAAAATTTGCGTACTCTAAATTCACCTTGGTGCGATTCTCAATGTTAGGAAAGTACTTCTTAAAGCATTTTTTGGTTTCTTGAATGATTTCACTATCCTTGTGTGGAGAAATTTTAGAAGAATCTTTATTGAGGCATTGTTCACTATAGTGCCTAAATTTTAAAAATAAAACATCATACATAGTGGCCTTTATAGTGTTCTGAAGTGTCGGAGAGTGTCGGAGAGTCCGATGAGTGTCGGAGAGTCCGACACCGACACGCTGGGCATTTTGAAGTGTCGGTGCAACATAGGTTGGCATCCCCACTCCAACAGAAGTGGTTGACAAAGTTACTGGGGTGCGACTATGAGATCATATATAAGCAAGGGAAAGAGAATGTGGTGGCGGACGCTCTGTCACGCATACCGGAGAGCACCCTGTCTCACGTCTCGGGGCCGGTCGTGGATTCGTTGGATGAGATTCAGGCAGAAGTGGCCCAAGATCCGGAGCTCCGTGAAATGGTGGAGGCCCTCCAGCAAGCATGCACTACAGCCCCAGGGTACCACTTGTTAGGAGAACGGCTCTACTACCACGGTCGGGTGGTCATTCCGGCTACATCAGCTTGGCGCAACATTATGATGCAGGAGTTTCACTCATCCCCGACCGGTGGCCATGCCGGCATCCTTCGTACTTTACAGCGGGCTCGTGTGAATGTCTTTTGGAAGGGCATGCGTCGAGATATCCAGGACTTCGTGCGGCAATGCGAAACTTGTCAGCGGCAGAAGTACGAGACGACTTCGCCTGCGGGATTGCTTACTCCGCTTGAGATACCGCACCTGATATGGGACACAGTTTCCATGGACTTCATCGACGGATTACCCAAATCTCAGGGCAAGTCAGTCATATTAGTGGTGGTTGACAAGTTATCAAAGTATGGACACTTCCTTGCTCTGAGCCACCCATACTCCGGGGAGTCTGCTGCTGAGTTGTTTGCTAGAGAGATTGTCCGACTCCACGGAATTCCGCGCTCGATCATATCCGACAGGGACCCGATCTTTGTGAGCAAGTTTTGGACGGAGCTTTTCAGGTTGCAGGGCACCACACTACAGATGAGCACCGCCACCACCCCCAAACTGATGGGCAGACGGAGGCCCTCAATCGGGGGGTTGAGACTTACTTGCGCTGTTTCGTGATGGATGAGCCCCGTATGTGGACTAGTTGGTTACATTGGGCCGAGTACTGCTACAACACCTCGTTTCACACGGACAACAAGATCACGCCCTTTGAGGTTGTCTACGGCAGACCGCCACCTACCTTGGGCTCATATGAGTCGGGCAGCACAGCTCTACCAGCAGTAGATCAGACGCTACAGGATCGAGATCGCACTTTACAGGTTCTGCGAGAGAACCTCCGCGCCGCTCAGGAGCGTATGAAGACGCAGACAGACAAACACCGCACGGAGCGGGAATTCGCAGTTGGTGATGAGGTTTTTCTCCAGCTCCGACCATACCGGCAGCTATCTGTCGCGCGTCGCGCCAATCAGAAACTAGCCCCACGTTTCTACGAGCCCTTTCGCATTATTCAGCGGGTGGGACCATTAGCTTATACCTTGGCCTTACCGGAGGGGTCACGTATCCACCCGACTTTCCATGTCTCTGTGCTTAAACGAAAGATCTGAACTCTATTCCGGTTAGTTCCACCCTACCTGAGGCGACCACCGCTGGAGAGTTGCGGCCGTCTCCAGAGACCGTCCTGCTGACCAAATGGAAGAAAAGAGGCACGGAATACCGGCCCGAGGTGCTTGTCAAATGGAAGAACATGGCGGAGGCCCATAACTCTTGGGTCGATGTGTTAGAATTCCGCGAGCGGTTTCCAGATTTCCACCTTGAGGAAAAGTTAGCGCTTAATGGGGAGGGGAATGTTATGCCCCCACATCCACTACGTTTCTTGGGGCATAAATACGCGCGGCGACCAAAGGAGCGGGCGCAAAGCAACGGGGCTGAACCATCCGGTTCAGCCCTCAATCAATAAATAAGCCAGAGCGGGGCTGAACCACACCGGTTCATCCCCTATTGGGGGGGGGGGGGGGGCAGCCGGCCCCCGCTTGTCCCGGGTATTAATAGGCCCGGGATTGCTTGGAGCAAGCTATCAAGACAATTATTCAGGTATTCCTTTCTTTTTGCAAACCCTAGTTTCTTCTTATCTAGTTTCTTCATTTCCCTTGCAAGTTCCTATCAGTATACATGGCTTTTCCCCCGGGATTTGTGAAGAAGGGACAAGAGGGTCTTGTTTGTCGCCTATGGAGGTCTTTGTATGGGCTGAAACAGTCTCCAAGGGAATGGTTCGGCAGATTTCACAAAGCTATGATCAAGTTTTGTTATAAGCAGGGACACTCAGATCATACTTTGTTTATCTGGAGGAATGAAGGTAAAATCGTCGTGCTCATTGTCTATGTTGATGATATTGTGGTCACCGGAAATGACCCGGATGGAATTGCTAAGCTGAAGGCTCTTCTGTCAGCTGAGTTCGAAGTAAAGGACCTGGGACGGCTTCGCTACTTCCTAGAAATTGAAGTAACCCGTTCTGACAAGGGTGTTTTTATCTCGCAACGTAAATAGGTGTTAGACCTGCTAAAGGAGACCGACATGCTTGGTTGTGCTCCTGCTAACACACCTATGGAGGAGAACCATGGGATTGATGAAGATAGCAATGGTGATCGTATAGATGCTCCCAGTTATCAGAGATTGGTGGGAAAACTTCTATACCTCTCACATACGCGTCCTGACATCACATATGCCGTTGGGATCTTGAGTAGGTATATGCATACCCCAAGAGTCAGACACCGGGATGCATCCTTTCGTGTTCTCCGGTATTTGAAGAAACTCCCGGACGGGGGCTAATGTTCTCGAAGAATGATCATTTGAAGATTAATGTCTTCACCGATGCTAACTGGGCCGGTAGTCGTGATGACCGGAAATCTACAACAGGTTATTGCACCTTCGTCGGAGAAAACTTGGTCATGTGGCGCAGCAAGAAACAAAATGTGGTGGCAAGATCTAGCGCAAAAGCGGAGTTCCGGGCAATGTCCCAAGGTCTCTGTGAAGGTCTGTGGTTGCGTACCTTATTGCAAGATCTTGGGCTTCAGAAGGATACACCCATCTCTCTGTACTGTGATAACAAAGCGGCTATCAGCATAGCTCATAATCCAGTTCAGCATGACAGGACCAAGCATGTTGAGGTGGATCGCCACTTTATCAAAGATCATCTTGAAAAAGGAAACTTAGTTATGCCCTTCGTCCACTCTAGAGACCAGTTGACCGATGTCTTCACCAAGAGTTTGGGATCCGATGCCTTCACTGATGATATCCATAAGCTTGGAATGGCAGATATCTATTGTCCGACTTGAGGGGGAGAGTTGAATTCCAAGTCCGTCTCGATGTTATTTGTATTTTACCCATGAGGGTATTTGTGTCCTTTGTACTGTTCCCCTTACTCTATATATATGAGTAGAGGGTGTTTTATCATTAATTTGCTTGAGTTTCTATTCTATTCAACTATGCGGCCCTTTATGAATATGAGCTTTCATGTTACAAAGACTTCATGTTAATATCTTTTAGTAATTGTTTATCTTTCTTTCATTATCAAGACGAGTGAAAATAGTAAAAAACAATTCTACTGATGATTCCGAACAATTGTTTATCTTTTTTTCATTATCAGGATTCAGGACAAGTGAAAATAGTAAAAAAATATTGATTCTGAACAATTGATTCCTATCTTCCTTTCATTATCAAGATGACTGAAAATAAATATAAATTATTCTACTAATGATTATAAACAATTCTCAACAGATTCAATTTATCGTGTTTCATATATTGTTTTATAAAAGCATAATAACACTAGTAATTTTGACATATGATTACATTTCGAGCTTAACTGAGAATATCTCATGAATAACATCCACGCAAAGAAGTAATAAGTGGATGGAAGAATTAACACTAAAATAGTCGCATGGCCTAAAAGGATCATATATAGCGATCATAAGGGACGTGTTAGCGGAGATAATGCGGGCGTATCAGTGGGACGACGAGAATAAGTGCGACCCCATATAAGGTCTATCGAATCGGCGGAGGGAGAAGGTTGTGATTCTGGATGAGTTGTGAGAATAGTGTCAGGTGCATCAGGAGAGAAAGGGACAAACTTGACAAAGGCAACATCGACAGAGATTATGTAATGTTGTGCACCTGGAGATTAACGTACCCCTTGGTGGTGCGAATATCCTAAGAAGATACACTGTAAGGAGCGGGCATCAAGCTTGAAGAGGGATGGACGAGCACCACGAACTTAGCATACACACCCGAACACATAATGAGTTAAGGGATGTGTTGAGTATGTAAGTAAAAAGTGTATGAAGTGGTATCTCCCTGACGCAAAACGGGCTGTGAAAGGCTGTGCCGACGCTAATGTAATCCTATGTGTGTGTAATGGACGAATGAACCCAATGTAAATGATGCATGCATGTTTTCAATTAATCCGGAAACAAAATAACAACAATTATAATTATATAATTTTAGCAGTTAAGCAAATATACACAATGTGATTTTGATTTTCAAGCGTACGAACAATATCAAAAGTTTTCTCCGCACGAATGATCTTAACCACAATTTGCACGAGTAAGTGTTATAGAACTAAAAGAAATGAAACAATTGCACTAGCAATCACAATACCCAAGCAAACATGTAATGTCTTCCAAAATTTAACTAGGAAAGTTAAGGCAGCACATTAAATTAAAAGCACTCACGAATGAAGGGGTTCGGCGGTGGAGGAATGCAACAACAACGAATATCTGAGGATTGGGAAGTGACGGCATTGAGGATTGAGTGGCTGGATTGTTTCCCAGCCGCTGGAGTAGGGATAGGACTGCTGAAACGGGAAGGGAAAATCAAGGCTTTGCTGGATAGAAAGGTGAGAGTTGTGGGTTTGCTGGATCTGAGGGGAAAAGGTTGTTAGATGTCGGATCTGCAGGAGAAAGGCCGTTGGTTGTTGTGGAGCTTCACGGACAGGGGCAAGGAGGGGTTACGGCAGGAACTTACAGCGGGTGTCGGAGAGCGGTGGCTGTTGAAGTCGGGTAAGGGGAAAAGTTGGGGAGTGCTTGCAGTGGTTGTTGGAGGTAATGAAGAAGGCTTTGTGGAGGGGCGGCTGGAGGGAGTTCTCGATCAGCCTGGAGGAAGGGGCTATAACAGTTAATGGCGAGATGGTAGCGTGTAGGAGGTTTCGTGGAGAGGGATGCGTGGACTGTGGATCTCACGGCAGTGAAAAGAGTTGTCTGGCACTGGAAGAGGAGAAGGGGGAGAGGGAAGGATGCTTTCATCGGCTGGGGTTTTGAGGAAGGGAAGTACTCGTTACTTTCCGTCGTGGAAGATGATGAAAAGGATGGGATCGAGCGGTTTTTCATGTTGGGGGATGAATAGAGGCGGTAACATGGAAACAGGGGGTGGTAACAGTGGTTTCACGGAAATATTATAAGGAAACTGATAATTTCAAGAAACAAGACCGGAACGTCACACCCCGGGGTCTCGCAGCGTCGCACCGCGAATGATTGTCGTATTTGAATTTGCTCACAAATTCAACAAAGCCTGAAAATGAAAACCTTTGCCCCTATTTATAACGAGAGGGGCGATTGGGCACCCGATGAGAACGTTTATGATTGTCCGTTACACCTGGTGTCCTAAAACACTAAATACTAGTCCAAATTAAAAAAAATACATACGAATAGTAAAACGACGATCCGGACGCGCTCGCGGCCTCGGATCGTTGATCCGGTCAATGCTTCCCACGCAAATATGCAAAAGCATGTCCCGCTGTGGAATGCCTGAAGGCATAGGCGTTGATCGGGTGGCCCCGTCGAAGGCATCGACGGTCGGGCTAGAGGCTAAGGGAGCTTGAGTGGGATCGGTCGCTTCGCATCAACGACGACATTGTCGTCGCTGGGATCAGTCTCCAGCGATGCGGATGTCAGCATGGGCGTGAGGTAGGGATTGCCCGCTCCGGTGGTGTCTGTAAATTGAGAGGAGGCAGAGAAGGACAGTCCCAACAAGGGGCGAGACGTTGTAGACTCATGTGAAGGGACACAAGGATGTTGTCATGGTCGTCAAGGCGGCGTTCGACGGCGTTGAGGAGGGTGTCTGTCGCGGTTTCGATCCCAGACGGCTTGGAACAAGCGGACGGGGGCGGCAGGTCGGACTATTATTACCACGTGGAAAATTGAGCGAGCAAGAAAGAACAACGATTGCATTAATTGAAAGAGCACAGATACAATTCAGAGCAAGCTCCGGCCAAGATCAAGGAGGCTGGGTCCTCCAAAATCCTTCTGTCCAAAGAGAGCCCAAAAATACTATGAAACTCAAGATACCTAAACACCTAAATCCCTCCCCTTTATATAGATGAGGGAGGGTAACCATACAAGGAAATACAAAATCATTTAATTAATTAATTAATCTAATTAATATTAGATAATTAATATTAATCCATTAATTAAAACAAATTAATTACAAGAAATAATCACTGCGATTTTCATATGCGCGCTCTGGTGGTCCTGGTGAGGAGTAGTCTCTCCGGAGTATGCATGAGTGTAACATGCACCAAGTAACGGCAAGAAGGACCGTCCGTGGTGATGTTGCACTCGTTCGTCACAATATCAACAATACTCTTAGCTCTCACCTCTCGTGCTGGTGGATCAAGAAGAATCGGTGAAATCATGGGAGGTGCGGGCAAGTCCGCGGGTGCTCGTATAAGGTGATCAGGGGAAGTGTCAAGCTGTAACTGGGAGGGTGTCAGAAGAGGCTCAAGGTATGGGTCCCTGTGCTCGAGAGGCTCAAAGTAATGTGTCAAATCTTTCGTAAGGGTAGTCCAATCATTTTGATTTAAATAACCACTACACTACTATGCTACCATACAGATAAAATTATTTTTTCGATGGCGCATTGAAAAATACAATTATCCAAACAATTTATTGTTTCCATTAGGAGTTAACATGAAAATCATATCATGAAAAACTAAAGAGATGGGGAAAAACCCTCAATAAACTACTTAAAACATAATATAAAGAGAAACAAATTGTCAGAATTGACATTTGTAGAGTACAGTAGAGGAGAGGTTACCTTGATCACACGATGAACAATCGGAATCTCATGTCCCTGGAAATGTAAACAAAGAACATCAAAATCATAAAAATGTAATTTCTTGATAGCCAATAGAGTACCAGAAAAATAAGTTTAAATAACGATATATCAAAAACAATTAAAATATCAAAAATTGTTGCCCTATTGATTTATAAGTCTACATAGCATAACATCTATGGACTAGTTCACAAAAATTTTAGATGAAAGTCTTCCATTCAAAACTCAGGAAGATATCCTGCAATCAAACTATCCTTTCCTAGACCATAACATAAAAAATTGTTGTTGTAGTAGATTAAGTGATCCATGTCGTGACCAATCAGATATTAAATCCTGAAATACCAATGATAGAGAGATATTCTCATTCAATATATTTAAAGGAGCTTAACACACTGAACCTACGATTGACTAAATTTCAAGATGAAGCCAAATGACGCTGATTGGGTCTGCTTAGTAATATCTTAAAACTTTTCATGCTCTACCGCGACGCTCGACAAAATGCATGCTCTACCGCGTAGCGTTAGCACTACTGCTGGCGCTAGCATAAATTGAAACAATTGACGAGAAGGAAACAGTGGAGAAAAAGGAATGTCGACGGGACGCTATTTTGGCAAGTACTATCGCGGCGCGTTAAGGCTAACGCCCGGCGGTAACTTTTGGATGTCCCGCCATCATGATGCTGATTGAGGAGCAAATGAGGAAGGAGATCTCGCGGGAAGGAATAATCAATCAAGAGTATGCAATATCATTATGAAACCAATCAATCAAGATTTAGAAACTCCAATTAATCAAGATTTGATTAATCAAGATTTGGAAACTCCAATCAATCAAGATTTAATTAAGAAACCAAAAGGAGCATGCAATATCATTATGAAGGCAAGAATATATCATATTTTTGTGGGGAATAATGTATTTCCAAAGATAGAAGCCAAACCCACGAAATTGATGAGAATAGAAGGAAGGAAACTGCTCACTGCCGCTACCGCCCCGCTATAGCACTACCGTCGGTGCTAGTTTTCCTGGACAGCAAACCTCTATTTAAAACAGCCCGAAAATGAGTTTCCCTTGACGGATTTGGACGAAATTTTCGAGGGTTGAAATCCCTAGCCGTCTATAGAAAAGTGAGGGGTGTTTCCCACTCATCAAAAGAGAGTTCTTTAGAGGAGATCAAAAGAAAATCATGCGCAAGGATTGAAGGCAATCAAAACGGCGATCAAGAAGCTTTCTCTCAACATACACATTGAGTGTTCTCTCTGCAATAAATGCTAATCATTTGGAGACATCCAAGGATCTAAAGAACATCGAAGAGGAAGACTCTCAAGCCACAAAGATCGAACCTTTGCAAGCAAAACGACTACAACATCAAGGGTTCTATTTAGAGGGGAGTTCTTCTTTTATTTTATCTTGTAACGCTTATATTTTTATCTTTGTAATCGGTTTGTTAATTCGCCTCGTGTTGGCGACTAGGTCTGGGTAGGACTTAGGGAGTAATTCGCCTCGTGTTGGCGACTAGGTTTAGGGTATAGATCTAGGGAGTGCTCGAGGCCTTTCTGGGGAGAGAAAGGCTAGAGCGACTTGAGGCCATATCTGGGGAGAGATAGGCTAAAGCCAACCGGTCCTTGGGAGAAGGGTCGGTATAGAAAACCAAAAGAGTTTTTCATTCGTCGCCTCTTTCCAAGCGTTATTGGAAAAAGGTTTTGTAATCTTAATTGTTTCAATTTAATGAAAATATGTTTGTTTTTTCATCTCTAATTCGTGCTCTTTGAGTTTCATTAGTTTAACATAAATGAAATTTCTCTGTCACTAACGCCGAGCTGTAACACTACCGCTGGCGGTAGCAACAGAGAATTATTTTCTCTAATAATCATAAAAAGTTAAAAACCCTTATTCACCCCCCCCCCCTCTAAGGGCGCCTACAGATCCAACAGACATTATTCAGAGGCAGGGGCGCTTACTCCACGAGCTCCACGAGGGGCAAGGGCTTGTTGAGTCGAACACCCTCGCCTGCTTCCGCGCGTGATGAATTAAAATTTAAGTTTTGCAAACCTTTCCGTGGTGAGATTAGAATTAGACGGGTGTTTTCGAGGAGTTTCGCGAGTACTCCTACTTCGAGAAACTAAACGTTATTATATCGAAAGATGGAAGTAACAGTCTTTTCTTCTTTCGAAATATCGACGATTACGCCCCGGCTACGGCGCCGAATTCTATTGATTTTTAAATAGAAAAGGAGAGTTTTGCAAGTTTTTGTAATTATATATCCAAACTAATCATTCGAAAATACAAGTATACCTTATCGCGTATAGTATAAGATATTTTATAAAAAATATCAACGTCGTATTTTTCCGGATCCTGTTGATTATTTTTACTTTTTAAGAACGCGCTATTATTTTATCGACGAAACGAGTGATTGATTTTATAAAATTGAAAGAACGATGACGATAACAATTTAAGCGATTGCGTGCGGTTAGCGGAAACAAAGAAAAACAATTATAAGAAAAAAGAAAGAAAAACACACACTAAATTAAGAACACATGTATTCTACGGAATTGAAATGGCAGAATTAAAAGACAGAAATTGAAATTACTTGATTAAAAGACAGAAATGCGTTCTCTACCCAAATAGGTAGAGGGGAAATAAATGCGTGAGCGAGTTCTACCCAAACGGGTAGACGAGAAATAAATGTAGTGCAATAAAATAAAACTAAGCTATTAAATTGAAATCTAAGTTACAAAAATAAAAACAAAAGTTATTCACCTACACACACACACGCGCACTTACATAAAGGAAAAGAAGAACAAAAGAAAAGAAAATAAACAAAAAATCTATACTCATACACCACCCACACACACAACTTAAAGAAAACTAATCTAAAAAGAGAAAAAAACATTTTAGTCTCATACACACACACACTTACTTGAGTGAAACTAATTAAAAAGAAAAATAAAACATAAAGGAATCTAATTTAAAAAGAGAAGAAGCAAATTACTCTCAAACACATACACACCAACAAAATGAAAAAGAGAGAACAATTCAAGAACAAAAAAGAACTTTCATATATATGTATAATAGATATTACAACTTTTTAAAGAAAGTCTAAACTTGGATGACAAAAAGAGCCACAAACTAGGCTTAGAAAGCACGCAAACTTAACTCACAAACACTCAAACAAAACTCAAAAAAACACTCAAATAAAACTCACATGAAAGACACTTAACTTATGTTCTAATTTCCTGAACCCTCAAAAACAAGAAAAGTCTCTCATATTTATAGGCAATAATGGGGCTGCAAATAGCAAAAAAAAGGAGGTTAGAAGGTGCTAGAAGAGCAGCTGGAGGTTTGACTTGAGAGGCTGACAAGTTTGACTTGGAGAGCTGGTGGGGTGCGGATAGAAGGCTGGCAGGATGAGCTGGCGGGCTGGAGTGAGTTGGCAGGTCTGGTCTCAACGGTTTGGGCTGAACTGGCGGGCTGGGGCTGAGTCTCAGCGGTTCGGGCTGCAGGTAGCGGATCTCAGCGGGCTGCGTCTCAACGGGCTGCGGGTAGCGGGCTGGGCGTCTCAGCGGCAGGTCTGGTCTCAGCGGTTTAGGCTGAAGGTAGCGAGCTGCGGGATTAAATCTAGGCAAAAATGCGCTGGCCTGGTTTCGATCCCGCGCCACTGAAGAAGGCTAACCAGACCCATTCCACTCAGGCAAGCCAGCTGTGATGTAAACATAAGAACATATTTATATATATTATATATATTTACAGAATTGTTCTTTAATAAATTAACTTCAATATTTTTAACTTTAATAATAATTATAACAATATTTTTACATATATTATATATTAAAATACATAATTTTTATTAACTTAATACATAATATATATTATAGATTTAACTTAATACATAATATATAGTTATAATATTATACATCATTATTATTAAACTTTAATAAAATATATACACGATATATACATCAAAAATATATATAAATACAGTCAAAAATTCATATTTAAATAACAAAATTTACATAAATATTATCTCTTTATAGATTATATTTTCATATAGTTAATTTTATCAATATATATTTAACTTATTTATAGTTTATATTTACATATATTGATAAAGGTTTTTATTTAATAAATATTTACATATAATTTTAAGTACTTTACGTATATATATTTACATATATTTTAAAATACTTTAACAGTTCTTTTTTACATAAAAATATATAAATATATATAAATTAGCAAAAACAAAAGATTTGTTCGATAATTTACATGAAATATGTACAATATTACTTAAAATTAAGCTAAAAACTATTCTAAAATACGTAAAATTTACTATTTATCAGCGCGCTAGAGCAACGGGTGCAAGTGTTAGAAACGGACTTCGCCCTGCTCGTAGAGGAGGTTCAACTTTCTTCTGGAGGCGCGGTGGAACCGATAGAGGACCACATGCGCCGAGTGGAGGCTAACATGCACGCTGCGAACGAGGAGCTCGCTTCGACCCGTGAGTGTGTCAGCTCCTTGCGCGGGCTGAAAGTTCGGACTCGAGGCCGATGTTTTTGGAGATGGACCCAACTCTAAGCGACCCTCAAAGAACTCCTCTTACTTGCCGCTTTTAGCTTATCTTCCTGCAATGCCATGTAATAAAACAACTATGCATAACTAGTTAACCTGCTCCGCACGGTCATAATTATCTCTCCCTCTTTTTTTCACTTCTGTTTTGAGCGATTTGGCTTACTCGCATTATATTTGCATTGCTTAACATGATAGTTAGATGAATGTAGATATGGGTCGAGGTGCCGAGTGGGAGAGTCGAAACAGGAGTGAGTGGGAGAAGGTGAGTGGGAAGGATGAGTGTGCAGGAGTGGGAGAGGGTGAGTGGAAAGGGGCGAGTGGGTTGCGCCTTCTTGCACAACCTCCCACTCGTCTTCCACTTGCCTGAGCCCATCCTTTACTATAAATACCCCCCCCCCCCCCCTCATGACTTCTTACTTCACCAATTTTCTTGTTCGCCTCATCCTCTCTCTTTTTCACTTCCACTCTCATTCTCCTTCTCTTAGCATTTGAGATGGCTCCTAGTCGTTCGTCTCCGGGTAGGAATGGGCGGGAGCAATGTGCGATGAACTTCTCTGAACATATCTTCCCCGTTAAGAGGGTGTCAGAGGAGGAGTTTTTTGTTTTTAAGAACTCCTATCTCCCCGAGGGACTTATAGTTTGTCGCCCAGCGGAGGGCGAGTCTATTAATACCTTCTATGCTGATTGGCTTGCCTTCCCACTTTCCCATTTCGAGGTTGGACTTCGTCTTCCCCTTTAGCCTGAGGTGAACCCACTACAACAAAATCGCTTTACGGCGACGTTTTTTTATGTCTTTAGTGACCAATTCCTTAGGTATTTTGGGATCGTTCCGGCGCAACTCAACTCGAATGGGATATCCTCGCCTTCGCTTGCTATTTGCGTGAGGAGGGGATCGAATTCAGCTTAACGATTTTTCGGAAGGTATTCATCTTTCGGGCCACCACTGACGGAGTTTGCTTCCTCACCGGTGCGCATGTTAAAGTGAGCGAGAACTCAAACAAGGTTCGTCATTGGAATGATAAGTTCGTTTTTGTTCAGGGCGATCTCGGAAGGTTCCCCTACTCGCCTATTCAAAGGCCTGAGAAGATATGCAAGGCACCTCGCGTGGATGGCGAGGCAGCCGAGTTGTACGAATACCTTGCGGGTGTGGGTTTCGAAGTTGAATATTTGTGGAGGAACATCGACCGGCTTGCTTATGTGCTGCCGGGGACAGGTGTTTTCTCCTTCCCCTGGTCTTTCTTTCTCCCATCCACCATTTTACTTGGGCTTAAACCTCTCTTGTTCTTTCTCACTCATACAGGTGAGCAGATTCTTCCCCGACATCCCCCCCCCCCCCCCGCCCATTCGAGGGGGAACACTTCCTCCTCTGCTCGTCGACTTGCTTAGATGGCTCCGGCAGCTCGTGTCCCCCTTTCGGAGGCTCCCGTGACGAGACAACAAAAAGAGAAGGGGTTGGTGGTGGAACTGGACTCTCCTCCTCCACCGAAAGAGATGAGGATGCTTCGGGGGAGAGCCCTTCGCAGGGGGAGTGGATCTCGATCCACAATGAGGGAGGCAGGAGGACCCAGCGAAACGGACGCGTTGGCTCGCCCTCCCAACTTTGAAATGGGGGGTAACGCTAAGGACCGACTTGGCGAGCCTATCCTTTATTGGGACGAGACGATGAACCGGGTCTCGATATCATCCCTTCAGCCCTCTTGGGCCGAGGGAGGGTCCATCAACAACACTACGTATGACCTTACCTATGGTCTATACGGTAGGCAGGATGCGACCGCCTTCAAGGAGACCTCCATGCGCGACCTCGCATACGCAAGCTTGTAGGCGCAGCTCTGCGCAACCGAGCTCTCTCACATGACGAGGCAGGTCGCAGAGTATAGAGTTGCTGACCTTGCTACACATCTGGAGATGGCCGAGAGGCTCCTCGAGCAGTCATCAGGGGGGCCTGGTTTGCATTCTTCTGAATGAAAATTCTCTCCCATTTTTCTTTGTTTCTTTTCGTTTATACAACCCCCCTTTTCGCAGGGGCCGGATGCTGCTAACTCGGTTAGGAGGCAAGTTAAAGAGTTAGAACAAGAGGTGGAGAGTCTAAAGTCTCAGCTCGCTGAGGCCCATGCAAGGGGGCGAGTAGGAGGACATAGTGAGTATTCACGGACGGCAGAGCTTCTCCATTTCACCCCTGCCGAGGTCAAAGTTGCCCGCAAGAAAATTGTGGTGAAGACCGCCGAAACTATGGTCAGCTCTCTTCGCGAGGCCGATGCATTTCGAGGTGAGTGGAACGAAGTCACTGTCGATATGCTACTTCCGGAGTACTTCCCCTCCACCTCGCACCCCGACTCGCCTTCCTCCGGCCATGGTTACTCACCTTCAGCCTGAGAGTCGAAGAAACCTCCCCCTGCTTGGTTGTTGTCCTCCTTTTTGTATGGGCGAGTCCCTCTCCGTTTTTCTTTATGCATGTATCAGTGGGGACGAAGTACCCAACCCTGTAATCATTTGTACTTTATAGAGAATTTTCATTTATTAACCTCCATGTTTGTATGTCATTTGTTTTTTTGCCGTTCGAATGAGTTCTCTTGCCCTGCCGGCATTAACGAGCCCGGTCAGCGGTCTCTTTTCTGAGACTTTAACTAAAAAACACTTTCCTGCCTCTCGAGTGAGTTCTTCAGCCCTGCCGGCATCAAGGAGCCTGGTCAGTGGTCTCTTCTCGGAGCCTTAACAAAAAAAACCACTTTCTTGCCTCTCGAGTGAGTTCTCTAGACCTACCGGCATCAAGGAGCCCGATCAGAGGTCTCTTCTCGGGGCCTTAACCAAAAACCACATTCCTGCCTCTCGAGTGAGTTCTCTAGCCCTGCCGGCATCAAGGAGCTCGGTCAGCGGTCTCACCTCGGTGCCTTAACCAAAAACCACATTCCACATCTCGAGTGAGTTCTCCAGCCCTGCAGGCATCAAGGAGCCCAATCAGCGGTCTCTTCTCGGGGCCTTAACCAAAAACCACATTCCTGCCTCTCGAGTGAGTTCTCCAGCCCTATCGGCATCACGGAGCCCGGTCAACGGTCTCTTCTTGGGGCCTTAACCAAAAACCACATTCCTACATCTCGAGTGAGTTCATCAAGGAGCCCGGTCAGCGGTCTCTTCTCGGGGCCTTAACCAAAAACCACATTCCTGCCTCTCGAGTGAGTTCTCTAGCCCTGCCGACATCAAGGAGCCCGGTCAGCGGTCTCTTCTCGGGGCCTTAACCAAAAACTACATTCCGGCCTCTCGAGTGAGCTCTCCAGCTCTGCCGGCATCATGGAGCCCGGTCAACGGTGTCACAACCCGCATTTTCTCAATATATTAAATATATATCAGAGCGAGAGAAAATACGCATCGTGATGCCACGCCGTGCAGGGGACAACTGCAGGCGCTCAGGCGAAACCTAATCCCATTAATCATCATGAAAACCCATGAGTTACTGTTTCAAAACATGATTTAAGTTATGTCGATTAACCGTGTCCCTCGGTTCGGTGGATTGTCAAATCCACAAGTGTTAGTGTAAATAGAAATTAAGCAGCGGAAAACCTTTAGTTTATATGTTGAGTGACCTATATGAGTATGATAGACCAATACCACAACATGATATGCAGACTTCTAGGTATTTCTACATAGGTAAGAAAAGGGCTTTTTATAGACTTAAAAATAGAATGACATTTTCTTTAAAAGAGATGTTTTCAAGAATATGAAATATGAGAAGAAGAAAAAAACAAGGAACATAAGTTACATTTAGTAACTTAGGTAAAAGATTCAAGAATACGAAATAAGAAAGAAAAAAATAAAGAAAGTTAATGAAACCCCAAGAACTCTGTAAACTCATTATATCATGAAAATTCATGAACCAAGAGACCAATCAACCAACTTATGGCTGTCATCGGCTTACCACAGTGATGAGGCCCGTGGGGTTGGCTGCCCTCTTAACAAGTTGGTCAGGTCTTTGTTCACATTGAAGTGTACATTGCATTGCAAAAAAAAATCTTAAACTTATAAGTTTGTAAGGGCAATCTTATAAGTTAAGTAATTTTCATGACACGGATCCTTAACCAAGTTTAAAGAACTAATGAATAAATATGATAGATGTTGAAGTCTATGCACCAATGATAAGTATGAGGAAAGATGGGGTATAGAAGCTGCATATGCATAAGGAATTTATCAAAAGAACCAAAGGATAGAAGTCTTACAATCAAGTTATGAAAAGAATTAGGCGTTAGAAGTTACGAATCTATGCAATAAAACGAAGAGAAATATGTATTACGCAAACTATGAAAAAGATTAAATCTTAGAAGTTACAAGTAAATGTTATGAAAAAAAGAGGATTATGTTAAGCTATGAATTAAATTTTGAAGTCACTTCCAGAATACATCTAATATTCTTAATCTCAAGAAACCAATGGAAGGTTTGAAAGCTTTTTACGCATGTTAGAATTTTAAAGTAAGAGAGTTACTCAGTGAGATTTGTTTAGCTCACCCTTTATTCTAACATCCAGCCGTAGATTTCAACATGGAGCCTCATGATTGAATTAATGAGAAGTTAAAAGAATTAAACGTTTACTTGAAGATGTTTTGTTAGTTTAGTACCTGATGATGAATGAAGATGACTACAAGGTTCGACAATACTCTTAAAAAGTTCAAATTGAATTTAAGTCATCTCTACTTATCATTTTATTATTGTTGATAAATGATGATGAGCACAATGATGTATTTAATTAGTTGTCTCTCTTATGTGTTCATGAATAGTACATTAATGTGATGATTTCTTGGTAAACATAATTTAAGCTTATTAGGGCTATTAGATTTTACAGCTTAGAGTTTTGGCATATGCTTATAGAGAAAACAGTTCAATTTAAAAGATCTCAAGATTTATTTCTCATTAATAAAATTAAAAGAGGTAAGAATTTAAGAAATGATTATTTGGAAATAATGTAGAAAGGAAACTTTTTGGCTCCTCTTAAAAACCATTGTGAAAGGAAGAAAAAGGGAACCGACAAAAACAGAGAACGAAACGGGAGTTTCGTCCCTCTGTAGACTGGAGAACGTGTATTTCCTAAGCCCTAATCGCCTTCTATATTCCGGTGACCAGAGGTTACATGGCCCCCCACACCCCAGTAGACAACGACAGTAGGTTCGCCTCCTTCATATTCCCCTGTCGACCGTGATCACTGTGCGACTGTCCTTGAGATGGCTTGCTCCTTGTTGTAGCTTTGGGTATGCCTTGGGTAAACTCCGTCTACTCTTACTTGCTCTGATCATTTAGTGTAACCTTATACGATCCAATTAATTATCTATAAGCTTGCCTTGAACATTCTCACTAATTGAATTGTCGTATTATCCATAAATTATTTTTTGTGATTAAGCTTGTAGATGTAAGAGTACCGCCACGGTTCGACGTGTAAACATACGAGAATCTCAAATAACGATTAACGATTTTTTTTCGAAAGTTCAAGAGCGTGAATAAGCATGTGAGACTCGGATTTGCTCACCCGGTTTACATCAATGTTTTGATGATTAGCGAACTAATTTTTCATCATGTTAATAGAAGATGTTCTCATTTATTTGTATTGAAGTTGCTTACAATTGATTTTAGACTGCTTTTGGTTGCCTACATGCTTTTGAAGGCATTGAAATTGTTCGGGTAGTAAGTGTAAAACGAAGGGTAGATTTTGGACAATTTTGGGTATTATTGAACTTGTAAGTGTGTTAAATTTCCAGGACAGCATTTGTAGTTTTCAATTTGAGATTTTTTATGAGGTCTTCGTTCACTTGACAAAGTTTTGATCACATCATTTCATACCATAGATCTAGGTTAGGGTTAGGAGAATATTGTGGTTCCAATGATGATCAATCTGAATGAGATCACAGAGCAAACTCAAACTCCTAGTCCTACGACAGGGGCATGAAGATATGCATGATTGAATGAAAGTTCATGAAGATGCACACAAACATGTGCGGGGAATTGGTGTGCTTCGTGAACAGATAAGCCCCAACCCAAGTAGAAGAGAGAGGCTCGTATAGTGGTACATAGTAATTCATATGAGGTAGAAAAGGATAAATCCAAAGAGGAGGTATGGGTTTAGAAACTGAGTCATCTTAGGAAAGGGTTCAAAACACTTAATTAGGACAGTAGGCACTGAGATGATCTGTATAGATACTCGAGTTCAGAGGGAGGTCATCAGCTGAAGAGTTCATAGAATGGGCAAAATTCATTGACCGAATCTTCAATTACAAGGGTAATTCTAATGAGAAAAGGTGAATGTTTGTCATGGTGAAGTTAAAAGAATGCACTAGCTATGGTGGAAGAACATAAAGGTCATGCGGGAACGCAAAAGAAAGACAAATGTCAAGAGTTAGACTAAATAAAATGGCTCATGATGAGCTCATTTATTCCGACTAGCAATATACAGACCTTAATATTTGAAGCTGCATGGATTGAGGAAACTAGCCTTAGTGCGGAGGAGTATGTACGAGAATTCAAGACACTGATGTTGAGGTGCAGTATAACTGAGCCAAAGGAACAAACTATCGCGATTTCAAAATGGACTAAATAGAGGGGTAGTTGATGTGGTGGAGCTGTGTTCTAACTACTCTTTCGAGGATGTGATAAATCTTGTTGACAAAGTAAATAAACAGTTGCCAAGAAAAAAAGATGTCCATGTTCAGGCCTATGAGGAAGGCGATCAAACAAATCTGATGAATAGCTTTAATAATTATGCCTCGCAAAGAGTACCAAAGGGAAAAAAATATAAAGTAGAAGCCGCGAGAACAATGCCCAGATCGAGCACCGTCAAGTATTTTAAATGCTTGGGAGTTGGAGAAATTGCATCTGAGTTTCCAACAGTAAAGTCATGATTAGCTAAGAATTTGTTGACATCTCCTACTCTATCTCAGCCTGCTACCACAGATGTTGTAGTGTCTCAGTCATGAATAAAGAAATGAGTGGTAATCAAAGAATGAAAAGAAGCAAAGTCATGGAGTGATGGAGCTAACTAATGAAAAAAATGACAAAGGACGGTCACTACATGAACATATACCCCTGCAAATGAATACAAAGATCTTTTGTTGAAGGAGAAAAAAACAAAAGACGTCGTGCATGGTAAACTCTATGGCCGATAAAAACATGTAGAGGTGATCATGTGGATTTGTGGAGAAGTGTTGGTGGAGAATGTGGGGATATGGTGTAGGAGATGCAATATTATCACTAAAAAGGAGATGTCAGATTATTACTAATTGAGAGATCAAGAGGTGTCGGAAACTTGGAATTCTCTTAACTGAGAGTTATGGAGGTGTCAGAGTATCAGTAACAAAAATAAGAAGAAACAATGACAAGGGGAACACAAGTACGATACCAATCTAGAGTAGATGATGAGGATGGAGGAGGGTGCACTTGATTCTTAAGGAAGGTGACACTATCAGAGGTTGCAACATTATGATAGTCGTGAAATAGCATGCATAAAACTGTCTGAGAATACCCCACAAAAACACATTTGGTAGTAAAAGGAGTCAACTGTCACCATGAGGACTCGATTGAAATCATAGCACGTACAACAAAAAAATGTGTAGAGTCGGAAGAAAGGAAGGGTGGAGGGATAGAGAATGAGGAACGAAAGTCAAGAATGGAGGAAGGCATGCGGTTGATTAGACAATAAACAGTCAAAAAAAGAAATAAATAAGTAATAGATACATTTATTTGGAGCATGAGAGAATCAACTACATTTGTACATCAAGCAAAATGTCAGTTCTTTTTTTTTCTGCAGACCACTTTGTTGTGGTGTATAGGAGCAGGAAGTCTGGTGTATATTGCCCAAGATGGAATAATTCTCTTGCTCTTGAAATTCATGACTTCAAAATTATCAAGCATCATTAATCATGATCTTTTAATAGTAAAAAACTTAGTACAAGTTTCATCAATGAAAAATTAAATATATCTACAACTTCAAAGAGATCATAAAGAAGATATAACTACATTAGTCTGGAATGATCATCTACACAGATGATGAAAAAGCAGAATCTAATATAAACAATTAATTTTATAGGAACCTCAAACATATGAATGGACTAAAGGAAAAAAAAGTATCACTTACAGAATGACAAGGAGAAAAAATGGAGCAATATTGCATTCCATACAAGATTCACAAGTAAAATCGGAGTATTGAAGGTCAGAGAATGCTTATCGAAGAAAGGAAATAGGGGTGGTATAGTGGAAATAGAAGCGTGAGTCAACGGAGAAATATCAAGAAGATAGAGCACGTTTACCAGCTAGCCCCTATCAATGATATTTTGTCTTTAAAGATCACATATGTTGTGACATTTTCCACCATACCCGATGTTTCAAGGCAAGTTAGATATCAACAGAATTCTCGATAGTGAGAGGATTACTCGCTTATCCGGAGTTACGTCCTCCAAGATGACCAATCCAACTCATACAACCCGGAGTATTCGCCTCTCCCATAAGGAGTATTCGCCTCCCCTTTTTGGGAGAATCCCCTCCCCTTTAGGGAGAATTCGCCTCCTCATGTAGGGAGAATTCGCCTCCCCTTTAGGGAGTATTCGCCTCACCTTTTAGGGAGAATTCGTCTCTTCAATAAGGAGTATTCGCCTCCCCTGTTTGGGGAGAATTCGCCTCCCCAAGGAGAGTACTCGCCACCCCATGGAAAGTACTCTACAATTGGTGGAAAGGTATTCCAGAAGACCTCTAGAGCATCCAAGCACCAACTAGAATGTCCTAGAAGATGCTAGAATCTGCTACATCCTTCTCAGAAGGCGGGCATCCCGGAGAAGGGTAAGTTGCCCGCATGGCAGATCTCGAGCCTATAAATAGACCAGAACTGCAGTTGAGAAGGGCATGCGAACCAGTCCAATCTTCCTGAAAACCACTCGCTTCCTCTCCAAAAGAGGAGCTCGTGAGTACCCTGGAAACGTTACTTAAACCATTGATGAGTCCAATATTTACACTATTTTATGGACTCATCCGGACTAGTTTTCACTCTTGTGCACATCATGTTCAAGCTATAATCGCTTGTATTTCACTTGTATACACTTTCACGCTACGCGCACTGTTTAGACCCGTTTGGGTGTGTAATTGCGCTCCATGTCGTTGGGGGTAAGCACATGGTGCTCCCCACCCCTTTTTTCTATTTCTGGATTGAGCTGGAGGGGTATTCCCAGTTGTGTGTTTCCTATGTTGATTGTTGTGCAGGCGGACGGTTCATCCAATTTTTCCCAGATTTCATGTCTGCATGAATCGCGCGGTCGTGTGTTTCCTTGACGCATGATTGCTCTGATCGTGCGCGGTCATCTGTGGTTCAAAACGGTGATCTGGATTTGCTCGTGCTTTTTGTTCACGCACGGTTGGTTTGCCCGTGCGTGAGTAAAATCGCATGAGCTCCTCTGGTAAGCTAAAATTCTGGCTTTTGGAATTTTGCCCGTGCGCTTTTTACGCACGGTCGGCTTCGACCGTGCGTGAGTAAAACGCACGGGCACTCTGCTTCGTCTTCCTGCGCTTTCTGCTTCATTAATAACACACGGTCCACGCACGGTCGTGCGTTCGACCGTGCGTGACCAATTTTTTTACTGTTTACTATAAAAGTTGCAGGATTCGCCCTTCCTCAAAAAGATGGACCGAGCCCGCCACTTCCATTCCAGCTCCGCCATTTCCGTCGCTCCATCCATCACCTCCACTTGGGAAGTGTTCTCAGGTGATTCTAAGCCGCATCCAAGGATCCGGAAGCCTTCCCGGCCATCTACAACCAGCATCAAGGTTTGGGGTATTCCATTTGGTGCTCGGAGGCGGCTTGACAACCCACCATTCCGTCCACGACCCACGGCGAGACTTCTTCTTGTGGTTCACTCTACCCTTTGTCTATTTGTGTGATGTACTTCTAAATACTTGTAATGAACCTAGAATGCTCTTTGTTGGTCTATGAATGAAAGCATGCCTAGCTATTTTTCTCTACTTTGATGTTTTGTTGTGATGCACCTCGCCTCCATTTCACATCCACCACATACACGCACTAATTGAGCCACTCTAGCAAAAGCTAGAGGTGAGACTTCGAAGGTGTTTGCGACCCTCACTTCCGCACTAGAGATCACTCACTCCATCTGCCTTCCGTCCATCCGCTTACCGAAGCACGACATCGGCCTGCACTTCATCTAGCCAAGCGAAGCGGTGCTCTCGACCCGCATTTTACCTTTTGTTGTTAAATTAGGAAATCCAAATCAAACCCCCCTTTTTCAAACCCTAAAAATCTTTATAACTGATTTCCCTAACGAGAAAATCATACACCCCAACTTGCAGTCCTTTGAGAACGATATTCGTGGAGTCTCTCCCAACTTTTATTACTTGTACGACCGGTACACTTGTTGTAAGCGTGTCAAATTTTTGGCGCCGTTGTCGGGGACTGAAGGTGGTGTTGTGACTGTCATTTGGAAAACCAGTTGCAAAGATTTCTAGTTGCTTGTTTTCTCGTTTATTCCTTTCTCTCCTTGTTTTAACTTTAAGTTGCTTGGGTTGTATTCAGTTGGGTGTAGTACCATGCACACTAAAGTTTTTTTGATGATTCTGGCTTCCTCTGCGCAATGTGGGTTGCATTCAATATTCGCTGTCGTTGATGCAGGGATACCTCCCATGCTAGTGATAGATGCCCATTGGGGGATAATGGCTCTAGTCCTCAAGGCCCAGTATATTGGGCACCGACATCATACGGTACCTCATATATTGTGCCTAAGTCCTATAGGCTACTCTTCTGCGCCGCATGTGCCGGTTTTGCATTCTTCTCCAGCCCTATTCGGACCGAAGAAAAATGTAAAAGAGTGCTTGTTTTGTCGGAGCACGGATCATGCCTTGAAGGATTGTGCTGAATACCTTCGTCAGTTGGAGGAGGATGACGAACCGGGTATTCGGATCGTCTCAACTCCTACCTCTGTCAGCATGCCTTCTACCTCTGGCTATGTGTCTGTGTCACCTTCCCGTTTCGAAGGGAATGATGTGAAGACGCCTGACAGAGTTGTGGCTGATTTGTGCCCCGATCTGGTTGCACCTGTCTCCCCTAGGCCTATATCATCTTGTATGGCACCGATTCATTGTGAGGAGTTGGTGCTTGATTTTTCTCAGAGTACCACTTCCCCTTCTTTTGTGCATAATACTATAGCTGTTTTTGACAGTATTGTTGAGTACGCCTTGCAGGAGGATGCAGTAGTTTGCAGTGTTAAGCCTACTCCTATGGAGGAGGACGTTCTCCAAGGTGAGGAGGTGAACATCTCAGCACCGGTTGAAGAGGTCCAAGTTGTGGAGGAGGCCGCTGACGATCTCGCTGAACCGTGCAATGTACTTGATGATGCTAACGTCTTTTCGCTACATCAACCTATCGGGAGTGATACTGGGTCTCTCCCAAAGATGAAATTCTTTTATGTCATTCTTCTAATTTGTTTCTTTACCTCATTCTCGTGTTTGATTCATCGCAGGATTCTGCACTGGATCTGATTCAGGAAGTTGTCGGGCCCGCTGTGCATACCGACGATGGAATGGATCAACTGTGTGTGAAGACAGACGGTGAGATTTCTTCTACATACGTCTTACCTCTGCCCGACGTTCAATGCAAGTATATATATTCAGGTATGGGGGTAACTGTCCTGTCGCCATATCGGCACCCGCAACCAAAATGGATAATGGAATAGTTACCTGTGCATTTCAGTTTTCATAGACCTATTAGTTAGCAATTTTTCGATTGTTGAATAAGTCGTGCTGGGAGGACAGAAAACCTAGCACTTATCTAAGCATAGGAGTAGTTATTATTTTAAATTGTTTCAATACTGCAATTTACTTTTTCTGTGTTTCATGCGATTTGCAAGAATACTTGCTCGTTGTTTTGATTTTTTTGGCATTTTTTTAAGAATTATTGAGTGCGCCGCGCACCCTGTGAAGATTTCAGTTGAGTTGTTGTTGTGTCCAAGCATGTTGTTTTCCATCCTGTTCATTTTGGAGCACGCATTTTCTTCCCAATTTGAGCAAATCATGAAAAATTGGGAAATTTGAGTGAGGCTTAAAAATCGCACGATCGACATGCCGGTGCGTAAGTAAATCGCACGACCGTGCGATTTTTATTTTTATAAAACTACTTCCTCCCGAAAAAAATCGCACGTTGGCCCTAATTCTTTCCGTCGTGCGATTCGCAACCCTCTCTCTCGTGCGCGATTTCTCCTCCCCCTTCCATCCTCTCTCTCGTTTTCTCTTCCATTTCTCTTTTCCCCCCTTCCTAAGTTCTTGTGTGAAGCTTCATGGGCGTTAAGAAGGTGATGAGCCGGCTTTTCCGCGGTGGAGGAGCATCTTCTTCAAGGGCGGAAGATCATGGAGCGGAGGAGATGTTGCTGTTCGGGAGACCGGAATTCTTGGAAAGGTATAATTTGTTGCGACAGAAAACCATCTTTGATCATCGTTTTGATTCTGTCCCGGATCTTCAAGTCGTGCACCTTGATACGGCGGTAGCGAGGTTACTCGATGTGGGGTCATGGAGAAACCTATTCTCCATTACGGAGTTGGGGTACCGTGAACTCACACTTGAGTTCCTCATCACCTTCCGGATCATAGAAGTCGTCGATGAGAGAACCGGTGAGCCTACTTCGGTTTCATTCCGTATGCGGGGCCGTACTCACACCATGGGTATGGGACAGCTGGCAGTCTATGCCAGGATCTACACTCACGACGAGATCGTGCAGACAGACGTTCTCGACCGTCCGCACGAGTTCCCTGTGGGAGTATCCCCGAGCGAATTCTTGATGTAAACTAAAACTAGGGCTGTAGTTTTGGAAAGGAAATAATTGTGATCTTTCAAATAATTACGGCGCGAAAGGTTTCGCGGGCTATTTTAAACCGATAAAACGACCTAAGCGTCGCTCGCGAACGCAAGGCTACCACACGAGCGTATTTGCGTTGTAAATCTCAATTCCACGGGCTTAACGATTAGGAGGAAATTACAGATAAGAAAATAACGGTAATTAGGAGATGACGACCAGTAGGGCAAGCTCCAATAATTAACTATTCACTTAAACCTTGAGCATGAAATTAACTAAGGATTGAGGGGAGGGATGGAGAGGTATACCACAAAGGAGAGTAGTCGAGGCGAACAAGTCCACTGTCGGACAGCTGGAAGGGGTGGAAACAGGCGGCAATATTGCTGTAGCCGGCTGTGGAAGCTTCTGCTAGAGGCGCCGGAGCACAGGAACGCTGTGGGCGGCGGCGGCGAGAGTGGATGGGAGACCGACGGTGGTTGCGTCGTCGAACAGGGAGTCGACGCAGGATGCGTCGCTGATGGCGGAAGATGAGGCAGGGAACGTCGATGTCGAAGCGTCGATGTCGACGTCGGGAGCGTCTACGTCGACGCAGGAAGTGGCGATGTCGACGCAGGAAGAGCTGGTGGATGTCGTCGAACGGGGAGGAGAAACAGGGAGGTGGCTTCGTCGGAGAAGAGGCTTGCGGGGAGAGGCGGTGGCGTGGAAAGCTCCGACGAGGAAGACACGTGAGGAAGGCGCAGGCGGCGCTGGGAGAGCCGAACGAAACAAGTTTGTTTCGTTTAACTCATTTTTCTGCCCCTGTAACCGAGAACTGGGGAAAACTTTATAGCAAGGTTTAGGGCAAAATCTGTTATTAGCAGTCCTACACAAATGATTTTAAATAAGGCAGATTTTTAAAATGAGAGTGAGGTGAATTTTTGGGCGGGATCGGCTATAGGAAAATGGGGTATTTAAAAAAGTGAATAGTTAATTATTATAAGCTTGTCCTAAGCTAAACTATCCCCTAAAATACCGAACCTATGCATTTAAGGTCCCATTGGTCGGTCACACCAACGAGCCAAACAAAAAAGCTGCGCGAACAACATGCGCTATACAAACTAACATCCAAGCGCTTATAACACGCGCAATACAACTAGACGCAACATAATAACTCAAAAATGTGCAAAGGCATGTGCTACAAAATAAACGACAAGTGCAAGAAAATAATAAAAAGGGCGTGATGCGGGTTGTACGGTTGCACCAATTCTGCCAGTCCATCACGGGACGGAACCAGCAATACGAGGCTCGTGCAGCAAAGTCTACCCACATTGTCTCCCGCACTCCGCTACGTCCAGCACCTGATCGGGCATAACATTAATGCCCGTGCCATGAGCCAGATTGCAGCGGGGTGGCAGGATCTTCTCTTCCTTTACAGTATGCAGCAGGGTGTTCCCCTTCATCTCGGGCGAGTGCTTGCCCAATATCTTCTCCGCCAGCCCATGTACCTCCCCCTGAAGTCTATCGGAGACTCGCAGTATATTACTCGGATCGCCATAGGACTTGGCATCTGGGATTCTATGCTGCCCATGACAGTTATCTCCATGGGTTATGCTATTTCGGTGGCCATGATGGTTTCGTTCAAGTTAATTCAAAAGGTGCGGATTGGAGATAATTGGAGTTACCAGATCCGCGAAGTTGGGAAGGAAACTGCGGATCATTCCAGCGCTGCCGAGGCAAGTACTTCAGCTGGGACAAATAGGCAGCCTCCTGACGTGCCCCTCTCTGCTTCTCCTGCTGCTCAATGGTATGCCCCGCGGCAAAGCATCGAGCAGCAGAATCCAGAGTTTTACGATAGGTTCGTGCGCATGGAGGATGCTATGGCCATGCAATACGAACTTTCCTCGCGGATTGGTGCGCACTTGGGAGTTGAGCCTCCTGCTATCCCTGCTCGTGCTTCTACATCATGGTCTAGGCGGATGCGTACTCCTCCTCCTCCGCAGTCTCCTCCGCTTTCTCCCCAGTGATTGCGCAACTATCTCTTCCAGGCTAAGTTATTAAAGGCGCAAGGCGCACCGAGGCGCAAAGCGGTCATGGAGCCTAGCGCAAGGCGCAGGTGCGCGCCTGAGGCACGTGAGGCGCAAAAAAAAAACTTATTAAACATAAAAAAAATATATCACCATATCAACACACTATAATTGCATACCAAAAATAATTAGCATTAAAATATAAGATTTCAAAATTTACTGGGCAAAAAAATCTGTTGATGAAGCAAGGCGCGCCTAGGCACACTTGAGGCGCGCCTGGGGCACATCGCCCGCCTCTGCCTTGCAGAGGCGAGGCCCAGTGAGCCTGGTGCGCCCGGCGCCTGAGGAGCGCCTGAGGCGCGCCTTTCATAACGTAGCTTCCAGGGCCTCTTTCTGTTTTTAGTAGTTTTGTATCTTTTAAAAATCTTGTTTGCACAATTATTTTTGACTCTGTACTTAATATTATTCTGCTGGGGCATCGTCCCCAGGGTGTGGTTGTGGACAACTCTTGTGTGATATTTTTCATCATTGATGTATTATTAGTCTATGCCACATAAGTCTTCTTAATATCAGTGCAGGTAGTTTTTTTTTGTTGATTTTGTTCAAGTATAATAGCTTTATTATTTCTGCTGTGTTTTGTGCTACGCCGGAGCAATTCTAGCAGGTATGGCGACTTTAGTGGCGAGGTTGGAGCTAATTTGCAGTTTAACGTCAATCTTTTGGTATGCTCATTTCTGAGTATGGGGTAACCTCTCCTCCTACCTCCTTTTATAATTGTAGTATTACATTCTGTGATGCTTAGATTTAAGTCTGGGGGAGAGTAGCTTGTCGTTACCCACATGCACGTACACATGGCACAACATACTAGAAATTATACTCTATCTCAATCATTTATTTATGTGTTCATTTTTCATCGCACACCAAAACACCCACTAGAGAGCGCACTTAATCGTAGGCGCGTAACGAGTCTAACTCGTTTCTTGTGAGATTGGGAAAATTGTTGTGCTGGTCTAGGATTGTGAGACGGAGTATAATGTTGACTCTCGTAGTGCTCTAGTCGAGTACTCGTGTCTCATAGAAATTCGTGTAGAATAAATTCGAGTGCTTGCCCAATATCTTCTCCGCCAGCCCATGTACCTCCCCCTGAAGTCTATCGGAGACTCGCAGTATATTACTCGGATCGCCATAGGACTTGGCATCTGGGATTCTATGCTGCCCATGACAGTTATCTCCATGGGTTATGCTATTTCGGTGGCCATGATGGTTTCGTTCAAGTTAATTCAAAAGGTGCGGATTGGAGATAATTGGAGTTACCAGATCCGCGAAGTTGGGAAGGAAACTGCGGATCATTCCAGCGCTGCCGAGGCAAGTACTTCAGCTGGGACAAATAGGCAGCCTCCTGACGTGCCCCTCTCTGCTTCTCCTGCTGCTCAATGGTATGCCCCGCGGCAAAGCATCGAGCAGCAGAATCCAGAGTTTTACGATAGGTTCGTGCGCATGGAGGATGCTATGGCCATGCAATACGAACTTTCCTCGCGGATTGGTGCGCACTTGGGAGTTGAGCCTCCTGCTATCCCTGCTCGTGCTTCTACATCATGGTCTAGGCGGATGCGTACTCCTCCTCCTCCGCAGTCTCCTCCGCTTTCTCCCCAGTGATTGCGCAACTATCTCTTCCAGGCTAAGTTATTAAAGGCGCAAGGCGCACCGAGGCGCAAAGCGGTCATGGAGCCTAGGCGCAAGGCGCAGGTGCGCGCCTGAGGCACGTGAGGCGCAAAAAAAAAACTTATTAAACATAAAAAAAATATATCACCATATCAACACACTATAATTGCATACCAAAAATAATTAGCATTAAAATATAAGATTTCAAAATTTACTGGGCAAAAAAATCTGTTGATGAAGCAAGGCGCGCCTAGGCACACTTGAGGCGCGCCTGGGGCACATCGCCCGCCTCTGCCTTGCAGAGGCGAGGCCCAGTGAGCCTGGTGCGCCCGGCGCCTGAGGAGCGCCTGAGGCGCGCCTTTCATAACGTAGCTTCCAGGGCCTCTTTCTGTTTTTAGTAGTTTTGTATCTTTTAAAAATCTTGTTTGCACAATTATTTTTGACTCTGTACTTAATATTATTCTGCTGGGGCATCGTCCCCAGGGTGTGGTTGTGGACAACTCTTGTGTGATATTTTTCATCATTGATGTATTATTAGTCTATGCCACATAAGTCTTCTTAATATCAGTGCAGGTAGTTTTTTTTTGTTGATTTTGTTCAAGTATAATAGCTTTATTATTTCTGCTGTGTTTTGTGCTACGCCGGAGCAATTCTAGCAGGTATGGCGACTTTAGTGGCGAGGTTGGAGCTAATTTGCAGTTTAACGTCAATCTTTTGGTATGCTCATTTCTGAGTATGGGGTAACCTCTCCTCCTACCTCCTTTTATAATTGTAGTATTACATTCTGTGATGCTTAGATTTAAGTCTGGGGGAGAGTAGCTTGTCGTTACCCACATGCACGTACACATGGCACAACATACTAGAAATTATACTCTATCTCAATCATTTATTTATGTGTTCATTTTTCATCGCACACCAAAACACCCACTAGAGAGCGCACTTAATCGTAGGCGCGTAACGAGTCTAACTCGTTTCTTGTGAGATTGGGAAAATTGTTGTGCTGGTCTAGGATTGTGAGACGGAGTATAATGTTGACTCTCGTAGTGCTCTAGTCGAGTACTCGTGTCTCATAGAAATTCGTGTAGAATAAATTTTTCTTTATGCTTATAGTTTTGTAATTTTTCTATGTGCGTAAAAATTGTTTATTCTACTCAAAAATGGTGAATCCGGTGTGAATCCGACAGTAGCATAGGAATGTGTGTAGACGTTCGCTAGGCTTGTATTGTTCGAGTCGGGAGGAAGGATTATCTTTCTCGGTGGCTAAGAACTTGCCCCAAGCGACTCTTGAAGCATTGGCATAGGTTAGTTCAGTGCGTGAGCGTGACGTAGGTCATCACTTTGGCCGGTTTGAGCTTTTTCATACTGATCCTATCATATGATCCTTGCTAGCCCCTTTGTGCCTACCCCGCCTCTTGATTTAGCTGTACCGCTTCTCCACCAAAGCCAAAAAGCCAATCCCAATTGCATACCCAAAGCTGGGCTTTAGTTGTTTTCATATTTTTATTTTGGAAATGTTGATGTTGTGATTTAATTGTGGATATGTGGATGTGCTCCAATGAATAAATGTGCTGAAAATAATTGAAAAGAAAAAATGAAAACAACTAAAGCCCAGCTTTGGGTATGCAACTGGGATGCGCGTTATTTTTTGTCATGTGTTTCATAACAAGAGTAAGCACATAGATAGAATTGTGATATCACTTTGTAAGCGAGAAAGTTGAGAAGAAGGAGATTTTCATTCCCTTCTGCCCTACCGAAGATCAACTGGCAGACATCCTTACCAAACCCCCACCACGAGCTCTTTTTCTCAGCTTAAGAATTGCCCTTAACATTGTGGACGACTCTGATTTGAGAAAAAGCGTTGGAAATCAAATCCCAACCGTCAAATAATTACTCCTGTTTTTGGGAATGTGCCCACTACTTATCTTCCACCAAGCAACTAATTCCTGCATTAAGTAATGCATTAGCCTTATAAATAAAGCATTATGCGGTAACCCAAGTATTAAGAATTTCCAGAATGAAAAAACTCTATTCTCCCTATTCTCCTCTATCTCTGTTTTATTTTTCCTTGAGTGATTTCTTTTTCCATTAAAATCTTCCTTTTATTCACTGCATTTTCTAACATTTGGTTTATACTTGATAGTTATTCGGCAATGGAATGCCCAATTTGCCTGGAAATTCTTAGATGGTCGTGCAGGACCGCATGTGGTCATATTTTTTGCTCGAACTGCCTTTTGAAATGGAGCCGACGCTGCCCCACAACTCCTCTCACTTGCCCTGAGTGCAGGTGGCCGGTACATCGAAGATACCTTCTTTATTGCCAATTGAGGCTCTGGTTCACTCCACCCTGGATTATTTTGGTTGGTATGATGTACTGTTTGTATAGGGCTGTTGGGTTTAAGAGGTTGCGTAAATAGTCTGAAGTCCTTTTTTACCATATAGATGACGTACTATTCTTTTATATTCTGCTATTGAATTTAGAGAAACATGCAGGGGTTTAGGAGGTTGCGTGAATAGTCAGAAGTTTTTTTTTACAATATACATGACTTACCATATACGAATGTGCTGGATTTAGTATTTTTTTTTTAAAATTGATTTTTTTTGCTTCCGTTTTTATTTTTTGCCGAAGGGATAAAGGCTAGAGTATTGTTGTTGTATTCAAAGGAAATTACTACTTTAACATTTAATGAATAAAGGGAAGTCACCTACATTGTGTGACTTCCGGTATGAGGGGGAAAAAAGGGGGGAGGGGGGGGGGGGGGGGGGGGGGGGGGGGGGGGGGGGGTGAGAATGCTGCCCCACCAGAGTGAGGCCCGACCGGGGGGGGGGGGGGGGCTCGAGCCTTTTTACTTTTGGTATAAAAAGGATATAGGTTAGAGAGGCTACAGATCAACAGTACAACGCAGGAGGGTAACCTAAAATAAACTCCAAAGACGTTCTGTGTATTAGTGTATGCGATTTAAATGGAATGCAGGAGTTTAAATTCTTGACAGACATTTTTATTTTATCTCTATGCGGAGGGGGCTCGAGCCTTTTTACTTTTGGTATAAAAAGGATATAGGTTAGAGAGGCTACAGATCGGGTAACCTAAAATAAACTCCAAAGACATTCTGTTTATTAGTGTATGTGATTTAAATGGAATGCAGGAGTTTAAATTCTTGACAGACATTTTTATTTTATCTCTATGCGGAGGGGGCTCGAGCCTTTTTACTTTTGGTATAAAAAGGATATAGGTTAGAGAGGCTACAAATCGGGTAACCTAAAATAAACTCCAAAGACATTCTGTTTATTAGTGTATGTGATTTAAATGGAATGCAGGAGTTTAAATTCTTGACAGACATTTTTATTTTATCTCTATGCGGAGGGGGCTCGAGCCTTTTTACTTTTGGTATAAAAAGGATATAGGTTAGAGAGGCTACAGATCGGGTAACCTAAAATAAACTCCAAAGACATTCTGTTTATTAGTGTATGTGATTTAAATGGAATGCAGGAGTTTAAATTCTTGACAGACATTTTTATTTTATCTCTATGCGGATGTGACATTGTTCTAGGTATTCATTGACCTCTAGTTTGTTTGGGAAAGATCAATTTGGATCTCAGTCAATTTAAAATGGAATTCCTTGGCAAGTCAAAAATATTTCATTACAAGGGAAAACAAGTAATTACCAACTGAGATATCAATAGAAAAAAATGCAAATATTAGTACATAAAGCTACCCAACTGTCAATGTTAATTGAGTGTATTGTTACATGTTCAGTTCACTTCAATACAGAACTATGTTCTATCACTCAACAAAGCATACCCATAGAACCACCACTAGACAACATAGTTATAGGTTTAGTTAGCAGAATATTCCAATCTCTTTGAGTTTCACAGAGGATCCCTTCCCTGGAAACAAAACTTTCACTTTATGTTAAAAGACAATGTCACACCAATCAATATGAGGCCTTATAAATACCTAATTTTTCTAAAACAAAAAAATGAATTATTATTGATAATATTTTGCAAACATGAGTGATAAGATATAGCACCAACCCATTTTTATCGTCTTAATAGAGAGAAAAAAGGTTACATGACATTTATGCATGGATTTCAAAGAAATCAATAAATATAATGCCATAGCTGCATCCATAGTACGCTTGTACAAGAAATCCCAATAAGACAGGCTCCGTTTGGCATGACGATAGCGGTCATGAATGCGGTGGTTATGACACGTCGTTCGTGAATGCCCAATCTCACCTAAGGAACTTCATTCCCTTTTATGTTCAAAACTAGTTTACTTTTCATGGTGGCGGTCATAACTGTTGTCATGCCAAATATATATTTTATGGCGGCTGCTCTTTTATTATTGATTGTAATTATCCTCTAATCTATAAGTGGAATTTCAAGTTGAACTATATTTCAAGTTTCATTGGAAGGATTTTCTTCTTCCCTAAATGCCCCATGATCACTTTGAGCAATGTGAAAATTCAAGTTTTAGTTGAAAAAATGTGTTGATTATCGCACCCATGGCGGGGCTTTCGCTAATCGCACCCCTTCTTATAACTTCCTCGGCGCATATCAATTACATATTACATTCATTATTGAAAAATGTGTTGATTATTTTCTACTTTCATTTATGTGAAGGTCGCTCGTTCAAATGCCGACGTTAAGAAAGATGCATTAAGTGGACCATCACATTCTACTTTTCAAGTAAGTAGTATGAAATAAATATTTTAAATTGTTGGAATTAAAATAAATTTGCTATCATAATTAATTTTTGTTTTTTGTAGGTGAGCCGGAATGTTATGAAGACTATGAATTTATATGAACGTAACAAAACTTTTTTTTTTTGTGATTTGTCAAATAAATGTATAACTAACTTAAACATTATGCTATTTTGTTTTTGAAGAACCATATGGTAATTAATTGGTATGATCAGCTCATGAAGAATCATATTTTGTATGTTGACAAAATATATGTAGTTGATGACTATATTTTATTATTATCCTGATTTTATGAATTCTTGCATGTATGAATAGTTTGCAACCTATCCTGCCGAATCAGATCAATTTTTGAAGAAGTCCTTGAGCACGAAGCCTTTTAGGTATTGAGAAATTTGCAGTCAGCAGAATATCTACTAGAAATGCTTGATTTTTTTATTTATGAAAGCAAATTAAAGGAGTTAAATGATGAGGCGTTTTAATAAGGGCGCTGATATTAGCACCGCAGTTTTGGCTAGTCGCACCGTATTTTTTCCTAATTTTTCGCGCCTTTTGGAAATACGCCGTGTGCATGCATTTTTAGGAAAATTGTTCAACAAGAAAGTTGTATATTTCGACGAGATCTACAACTTTAGTGTTGGACAATTTTCCTAAAAATGCATGTACAATACGTATTTCTAAAAAACGCAAAAAATTAGGAAAAAGTGCGGCGCGACTAGCCAAAACTGCGGTGCTAATAGCAGCGCCCTTTAATAAATCGAGACCAAAATACCCCCTCCTCCAATTAATCAAGCGAAGGATTAAATTAGAACAAATGAGTTAAATGAAACTAGCATATTATTCGAAACTCGAAAGTCGCTCGAAAATCGCTCGAATATTAAGTCGAATCGGAATCGGTTACAATTGATTCGACTCAATTTGAGTCGATTCAATTTGACTCGAATCTGATTTCGAGTCGATTTCGAGCCAGCCCTGAATCGCTCGAAATATGATTTGAATCAACTAGAATTGATTAAAAATATTATGTATTTATTAATATGTTATTATTTTAAAATTAAAAACACTAAATTTTAAACCTAAATAAAAATATTGAAGGCTTTAAGTGTTTCATTTGCTAAATTTAGATGTTTCCAAATTTAATTTCGAGCCAATTACGAATAAAGAGAAGAATTGCTCAATTTCGAGCCAGCTTGATTCGATTTTGAATCAGCTCAATTCGATTTCGAGCCAACTCGATTCGATTTTGAGCCAGCTCAGAATCGAGCCAATTCGAGTCGCGATTTCTGCTCATCTCCTTACTCGAAAATATCGATTTCGAGCCGAGCAAAAAAGCCTTTTTATAAAAGCAGTGCATTTCGTGTGTGCAGTGGTTATACAATCGCGTAGTTCTGCTCTGTTCCTTACTTCCTCCTCCCGTGTCCTAGGGCTTTCTCTCGCTGCGCATCGCGAGAGGCGAAGATCGGCCTCTGTTTTCGCTCTTCTCCGTCCAAATCCATCGCCTGCTCCGCCTCTGATTTCGCACGGAAGATCGTCCTCTGATTTCACTCTTCTCCGTCCAAATCCACAGGTAGATGACCAAATATTGAGAAAATTTGATAGCAGCGTTCTCTTCAGATCAAGGGGTTGAAGCCTCTTGCAGAACTCTGCAACCTGTGTTGAATATGTGAGCAATATTTCTTAAAAAAGTGAATCTCTACTAGACATGTGTTGAATGCGACCATGGAAGTGGGGTTTCATTTGGGTTTCATTCCGCGCAATGTTTATTTATTTATAGTAATTTCATCCTTCCAGCTTTTACATAGTGGCCTTCAGACTTAAACCTGAATCTTGCACACAATCTGGATCCCTACTCCAAATCCAAAGATTAGCCTTATATTTATCATTTAGTTCAATTTCAGGTCTCTGTGATTTGGAATTTTACATTCTGAGCGTAATCTCATATCTATTTGAATGGTAGCTAGCTTAGCTAATCAGGAAGTGTGGATCAAAATTAGTCCCCACTATCGGTCTTCATTCATGTTTGCGTCACATTGTCACTTTCTTTGCTTTAAACTTATTTTCAAATTTTCCTACTTCTAAACCTGCCATATTTCTGGAATTTTTGAATGGTACGGTGTATTTCCTGATGCCACTACAGATAATGAGTTTGGTTACAATACAAATATATGAAGCTTTTCTGTAAGAACATGTGACTTTTCTGTAACACTGAATCTTTTGGTATGGAATATTTAGCTTTCCCTTCACATTTACTAAACAAATATTTTATCTTTTTATTAGGCTCTGAATTTTACTTTCCATTTAACTCTACTTGCCAATGATAAATATCATTTTACTACATCTTTTTTATTAGGCTCTGATAACTATCTTTTATTTTGCATTTTTATTAGGCTCTGAATTTCACTTGCCATTTATCTTTAAACCTACTGGACCATTTCACTTGCCAATGATAGTCATTTTACTGCACCTTTTATTAGGCTCTGATAACTATCTTTTATTTTGTTTGTGATGTGTACTAATTGTTGAACTCTCATGTGTGGTCAAAATGCTTGGTGATGAGTTTTTATTTTGAGATTATGCCAAATAAATGATCGGATAGTGAGCTAAATTTAAACCTAAATGGGAAGACAGAGTAAATGCTTTGTGATAATTTTTTATTTTTTATTTTGAGATTATGCTAAATAAATGACCAGATAGAGAGCTAAATTTATACCTAAATGGGAAGACAGTAAATTAATTGGGTTTCGTCTTTAATTTTATCTTCTCTTCAATTAGATAGATTTGTAATAGGATTTGAGCTTGAATTTTATCTTTTCTTCAATTAGATAGATTTCAGATAGATTTCTTTTACATATTTTTCAATTTTAGATGCTGCCCTTCAGCTGTTGTGTTCGAGGATTGCCACATTTTCCCTTAAATTCTGGTTTTCATTCTGCTTTCAATCTTTGAGGTATATATGATCTTAAATCCCCGAAAAATCTATTGAACATAAGTGTTTTTTCCCCAATTTTCTCAAGCTACGCGAGCCGCCGGCAAAGAACCATGACTTCTCATCTCTTACGCCGGGATTCGAAGAACCAGAGCAACAACCATCAACATTCTTCCAGTGTACGGGGCAAAAAAGATACCGTACATAGCTCCTCCTGTTGTCACACTGGTCATCTTCTACCCTACCTCCTTCAACTACTTTATCTTGCTCTTCTTTTTTGTTACTGTAAGATAACACCAATTTGGAATTTTCTTTATCATAGGCAGGCATCAATTTGGGTTTTTTGTAAGATGAATTTCCTCTCCTCTTGCCACCTTTGTCCTGTGGAGCTAGAAAAATCCTGGCTTAAGTCATTTGGAAAAAAAATTAGGTAAATAAATGGCCATCAAAGATTTACTTTGTTAATTCAATATATAATTGGCAATTGTGTAATTTTTGAATTAATTACTGTAACGCGCTGCTTACTTTTTTTCTGCTATAGATCTATAGTTTTCTACTATAAATCAATATATTCTTCCTATATTGTAATGCTACAATTTCATTTGAAAAATTTATTGTTGTTGATGCTCATAAGGTGTTCGATTATATGCCGAAAAGACACTACACTATGAATGTGCTTAGGATTTTCTCTATGTTTTTTTCCGTTAAACATTTGATGGATTTGATATTGCCTAATTTAATTATCAATTGATTTATTTTCCCCAGATGAAGAGTATATTAGTTTATGAGGATCTATTTTATCATAGTATAGTTGATTCATTGTCCACTATCATGGGAGTACTTTTCATGTTTGCTTATTTAGTATTACATATATTTGGGATGCATGCCAATGACCACAGCATTCTAAATATTCTATATGCCGTCTTTAGTCCCTTTTGAAATTTTATTTGATCTCGTGAGAGTTCGCCCGCATCCGGGCAGGCTTCGCCCATATCCAGGCGGGCTTTACACTTGCATCCAGGCGGGCTTTACACTTGCATCCAGGCGGGCTTCTCATCTATAATCACTCAAAAATTTAATCAAAGTTTACTTTCATGGAGCTCTTGAGCGCTTCTCTGATGCCAAAAAACATATGATGCCCGTGCGAAGATGCTCGTATATAGTATAAATGATCCGAACATAAAAAAATTATTTAAAATTTGGGATGCACTTAACTAATGGTCCTTTATAATCAGAGGGAACTACATATTTCTTATCGGCTGAAATTGAGGAAGTAAAAAAACAACTCCAATTGTAAGAAGATTAATTAGACCCATGTAATGTCCACTTAGGGTCTGTTCAGTTGGATGAAATTGACTTTATTGTATTGACTTTGGTAATAAATAAAGGTGGGCTGGACGAAATTGACCCATAAATGGAATTAAGTCCAATACTAATGGTTTTCAAATCAGCATAAAATCCCCTTACCTCAATAGGTAGATATTTCTCATTTTCATTCCTTCAGAGTTTCTTGTTGGATCGAGAGACAATCTGTTATGGGTTGCGTGCTCAATTACTATGTTGCATATTTAGTTATTATACGTATTGTCTTTAGGTCGTAGTCCGCGTCTTTAGGCTTCAGTAGGTTTTATTATTGCGAGATTTTTAATTACGTAGTTACCCTTGTATCTTCTATTTAAAGCTCCTTGGGCTAATGTAATGGTATGCAAGAAAAGAAGCCTAATTCCTTATCTCTCTTCTGTGAGATTCTTGGAAGCTCTCTCCTCTAACGAGCAAGCCCCGCTTAGGGCGGTTACGGATCCATAGTATCTCCTTAGTCTTCGGCCACCACTCTGGCAAGCTCTTGACAAATTGGAATTAGAGCCACCTCCTCCTCTTCCGCCGAAGTCGATGTTCGTAAACCTTAAATCCTCCAAATATGTCGGTTCTCGCAGGTGATCGAAGTCTCCAGCGATATTTCCAATCCAGCGGCATTCTCGCACGTGTAAAGCAGTCACTGCCATTTTCGATCCTCCAGAACTCCTTCAGTTTCCGCAGGCGTCAGGGCACGCGCCTCCAGAACTTAATTATGTTTGACTTGATTTTTTTAGCATCTATATGTGTATGTGTGTGCACACGTGTAGTTTGTGTTTGATGTGAGTATTTGTATGTGTGTAGTTGTGGCTATGTGTATGTTTATGTGTGTCTCTATCTGCATTTTTTATATTTACATATCAATTTTGTTATTGAATTTTATCTTGCAGTCGAACAACATAATTGACAGATTTATTCATGTGCCTCAAAATTATCCTGTAAATGAACAACATAGTTAGGTTTTGGAGCAATCCCCCAAAATCAATTCTCTCCTCTAAAAACCTGTCAAACTAACAAACTCTTGGTGTTTTCTAAACTGACTCACACCTCGAATTGGTTGGTCCTAGCAAATCCTCCTCCAGATTTGCCTCAAGCCTCTTCTCCCTTGAGAATTCCTAGACATAAGACCAAAGTCTAATCGTCACAACACAGACGATTTCCACTCTAGATTTATCAAAAATTCTAGTCCCCACAACAATGAATTCACACTCTCTAGATCTATCAAATATTTAGTCACCGCAACAACGACGAACTTACATGATTACACAATGAAAAAGAGTGAAAGATCAACAAAAAATACAAGATGAAAAGACTAGAAAAGATCTAAAAACTCCCTCAAACCAATGACGTGGGAAGAAGATGAATGTTTGTTTGAATATTTGCTTCGTTCCTTTGCAAAACCTTCGCTTTGGTGATCCTTAAAGACGACTTCTTCATTTTGATCCTTAGGAATGAGAGGAAGAGAGTTCTCATTATTCAAGACGGCTAGGGCGAATCACCTCTTCATAAGTCATATCTTTAGAAAGAAATCACGTCACATATATATAGAATCACAAAATATATACTTTATGAGCTTCCGTCAGCACTAGATGCTACGTACCGTTGGAAGGTAGCGTATTTATTTCAAAATCACGCGCTTTGCGTCACACACTTTCCTTCTATAGCAAGCGGTAACGCTTGGTGCTACCTACTACCGCCGAACGGTAGTGTACAAACTTTCTGATCGGTCCAACTCAACTCCGAATTTTTACCATAGGGCGGTAGTGTGCATAAATTATGTTCATCTAGGTCATCCCGAAACATTCCAGGAAGTGATCCAGCCCAATTGTCAGTGTTGCTACCACAAGGCGATAGCACTACCACCGGCGGTTGTGTACAAAATGAATCTCTCCTTCTAGATCATCTAGAGAACATGCAGGTTCGGTAAAGGAACATCATGTTCACTTGCGCCGGGCAGTAATGTACAATTTCGGACCAATTGATCTTCAGTTCACTCGTTAAATCTGTATGCGCGATAACTTGTACCGGCATATATATATGTTTACCTACACACCATGAAAAGTTGCAATTTGACATTAATGACTTACACATATTTGTTATTATCAAACAAAGAGAGTGTTGAACCATTCTCCAACAATTCCTTCCATTATTTATCAAGAGATCTAATCTTCACCTCTATTTCGCTAGATTCGATCGAATCTCTTGAAAATTTTTGTTATGACCCCGCATAACAACCGGTTCACGTGTCAGCATTACGCGCGTCGGCGGAAGGAGGCAGCAGAAAACATGGGGTAGGTTCAGACCTTCCCAATTAAACCGCGGCAGCTTGGGTTGAACTCTCAGATATTTTTCCTCCACTCCCTCTCAAACCCTAATCCCAGTTTCTCTCTTCCTCCTCTATTCTCTACTATTCTCTCCTTCGATCCTAACATATTCAACTTTTTGGGTAATGTTTTGTTTCTTCATGTTTCTGCTCTTCATGTTCTTCACGATTAATAGAAAATCTCGGATCTTTCTTACTTTTCATCTGATTCTACTTCCAAAACTTCAAGTTTTTGCCTATTTTGCTTTTAGCACAAGATCTGGTCACAAAATCTGGTTTCAAGATCTATACTCTTCCTTTATCTTTTCCAAATCAGTTTGAGGTTTACCCTGCAAATCATTGATGTTCAATGGGTGTCCACAATAGCTCAAAATCTCCTAAGTGCAGGGCAACTAGTTGAAAAAGGATACAAAGTTGTGTTCTCAGAGAAACAATGTCTCATCACAGAACCAACTACAATCAATGCCATAGTCTCAGAACAAATGTCAGAAAATAGAATTTTTTATTTGAACGTAAGAAATGTTTGTGATAGTGCCATCAACCGTTCAAGGAGTTGCACAAATCTATCTACCTTGTGGCATCACAAACTAGGCCACATTAACTGGAATGCTATAAAAATAATGCAACAATCCGACATGGTAAGAGGGCTACCATTAATCAATTTCTCGAAATCCTTCTGTGAACAATGTGTTTTTGGCAAAGGGAATAGGCAATCATTTCACTCTCAATCCAGTTGGAGAGCTTCACAACCGGCCTTGGAGCTGTTATATGGAGATTTATGGGGACCCATATCTACCAAATCCATTGGAGGTAAACAATATTATTTTTTGATCGTTGATGATTTTTCTAGGCACATGTGGATCTTCTATTTGTCTTCCAAAGCTGAAGCATTCAATATTTTTTTGCTCTTTTAAAGGAGAAATTGAAAAACAACTAAATCTCCATATAAGAACATTTAAGATTGGCCGTGAAGGGGGGTTTCTTTCCAAAACTTTTATGCAGTACTGTAAGAATGAAGTAATAAAAAGAGATGGCAGCCCCCAGATCACCGGACAAAATGGCGTCGTTGAAAGACAAAATTGCACTATGGCAGAAATGGCCAGATCTATGATGAGTGGTAAAAATCTACCCAAAAAATTATGGGCTAAGGCCACTCATACCGCCTTGTTAAATCAAACACCAACCAAAGCACTATGGAAGCCTTAATACACAGATGCACACTTAATAAACAGATGCATTAAAAGACAAGAAGGAGAAATTAGATAAGAAAAACAAGAAGATGATTTTCATAGGCTATAGTGATTATTCCAGAGCCTATAGACTATTTCAACCAGAAGAAAATAAACATAATATCAAGAGATGTTGAGTTTAATGAAGGAGATTTAATTTCTAGTTTTGGCCTACTCAGCTGAACTCAAAGTATCATAGGGAGCTCAGTCCCATCTTACCTACATTTCGAGAAGCATTAGTACAACAAACCATGGAACCAGGCTCTCCTAATTCACCAACACCACGAAAACTTAAAATTTAAGTGAAATTTATCAAACATGTGATGTAGCATTAAGTGTTGAAGCTCCCATTACTTATTCAGAAGTTGTTCTCTTCCCACATTGGTAAAAAACAATGTATGAATAGATAGAGATGATAAAGAAAAATCAAACCTGGGAACTCGCACAAAGCCCTAAATCAGGAGTCCATTGGCTTAAAATAGATTTATAAAACCAAGTAAAATGAGAAGGGGAGATAGTAAAATATAAAGCTAGAATTGTAGCTAAAGGTTACTCTCAAAAACTTGAAGGGATTTTATGAAACCTTCTCCCTGTCACCAGTTTGGAAACGATCTTATTGGTTATTTTTTATGTTGCAGAACAACATTTCTCAATCTATCAATTAGATGTAAAATCAGCATTCTTAAACGGTGAGATAAAAGTGGAAGTCTTTGTGGAGCAACCTGAAGGATATCAAAAGGAAGGTGACGAAGACAAGGTATTAAAATTAAGAAAAACACTCTACGACTTAAAGTAGACTTCCCATGCTTGGAAACATAAAATTGACAGCTACTTGATTCATGAAGATCAAATGTGTCGTTGATTGATGTTGACGATTTAATCTTAACCGGCAACTAATGCACTTTAATCATAACAATTAAACAGAGGTTGCAAGCGTAGTTTGATATGACAGATCTAGGACTAATGAAATTTTTCTTAGGAATGCATATTCAGCAAGAAAAAAGGTGGAATTTTCTTGTCACAAGAAAGCTATGTCATGAGTTACTTAAAAGATTTCACCTATATACATGCAATCCAACGTGCACCCCCTTCATATTTGGAGAAGAGCTGATTAATAGAGAAGAAGATGAAGGAGCAGAAGAGGGAAGTTATCAATCTTTGCTTCGATCCCTTATTTATGTGACAAACACAAGACCAAATATCATTTGTAGTCAACATTGTCTCATGTTTTGTCTCCAATCCTGTCCAGAGATATCTAGCTGCCACAAATAAAATACTCAGCTATCTCTCTGGCGCCCGGACCTTCGGTCTCTATTACAAGAAAGGAGGAGAAGAGCTTTTAAAAAGATACTCAGACTGGGGAGGTTGCCCCAATGATTGTAAGAGTACCAATGTATATATTTTTTATTGGGAGGCAAACCAATCTCATGGGCAACAAGAAAACAATACTCCGTTGCCTTATCATCCACGGAGGTGGTGTATATGACACCGAATGAAGTCACCTATGAAGTCCTTTGGCTGGGTCAAGTCCTATATTTTTTAAGTAACAAGGAAAATGAAGAAAAAGGTAAAAGAAAAGCAATATCCCTATTCTGCGACAACAGTTCTGCCATAACTCTGGCTCGGAATCCTAGTTTTCACAACCAAAGTAAGCATATAGAGCTATGATTTCAATATATCAGAGAGCAAATGGAGAATGGAAGAATTAACACAAACCACTGCGAGTCAGAAGAGCAACTTGCCGACGGTCTTACCTAAATCTAATGAGAGATACATTTATCTCCCTTAGGAGGAAGATGAAGATTGGAAATCCCCCTGATTAAGGGGGGTATTGGAGCATAACCAAGGGTCTTGATAGGAAAAAGGAATTTCTGTATATTCACAACTTGAACAAGGTAATAGTGTAATACATATACAAGAATAATAGAGGGTGATCCTAACACCCGAGGTGACTATAGGTTAACACTACTACTCAATATATAACATATCTAACACCCCCCCCCCCCCCCCCCCCCCCCCCCACAAACTCACGGGGGATCATACACCAAGAGTTTGGACAGTAGATAGGCATGTTGGGTCCTCGTCTGCGGCTTAGTCATCAAATCTGCAATCTGCTGCTCGTAAGGAATAAAGGAAGGGGCAAGAGTACCCTGACTATAGTGCTCACGCAGGAAGAAGGCATCCATCCCGATATGCTTGGAGAGAGAATGTTTCACCGGGTTTAGAGTAATCTAAATGGCACCGGTGTTGTCACAGTAGAGGGGAGTGGGATCTGGAGAAGAGACACCAAGGTCCTCAAGAAGCCAACGGAGCCAAATAATATCCTCAGCGGTGGTAGCCATGGCTCGAAGCTCAGCCTCAGTACTGGAACGGGAAACACCAGTCTGTTTCTTGGACTTCCATGCAATAAGTGAAGAACCCAAGAACAGACAAAAATCAGTGACAGAACGACAGTCAACAGGATCACTAGCCCAGGTGGAATCGGAGTAAGCATGTAGCTGTAGAGAACTACTGCTGGAGAAGAATAAACCATGAGAGGTCGTCGCCCGGAGATAGCGCAGGAGTCGCAGCAGATGACCATAATGCACAGAGGTGCGCGCACTAACAAACTGGCTCAGCACATGAACTGCATGGGCAATGTCGGGCCGAGTAATGGTGAGATAGACGAGACTCCCTACGAGGTGGCGGTATCGAGTATGATCGGAGAGTGGAATCCCATCATCCGGACGTAGCTGAAGATGAAGCTCCATATGGGTGTCCACTGTGCGAGAGTCAGAGAGAGCAGCCCGAGCAAGGAGTTCTGATGTGTAGCGCTGCTGAGAGAGCTGAAAATCGCGATCTGTAGAGCTGACCTCAAGACCCAAGAAGTAGCTCAGCTGTCCAAGGTCAGTCATCTGAAACTGCTCCTGAAGGTGATGTTTGACGAAGGCCACATGAGAAGGATCATCACCAGTAATAATCATATCATCCACGTATAGTAACAAAAGGGTCCGACCACGGGAGGAGGAGTGCACAAACAGAGCTGGATCATGTGAACATGGCTGGAATCCGGCGGATGTAATGGCTGAACTGAAACGTGCAAACCACGCGCGGGGTGCCTGCTTGAGCCCATAAAGAGCTCGCCTCAAGCGACAGACAAGGCCTGGAGGCGAGGATAGACCCGGAGGAGGAAGCATGTATACCTCCCGTTGAAGATCACCGTGAAGAAAAGCATTCTTCACGTCGAGCTGTGATAGGGACCAGTGGCGAACAACGACAACAACAATAAGAGTCCGTACTGTAGTCATGTGAGCAACTGGGGCGTAAGTCTCATCATAGTCTCTCCCCTGCTCCTGCTGAAAACCACGAGCAACAAGTCGAGCCTTGTACCTCTCCACAGAACCATCAGAGCGAGTCTTGACCTTAAAGACCCACTTGCAAGTAATTGGAACATCACCGGGTGGAAGAGGAACAAGCTCCCATGTACGAGTGTGCTCAAGCGCCTCCAACTCAGCAGACATAGCAACCTGCCACTCAGGTATCTGGGCAGCCTCACGATAGGAAGTCGGCTCTGGAGTACTGCAGGCAGTGGCGGGAAGGGCAGGTAGGTCCAGCGGTAGGGTAGCAAAGCTAAGACGGTCGGGAGGACGCCTCTCACGAGGTGGGTTGCGACGCACAGGAGGATCATCCATAGGGCACTCGCTGGAGGAGGTAGGTACTGAGTCTGGGGGCATTGGAGGTGAGGAGATAGGAGGAGGACGACGAGTATAGTGATAAGGAAGAGGAGAGACACGATCCCAAGTGGACAGCTCATCAGAGGGAGAGGAGTGAGGAGGTGACGGAGTAGACTGCAAGGAAAGAGGAGACAAAGTAGAGTGCGTCAAAGGAGAAGGAGGTGACAGAGTAGACTGTGGCATGGGCAGAGGAGGGGGACATACCGGAGGGGAGGATACATGAGGCGGAGAGATGGGAAGAGTGAGAAACCGCACGTCAGAGGGAGTAACGGATGAGTGTGAGGTCGAGAAGACAGAGGACACAAAGAAAGGGTAAGACTCATCAAAAGTGACATCACGTGAAATGCGAAGTCGACGAGCAACAGGGTCATAGCATCGATAACCCTTGTGCTCAGCACTGTACCCAAGAAAAGCACAAGGAACAGACTGAGCAGAGAACTTAGTACGCTCACGTGGAGAGAGAAGAACATAACATCTACAACCAAAAACGCGAAGATGAGTGTAACGTGGGGGTCGAGAGTGCAAACACTCACCGAGACACTGACCCTGAAGGAAAGTGGAGGGCTGCAAATTAATAAGATAGACAGCTGTGGAAACAGCCTCAACCAGAAGTGAGGAGGAACGTGAGAGGAGATAAGAAGGGTGCGAGCTGTCTCAATAATATGACGATGCTTCCTTTCAGCGGTGCCATTCTGAGCATGTGCACCGGGACAGACAAGCTGAGGGAGAGTGCCGTGAGTAGCTAGCAAATCTCGAAAAGCATGAGAGAGATACTCCCCCTCCCCCCCCCCCCCCCCCCCCCCCCCCCCCCCCCCGAGTCAGAACGGAAAATGCGTATGAAAGCAGAAAACTGTGTGCGCATCATAGCAGAAAAGGTAACATAGATCTGAAAAAATTCAGATCGAGAACGCATAAAATAGACCCAACAATAACGAGAGTAGTCATCAACGAAAAGAACGTAGTACCGGTGTCCACCCTTGGATACAAAAGGTGCGGGTCCCCAGACATCAGAATGAACGAGATCAAAGGGACGCTGAGACCTGGACTCACTAGACTGATAGGGGAGTTGTAATTGTTTACCGAGCCTACAACCTGAACATGAGTGAGACCGATCAATAGAAACACGACCAAGGAAACCATGACCAATGAGAGAAGCTAGGCGTGAACCACTGGGATGACCAAGACGGTGGTGCCACTGAGAGAAACCCACTGAAGGAAGACAAAGGGAGGAAGCTGCAGGTGACCATGAAGTGGATGGAAGGTGAAGACGATCAAGGACATACACCTCGCAACGACGACGACCAGCCCCAAGGAGTGCCCCAGTCAGACGATCCTGCACACGACATGTGAACTCATCAAAGGTAACCAAACAACCATAAGATGTGAGCTGGATGGCAGATATAAGGTTCATGGATAACTCAGGTATGTAGGCAACATCGGGAATGTGAAAATGGGTGGTGTGAAGGAGGCCACGACTAGTAATGGGGTGAATGGTGCCATCTGCAACCATGATACTGAGGGCAGGAGTAATGGGCTGGCATGACAAAAGGTGTGTAACATCATAGGTCATGTGAAAAGAGGCTCCAGAGTCAAGCAACCAGTCGGAGGTGGAGATACCTGCAGGGGCGGAGGCAACCGGCTGAGAGACAGAAGCAGAAGAGCAGGCCAGAGAAAGCTGCTGGACAATCAGCTGCACGAGCTCAGAGACAGAGAGAGACTGTGCTGGAACCGAGAAATGAGCGGAAAGAACACCAGGAGCACGCTGCTGACCAGGCTGTTGAGCCCTTTGAAGCTTGCGACACCCAGATTGAACGTGTCCAATGCACTGACAATAGTGACAGCGGACCGGCTGGCGACGAGGAGCACTAAAACAAGAGAGGACTGCGGTGGAAGCTGGTGAGCAGCCATCGAACCAAAAAGAGGACGGAGGTGGCCGCCTAGGGCAAAAGTCCACCCGACGGAGAAGACCGACTGAAAAAAAAGAGAACCGGCGGGCTGCAGGAGGCAGCAGAGAGTAGCGGAAATCAGCAGGCTTCGGGTTGCAGAAGGCAGCAGAGATCGGCAGGCTTCGGGCTGCAGAAGGCAGCAGAAAACAGCGGGCTGCGGATGCTAGCTAGTCCTGCGATCGATGAGCCGGAAGGAGACGAGCGCAGACTTCAGCAGCGAGCGACAGCGTGCGGGAACGGCAGGAGACGAGCGATCTCTGCAGGAGACGGGATCGGCTGGATCAGAGAACGATCGAGGATGGACGGGATCGGGGATGGACTGGATCGACAGGAGACGAGCGATCTATGCAGGAGACGGGATCGAGGGTGGATGTCTCTGCAGGAGACGGGATCGACTGGAAAAGATTAACTGGATCAGAGAACGATCGATCGAAAGACGTCGACGGCCTCAGCAGGAGACGAGCGCTGGTGAAGGTCGACGGAATCGGCTGGATCAGAGATCGATTGGAGAAGCCCGACGGGATCGGCAAGACAACTTACCGGAAAATCCTAACCTAGCTCTGATACCATGATAGGAAAAAGGAATTTCTGTATATTCACAACTTGAACAAGGTAATACATATACAAGAATAATAGAGGGTGATCCTAACACCCGAGGTGACTATAGGCTAACACTACTACTCAATGTACAACATATCTAACAGGTCTATCCTAAGCCTCAATCAAAACAACTCATGATGAATCCGCCTATCCAAAACTAGGCAGAACAAAGAGATTAAGTTGCGACCTTCATATCATGTAGGCATCAAGACAAGAAATAGGATTTGTCCTGTTAATAAGTTGTTCTGTGACCGTTGCCTCCTCTATATCAGCATCATCACTGGACTACTTAGCATTGAATTACAGCTTCTCCGTGTAACTTGTTGCCTCTTTGTTCTCATCATATCAACAAAAGGTAGAAGATTGACTTGAGCCCGCTTCCTCGGTAATAACAAACATGGGCCTGGCGAAGAGATCTTCTTCGATCCTGAGTGGTTTAAGTTTCTCTCCATTCATGCTCCAATAAAGATTGGAATCACAATCTCTATAACAGTACACTAGTAATGGATAATAAAAGCTCCTCTCCATATTATATTGTTATAAAAGCTTTGTTCAACAATTTCTTCACTATTTATGCAACAGGTTGCAAGGAAAATTTATAGTATAAAAAGAAAAAATACAAAGAAAAAATGAACGATTTAGGTATTTTTCCTAGTTTATACAGTATATTAGTAATGGATAATAAAGAGAATTGCAGCGCCAATACATAGCATAATAAGAAGAAATACCAAAAAAGCAATAGAATTCTGTAATCATTGCCCCAAAAGTTAAGTCATCCAGTTGAGTCCGTTTAACCGGGACATCCATAAAGCGCTTCCAAATAATGTCACCCTAAATCTGTTGGTTCCTTCCACTTCCATACTCTTGAGCCTATTCATTCCATATATTTCGTAGCTCCTCTGAGTGTAAAACATGATTATAAAGTGGAATTAGGTGAGTTGCAATTATATATTTTTGGCATAATCAAAGACACTTGAAAAATGATAAAGCCAATATAAAATGCACTTCAAGCAAAATATATGATGGCATCTTGTCAACGTAGGGAATTTAACTTTTTGTTTGAAGACGGGGCATTCATATTTATAGTCTTCCCCCTACATTAAAGCGTTGAAAAATCAGTGTGAAATATGAACATAATGTAAAATTGCGATATTAATATAATATAGACAAACTTTTTATAGGCAAAATTGGCAGTCCTTGGACTTTACCTAATTTTTGAAATCAATCCCTATACTTCACTAAGATCAATCCCTAAACTCTAAATGTATATTAAAAAGTCACTAAGTAGATTGCATTATAAATATTAACGAAAAAGTTTTAATAACGAATACGTGGCCCATGTGTGGTGCTTCTATGACTCCTACAAGTCAATTCATGCATTTTCTCTCCCTCGCTGTATGATAACTATCAATAAGGAAGAAATGCAAACATGGAGAAAATGAAAAAGATTGGTTAAAATGAGACAGCTTTTTTATTGTGTGATGGGGAGCAGCCCGCCCAACCTGTTCGGGTCTACTCATGACGACCTCGGGCGCAATAACGATCGGAACCGCTCATTTCGAGCGACTCGCCGATCGTAGTATTTCTCTCTCCTGTCGTAGTTTATTTTGAGTTGTATTTTTGTATTTTTTTAGTTCGACCAATCATAGATATTTGTTGCTCCCTAGAAAATTATAAATAGAGGGCGAGGGCTCTTATTTTTGGGCATTGAAGGATTGAAGCTTAGAAGCTTTCCTTTGGTCGTCTCGGTGCCGAAGCCGAACCTCGGGTACGAAGCTCGGGTCTACCTCCTCCCTCCCATTTCCCTTGGTCGGCCCCCACCATCCTCCCCCTTGGCCAGCTACTCTGCCACCCCTCCTCCACTACCACAAGCAACAACCACCATCTTTTCCCTTCACCCCTCTCAGCCATCTCCCTCCTCCACCCTCCCCCCTTGAAACAGCTGACCCAAAAGGCCCTTCATCCTCCTTTCCCACTGGAAACAACCCACTGCCTCCCTCCTTGCTTGCTGCAAGCCATCCAAGCAGTCGTCCAAGGGAGCCTTAGCCCCTATCCAGGAGACCAACCGCCCCTCCTTCCACCACCCTTGTCGTGGAGCCATCACCACCCTCATTTCTCCACAAAAACAACCCCCCATATACCCCATACAACACTTTCGACGATCACCATAGTTTATCTTCGACCACTTCCGGTGGTCCTCCTATACCTCCCATACTTATTCGTACATTTTGAGTTTTCCGGCGATCGCCGGAAAAGGTCTCCGGCGACCACCACCACCGACAACCACCTCCAACCACCACCAGCCACCAACCACCTCCTCCACCACTCATAACTACCTTAACTACCTCCAACCACCCATGAATCTCACTACTCTCACTCTCCTAAATTAAAGGAATCTTTTCCTAAACTAAATCATAACTCCTCCCCCACTTCCCCCACAAAAGTTGTCGCCCCTCCCTTATTCCCCCCTGCTGTTACGTGGAACAACCTAAAGATTATCCTAATTGATAGCCCACTCATCACTCTTCATGAAGACAACCAAACTCCAATCCTTAACCCCCTCTTTCTTATTCAAGTGGAACCACCCTCTTACTCACCATTTCATCAAAACAAAATCCTCGTTGATGCCCCCTTCTAACTGATGCTCCCCATTCCCCAACCCGCCACTCATACTCCAGCCCCCTCCCTGCCTCCCTCACTCTCTCTCACGTGGAGCCACAGTCAAACTCTCCCCTCCTTTCACACCCCGTCCAGGCCGGCTCTCTGGTTGTCAACCCTTTCCCGGCCAAGCCCAGCCACACCTCCCAACTGCAGGAAAATCAATTCATGTTGTCCAAAAATCAGTCCCTGCTGTCCAGAACAATAAAACCAACCTAGGATTTAATCCTCAGACTCCTTCCTTGCCTTCCTTCCTCCCATACAGCCACCTCCCAACCTCCAAGTTGCTGTCCAGGCTTCCAGGACAACAATCCTCTGTAGAATGTTGCTGAGAATACTTTCCTGCACCTATCCAGTCGTTGTCCCAGCTTCTGAACAACACCCAAACAATTCCGGGCACGGAAATCTGCTTTGTACGGTCCTTTTACAATGCCTCCAGCCCTCTTTGGGTAGGTGCAGTAAAGTATTGGGGGATGTCCAGACAGTCCTTTTACCGTGCCTCCTCAGACAACGCCTTTTACAGTCGTTGTCCTTTGACTGTCCATAGTAGATTTCCGCATCCCGGAATTATTTGGGGGCTTTCCAGAAGCTGGGACAACGATTTGGTAGGTGCAGGAAAGTATTCTCAGCAACAAGCAATAGAGGATTGTTGTCCTGGAAGCCTGGACAACAACTTGGAGGCTGGGAGATGGTTGTATGGGAGGAGAGGAGGCTATGAAGGAGTCCGATGATTAAATCTTAGGGTGGTTTTACTCTTCTGGATAGCAGGACTAATTTCTGGACAGTAGGAATTGATTTCCTGCATTTGGGAGGGGTGGCTGGGCTTGGTCGGGGAAAGAAAGGATAGGAGAGTTTGGTTGTGGATCCACATGAGAGAGAGTGAGGGAGGCCGGGAGGGCCTGGAATGTGAATGGCCGGTTGGGGAATGGGGGCAGCAGTTAGAAGGGGGTAGTAGTGATCATTTTGTTTTGATGAAATTGGGAGTAAGAGGGTTGTTCCACACGACTAGAAAAAGGGGGTTAAGGATTGGAGTTTGGCTGTCTTGATGAAGAGGGATTAGTGGGCTATCAATTAGGATAATCTTTAGGTGGTTCCACGTAACAGCTTGGGGGGGGGGGGGGGGGGAATAAGGGAGGGGCGACAACTTTTGTGGGGGAAGTGGGGGAGGAATTATGCTTAAGTTTAGGAAACGATTCTTTTAATTTAGAAGAGTGGGAGTAGTGGGATTCATGGGTGGTTGGAGGTAATTATGAGTGGTGGAAGAGGTGGTTGGTGGCTGGTGGTGGCTGTCGGTGGTGGTGGTGGTCACATGAGATGTTTTTCGGCGTTCACCGAAAAACTCAAAATGTAGGAATTGGTTTATGGGAGTTGTATAGGAGGACCACCGGACGTGGCCTAAGACGAACTCCGATGATCGCCAGAGGTGTTTATTGGGGATGTTTTTGTGGAGAAATGAGGGTGGCGGTGGCTCCACGACAAGGGTGGTGGCCGACTTCTTGGATGGCTGGCAACAAGCAAGAAGGGAGCCAGTGGGCTGTTTCTAGTGGGAGAGGAGGATGAAGGGACCTTTGAATCGGCTGTTTCAAGTGGGGTGGAGGAGGGAGCCGACTGACTTGAGAGGGGTGGAGGGAAAAGTGGGGGTTATTGCTTGTGGTGGAGGAGGAGAGGTGGTGGAGTGGCCTGCCAAGGGAGAGGGTGGTAGGGGCTAGCCATGGGGAATGGGAGGGAGGAGGTAGACCTGAGCTTCGCACCCGATTTCGACTTCGACACCGAGATGACCAAAAGAAGGCTTCTAAGCTTCACTCCTTCAATGCCCAAAAATGAGAGCCATCACCTTCTATTTATAGTTTTCTAGGGAGCAACGAATGACTATGATTGGTCGAACGCTACGACGCAAAAAAATACAAAAATATAACTCGAAATAAAATATAATAAGAGGCAAAAAATACTATGATCGACGAGCAACTCAAAATGAGCGGTTCTGATCATCACTGCGCCCGAGGTCGTCATGAGTAGACCTGAACGGGTCGGGCGGGCTGCTCCCCATCACACAATAACAAAGTTGTCTCATTTTAATCGATCTTTTTCATTTTTTCCATGTTTGCATTTCTTCCTTTTTGATAATTATTATACAATGAGAGAGAGAAGAAATGCATGAATTGTCTCATATGAGCCACGGAAGCACCACACAGGTGTCACAAATCCGTCATTAAAACACTTTTGTTAATATTTATAACGTAATCTGCTGAGGGACTTTTTAATGTACTTTTATATAGTTTATGGACTAATTTCAGCAAAATTATAGCATAGGGACTTATTTCAAAAAGTAGGTAAAGTCCAGTGACTGATTTGCCAATTTTGCTTATTAAAAATTTGTTTATATTAATATTGCAATTTTACATTATGTTCATATTTCAGAGTGATTCATCACCGCTTTAATGGAGGGGGAAGACTATGAATATGAATGCCCCCGTCTGCAGACAAAAAGTTAAATTTTCGACCTTGATAGGATGTCATCATATATTTTGCTTGAAGTGCATTTTATATTAGTTGTATCATTTTTCAAGTATCTTTGATTGTCCGTTATGCAAAAGATATATTTTAGCAACTCAGCTAGTTCCTCTTTATAATCATGTATTACACTCTGAGCTACAAAATATACTGAATGAATGGGCTAAAGAGTATGGTGGTGGAAGGAACCAACAGATTCAGGGTGCATTATATGGAAGCGCTTCATGGATGTCCCAGATCAATGGACTCAGCTGGATGACTTAACTTTTTGTGCGATGATTACATAATTCCGTTTTTTGTATTTCTTCTTGTTATGCTATATTTTGGCGCTGCAATTCTCTTTAGTATCCATTACTAGTGTACCGTGTAAAATAGAAAAAATACCTAAATCATTCATGTTTTCTTTGTATTTTTCTTCTTCTTATACTATAAGTTTTCATTGCAACTCGTTGCATAAACAGTGGAGAAATTGTTGAAAAAAGCTTTTATACATACAATATAATATGGAGAGGAGCTTTTATTATCCATTTCTAGTATACTGTTATAGAGATTGTGATTTAGATCTTTGTTGGAGCATAAATGGAGAGAAACTTAAACCTCTCGGTGTCAAAGAAGATCTCTCCGCCAGACCCATGTTTGTTATTACCGAGGAAGTGGGCTCAAGCCAATTTTCTACATTTTGATGATATGATGAGAAGAAAGGAAGCAACAAGTTACCCTGAGAAGTTGTAGTATATATATATGTGTATATATATGTATATATACATATATATACATATATATAACAACGACGGGGTAGATGCAAGAAAGTATTCTCAGCAACAAGCAATAGAGGATTGTTGTCCTGGAAGTCTGGACGGCAACCTAGAGGTTGGGAGATGGTTGTATGGGAGGAGAGGAGGCTAGGAAGGAGTCTGAGGATTAAATCATGGGTTGGTTTTGTTGTTCTGGACAAGAATGACTAATTTCTAGACATCAGGAATTGATTTTCCTGTAGTTGTGAGGGGTGGCTGGGCTTGGTCGGGGAAGGGTTGACAGCCAGAGGAGCCGGCCTGGACGGGATCTGAAAGGAGGGGAGAGTTTGGCTGTGGCTCCATATGAGAGAGAGTGAGGGTGGCTGGGAGGGGTTGGAGTGTGAATGGCCGGTTGGGGAATGGAGGGTAGCAGTTAGAAGGGGGCAACAGTGAGGATTTTGTTTTGATGAAATGGGCAGTAAGTGGGTGGTTCCACGTGAATAGAAAGAGGGGGCTAAGGTTTGGAGTTTGGCTGTATTGATGAAGAGGGATGAGTGGGCTATCAATTAGGATAATCTTAGGTGGTTCCACGCAACAGTAAGGGGAGGGAATAGAGGAGGGGCGACAGCTTTTGTGGGGGAAGTGGTGGAGGAGTTATGCTTAAGTTTAGGAAATGATTTCTTTAATTTAGGAGAGTGGGAGTAGTGGGATTCATGGGTGGTTGGAGGTAGTTAAGGTAGTTATGAGTGGTGGTGGAGGTGGTTGGTGGCTGGTGGTGGCCGGAGGTGGTGGTGGTCGCTGGAGACGTTTTTCCGCAATCACCAGAAAACTGAAAATGTAGGAATATGTATGGGAGGTATAGGAGGACCACCGGAGGTGACCGGAGACAAACTCCGGTGATCGCCATAGGTGTTGTATGGGGTATATGGGGGTTGTTTTTGTGGAGAAACGAGGGTGGCGGTGGCTCCACGACAAGGGTGGTGGAAGGAGGGGTGGCATTTCTCCTTGATAGGGGCTGAGGCTCCCTTGGACGACTGCTTGGATGGCTGGCAGCAAGCAAGGGGGGAGGTTGAAGGGCCCTTTGGTCCGACTGTTTCAAGGGGGTGGAGGAGGGAGCCGACTGACTTGAGAGGGGTAGAGGGATAATATGGTGGTTGTTGCTTGTAGTGGAGGAGGAGGGGTGGTGGAGTGGACGACCAAGGGGGAGGATGGTAGGGGCTGGCCAAGCGGAATGAGAGGGAGGAGGTAGACTCGAGCTTTGCGCCCGGGGTTCGGCTTCGGCACCAAGATGACCAAAGGAATGCTTCTAAGCTTCAATCCTTCAATGCCCAAAAATGAGAGCCACCACCCTATATTTATAGTTTTCTAGAGAGCAACGAACGGCTATGAATGGCCGAACGCTCCGACTAAAAAAATACAAAAATACAACTCGAAATAAAGTACGACAAGAAACAAAAAATACTATGATCGGTGAGCCATTTGAAATGAGCGGTTCCGATCGTCACTGCGCCCGAGGTCGTCATGAGTAGACCAGAATGGGTCGGGCTGCTCCCAATCACACAATAAAAAAGCCGTCTCATTTTAATCGATCTTTTTCATTTTCTTCATGTTTGCATCTCTTCCTTTTTGATAATTATTATACTGTGGGGGAGAGTAGAAATGCATGAATTATGTTGTAGGAGCCACGGAAGCACCACATAGGGGCCACGTATCCGTAATTAAAACTTTTTCATTAATATTTATAACGGGGGACTGATTTCAGCACAATTAAAGTATATGGACTGATTTCAAAAAGTAGGTAAAGTCCAGAGACTGATTTGCCAATTTTCCTTTAAAAATTTATCTATATTATATTAATATCGCAATTTTACATTATGATCATATATTATAGTGATTATGCACCGCTTTAATGGAGTGGATGACTATTAATATGAATGTCGTTTGCAAACAGAAAGTTAAATTGCCGACGTTGACAAGATGCCATCATATATTTTGCTTGAAGTGCATTTTATATTAGTTGTATCATTTTTCAATCGTCTTTAACTATCCGTTATGCAAAAGATATATTATAACAGCTCAGCTAGTTCCTCTTTATAATCATGTATTACATGGTGGGAGCTACGAAATATACTGAATGAATGGGCTCAAGAGTATGGGGGGTGGAAGGAACCAACAGATTCAGGGTGGCATTTTGTGGAAGCGCTTCGGTGTCCCGGATCAACGGACTCAGCTGGATGACTTAACTTTTTGGGCGATGATTACAGAATTCCGTTGCTTTTTTGTATTTCTTCTTGTTATGCTATGTATTGGCGCTTCAATTCTCTTTATACTCGTTACTAGTGTACTGTATAAAATAGGAAAAATAACTAAATCATTCATTTTTTTTCTTTGTATTTTTTTATACTATAATTTTTCATTGCAACTTGTTGCATAAAGCCATAAACAGTAGAGGAAATGTTGAACAAAGCTTTTATATATACAATATAATAAGGATAAGAGATTTTATTATCCATTACTAGTGTATTGTTATAGAGATTATGATCCAGATCTTTATTGGAGCATAAATGGAGAGGAACTTAAACCTCTCGGGGTCGAAGAAGATCTCTTTGCCAGACCCGTGTTTGTTATCACCAAGGAAGCGGGCTCAAGCCAATCTTCTACATTTTGCTGATATGATGAGAACAAAGGAGACAACAAGTTATACTGAGAAGTTGTAGTTCAATGCTAAGTAGTCCAATTGTACAATCCGTATTCGTCGATGGTGGGCTCATCAGGCTACGTAAGCAGAAATCAAAATCAGGATCCGTCAACGAGGACGGTGTCGGCAAAGGGCGACTAGCCCTTGTTACTCGCCGAGTAGGCGATTATCCTGGATAACTCGCCACTATGGGCGAGTAGTCGTGTTTGTCGCATAGTTGGTGATGATTCCCTTAAAGTCGCAAAGCAGGTATTTTTCAGTGGCAAGGTATTCTCGCATACATACCCCCCAGGACTTGTCTATAAATAGACCTCCAGGGGTATAAGGAATGACACCTTAAAATCTTGAGAACCCCCCTCTTAAACTTACTACTCTCCAAGTGGTGCATTCCTCGTACCTAACTCAACATTTCGGTTTTGGAGGGAAAGCACTTCTAGACTTCCGGGTACATAGCGGAACCTCCTTGCTGAAGCACCTGGGGTGTGCTTATAAACATTTCTTTCTTTTCTTTGCTCTTGCTATAAGTTCTGTGGCGTTAGATCGCGGGGCCAGTAACCTTAGTCTACATTTAGGTCCGAACATTTGGAGTTAGGATTTTCTTAGCTTCAACACTTTGGTGTGGTGAGCGTGGACTGTAGTCAGAGGAGGAAAGTTCAGCGAGAAGGCGACATGGTGCAAGAAGGCGAGCAAGATGTGATACTCGACAACTCGCCAGCAGAGGGCGAGTATGTGACGATGGCGAACTTCAACGACTTCACCCGGAGGATCGAGGAGACTTTGCGAGCAGTGCTGGTTCATCGCGTTGAGGTGACGACGACCTCACCCCCTCGGAGGATGGTAAGCCATCCAGGCGAGCGGGTAAGGAAGTCGCGGCGGAAGAGCCAGAGCTACTTGTGCAATAGCGGTATCTCCTAGCGAGCTCGCAGGGAGTCCGATTCCGAGAAGTGGAGAACCCGACGAGTTACCTGGAAACTCGCATGGGCGAGTTGGGCACATCTCGGCAACTCGCGGCTGGCCGGCATGGTGGGAGGAGCCCATTCTGCGATGAAGTCTTGTTGGCTCCAGTCCCGAAAGGGTTCAGGGAACCCACCCTGAGTTAGTACTCATGGAAAGATGATCTGATCCACCACCTGCAATGGTTCGAGGATGTGGTCTCGATCCGGAATATGGCCGATGTGTTCAAGTGGTTCTTTGCCATCACCTTCGAGGGGAAGGCGAGAGATTGGTTCCATCAGATGTCAGGAGGCTCCATCTACTTCTTAGAGGATTTACGTCGAAGGCTGATGTTGTTGTTTGCAACCTCGATGAAGAGGAAGAAGGAGGCAACTGCTCTCTTCCATCTGACGCAGGGAGTCCACGAGACTCTGGGACATTATATCGATCGCTTCCAAGAATAAGTCCTCGACATCGAAGAGATGAATGGTTACACTCTGCAGCTAGCACTCACGTTCGGCCTTAGAGAAGGCCTCTTCAAGCTGGAGATCAACCAAGATCCTCCGATGTCCTACGCGGAGCTGATCGATAGGGCGAACAAGTTCATCTAGGGAGATGCGACCAATAACAGCTTCTTGGCCAGGCTGACCAGGGATGGGGAAGAGGAGACCCCGGAGCATGGTAAGAAGATGGAGTCGAGGAGGTAAGAAGGAAGGATGCAGGGAAGAAGGGGGCATGGAGAGCCTAAGAGGCAAGAGGAGCCCAGGTGGCTAGAGGAGCCGAGACGGCAGGAGAAGCCGAGACGGCAGGAGGTGAGGAGGCCATATGTGGCTCCTGACAATCGAGGACAGGAAAAGAGGTTTCGGGCCCCCTTGAATAGGCCGCCGTGGAGGCCAGCAGGAAGATCCCAACAAATGGGGCCCGGAAGAAGATTCTCTCCCGAGAGGAGGAACAACTACAACCAGCTAGAGAGGCCTCTAGGAGGTGGACATATAGAGGTGATGACGATTGACAGACGGGGTAACTGGCGGCAAAGTATACATCGTCAAAGGAGGAACCAACCGTGGTTGATCCCCTTGTATTGCGAGCTACATGAGGAAGAGGGACATGGCACCGTGACTTGCCTAGAGCTCCTGGAAGTCGGGCAGAGTGTCAGAGAAGGAGGAGCAAGAGGAGGAGAAGAGCAGAGGCAGGTGGCTCCTGTCGAGGCAGAGCAGGTTCATGCTCCGGCCCGGAGGAGGAATGAAGACAGGATCGATCTGGGAGGTCGTGGAGGAGTGTGCGTCATCCACGGAGGAGCAAGTCTAGGAGCTTCCCGCAAGGAAAGTCTTCATACCATATATCGCAAGAGCGTCACTTCGACCTCCCAAGCGCCTCCCCGGGTGAAGAGATCACTTTCTCGGAGGAAGACATGTTAGGGAATGAAAATCTCTTTCATGATGCCTTGGTTATCCAGGCAGCGATCAAAGACTTCACAGTCGCTCAGATCCTGGTGGACAATGGGAGCTCAGTCAACGTCATCTTTAAGAAGGCGTTCGATGTGTTGGAGGTGGAAGCAAGCAGGGTGATAACTTCGGATGGACCTCTCTTTGGCTTCTCAGAAGAGAGGAAGGTGGAAGGAGTAGAGTTGTTGGTGACGCTGTGCGGAACGTCAAAGAACTGTATGTTCATCATCGTTGACGCGCCGAGTTGCTACAATGCTATATTCGGGAGGCCGCTCATAAATTTCTTCAAGGTCGTTCCATCCTCAGACCATCAGTGCCTTCAGTACTGCCAGGGAGACCTGCATATAAGGATCAGGAGCAATCCTATAATAGCTCGTGAATGCTACTTGAGTGTCGTGAGCACCATTAGTTGGATGGAAGAAGCTGAGGAGGTGAGCAAGGCGATGGAAGGAATGGCTTGGCTAGAGGTAGCAGGGGAAGTGGAGGAGGTGGAAGTGATGATTCTGAGGATCAGTGGAGCGCTGAAGACGGAGTACAAGATGAAGATGGTGGCATTCCTGGAGGAGAACTTCGATATCTTTGCTTGGAGTGCGTTAGAGATGTCGGGGATTGATGATGAGGTGGCTTGTCATCGCCTCAATTTGGACCGCGAGATCCGCCCCATCTACCAAAAGAAAATGGTAATGGTCACCGCGTTAGCCGAGCCCATTATGGAGGAAGTTAGGAAGCTGCTTAAGGATGGCTTTGTATCAGAGATCCAGTGCCCAGATTGGGTCTCCAATATTGTAATGATCAAGAAGACCGACCGAAGGGGGTTGGAGGATGTGTATAGACTTTTCCTTAATAAACTCTGCCTGAAGGATTGATATCACATGCCTCAGGTCGACGCGCTTGTTGATTCAGAGGTCGATTTTTCTAATATGAGATGTCTTGATGCCTTTTCAGGGTATCACCAGATTCATATGTGTTCCCCTGATTGTCGCGATGTATCCTTCATCACAAACGATGACTGTTACAAGTTACAAGATGATGTCTTTTGGGTTGAAAAATCAAGGGCTACGTACTAGCGGATGATGGATCGCGTGTTCAAGGAACAAAAGGGGCGGAACCTGGAGGTATATATTGACGATCTCTTGATAAAAAACAAGAGTGTTCGGGAGCATATCACTGATCTTGTGGAGACCTTCACGACACTCTGGAAGTTCAAAATGAGGCTCAATCCATCGAAGTATGTGTTCAGAGTAGGAAGAGGAAAGTTCTCGGGGCATCTCCTCACTCTAGTTGGGGTTGAGCTTAACCCTGACAAAGTCAAAGTCGTCATTGAGATGGCATCGCCCAAGAGTACGAAGGAAATCTAACGCTTAACCGGAAGGCTGGCCGGCCTAAGTCGCTTCTTGTCAAAACTGGCAGGAGAAAAGTACTCCCCGTTCTTTAAAACTCTTCGCAGCAATCAACAGTTCAACTGGACAGGGGAGTGGGAAGAGGCTTTCGAAAAGCAAAGCGGCAACTGACGCGAGCGCCACTATTTCGGAGCCCGAAGGAGGGAGAAGATATATTCCTTTATCTAAGAGTAGGGTCGGAAGTAGTGAGTTCGGTACTAGTAAGGGAAGAGGGAAAAATGCAGCTTCCTATTTACTATGTGAGCAGGGTACTCCGTAAAGCAGAAGCACAGTACCCCATCCTCGAGAAGCTAGCATTCACTTTAGTCATCTCGGCGCGGAAGCTTCGACCATACTTTCAAGCTTATTCCATTCGTGTGGTGACAGATCATCCTCTTCAAAGCGTCATGGATGGGGTGGAGCACTCGGGGCGGTTGACAAAGTGGTCGGTAGAGTTCAGTGAATTTGACATCATCTTCTTGCCTAGGGTGGCGATCAAAGCGCAAGATATTACTGATTTCATAGCCGACTTCTCGATGGAAGCAGAGGAAGGAGGGATTCCCTCCGATTTGGTGTCATGGAATATGTTTATGGATGGAACTTTAGGAAAGAACTCTGTGGGAGTGAGCATCATGCTGGTGAGCCCACCTGGACGAGGATCGAGCAAGCTGTCCAAATCTTGTTTTCTGTCACAAACAATCAGGCGGACTATGAATCAATAGTCGTAGGACTTTGCCTGTCAAAGGAGTTAGGAGTCCAAGATCTTCTGGCATTCACGGACTCGTTGGTGGTCGTGTCCCAGATCCGTGGGGAGTTTGAGGTGTGAGATGACATTCTACAGCAATACCTGATGAAAGTCAAAGGATTGATGAGAACTTTCAGTTCTTTCTTCGTTCAACATGTGTCAAGGGAAGAGAACTCAACGACGGACCGACTAGCCAAGTCGGCCCAAGAGCAGGAGGCACGATCACCGAGTTATTGTGACCGTCGATCGAAGAGGGGAAGTTATGGAGATCGAGCATCAAACTTCGTGGCTGGATACGTTTATGGCATTTCTCGGTACCAACCAGTTTCCAGCATAGGTGGTAGACAATAGAAAGTTCTGATACAAGACATCCTATTATTTACTCCACGGTGGGGAGTTATATCACAAGACCATCTCTGGCTTTTTAGCCAGATGCGTCTCAGAGACCGAAGTTCCACAAGTGCTCGAAAGGATTCATTTGGGGGAGTGTGGAAGTCACTCGGGGACTCACACTCTAGAGCAAAGAATCTTGAGACAGGGCTATTTTTGGCCTTCTATCAAGAAGGATGCCGAGTCATTCTCCAAAAAGTGTCAGTTCTTCACTCCTCTTCAATTGTAGCCGACCCATCAACTTCGTTCAACTATGGCCCCGTGGTCTTTTGCTATTTGGGGGAATAGATTTGATTGGTCCATTTCCTCAGGTAAGCGGGCAGTGAAAGTTTATCATAGTAATGATTGACTACTTATCGAAGTAGATCGAAGCCAAAGCGCTGGTCAAGACAACATCACAAATAGTGAAGAGCTTAATTTGGGGAGAAATTACCTGCAGATTCGGGATCCCTCTAGCGATCGTCCTCGACAATGGTCCGTAGTTTTCCAATCTGGAGCTGACCGACTTCTGCAGCCAGCTGGGGACAGATCTTTGGTTTGCCTTAGTTCATCATATCCTAGAAGTAACAGTCAGGTCGAAGATGCAAATAAGCTTGTCATCAATCTTTTAAAGAAGAATGCCGAGAATCTCAAGGGGAATTGGGCGGAGCAACTTCCCTCAGTCATATGGGTTATGAGAACCACTCCCAACTCGGCCACCGGGGAGACGCTTTTCAAACTGTCATACGGGTCAGAGGCTCTCATCCCAGTGGAGTTTGAGGTCAGAAGCCTGAGAATAGTTGTTGCAGAAGAGGGAGATGAGGAATGACGTCTTGAAAATGAAGAAGCTCAAAAATTATCCCTCGATTATATTAAAGAGCTCTGAGACCTTGCATCAGTCAGGCAAGAAGAGGTCAAAAGAACGATCGTGAGGCACTTCGAAAAGCACGTTCGCATCAAGCAATTCCAGCAAGTCGATCTCGTCTTGAAGAAAGTTGATGCGGCAGGACTGCCGCCATCGGGAAGCTGGACCCAAATTGGGAAGGGTCGTTTATCGTGCTTGAAGCCCTCAAAACTGGAGGATACCGCCTACAAAACCACGAGGTGGAACTCCTTGAGAATACATGGAGCGGAGATGACCCGAAAAAGTTTTACCCGTAAGGGAGAAAGGTTATGTTTGTCTTATATATATATAATTGCTCACCCACACCCTAAAATATTTGGATTAATCATGTTTTTATAAATAGCTCAATTATATTTCGATGGAAAAACCCATCCCCAGTGACGGGTTGGGAGGTGGACCTCCGACTCGACTCTCATAAAGCCCATGACGGATGATGGGATGGTGTCTCGAGATAATAGTGCATCCTCCTATGTCCAAGCCCCTGCACTGACGACCGTGATTAGTTCCTCCTTTACATGTTGGTCGATGATCGCTCGAGTGCACTTCTCATTCATCTTGAGACATTATTAGGAGAGATTCAGGAGTCGTCCCCCAACATGGCAGGAGGATTGATTTGCTTAATAAGGGGCCATACATCAATAAAGGTGTCGTCAACCCCAAAATGATAAAATCTCAATATATTGTCACCCGAGATCTCAGGTTTAAATTTGATATTTATACGGTTGAAAAAGTCGGTGATGCTAATCTCTTTTACTTATTTAGTGACAGGGCAAAAAGCCTCCAAGAATGGAGTAGATAGTCCTATGGCAACACCGATCGCTTAATCAATCGTACCATGGGTTAGGATGCATGCCTCATGTGCAGTGCGTCCTTCTAAGACCATACCTCTCATGGTAGGCCGAGATCAGCTCCCACTTTTAGGATGTCCCTGATAGACCTCCCGAAAGCCTTTCCCTCCCAGATACTCTTCATGGTAGCATGATCGCAAAAGGTGAGTATGTGTATAACTCGCGAATACCAGTAGGCGAGTAAGCGCCTTACTCGCATGTCACAAAAATACGAGTAATCCATACAGATCGGGCGAGCCTAGAAGCCTAACGAGCACTCGTCTCGTTTGAACCTAATAGCCTAGCGTCTTGTTCGAGCCTAAGAGCCTAGCGGGCACTCGTCTCATTCGAACCTAAGAGCATAGCAAGCACTCGTCTCGTTCGAGCCTAAGAGCCTAGCGAGCACTCGTCTCGTTCGAGCCTAAGTGCCTAGCGAGTACTCGTCTCGTTCGAGCCTAAGAGCCTAGCGAGCACTCGTCTCGTTCGAGCCTAAGAGCCTAGCGAGCACTCGTCTCGTTCGAGCCTAAGAGCCTAGCGAGCACTCGTCTCGTTCGAGCCTAAGAGCCTAGCGAGCACTCGTCTCGTTCGAGCCTAAGAGCCTAGCGAGCACTCGTCTCGTTCGAGCCTAAGAGCCTAGCGAGCACTCGTCTCGTTCGAGCCTAAGAGCCTAGCGAGTATCGATTCGCGCCAGCATAGAAAAAGCACAAGCGACAAGACAAAAATGAGCATGAAATGTTTATGTTTCCTTTAAATTAGTTTCTGTGAATTGAAACATTACATCAAAACAAAGGTGATGAATCATCTTATACATTGCAAAATGACTGAAGCAAACAAGTGATGCGACTACCCAAAACCCGCACCGTGTGACTAACAGTCTGACGACACGTAGTCCGAGGAGTCAGAGGACTCGTCATCCTCCTCAGCAAAAAATCTCGGGGACGAGATCCTCGGTCGTCAGGTTTGCGCCCTCCGGGGTAAGGTAGTCGGCTACCTGTAGCTTGGTCAGCACTAGGTTGCCCGCAACAATGGCGATTTCCCTCCACATCTAGGCCAGCTCGACCGGCGACATATGCACCTCCTTCCCCCGACGGGAAGGTCCGGCCTTGGAAGGTGGCCGCGCAATGTCCTGAGACTCAAGCTTGGTGGTGCGATGGGCCACCTCCAGGCTCCAGCGCGGCTTGGCTGTCTTCCAAGTCTTTCTCAAGTTTGGAGATAGTCTCGACGACCACGAGCTCGGCTTCTTGCGAGTAAGAAAGTCACAAACGTCAAAACAATGCCACTAAGAGAAAAGCGCGGATAAAATGAGATGACCAACACACAACCAAAGCCACCTCGTAATCTTTGCTGGCGGAAGCTTTATCTTCGGTCGCAACTGCCCTCTTCTCGATCGTGGCTTGCGACTTCTCGGTCGTGGCTTGCTACTTCTCTAGTTGGCGGAGCATCTTCGTGAAGACCTCATTCTCCTCTTTGACTGCGAGGAGGTTCCAGGTTGTACAATGCGCGATTTTCAGTGCTGTCAGCTGAGCCCGTGAACCGTGGTCGACGAGGTAGCGTGGTGAGGCCTCTTCCAAGATCTTCACATCATTACGCCCATATTGGACGAACGAGACATAATAGGCATCGTCGTTCGGTTCGCCATTCTCGGTCCAGGAGAAAGACGCGAGCTGAGGCGGTCCTCACACTTCTCCTGATCCCAGGCTAGAAGCGGCTGACCGTGAAGGTCAGTGTTCCTCGCGCAAGGATTGCTGGTCAAATCCTTGCTTGCTTCTTCTTGGACACCCTTGCGAGCAATCACCTTCCCCCGCCGCATCTTTCTCTTCTTTTGTGGGGGCTCGGACGGTTCTGGTCGCTGTGCTTCTTGAAGAATCTCGGCAGGAATGCCGAGATTGGCAAAGTCGTCTTCCCGGGCCGAAGACACCTTGACCGGGTTGTTGCAGTAGTCCTCGTCACTTCGTGGGTGAGTGTGCCCGCAAGAGATTGCTGGAGTGGTGGCCTCGCCTACTATAGGAAGGATGGATGCTGGAACAGTGCGAGTTACTAAATAGCAACAACCATTAATCAATGATAAAAGACTAAGGCCTATGAGCTTCAAATTCGCATACCTTCCCTCGACGAAAGATAGAGGAGTTGGTCTACTCGTTTTTGCCAGAAGACGAAGTCGAATTTTTGACCCTTCAGCGCCTTCTGCAACTCTTTTCGCGACCTCTGCAGGATTGGGGCCAGGAAGACTACGACCGATGGCTGCTATGGTCGGCGAGGAAGGGTATCGAAGTCGCCCGTCACAAAGATAAACCGCTCGTTCCAGCGGTGAACCTTATACGACGTGTCGGAGCATGTGCGGCTGCCGAAGTAGAGCACGTACGACGTCCTTAGTCGCACCGACGTAGAAGACCTTCAGGAAAACGTTGATGTCGAACGAAATCTTCTCCGCGCGCAAGAAAAGAAACCCAACGGTAATTGCTCTATCGTTGGTATTAATCTGCGCGGGCACCTAAGTTATTAAAGGCGCAAGGCGTACCGAGGCGCAAAGGGGCCCTAGAGCCTAGGCACAAGACGCAGGTGCGCGCCTGAGGCACGTGAGGTGAAAAAATGGGGAAAAAAATAAAATCAGTTAATTGGGTCGCATTCATGGAAAATCAGCGAATGGGGCGCCCAATTCGCTGAATTTCTGCGATTTGGGCCCCCAATTCGCTGAATTGCCCCAAATCGCTGAATTTCTGCGAATTTGGTGCCCAATTCGATGAATTTCTGCGATTTGGGCTCCTAGGCGCGCCTCGGGTGCGCCTAGGCGCGCCTCAGGCACATCGCCCGCCTAAGCCTTTGCTGGGGCGCAACTGGGTGCGCCCGGTGCGCCCAACGCCTCATGCACGCCTAGGCGCGCGCCTTGATAACTTAGGCGGGCACCAATCTGTAGTCGAGGATGATCTGGCAGATCTCCGACCACAAGGGTAATCGCAACCCTGCTTCAAAGTGTTGAAGAGGGAATGCGAGCTGGTCGGCGAAAAACGTGTTGGCTCGCTCATCCTTCCCAGCCAACCTCACTTGTAGCCTTCTGGGAGAAAGCGGTGGATGAAGCTCTCTAGCTCATCTTGGTGAGTAATTGATTTTTGAACTTCGTCGCAGTAAAGGTCTGCACGTAGTTCAGGCCCGAGCTGCAGCTTCATCTACCTGCTCCATTGAGTTTGCGAGGAAGAAATTGTTTTGCAAACGCTCACTTCGTAAATCGCTAAAAGAAAATTGATCGCAACAAGGGCATCATTTCAAGACTCTACCCCCCTATTTATAGACGTCGGAGGGGGGTCTTGGCGCAAGTCTTGTGGAGAGTATACTCGAAACTCACAAAACACTTAAGACGAACAAGCCTCGCACTCCTGATCTTCTAGGAGACTATCTACACAACTCGCATACGTCAAAATACTGCAAGAAACAGATTCGTGCTACCTATAATATGGTCAAGCATGCTTGCAACGAGAAATAAAATCTAAGATGCTCGCAATAAATGAAAAATGTTCGAAATAAATTCAAATTTAAATAGCTACAAAGTACGTAGCACAAGGTGCAAATAGTAAAGTCACCATCTTAAAGCATCAGCAAATTCCCGCACCTATCTGAGGTCTGCATGTGGAGCCCGGTCCACTCAAGCTCGCGCGCCTGACAGAGTTCTTCATTTTCCCTCGTCATGTGCTCCTTGCTTCGGCGGAAATGATCTTCCTTCCGGGTAAGAGTGCCCACGAAGCTCATACTCGCGTGAATTCCGTGAAAGTCGGCCGGAAGAAGATCCTGCTTGTTCTCCAAGTCAGCAATGCGCCTGTCCAGCTCAATGATCGCGTAATATTTCACCCCCGAGACTTCCATACGATGCTCGAATTCCTCGACCCAAGATACGTGCACCTATAGCGTGGAGACTCTGTGATTCAACTCGCATGTTATTAGGCGGTCGAGCTTGGCTTCGAACTCAAGGTAGACAACGGCTGTTCTTATTTGATACTCACGCAACGACAAATCGACTGCGTTTATGAGAGCATCTCCTGGAGAAGTTGCTCTAGCTATGGAGGAAATTTGGTTAGAGGACGGGAATATTCTAATAAGAGGAATGACTGAGTGAAAGAGTTGAGTACCAGAGCGTGAGGTCTGGGGCCTCTACCCTTGTCGAGGAGGCAGAGAGCGACGAGGTGGAGGAGAGCGGCGAGGAGAGGGGCTTCGAAAAGGCGATCCCCGCCGACCCCCCGATCGACCCCCGTGGAAAGAACGCTCCGGTGGAGACGACTGCTGGCGCGAGGTGTCCTGTCGCTGGGAAGATGATTCCATGGGTGCCTTCCCGTGGTCAGACGACTTCGTAAAACCCCCACTCGCAGGGGGCGCGAACATCAAAGGCCTCCCACTGCCCCCACCAGAGGAAGCTGTCGAAGGATGGGAGCCTCACGAAAACATCATGGTGGGGAAAATGCCCGCGAGAATAGGGGGCGTTGGGGGAAGCTTATCTACGGCGGGAGCAGTCACGCTACTCGCATGGCTCGTAGGGAGGTTGGTCCTCTTGGAGGACGAGTATCCCGCCCCAGAACGAACCTTCCTGTTGTTCAGGGAAATGTGCACGACATGACTACCCTCACCTCCTAACGAGGGCAGGGCAGTGTTCGGCAGAATAAGTCGTAAAGGAGAGACATTCTGGGAGACCTCGTGACGCAGGGGCAGGCTGGGGTTTGTGAAAATAGACACACTACTGGCGATTAAAGGTGCAGGAAAACCAACACGATGCGAGCTTCACAAGACAGACGGTTTTAAAATTAATTTTCTTTTTATGACGAGTTAATTTAAGCTTTTGCGGATTCCACAAGAACGATTATAGCAATAGAAAAGGCACACAAGAGTGGTTCCAAATCGGAGAGCGCAAATAATAAATGATAAGCGGATACGCCCTGCAGGTTAGCACAATTTCAAAGCAAAAAAAACTACTTAAATGATAAACCAAGCAAATAGGAACTCAAGCAAGAAGGTGCAATGTTTCAAACTCAAAATCCAAGTACACTTACAGCCATATGAGGAGCCAATCGGACGGGGAGGCGCCGAACACGGAGGAGACTAGATCCGGGCCTCTTGGTAACGGAAAGGGATGGAACAACGGGCTGTGGTGGCTGGGAAGGGGAAGACGGACTCTGCGGCGTCGAAGAAGCAGAGCTGGGGTGGAGAAGGCGGGTCGGCGCTCGGCAGGGACTGTGGGGAGGGGAGACGGGGAGTCGGCGAGGGCGAAGGGGGCTGCGGCAGGGGTTGGCGAGGGCAAGTGGGGCTGCGGCAGGAGTTGGCGAGGGCGAAGGGGACTGCGTCTGGGATCGGCGAGGGTGAAGGGGACTGCGTCTGGGATCGGCGAGGGTGAAGGGGCTGCGGCGGGGATCGGCGAGGGTGAAGGGGCTGCGGCTGGGATCGGCGAGGGTGAAGGGGGCTGCGGCTGGGATCGGCGAGGGTGAAGGGGGCTGCGGCTGGGATCGGCGAGGGTGAAGGGGGCTGCGGCTGGGATCGGCGAGGGTGAAGGGGGCTGCGGCTGGGATCGGCGAGGGTGAAGGGGGAGGGATCCAGGCGTCGCACCCGGGGGGGGGGGCTTGGCGTCGCACCAAGGAGACCAGTCGAAAGACTCAAACAATCGGTGCCAGCCCCATCCTCATGGCTCCTATAAATAGGAAATAAAAACTAGGGCAACAGGAATCAACGACTCCGATCGTCCGCTCTTCCGATTGCCAAAATAATATAAATACTCGTCCGAATGAAACAAAACAAAATACGAAAAATACTCGCGTCGACCTTCCGGACGCATCCGTGGGCTCGGATCGCCCAGAAAGGCTCTCTAGATGTACAAATAGCAGTCACGTCCGCCTCCTGCGGGAATACACATGCACGGGCCATCGCGGTCGCCGATCGTCATCAACTCCCCCCGACTTAAAAGCATTCATCTCCGAGGAATGGAGACGGTCATACTCCTGGCGTAGCTCGGGGGCAAGTCTCTCTAGCTCTGTCGGGGCTATCCATGTGTCATCAAAGCTGGGACGGTCCCTCCAGTGGACCAGGTATCGCAAAGTGCCCGGATCCGCTGCTGTCATGTAATCATGGGCTAAGATACCCTCAATGGACTCCAGGTTTGCAGTCGTCTCTGTAGGTGGTGGCTCACTCTCTACTGAACTCACAGATGGTGCTGCCGGTGGTGCAGCAAGATCCCCGGGGTGCGACACTGTGGGTTGGGACTGAGACGGTAAAGGTGACAACTGGGAAACTGGTGGCTCAGGTGGTGGTTCAAGTGGTGGATCCGCGGGAAGGGGCTCGAAGGGGTCCTCGCTCCTCGTAGTATGGAGTCAAGTCCTCCACATTGAACACTCTGTTGATCCCCATGTGTTTTGGAATATCAATTTCATAGGCATTTGGCCCAATCCGTTGTACCACCGTATAAGGGCCCATCCGTCTAGCATTTAATTTCTTTGCAGTTCCCGAGGGGAACCTCTCAGTACGAAAACGAACCAAAACCTGTGCACCAATTTCAAAGCTCCTCTCCCACCTGTGTACATCCGCATAGGCTTTATAATTATCATTACTTGTTGCAATTTTCTTCTGGATGGACTCATGAAGCTCATGCATGTGCTGTGGATGAAGGACTCGGCCGACTCACTAGGGCGAGACTCAAGTGAAAGGGGAATCAGGTCGACCGGCTTCCTAGGTTCGTACCCTAACAGGATATGGAATGGGCTGAGTCCGGTAGTCCTATTCACTGAACTATTATATGCGAACTCTGCTAGGGGCAAAACTGAGTCCCAACTAGATGTATGCTCACCGACAAGACAACGCAGGAGGGAACCCAAACTCCTATTGACCACTTCGGTCTGCCCATCCGTCTGTGGATGGTAGGCGGTGGAAAACTTAAGAGTCGTGCCAGTCTTCATCCAGAGGGTCTTCCAGAAATAACTCATAAATCGGACGTCGCGGTCAGACACTATGGAAGAGGGTAATCCGTGATATCTAAAGACTTCCCTAAAGAATAGGGTGGCTACCAAAGAGGCATCAGCTGTCTTGCGGCATGGGATGAAGTGGGCCATTTTCGAAAAATGATCTACGACGACATAGATAGAATCCTGTTTCTTGGGCGTGCGGGGCAGCCCAAGGACAAAGTCCATGCTGATATCAACCCATGGCCTGTGAGGAATGGGTAGTGGCGAATACAGACCGCTGGGTTGGCGTGAGCCCTTTGCCACCTGGCATGTCCTACAATGCCTCGTCACGCGCGCTACATCTTTCTTTAGTGAGGGCCAATAGAAACGGTCCTCAACTAAGGCGATGGTCTTGTCCCGCCCAAAATGTCCAGCGGCACCACCCGCGTGCATCTCCCAAATCAGAAAGTCGCGGAGGGAAGTAGATGGGATGCAAAGTCGGGTGCCGAAGAATAGGTAACCCTCAGAAGCGGTGAATCCCTCCACGATGTCAGGCGGCTCACGAGTGAGGGCTCCATAGATGTCCCTAAAATCGGGACACTCGGCATACTCGACAACGAGGCGCTCAAATCCGGTGACGTGCGTGCTCATAATCTGCAAGAGGCTGATCCGGCGACTCAGGGCGTCGGCCGGTTTGTTTTCAACACCCGCGCGGTGTTTGATGACGTAGTGATAGCTCTGCAGAAACTCAACCCACTTAGCGTGCCTGTGGCTAAGTTTCGACTTGGACTCTAAGTAGCGTAAGGCCTAATGGTCAGAATACAACACAAACTCCTTGTGCAGGAGGTAGTGTCTCCAGTAACGTAAGGTCTGGACAATCGCATAAAACTTTCGGTCGTAAGTAGAACACCGCTGGCGGGCCTCGTTCAGTTTTTCGCTGAAATACGCAATAGGGTGGCCCTCCTGACTAAGTACTCCACCAATCCCGAGTCCCGAGGCGTCGCATGCAACCTCGAAGGTTAAACTGAAGTCAGGTAATCTAAGAACAGGGGCCGACGCTAGGCGAACTTTGATCTCCTCGAAAGCCTTAGTGGCGGCCTTGGTCCACACAAAATCTCCCTTACGAATGCAGCTCGTAAAGGGGGCCATCAACGCACTAAAACCCCGGACAAACCTCCTGTAGAAGGTGGCAAGTCCGTGGAAACTCCTGGCCTCATGAATGGTCGTGGGGATGGGCCAATCACGGATCGCTCTCACCTTGTCGGGATCCACGGAGATGCCTGACGCCGAGATAATGTAGCCGTGGAAGTGGACCGACTCAGCCAAGAAGTCACATTTCTTCAGATTGATGAACAGGTGTTCCCTCCGGAGGATGTCGAACACCAATTGGATATGGTGTAGGTGGTCAGCACGCTCCTGGCTATAGATAAGGATATCATCGAAATACACAACTAGGAACTTGCCCATGTAGGGCCGCAGGATCTGTGTCATCACTCGCATGAATGTACTGGGGGCGTTCGATTGCCCGAAGGGCATCACCATCCACTCGAATAAACCATCCTTCGTCTTGAAGTTTGTCTTCCATTCATCCCCTTCACGGACTCTAATCTGATGGTACCCGCTCCTAAGGTCAATCTTCGTGAAAATACGGGCACCGACCATGGCGTCAAGTAAGTCATCAAGACGGGGGTTCGGGAAACGGTACTTCACTGTAATCGTATTGATGGCTCTACTGTCTACACACATGCGCCAGCTCCCGTCCTTCTTTGGGGTATGGAGGGCAGGAACCGCGCATGGACTCAGACTCTCGCGCACAAAGCCCTTTCTGAGTAACTCGTCTACTTGCCGCTTCAGCTCGGCATGCTCAGTCGGACTCATACGGTAGTGCGGGAGGTTGGGCAAAGATGCCCCTGGTACAAGGTCGATAACGTGCTGGATATCCCTCATAGGAGGATGCTCATCCGGAAGCTCCTCGGGCATGACATCTGCAAAGTCTCTCAACAGACGTTGTAAGCCTGGGTCAGTAGGAACAATACATCCACCTGGTGTGTCAGGGGCCAGGGTGGCGGCTACAACGAATACGATCCCGGAATCCAGGCTCTCTCTTATAAAATCATGCGTCCTCAAAAGGTGGAGGGGTTTGGAGGACCCAGCACTGACGGGAGCCTCGACCTTGCCCTTGGATGAATCCTTGGGTTGGGTCGGGGATAATGTGACCTTTCGGCCTCGATCGTAAAATATGCATGTGTTCGATCGCCCGAAGCACGTCACGTCCCGGTCGAACAGCCAGGGCCGTCCAAGAAGGACATGGGCCACATCCATCGGGATGACATCACACCAAACTTGGTCCTCGAAGGACGCTAAGCGAAGGGGTACGAGGCAACGCTGGGTAACCTGGATGGCAGATTTGTCGACCCAGAGGACACGGTAGGGGTGAGGGTGTGGCTCAGGGGTGACCTGCATTCGCTCCAGGGCCTTCTTGGCAACGATATTGACGCAGCTCCCACCATCAATAGCGAGCTTGCAGGGACCGCTTGCGCTCTGGAAATATGTGTAAAAGATGGTGGACCAACGCCAGTCATCCTCTGCACGCGGGGTGTGCAGAAGCCGACGTATGACTCCACACTCTAGCGACCTCTCAGCGTCGCTCTCCCAATCCTCATCCGCGGTGGCTACTATATCTCCATCTGTTCCCTCTACGGGGTCTACTCCCTCGTCCTCTTCATCCTCAACTAATAGATTCCGCATGGGGCACTGTGCCGCATAGTGACCACGTCTAGAACATCTGTAGCACTGAGGCCCACTGGGCCTGGGTGGCCCCGTCGTGACAGCCTTCCCTCTCACATCCTCAGAGGTGGAGAAACTTGGCGCGTCCAAAGTCGTCGGCGCCGACGAAACTGCATGATAAAGGAAGAAGAGTTACTGCGACCAACACAAATAGGCTTAATCGTCCGACCCAAGGAATAGGTTTTAACCTCGCGAGGCGGGATCATGTTGATCTAGAGTCCGGGTCTCGTCCGGAGTTCTCACGTATTCCTTCTCCAGCGTGAGGGTTGTAGGAGCCTCGGTCGCGAGATGCTCAGGTTCGTCGCCTAACCCTGTCTTACTTGGGGCCTCTCGAGATACCTCGGGGATGCCCTTCTCAGTCTCGCCTAGAGAGATATTAGTGGTGAGCAATGGTTCTTCTAGCATCTCCATCATGGTCTTCACCCTCTTAGCCTTGTGGGTATCCTCGCCTGGTTTACGAGTTTTGGGGGCACTACAAGAAATCAGACTTTTGGCCAGGGCAAATTTCCCTGGCAAAAAATTCAAAACCGTGGCTAAAGAGTTTTTGCCACGGTCTAGCCATGAGAAAAATTCGTAGCTAAATGTCGCGTGGAGAAAGGTTTTTAGCCACGGAGTAGCCGTGGCAAATAGTATTAGCCGCGAAGAAATAACGTCGTGGCTAATACCTGGGCTTTTAGCCACGGTTTTCCCATGGCAAAAGCTTCTAAATAATCGTTAAATAGATTAATTGCCACGGCTTGGAGCCGTGCTTGGAGCCGTGGCAAATAATTTGCTTATTAGCCATGGTTTAAAACTCTGGCTAATAATAAATTAGTTGTTTTTTAAAAAGCTATTTGCCACGGTTTTAAACCGTGGCAAATAATAAATTATGATTTTTTTAAAAAAACCATAATGATATAAATTAATATCACAGGTAAGATGCAATCCATTTCATTACATAATATGACTCGACATAGATCTTTCGATAGGCTGCTGTTTTAGGGTTTGCTGCCCTCCATTGATGCATTGTTATGATGAGATGTCATTGTTATTATTACCCTGGCTAACAAGAGATTGTTTTGAAAACGAAGACTAGAGACAGCAAGCACAGTCAGTCTTTTATTGGAAATGGTGCTAGATCATATGTTTGCAATCTTTCATATAATAAATAAAACAATAAGAAAAAGAAGAATTATAATTTTTATATAAATAAGAAAAAGAAAAGGTGTGCATATAATGCATGCAAATAGTTTTTGTTCATCAGACAACTAGATATATATTAGATGTGGATATAACTAGCTAGCTCTGCTCATCCCCTTCTGCATCATCCTTCTCATCTAACAGCAGCCATCAGTTCATCAAATTTCTCACTCCTCCCAGCGTTATTTCAATCTGCTTAACAAACATAAAATTAAATCATTAAATTTGTAGTCCCAATTTGTAACCTCAATAATGATCCAAGAGATCAGAATCACTTGAAGAGAAGATGACAAATATAAATATTTTGCATATGCAATATGCAACCTAAGATACAATATCTAATTTCCTGTGCTTGTTTACAAAATTGAATAAAAGCCATAAATGAATGCAGAGAAACATAATGCAGGCCTTGGACTGGATGATCTATGCTGATAAGTTTACCTTAAAAAATTCAGCAATCTTTGTGGCCCACTGATGTTGCTCTAATGTTCTTGAATTCCCTTGCCAAATGAAAAGTGAACTTCCAGATTGCAAAAGAAAACAATAGTAGGAATTCAGAGATGCAGCAACCTGAACAAAGAACATAGAAAAACATGCCAAGTAGATGTTTGTCAAGACTGAACCAAGTTGGGTAAAGCTTAAATCCAGACTGAACCAAGTGTTATCATTAGAACAGGCAAGACCACGTCATCATACAAAAAATAAAAATGATCTGTTTCATGACAGATGGACAAGAACCACGCTATTTGATCTGCTAGCCTTATGTGAAATCAACAATGTTCTGGCAATGAAATGAAGACCATTTGTCAAACACTCACCATTTTGTTTGACTGCGAGCAGTGATATTTATATAGTGAATTCACAAGCTGCGTGCTATGAACACTCACCATTTTGTTTGACTGTGAGCAGTGATATGGATTACTGCACTACTCCATGGATAACTGCAAAGTATTCTGGAATAAACTGAAAGCTCATGGATTAGCTGAAGCTCAAATTCATCATCTAGTGTATTAAATTTATAAGTACCATGGTGACAATGGAATCAACACTTCTCTTCTGTTCAATACCAACAACTATAGCCAGTAACTTCCTATTATTTTGGCCCACATCCTAAACAAAAAGCCAAAGTTGATCATTATAATGAAAAATAAATGTAAATTTCACTCAATGGGCAACAAACTGAACTCCAATTCTGCATTAAAAATGTCAACAATTATCATAACAAGCCCACATCGTCAACAATGGAAAATACATGAACTCTTCACTCATATAAAAAAAGTTATATATACTGAATAAAAAAGACTTATTCAAGAATTGTTTAATGATCCACAGGATTAACCAGAGAGCATCATTATCGATGAGAACGATAAATTGGATCTGACAGGAAACAAATTGATCACATGCATGAACTTGAATACGGTCTCCATGGACATTGAAGTCAAAGACATTAGACTTGGAGAGATTATAGAATACTAATTATAGGGAGGCACACATGGGAGCAAGTTTTTATCTTGTTTTTTTTATTGTCCAAGACGATAATGAATCGCTTAATCCTTGTGGAACAAGCCCAAGATTTTGGAAGAGTTTCAAGCATTTCTTGAACAAATCCCACATCTAACCCAAACAACTTATAGAGAACAATTATAGAGATTTCATAATTGTGAAATCTTTTGTCAATTTTAGTTGTTTGGTAACTATAGACGTTTGGATAGTTATGGATTTCAAGAACAATTTAATCTCTATCCTTAACAAAATTGAAACCAGCTACCACATCTCCAATGCCCGTCGTAGGCATAGGTTGGTTCAGAGCCCTAACTGCTTCTCTCTTCCCATCCTATTTTTATCAGTTGTATTACTCTGAATATCTCATCTTTATCAATTGTTATTTCATATTCATTTTATCCTACATTTGGTTGCCTCAATCTGCATGTGTGTTATTGAAAGCATTCATCATGGAGAAAAAATGTGGGCAACTAATATAAACATCCACACACGCATAAAAAGTAACATAGAATTTTATTAGCATCATCAAGTTTGCGGATATTAAAAAGAAACTAATTTGCATTTCATCAAGATTTTATTTTTTGGATCAACTACCTTATTTCAATCAAAAAATTAAGCAGCAAGTCATTCTTAGCAGAAGGATTTGAAAAATTAAAATGTGAGAACACGGGAGTCAACATTTGTCCAATTAGATTTTGAATCTTTCATCAAATTTGAACATAGAGTGATTGACTGCATTCATAATATTTGTTTGAAGTTCGGGTATGATTTTTGCTTTATGAAACTGAATTCACCTCTAACCCCATTAGTTTACTGCACCATATTTTCATATTGTACAACAACAACAACACTCAAGCCTTTATCCCACCATAATGGGGTCGGCTATATGGATCCAATATATGTATTTTCATATTGTATTTTCTAAAATTACCAACAAGCAGTACAAACTTCCGTGAATTTAACGAAGTTTACATGCTATTTTACTCATTTTCATCTGCGCTTTATTAAAGTTCTCCTCAACACCTAATTTTGTTCTCTAAATTAAGCTTCCATAGTGACCCTGAATATTATTTCAAGAGGGATTCTTCCAACTATCTAGTTTTGGATCATTAAATGGTGAAGTTTGTGCATAAATTTGTTTTGCTTTTCCTTAAAGTGAGCATAGGTTGATACTGATACTTATTATTAATATTCTGAAAAATAAAATACAAGGTCTAGTTAGAAAGTTTTCTTGCTTTAGTTCACTGAACTTAGATTTTTTTATTGATGTATTGTTTTGATTTGTTATAGGTTGATGGAAGAGCCTGCAGCATATGGGAAGTTTGGCTTGGCTAACCTCTTGGAGTCAAGGGAGGAATGCTTAAGAGAGTTTCAATTTAGAGATGCATATATTACTATTAAGCAGAGGTTCGTAGCTGGTAAAACAACCTGAGAGTTTCTACAGAATTCTTTGGTGGTTTATTATCTTTATCATCTATGTATTTCATCTTGATTGTTTTTAATATGCACGTGTGGTATACCAATTGAGGTAATTTTACTACATAAACAGTGGATACTATCAGCACTTTGTTCTTGCCTATTTTACTACATAATGAGATGTAATCAGCAACAGTTTACACTAACACATTAGCACTTTGTTCTTGCCTATTTTTAAACTGCTAAATATGTGAATATCACTATTTTTAATGATTTTCTTTGCATTCACATTGTCCATAGACAACATGTTTATATGAATAGAATAGTCATTCAACAAGCAGTCCAAATTTCTTGCATGGAAACTATTTATCAGAAAAAAATGATTTCCAAAACCACTGCAGCTTGTGAGATGGATGCATTATTATATTTCACAAACATAGCAATATGAGGAGGAAAAAAAGTAAAATAGAGCACAAATTAGGAAACATGATTCACCTCTGCTGTATGAGCTTCGAACTCCTGACTAGTTGTGGGATGCATTGATAATATTTTGTAAACCGTAACATTGTGAGAAGAAAAACAAAAATAGAGCGAGAATTAGGGAACTCGATTACCTCTGCTGATAGGAGCCTCAAACTCCCCCTGATAAGTTGTTGAGACGATTGTGGTGGATGTCGAGGCCTTTAAATTTGATCAACACCAGTAGGAAAGTGCGGAAATGTGGATCCAGCGTCCGTACCATCACCTGAAAGATTTGGCATTTGAGGATGATGGCATTTGAGGATGATGGCATTTGAGGATGATGACTGTAACCATGCACTTGCATATTATGCATGGGTGGTGGATGAAAATTAGGTGTTGAAGGTGGATGAAAAAGCATTTGCTGAATTTGGGCTTGGTGAATTTTCAGGGTATGCATGCATGTTCGCATTGGAATCGAAACAATCAGTCACAAACAGGCTCGCTCCGCTCATCCATGGACAGTAATGGAGCAAAATAAATTAAAATCTTATTGATTTTTTTATACATTTTTAACTAATATTCAATATTTACTTCTTTATACAGAGAAATTCCAATTCCGCCGTACAAAAAAGACTAAATACACCAAAATAAAATAAAAATCACAAGCAAATCAATGTTCGATCATAACTATACTTGTATTTCTAGTAAATCATGTAACTTGATTCCTATATGGTGATTCCATAGCAGGTGCATACCGTCTTGTAATTCTTTCCCCCTCCCCCGCTTCTAGATAAGATTTATGGAACTGTGATTCAAGAAAATGTAATTATTATTGTATGCTGACATATACAAAAGCATTTGATATAAGGTTGTGCTTCATATAATGCAAATGAGAAGAAATTTGAATTAAAATAACATATGATACAGAGAAGTTTTGCTTTAAAGAAGAGAAAACTCATTTGAAGTATTTATTACTCCTTGGAGTTGCAAAAACTCCAAAGAGTATGCAGAACAGAGAAAATAGAATGGGGATAAAGAAAGCCGGCAAGAACAAAAATCATATAAAAATATTTGTTAGAACCATGTCATCAATTTCAATGACCAAAACAAGGCTTCATATAAAATAAACGCAATGCTCGTAGATGTTGAGATTGATTAACCATGTTCTTTCAATTTTCTAATGCTCCGTTCGTTTGGCAGGAAATGAGATGCATGAATTGGAATTTGCCCAATTCTGATTCCCGCATGAATTGGAATTGAAGTCAATTTCAATTTTGTTATTCGGCACACATACAACCATACATACATATACACACATTTTCATACACACATAAACACACACATACAAACACGCAAACATAAACACACACATACAAACACGCAAACATAAACACACATACAACCACACATACATATACACATTTTCATACACACATAAATATACACGTACAACCACACAAACATAAACACACTTACACACATACAACCACACATACATATACACACACATAAATATACACATACACACACAACCACACATACATAAACACACTTACATACAAACACACAAACATAAACACACACTTACACACATACAACCACACATACATATACACATTTTCATACACACATAAATATACACATACAACCACTCATACATAAACACACATACAAACACAAACATAAACACACACTTACACACATACATATACACACATAAATATACACATACAACCACTCATACATAAACACACACACATACAAACACATAACATAAACACACTTACACACATACAACCACACATTTTCATACACACAAATATACACATACACATACAACCACACAAACATAAACACACATACAACCACACAAACATAAACACACATACAACCACACAAACATAAACACACATACAACCACACATGCACACACACATACAAACACATACACACATACACCAATACACACACATACACACACATACACACATAAACAAATACACACACATACACAAATAAACAAATACACACATACACACATACACACCTACACAAACAATACACACACCTACACAAGTCGTCTAATTACATAGTGAAAAACTGGAATCAAAAGTAAATCGTCCCTGTCTCTGCTTGATAATAGGAGAGTGTCGCCGCCTGAGAAGACAGCCTCATCATCCCCGTCAAACAATCCGAACAAAAACTAGACCTCTTGCACCGATCAGAATAACATAATGAGAGGTAAAAAATGAATATAAAACAAGATTGCCCACTCAGTTCAAATCTCGTATCCTGGCATGAAACCAGTAAAACAACAATGTGGTCGGTGCAACTATACAGAAAATGGAAACATTCTCTATCAACGAAGCAGAAATCACTCAGATCCAAATAAATTCTGATCGGAACCAATCAAATAGCGCCGTAGCGGGTGGGAGAGCGACGGATCTGAAGTGGGAAGAAGCAAAAGAAACCGAAATCCCAACATAGTGAAGGACTCGAGTGATACCGGGAATGAGCCTTGAAATCTTGAGAAACCCCCTCCACCCCCCACCCCCCCCCCCCCCCCCCCCCCCCCCCCCCCCACCCCCCACCCCCCCCCCCCCCCTTACTCTTAAGCTTACTACTCTTCAAGTTGGTGTCTTCCTCGTACCTAGCTCAGCCTTTCGATCGGTTTTGGAGGGGAAGCTCTTCTAGACTTCCAGTTATGTGGCGGGACCTCCCTACTGAAGCACCTGGGGTGTGCTTATAGACATTTCTTTCTTTTCTCTTGCTATCAGTTCCGTGGCGTTCAATCGCGGGACCAGTAACCTTAGACTACATTTGGAGCCAGAATTTTCTTAACTTCAACACCAATGGTGATGCTAAGTTGTCTTGTTGTAACATGCACTTAGCTTTGATATATCTTTGAGGCTGAAATAAAAGAGCCTATAAGACATGTTTTGCCCCTTTTTTTGCTTATTCCTTTCATATATGTGTGATGTGTGATTGAGTGACAATAATCAACTTATTAACATGCTTGCCGCCTTTAAATTCATCCCGCGTTAATTAATAAACATTTGAGCTGTCATCATGTCATAATACATGCGTTCGAGCATTCATTGGTGGGTACACATCTACGGTCCAACGGACTGCTAAGTTGCCCTGCCGACGCCGAGATCTTACCGCTGCAGCACTCAGCGTGTCCCATTTGTGGAACTCCCCAACATCCCTTTTTAGGAGACCCTTTTTATATTAGAGGGTCTTGTTTAATTCGCGTCCTACTTTCATTCTCAAATATCAAAACACTGCCCAAAATACACTTACAAAAAAACATCACCACACAAACAATTCCCTCAAATGCAAATCTCTCCTTGACATGAAGAGTAAAATGCATGATGATAATCTGGCATGACACTCTTAATAAGTTCCAATATATAAACTAATCAGCAAATCTCTCTCTCTCTCTCTCTCTCTCTCTCTCTCTCTCTCTCTCTCTCTCTCTCTCTCTCTTTCTCTCTCTAGCTAGCTAGAAGAGTGCAAAGCATACCAAAAGTAGGCCCACCACACATGACACAATCCATGCATAATTCCAAGGTCAGCTTTCAGGCTGTCCAAATTATTTGATGCCTGAAATACCAACATGTATGCTTTTTTTTTCAGGTAAATCCTCAGCGCCCCTTCAAACTTCCCAAAATAACATTAACAGTATTGAGCTGCATGCATGACTCTCCATCCTCCACTTATGCTGCTCTCTGTCTTCATCTGAAAACGCTGTTTGGCTTATCCACCCGCCGCACCTACCGTACGCCTAGCTTTATCAAAAGCACTTTTTCATATCCCCACATACCCTGGCTAATTATTACATTAATATATCATGTACATGATTCAGAGTAATCATCTTCTTCGATCTATGCATAACAATCAAAGAATAATATTAATGAATTGAAAAAATGTAATGTAACTAATACTCAAGATATAACCAAAATATTTCACGAATTTGTAATCAAAATATTTCAAGAAACTTAGCATACTTGTTAGTTTACATGTTCAATATTTAAAATTATAAGGATGCTCTTAAGATGCATAATTTAGGCTCCGTTTGATGCGGCTTTTTTGCTCCGGTGAGTATATGTTTGGTACGACAATGGTTACGACGACAGTCATAAAAAAAGAAAACTAGTTTTGAACATAAAAGTGAATGAAGTTCCTTAGATGAGGTCGGGTGCGTCTCCTTTGGGGACACGGAATTTATTCGGAAAATTCTATTATCTAATTTTTAAATTGATTTAAAATTCATTTTCAAATGGGCGTGTCCAATTATGAGTTACAATATATATGAAAAGATGTGTCTCATTACGAGATACGATTTGAAATGGTGTCCCATTGTGGGATACGAAAAATTCCTATAATTCATTCTATAAACGAAGATTGAAATTTCTCCTATTTTTGCTCTCCTATTTTTGCTCCTATTCCTCTCATAATTTAACTCTCATTGGGAGAACAACTTCACTATTCTATTTTTGCTTTCTACTGCGTCGTCGTGGAAAACACAATCGTCGATCATTGTCCTCTGTTTTGAATTTACTTTTTCTGAGCATCTACATAGAACCAAATCTTCTAAAACGCTTCGAAAATTTGCGCAATTCAAAGTTTTCGGATTTGCCGGGGGAAGTTGTACCTTGAGATTAATTTGTCTGGGCTAATTAACCTGCATAAGAGGGAGACGACAATATTCGCTAGCTCCATCAATAACAACGCCACGTGGTGGGAGCTCTCACCCACATGACGATAGTATATAAGAGTATATAGTATAATCTCTCATCATATATATACCCGAGCTGAGTTGTTGGGCCAATAAATAAATTTCATTCTATAACTTTTGTTATATTAGTGATATATATATATAAATAAATAAATAAATAAATATATAAAGATGAACGGACGGAGAAGCAGCCACATGCAGTTATAAAAGCTTGGGGGAGCGAAGCAGAGAATTGGTTAAGTACCGCAACGACAGTGAAGGAAAGTGTGTTCCATAGAAGCTAAAACAGGATATGTGCCAGCGGCTGCTGGATGAGAGAAAGCTGAAAAAGCAGAACAATGATTTCAACAGTAGCTGCTGGAAGGAGAAATATTTATTGCATTTCCTGATCTAATTAAAACTATACAGCATGCGCTCTTCCATCATTCAAAGACGCACTTTTAATTGCATACATTATTGTAGAAAAACTAGGGGTGCCGAGAAGAGAGATTCGAACGAAAAACAAAAGAGAAAATCACAGAGAACACATAAATTTAAGAGGTTCAGGCAAAACCGGGCTACGTCCCCTATCCCGCCTCCTTCACCTTCTTGTATTCACCAATAGAGATTACAAAACACACAAGGTTACAAGGATCAAAACCGATCCTACCTCGCACTCCTCTCTTTGGACAAGAAACGGAGGAACCACCGCCGGAAAACGCTTCTCCACGGAATCACCTCGTAGACGTCTCCCAAACTCCTCAGCCGAAAACCGCTGAGAAGAACCTTAACCCTAGATTCGGGTTACACGCCTTTAAATAGGCCACGGAACTGAAACCCGGATATCCGCACACCCGGATATCACAAACCCGGATATCCGCTCACCGCCCCCGGACCCCCGCGTTCGCTGATACTTCAATCATCGGAGAGAGTCACGCTTCGACGTTTCTAAGCTCACGTGAGCTAACCCGGTGTGAGAAACAAGAGAGCCAGAAGTGTTCCCCAACTCCAACAATTATTTCATTAATTTCTCCTTTTATTTGAAATTAATTAAGGAGTTATTGGTCTGATGTTTATGCATGCATTTAATGAAACAATTGTGTGTATGAATATGTGGTCCGGGAAGAGAAAGAAGTTGGCACATGAGTTAAGAAAGGTTGTTGTTATTCGCAAATCGCGTTTGTCTATTCGCAGCTCTGAAGGAAGTCAAATTTTGTTATTAAAAAATAAAAGAACTTTGGTCGTTCTCTTCGCTTTCCTCATCACGGGGAGAGAGTAACGTACCCTAGCTATCTAAATCTTCCCAAACTAATCGAAATCGTAGGAACAACGAAGAAATCGTCTTTCTTCCTCAACCCGGTCTCTATCCACGCATTCATTTTATGAATCACCATCCGTGCACACATTGAAGTGATCATAAGGTCGTCGGAGATATTCCTTGCTCAGGAGAACGAAGACCTCGACTGCTCAACTTTAAAATCGATAGCCATGTGTTTCGGACCTTTCAAAACTTATAACCGTCGGAATTTTTATATTGATCTCTAATAGGGGTATGAACAACACAAATGACTCATATATACAAGTATTTTTTTATAAGAAGCCCCTTGAAAGAAAATGCGAAAGTAGAACTAAGAATTTCTCTACAATTGGAGATGAACAGAGAGTTTAAAAGAAAAGCTAAACTAAAAAGAGAACAAAATTTATTGTGATTCTTTGAAAATTATCTTTCACACACTTTGGAAATTCACTGGATATCCCAGCCAGAGTCTTTTTCGCTGAAAATTCAAGAAATCAACAGTCTTTGACACTAGATACTTAACAGGCGCACATAGTCCTTTCAAAGGAAATTTCACCTTTTACAATAAATTTGATGCACATTCACCGTAGAAGATCAGCACGAACTTCTTAGAGCTTTCCGCTCTGGTTCTCGATCACATCTGCAATCTTCTTCTTGTTCTTTTTCTCTATAGATATGTCTATTCACCGCATCTACTAATGATCTTCTGAGAGTATAGATGTCTCCTCTTTTCGCTGTGTGGATCGATCGCACGGTGAACGACAAATGGTGATTTCTTTTCGTGCCTCTAATTACTTCTTCATTTTGGGAACATAATGTGGTAAGTCTTCAAATCTACAATTGTGGATCAATCGCTCTTCAAACATCGATCTGATATTTCTGTTTGTGTCTCTGGATACTTCTTAAGAGATTGTTGATTAAAAAGTCTACAACAGTGATCGTGGATAAGGGCGGCGAACAACTATCCTGTCGGCGATGGCTGATCAGGGAACATATGCACGGTAATTGGCAAATGTCAATTAGCCAATCTTAATCACAGTCGACGATCATCAACTGCCAGTCTGTGATTTCGTCGTAGTTTTCAAAATGCTATATCTAGAGTGGCTATGTATTGAGCTATCCTCGAGCATAGGTCGTTCCATAAAGCTTAGAGAACATATATAGAATATATTCTCGTCATCATGCATTAAATTTAGGTAATTGTTATGTGCAAATCAGTTTTGGATACGTGCAAACCAATTTTTATGAGTTATTACGCGTTTTTTGAAAACACGTCTTGTACATGCATTTTTATGAAAAGTGTTCAACACGAAAATTGTAGATCTCGCCGAGATTTACAACTTTCGTGTTGAACACTTTTCCTAAAAGTGCATGTACAAGGCGGATTTTGAAAAAGTTCGTTATAGTTACGATCAGGGCGACAATACGTCTTGTGCGTGCATTTTTAGGAAAAGTGTTCAACACGAAAGTTGTAGATCTCGACGAGATCTACAATTTTTGTGTTGAACACTTTTCCTAAAAATGCATGTACAAGACATATTTTCAAAAGACGTGTAATAACTCATTGAAATTGGTTTGCACGTATCCAAAATTGATTTGCACATAACAATTACCTAAATTTAACTTGTTCTATTAAATTATATAAAAAAAATTCAAAAAAAAAAAACTTTGCGCATATCAATAACATACATGAATGGGTCAATGTGTATTATTAGTTATATGAATTGTTTATCCTATAAGTATACTTAATTACAGGCTGGACCCTTTTATCTTTTGAAATTACAAAAATCTCTTCAATGAGTTTATAGTTCCTAACACATGCATACACAAATTAAATGCGGTTTTTGGGTAATTAATAGTACTTATATTTATACTTATCTAAGAACGGAAAAATAACAATGCGCAAAGAATGGTCAAATATGGAGAATATATGGCTAGTTTTGAGCGTTTAACTCCAACATCATAAATTATACTTTTGGCAAAACGGGTCAGAGAGGAGAGGATTGGCAGTGTGAGACTATTATTAACATCCCCCTCGCCCATAGCATGAGCTAACAAGACGGAACCGGGATTCATAGCTCATGGGCGGACCGGACAGAACCGGACGGAAACTGGACAGAACCTGACGGAAAGACGGACAGAACCTGACTCTGATATCATAATACAATTAGCCTAACTCACCTGGAAAACCGGCTTAACAAGTGAGGGTTGTTGAACCATATAAACAGATCAGAGAGAAGAGGATTGACAGTGTGGGATTATTATTAACAGTTATGATCGCTATCAAGAAAAATACATTAATTTTGAAAATAAAAGTGAATGAAGTTTCTTAGGTGTGATCAGGCGGTGTTCACGACCGTCACCGCTGTGCCAAACGAGCACATAATTTTATAACGTTCGTTTAATAGACTTTCACCAATGTGGGTGGAATAATTAATGACGGTCAAAGCTTGTTTTTAATAATCCAGGGACTGTTTGGCACGGTGGTGGCGGCGTGAACGCGGTTACGAACCTTCCTTCGTGAACGTTCGACCTCACCTAAAGAACTTCATCCATTTTTATGTTTAAAATTAGTTTTTTTTTTCTTGGGCGCGGTCATATAACCGGTTCCATGCCAAACATATACTTCATGGCGATGAAGTTTTTGTTCAAACTCATCAGATCAAAACGCCACGTCAAACGAATTATAGTTCATAACCACTGTGTTCACGACCACCACCGCCGTGCCAATTGTTATGTGAGAATGACCAAAATAATATTAATTAGAAAATTTAAAAATAACATTGTTTATTTAAGGGAATTGTTAAAAGCACCGCAGTTTTGGCTGTGCACCGCATTTTTACACGTCTTTTGGAAATACGTCTTATACATGCATTTTTAGGAAAAGTGTTCAATAAGACAGTTGTAGATCTCATAGAGATCTACAACTTTCGTGCTGAACACTTTTCCTAAAAATGCACACATAAGGCGTATTGCCTCCCTAATTGAAACATGAGCGTAACTATAGCAAATTTTTGGAAATATGCATAGTGCGTGCATTTTTAGGAAAATTGTTCAACATGACAGTTGTAGATCTCTACAACTGTAGATCTCTACAACCAGTTGTAGATCTCTACAACTGTCGTGTTGAACACTTTTCCTAAAAATGCATGTATATGACATATTTCCAAAAGGCGTGTAAAAATACGGTGCACACAGTCAAAACTACGGTGCTTTTAACAATTCCCTTATTTAATTGAAGTGTACCCCATTACTTTTCTTGAGGTTCATTTTTTTATTAATAAATTCACCAAATCTCATTATATTCGAGGACTCCCCCCCATTGCTCGTATATTAAAGAGAATAAATATAAATAAAATGGTCGTTAAAAATTATTCATTTCAATTATTTATTATTTTGTGGATATATATTCATTTCAATTATTTATAATTAATCAATATAACAATACAATGGTCGTTGAAAATGTATTATTTTGTGAATTTTTGGCACAATGCATCAAATATCTCTCATTTCCAATTTGCACCATAAATTTTGAATTTTGTAGTTTGCACCTTTAATACTTATTGAACTTGGCACATTGCACCCTACTTAATATTCAAGCTTTAAAATGAATAAAAATTAAATAGATGGGGGTATTATTGTCACACAAAAAGACATGCTTATAAATTGCAGATTTTACAACAAATATTATGGTTTTAACTAAAAATGGGATATAGAATTACTTATAAATATGAAATGGAGTACTCATAAACTTAAGTACTCCAGTCTAGCAGACTTGAATAAACCGTGCAGCAAATCGTCAAATTTTTATCGCATTCCTCATATTTGTAGTTATCTCGGCGGCCTATATCGATAACATATAGGCAGCTGATAACTACAAATATGAGGAAGGCGATGAAATATTGATGATTTGCCGCACTGTTATTTCAGAGTACTCCCGTCTCTATTTATAAGTAATTCAATATCTCATTCTTAGGCTCTGTTTGGGACTCTGGAGGCGGCGGGGAAGGGAGATTAACACTGTCTGAGCTTCGAGCTGGAGGTAGGGGCGGTGGCTAGGAACGGTGGTGTTTCGCCGTTTGTATTGGGATGTGGCTGAGAAAGGCGGAAAAACAAACATCCCTGTGAACGGAGGCTGCGTTCGCTACAACCACTCTCCCAAACAGAAGAAATTTTTTCGTGCATCCAACACACACAAATCTATGTGCGAGAGCAAATCCGGCCGTAAAATACAAGGATCCAACGGTTGAAATCCAAACTGAAAATTATAGCAGTAATTTTACGATAAGCAAAATACGACTATAATTACCAATTTTTATTTGAACCATTGGATCCTTGATTTTCATGATCTTATTTGCTCTCACACATATACCCTTAATTAAAACCATAACATTTGATGTAAAATATATATAATTTAAAAACATTTCTTATTTTTTTACTATAATACCCCGACTATTTAAAGTCATGATTTGAACTGCAAAGAGTTTTTGAGCAACGGAATAAAGCTCACTCCCGTATGTATTCCCGCGCTCTCCTACTCAAGCGAACGGCCCAGATGAAGGCGGAGGAGTCCTCCGTACTGCCGCCGCACCACCAGAACCATCCTGAAGGCCGCGAAACAAATCACTAAAAAAACGGTCACCTTCTTCTCCGGCCGAAGCTGCTGAAGCCGGCAAAAGAGGCGGCCGGAGAAAGTGTCCCGGATTCTGCACTCCGTCCATCACCGGCAGCATCGGAGAAAGCTCGAGTGTTGGCGGGCTGACCTGTCCCATTGGCTGCCGGAGGAAAGTGGAGCCCGCAAAGTACCATGGCGGCGCCGACGAAGAAGTTGTTCCAGCGGCGCTTACCTGGAGGTGGAGAGGTGGACGAGAGGTGGAGCCGGCGGAAGCAGACGAGAAATTAGAGGAGGCGGTGAGTCGCCTGGAAAGTTTGGCTGCACGGCGGCTGGCGGCGTTGGAGCCGTGGGGCAGGTTGCGTAGGGCGCCGCCGTGGGTCCAGTAGCGGCGGCAGGCCCGGCAGAAGTAGCGGGGCTGGGAGGAGCTGTAGTTGTTGTAGTAGCAGAACTTGGTGTTGGGGGAGTCGCAGCGCGGGCAAGTTCTTGGGGGCTCGGCGGCGGAGGGTTTAGACGGCGAGGGAGCCGGAGACTTTCTCTTTCTATGCGGGTCCATGGATTCCTCTTTGCATGCGGAGCGGACGAGGGAGTAATATAAAATGCGAGGTGGAGAGAGAGAGTTATATATTTATAGAATGGCTCGGGACTTTATTGAAGCTGTGACTTAATTTCACATCTAAACCATGGAAGTGAAGATGAGAGGGAGAGCGGAGGAGAGATTTTTCTGTGAAAATGAGCTATGTCCAAGAGCAATTAAGAGTACTCGGATCTTCACTCTCAAGTACAGAGACACAGAAAAGTTTCGAGAATTCAGATTTCTCAATACCCAATGTCAAGAATGACCATGAGAAAAGTGTGTCTCAATCATCGCGTCCTTTCATCAACACACGTGTAGTAAATCGTCATGAAACCGTCAGAACGATACACGGTCTGAGCACGTACACGCTCGTGTGTCTCGGACCGTATGCCCCGAAAAGACGCGTCTCCGCCTTCTAGATGTGTCCTCTGACTTCTGGAGCTGCGGTTACGTACAACCGCGCACGCCCTGGCCACACGCCCGTATGCCTCGAACCGTGTGCCAGCAAAATTTCGGTCAGGGCCACGACACAGACCCCGCGGGTCGTATGCAGCATCGATCGTCGTCTTTGAATTAGAATTCAAGACATACAATTAACAATGTTTGTATGAATTGCAGTTAATATGGTTAGACTCATACTTAATAATCACACGTCACATATTTAATTGATGCATCTGAGATGGTTTTGTTCATCCAATGCTCTACCTTTTGATGCTCAATTTTAAATGAAATACCATCAAATGCATACAAAAATTGTTGAAATCGATTTCTCAGCCTCTTGTGAAGCTCGGGGCCCTCACCGAAATGAGGGGCAGCTAGCCCTTACTGATCCCTAGGAGAAGGTAGACCGAAGACTAGGAAAATGACTAAGACCTTAGTCACAGCGAGGAGGTCCCTCCACTAACCCGGAAGATCGTTGAGCGCTTCCCCTCCCAAGCCAAAGTTGAGACTCGGGCACCTTGGAGAGCTCTGGAAATGCTAGCCAAGGAAAGCCTGAGGAGAGAGAAGCTCAAGTGAAGTCCTCTCCAAAGGTGCCCTTTAGGTCTTATTTATAGGTTTTCTGATCTGGCCTGCGAATAGCAGGATTCCGCCTTTTGATTTTATTATCCGCACCCCAAATGGGTCTGCTAACAGCCAAACTCCGCTGTTTGGAGAGGCTAAAGACAGACCACCGAGGGTAACAGGGTAATTTTGCCCTATCAACCTATGGGCAAGGAATCTGTGAGAACACCACTATTGAAGCTCTCGCGGGCCTTCTCGCGAGTTCTGCTCGCGATGCCTCTCCTCGGCGATTACGCTGTGAAGATCTCGTTGGGCCCCTTTGGCGGTATCTGCCGAGGTCCGGTCTCGCGAGCCTTCCTGCGAGACTGCCTCTTGACTTCGTCGAGCACAGAACACCTTTTGTCGAACTCAGAACACTGTTGCCAGCGGCCCGCGAGGTGCTGACTCGCCAGATCTCGATCACAGATGAGCTCGACGTGTAACATCCCCCAAACAACTAGGCCCCTAAAATGGTTTTGTCATGACTAGATCATGACAAAACCCTAGAAGCTTGAAGAGATCACTTGGCCTTAGGCTTGAAGGGGAAGAGCACCTTGGTCTGCAAATAGCAATTTCCAGTTACCAAGCTTAGGGTTGGACTTTAGGGCCTCACCTTGACCCTTTGACCCCACCATGGCACACCCAACCCTTTGGAGGGTCCCTTAGAGCATCTAGGACCCATTAGGGTCAACCAAAGAGGCCAAATTGACCAAAGTCAATCTAACCTCAAATTGGTCAAAGTAGCTGAATTAGGGTCAATTGACCTCCACCATGCCCAATTGACCTTCCCCTACCCTTATAAGGTTATTAGGGACACAATGGACCAAAAATCTCCATCATGGGGCCACCAATTTGGCCATTTTGACCAAAGTCAACCCTAGCCCTATTTTGGTCAAAGTGGCCTATTAAGGGTCAATTAACCCTCACCTTGTCTTATTTAATGCACTTTTCTTTGTAATCGATTTGGCCGGCAGGATCGGCGTTTTGTAGTGGCGACCTTTCCGAGTGAAGGTGTCACCGCAAAGCGGCGGTTCTGGGCCTAAGACCCGGTGTTTGGAAAGAAAAAAAAAGGGGTCTTACACGACGAACGCGGGAGAGTTCGTCGAACGCCCTTCGCCGAACCCAGAAAACCACCTTAAGCTGCCCGCGAGGTTCTATCTCGCCAACCCTTCTCGCGGGTACACGACCAGTACTAGTCTCGCTCTCCTATCAGCGAGCAGTTGGCGAGCGCCTTTCTCGCCCGTCCCTCCTCCGAGGACTTTTGTCTGCCTTATTGCTTTCTTCATAGTATTGATTTTGCAAACCGCGCCTCCTTGTCTGACGAATATCGGGGTTGTACAAAAATCATCACAGATTGATTATATACAAACTAAAAAATGTTTTTTCCCTTTTAAAAAATTTATTTGCAAACCTAATAAATACCAAAAATAATTCACTCCCCTTCCACCTTCAATGCACTTCAGTCGTGATCCTTGGCAATCAAAACGAGCTCTTGCCCTAGAGCGAAATTGTTGCACGGTCCAGCATGAACTAAAAAAGGCTTGCCAAGATTAATCTCAGATCGCCTGTCCAGACGGTCTAGTACTCGTGCTTATAATAGGCTCTACCTCTCCAATCTTTAACCCGGGTTTTGAAATGGTAAATGGGTGCGGTTGTTTAGCAGAAACCTCGCACGTGCCTGTCGATGTTCAGTTTCGGCGAAGAACCGCGCTCAGGTGCCCTAGTCGTTGCACTCAGTTCGATCATGCCGACCTCCCTAGCACAGAAATCCTCGAGCGATTTCTATGTCGTCTTTGTGCATGTTACAGTTTATTAACATTTATGAAAGGTTAATGCCTAGTTGTTTTGAAATAAATCCACTAACGAAAGTATTGCAATGTTTCTAGGGCTTTTAATTTTGGCGAAGATCGACTAACTGATTTTGATTTTAAAAGCCCTATTAACTTATAATTTTTTTGAGCTCAAGACATTTCTATATCTTGAATTATTTCATTTTTGCAATGTTTAAATACTTGGTTGTTCCATTTATATGGTGTTTGATGCTTACATGCATACATAAAACACTGATTTTTGTTTTTGTAATTTGCACTGATTTACGTATAATAACAATTTTAAATTTACTATGATTTACCTATAGTAATGATTTTTATATAGTCAAATTTAGGCTTCGTTTGGGGGGACTTATTTTTATCGGTCAAGTGGTTACGACCCTTAAGGTCCGGTTCATGCGGTCGTAACCGCTTGACCGGTGAAAATAAGTCCCCCCAAACTGTGCGTTAGTCTATATATAAGTAGTATGGGTGTCCAAAAGGCCTAGGTCTGAAAAGGCATGGGCAGGCCTTGGAAGTCTAACTAGTCCGCACTCTTAGCCTAATACGACCTAGTCCGGTGCCGGAGCGGGCCTGGCGGCCCTGCCCCGGCAACTCTTACAGTCGTTCTAAGCCTAGTTTAGGGTTGTTAACTTTTAAATGTAAGCGCGCCTTTATTTTTTAAAAATGATAATTAGTTAGAAAACTAAGTTATTTATTTAAAAAATAAATAAATAACAGTGTTTGGAGGGGAGGAGTTCTCTGCTCTCTCTTTCTCTCATTCTTTCTCACTCCCTCTCTCTCACTCCCTCTCTCATTCACTCTCACTCTCCAAGTCCAAGTGATGACATCATCTTCTTCGATTGTTGTTTATAATCATATGACTCTAGTTTGTGATCATTTCGACAAGTTCTGTGGTGGCAGTGATTTTAAAGTGAAATGCATAAATTGTGTGAAGTTGCCAGCTGTGAGTGGAAACTTTACACTCATACATCAGATCAAGTCGCGCGCAGCTCAACAATCCCCGGAATCACGCCAACCACAACTTTCACCGTCCGGACAAATCTGGTGTATGACCAAACGCGACAACGAGAGTTGCATATGAAACATATCACTAAATGTGGGTTGTCGTTCAGTCACTACGACAACGAATATGAAACTGCTGTTAAGGTATATTTAGTTATCGGGTTAACGGATGCTTAGCGGTAGATTAGGACCCGTTAGGGATCCACGCACCCGCCGGGGAATTAGGGTTTGCCTATAAGTACCCTGCTAGAGGCAACGAGTAGAGTGTTCCAAACTAGACACTCACGCGGATGCTTCGAGCACCATTCTAACATTCTCGAAGTTTCACTCGTCCCCGTGTGTTCTCTCCCCGTAACCGCCCCTCTCGCGATTCTTCATCGCTGCCGATCGAAAGAACTCCATTAACTGCTGCAATTCCCGTCGATCAAAGAAGAGAATCGCCGCTCTCCCGTGCTGCCGTCCCTGCCGATCGCAAGAGAGAAACCGCCTCTGCCGCTTAGTTGATCTCGTCGATTGAAGGGGGAAGTGGAAGGCCACTGTTTCTCCGCTGCTAAGACGACGCTTTGCCGATCGCGAGAACAGGAGACGTCGCCCTCCCAGATCGCGTATTCCTCTCTCGCCCTTCTTCGTCTGTGCCGACTGGAACCACTCCCGTATCCCTGCGACGAAGAAGAAGTCATTGGTCATGTGCGGGAAGAAGAACTGTCGTCGAAAGAAGTCCCCGACAGCGAGTTTTCCAAGCGAGAAGGAGTCGCGCCACTTCCTTGTCGCCGTGCCCTAAGAGGTTCGGCCGCCCGTTTCTCTGCAGCAAAGGAGAAGCCGTTGCCTCCAGTGCTTGTGCCGATTCAGTGCTTGTGTCGGCGCTCCCGATCCAGTCGGCCGTTGATCCTGTGTTCCTGCCGCTGGAACCTTTTTTTTTACTCTTGCCACAAGATCAAGCAATATCAAGCTTTTGTAGATCTGGGAGGAGTGAGGCACGCGGAGTTCTCCACTGCAAGTGGGGATTGATCTCTCTGTTTGGCAGAGGCACATAGTTGATCTCTGTTCTTTGGATCCAAATTGGTGGACTGAGGTGTCCCTCTGTGGAGACTGTGCAGAGTGCTGCTTGTTTGAAGGAACAAACAAAGCACTGGATTGGATCCGAAGAATTTCTCGCCTCTACGCGCTTTAGGTGATCTCTTTCTTTTTCTGCTCGTCATTAGGTTGCTAGTGGAAATCTACTGCTTTTGGAAAGAGACGCAATGTCGAAAGGCAATACTCCTGTTCCGATGATCAAATTGGAGAAATTCTCCAATTCTGAATTCTGTGCTTGGAAGCGGAACACGCAGTTCGGCATGAAGTACTTGAACGTGTTCTACACCGTTCAGTCTGTACGTGCCGACGTTCTTGGGACAGATGGCGAGACCCAATGGGTGGAAGATGAAGATTTCTGCCGCGACTACCTGTTGAACTGCCTCTCCAACAGGCTTGCTAAGACGTACAGTAAACTAAAGACCGCCAAAGAAATCTGGGATGCTCTGGAGGAGCAGTTCAAGGAAGTGGAAAATATGTCCAAGACGCACCTCGTGGACAAGTTTATGACTTTCACCTTCACTGAGGAAAGAAAAATTCTACCACAGATCGCCAATTTTGAGAATCTAGTGGACAAGCTGAACAGTGAGAACATCCTATTGCCTGATGGTTTTGTTGCATGAGCTATTATCTTCAAGCTCCCGTCGGCGTGGTACTCCTTTAAAATGGAGATGTATCGGAAGAAAACGCAGGTCAGTCTTAAAGACCTCAAGCGCTTCATCTGCATTGAGGATGAGAACATGACTAGACACGCTAGGGAGACCATTAGCAAGCAGTCCTCTGCTGCCAACATGGTCACGCATCCTAAGCGGAAGTTTAAGCCTGGCAAGACTAGACCGTTACCCAGTGCACCCGCAGTTGTGGAAACGAGCAAGAAGGTGAAGAAATTCAAAGACAAGTGCAACAATTGTAACAAGTGGGGTCACTGTGCTTCTGAGTGCAAGCAGCCCAAGAGAGGAGATCCTAGTACATCGAAGCCTGATAATAGGACCAATATGGTCCATCAGACTGCGCCCGCCGACTTTGTTGCCATGGTCGGTAACAGATAGGCCAGTACCGAGTGGTGGCTAGACTCATGTGCTACATGTCACGTCTGCAACAATTCTGCGCTTTTGGAGGATGCCACTGCAGTCCGAGAGACTGTTATTGTTGCTGATGGAGGAGTTGCTGACGTGCTGAAGGTCGGCAATGCTACCTTGACGCTCTCCTCAGGTAAGACTCTTATTTTGAAAAATGTTAAATTTATACCATCATTAGCTGCTAATTTAATTTCGATTAGTTTGTTATGCAATGCGGGTATGTCATTTAACATTAGTGGTGGTCGAGTAACGCTTATGGTTCACTCGCACTACTTTGGTTGTGTGTACGTCGTCAACAGAATGTATAGGTTGAGTCTAGCAAACGAGGTAGTAAATCAGGTTAGTTCTAATTTGATCGATCCTAAGACTTTACATGTAAGACTTGGACACATCAATTATAGAAAACTACTCCTGCTAGCTAGAACTCACAACATCTCCTTAGACACAAAAAACAGATTTGACAAATGTGAAATCTGTGCTCAAACTAAGATAACTAGAGCACCTTTTAGTCAGGTTTCTAGGAGCACACATTTGCTAGAGTTAATACACTCCGACATATGTGACTACAAAAGTTTTGTCACACGTGGAGGTCGGAAGTATCTGATAACTTTTATCGACGACTACTCTAGATTCAGTCACATTTATCTACTTAAATCCAAAGATGAAGCTTTTGAAAAATTTCGTATATTCAAAACTAGGGTTGAAAATCAACTTGACATGAAAATCAAACGGCTAAGGAGTGATCGAGGAGGAGAATACGTCTCCGGGGAGTTCAGAGATTTCCTTGCCAGCAATGACATCATTCCTGAAACGACTGCCCGTTATTCCCCCCAATCCAACGGTATTGGTGTTCAGAAATTGCTGACAGTAGATCCACTAGCGGATTTATATTTACCCTAGGAGGAGCAACAGTAGCTTGGAAGTCAAAGAGGTAGTCGTGCATTGCACTTTCCTCTATGGAATCAGAACTCTATGCCCTCGCTTCAGCAGGAGAAGAAGTTGAGTGGATAAGAGATCTGATCATCGACATTCCAATGACGAGTCTAAAAATGAACTCTATTTCGCTATATTGTGTCAATCAAGCCATAAAGACCATTGCAACAAATACGTTGTTCAATGGGAAGCGAAGACAACTAAGGATAAAACAGGCCTGGTTGACCCATCTCACCAGTCAAGGGATAATCTCCCTATTGGACGTGAGATCGAAGGATAATGTAGCAGATGTCCTTTCCAAGGGCTTATGTAAGGTTCTAACACATAAAACATCGGGGGAGATGGGATTAAGGTTCATTTAGTATGACTTAATACCCTGCTTATGTTTTAAATCTTAGAACCGTAGTCTGCTTACATTCGAGCATCTAGAGTGAGCACACGGAAGTATTCCCGATGCTATCTGATGAAAGCCATAGATGGATAGTTGTCAGTCATTCCAAACTTGATGACTTACGCAATTATCTTTAATTCAAAGGCTGATTTGGGTATCATTCCAAAAACGAATACTGAAGTTTCAGATATGCGTCATGATATTATGATCATTACTTATATCATTCCAAACTTGATGATATAATACAATTGTGAAACGTTTGGTAATAATCTTAATAATCGAAGGAACTTGGTTTGATTCTTTGAAATCAATTGTCTAATTTTGTGTAAATTGGATAGAGATGCTGATATGTGATTCTTTTCTTCCTTTAGAGTATTACATTCTTTTACTGCTAGAACTATTCACTTTACTCTTGATTTGCAAATGTTATAATTCATAGAGATTTGTCTCATGACATTCTTATTGTGTCTGTTTGCAGATCACGTGGAGATTTGAGGAGAGAAAGTTGATTTCGACCCAGATAATGATGATCTGTTGTTTGCATAGATCACTGTTCATTTATCTGTTTTGAGTTCTTTCCAGCTTTGCTTACTGTTTCTTGTTTGGAGCCATGTGTTTGAGTTTAGATATTATGTATTCTAAAACTCATATTTATGTTTTCTGAAAAACTCGTGTTTGTCGTTATTAACTCTTGTTTAAAGTAATCTGTGATGTGACCCCGATATTTACAATATAGGAGGAGATTGTTAAGGTATATTTAATTATCGGGTTAACGGATGCTTAGCGGTAGGTTAGGACCCACTAGGGATCCACGCACCCGCCGGGGAATTAGGGTTTGCCTATAAGTACCCTGCTAGGGGCAACGGGTAGAGTGTTCCAAACTAGACACTCACGCGGATGCTTCGAGCACCATTTTAACAACTGCATACATCCATGAAGTGCTCCAACCCAAATATGATCAGGTAAGTAGAAGTATGACTAAACGCGGTGCAAACAAATCTTGTTTAAAAGAGGAAAACAAATTAGAAGGTAGAGCTAGTTTAACGAGCAATATTTGTAGTAGCCGCTTTAAATTAGGAACTTCATATATCTACATTACTTTCATTTGATCAATCATGTTTCATGGAACATATGCCAACATATTATAAGGCTTAAAAGTTTTGAAGCTCCGCATACTGATTAAGCGTGCGCGGGGAGGGGGGGGGGGGGGGGGGGGGGGGGGGACCTGCGCCCATGCTGGGGCGCAACGACCTGCGCACGCACAAGATCACACGCCGCCTACGCACGCGCAGGGGAGCGCTAGCAGGGGTGCACTGGCAAGGGCGCTCGCATAGGGGCGCACACGTGCACTGCCCCTGTGTGCAAGCGTGCTCACTTAAGCACACGCACCCCCATCGCGCACACACCCCTAGCGCGTGCACACCCCATGTGCATCACTCTCAGCGCACGCGCACCCCCTGTGCATCACCCTCAGCGCGCGCGCACCCCCTACGCACCCCCCCAGCGCGCATGCGCGCGCACTTCCAGCACGCACATGCGCTCCCAGCGCCCAGCGCACGACGTTGCATCTCTCCTCCCGTCGTCGTCGTCTGATGCTGTCGTCTCGCCGGCAAACCTACACGGGCCTCTCGGATTGCCCTGACCGCCTGGGGGCATTGCCATCATTTTTCAAAAATTGGCAATCCAGATGTCCAAAATTGTATGCTCCTATTCGCCCGTTCAATATCCAAGAAAGTGCAATTACCGGCGGGCGCCCCAGAAAAGCTATAAAAAGGCCCTCAACCTTCATTTGAAGCTACACATCTAAAGGAAGAAGAGAGAGCTCTAAAGTTTTCCGGCGAAGACTTGGACTCTGCTCGCTCTTCTGCTCAGTGTTCTCTGTGTCCTCTACAGTGACCGACTCAAAGACTGCTTTAGAGACCGCTCCTGCAAGTGCTACAGATGTCTTTGTTTTTTCCCTTTTAAGAACTTAAAAAATGGAGCGGTGGCATGTCAGCCTCCTTAAAATTCTAACACTTGTAACCACCTGAAACTAGTGGATTTGGGCGGCACCGATCCGGACCCGTGGTTTTTTCGCTTTCTTAGTTTTCAATGTAAAACGTCTTGGTGTTCTGCTGTTGATTCTCCTTTTGACAGTTTACACACTTGGCTCGCTCTCGAGCTAAGACGGTCTGATTCGCCCGGTCCGAGAGAGCGCTAACTGACCAACAATTGTTTGAAGGTGTATGTTCTCTCTAAAGATCTCCTGAAGACAGTACTTACAAATGTGGAAGTACTCTTGACCAGCAACAATGATGAGAAGACATGATCGCGCAGCCAACAGGGCGATTCCTTAGGAACGTACTTGATCAAGCCCCCGCTAACTCACTCCCCAGGAACATGCCACATCTCAAAGGAGTCGTACCCATGCCAGCAACATCTGTGGATGAGCGTGTACACTGATGGGGGGATGTCGGGATGAGGTGCTTGCCCCGCTGAGGAATTTAAGGGCTTCTCGCGCCCTCGATCCGGTCCTCACACCATGCAATCGACCGCAGCTATTTTCAAATCACGCTTTGCCCGAAGGCGCAACTCATTTCAAAGAACCTGCTGCGGATGAGTTATCTGACGTCGCAAGGTCCACATATCCAACACTGCCCGATAGGATTCATGAGCATGCGACGTAGTGTAGTCCCCTCCCAGTGGCAGTAGATAATAGACAATCTGAAAAGATGCTTACTCGTGAAGAAGTGTGCAACTTAGTTGAGGAGGAGTACGGACGTGGTGGGCGCCAGGTTGCATACCCACGTCGCCACTTTCGACACAGCTCCCCGCTAAGTCTGCAAGTTCTAGCGCACCTCATCCCACGTGGATTTAAGTTGTTGAATATCGAGACTTATGACGGGACCGACGATCCATTGGAGAACTCCAACCACTTTGCAACGATTATGCGGATCTACGACGCCTCTGACCAACTTATGTGCCAAGTGTTCCCGGCAACTCTGAAGGGACAAGCTCGCACTTTGTTCCATTCTCTGAAAAAGAGATAAATCAACAACTTCACAAAATTAACTCAGTTATTCACCGGCTAGTTTATCTCCAACAGCCAAATCATTTGGTACCCCTCTCACCTCTCCAGGATACGACAGAATGAGGGGGAGTCACTTAAGGATTTCTTCCGTCGCTTCACTACTGAGGTGCGATAGATTCTGGGGGCCGACCTTGAGATCCTGCGCGGCGTTTTCCTCGGGGGGCTCCGCCCAGGTAGATTCTACTCAATGTTGATGAGGGAGACAGTGTCTAGCTACCCCGACCTCATCCACTGAATCGAAGCTCAAGTCACGGCAAATGAAGCAATCAAGGCGCATCGACAACAATTCAAAGGTAGCCTAAAAAGAAAGAAGGAACAAGATTCACCATAGTACCCAAGAGGAAAGACGGGTGTCATGACGACTCCCGTCGAGACGGCGCACCGATATCATCAAAACTTCACCACCCACAACACCTTTCGGACAAATGTGCTTCTTGTTATCAGCAACGATGAAGCTCTCCGGAGGCCTACACCGCTCCCCCCAAACACAGGTGCAAGACCGAAGATTGCACTCGGCCGAGGGGGGAGATCAAGCGTCTCGTCCATCAAGGGCTAGCTCCTCCGAAAATTTCTGAAAACACCAGTGTTGTGACGGCCAGCCCTGAACGGTCCCGGGGGGGGGGGGGGGGGGGGGTAACCCCGAGAATGATCATCCCAAACGGAAGGATTCTTTTTCACATGTCTGAGACCCTCAGAATCTACGTCACTTCTATCAGTATCTGCAATTTCCCTTTTTATGCTTTCTTTGCTTTCAGGATAATAAGCCACAATTTCAACCTTGCACGCGCATCTATATATAATCAATCGTTATTTTTTTAACTTCATCTGTCGTGTCTGTCACAGGAAACAAATCCTATGAAGGGTTAGACCACGACCTTTGGTAAGAGAGGAGACAGTCCCCCAAACCGAGCAGCGAATCTGCGCCCTACGGCCGTGGGGGGCCTGCCCCCTTGCGACCGAGCGTTACTGGGCTCATATGTAGTTTCTCATATATATAGATACATGTGGCGGTTGTGACTGCAAGAAAAATAATAGTGGGACTGTGGGAAACCAGTGTTAAGATTAGAGTTATCTTTGTTTTCGTTACCTTATGTTCTTGGCGAGGCTGGCTACCGTCTCCCGACAACTTGTGTTTCGGCAACTCCTAAAATTTCATATAATTTCTTGTTTTTTTCGTGATTTCATTTGATCATAATTTATGATATATATATTTCTTAATGTGATGTTATTTCTTAGGGCTAGTTTGGCGCGGTGGTGGCGGTCATGAATGGAGTGGTCATGAACCGTGGTTTGTGAATGGAGTGGTCATGAACCATGGTTTGTGAATGAAATTTTGTTTGGATGATTTATATTTTTTGTGGTCATAAACCGCGGTTTGTGAACGGAGTTTTGTTTGGATGATTTTTTTTTGCGGTCATGAATGAAGAAACAATTTTATCTATTTGGTAAATGAAAATAAAAACTTGATAAATGCACACCAAAATAGAAATTTCGTAAATAAAAATAATTTTTTTATTTATAAACCTAGCTTTATTTAATTCTTCCACCCATCTTTGCTGAAGTGGGTTGTCGGTCTATTATCTAATTCGATATCTCGTATGCATAATTCACAATAAATCAACACATGAGATGATTCTCAGGTGACAAAATTTCTTTTTTCCTTAGGATTACCCATATATCTTATAACACACATCTAACAAGAGAAAAAAAAATAGACGCATAACCAAAGCAATGGACAAGTAAAAAAATTCTATGAACAAAAAAACCAAAAAACATTATACTAGAAAATCAGTGGCAGACAACACAATTTATTTTACAGGCTACTACATATCATCCATTCATTCAGGTAAGATAGATCAATGAGCTAACTACTACATATCTTAAAACCAATTTAGTTATAATAACCATACTTTACTGATTTCATAAAAGAAATGTAGATCTGGAATAATATGGGGAAGAGATATGATTTCACAAATTCATAAATGATTTCATTCCATAACTTCACTGATTTCATAAACAATTTCAATGATTTCATAAGAAGAACACAAACAAAGCTAACACCTCACTGATTCCACACTCTTGAAAAATGCCCAAACAAATAGAGTTGTATATTGCTTGAAGATGAAGAATAAGAAGAGTAGGAGAAAGAATGAGAACAAATCAAGCTACCAGAGAGCTCCAACTAGCCACTGTATTCCTTCTCCCCTCCCGAATCCAGAACCTGAGAGCTCCAACTAACCACAGTGATGTGCAGATGGAAGAGATCGTGATTCGCGATTTGCAGAGATTGCGATGGAGGAGGAGATGCAGAGATCGCGATGGAGGAGGAGATGCAGAGATCGCGATGGAGGAGATGGCGAGATCGTGATTTGCAGAGATCGAGATTGGAGGAGGAGGAGATGCAGAGATCGCGATGGAGGAGGAGATGCAGAGATCGCGATGGAGGAGGAGATGGCGAGATCGTGATTTGCAGAGATCGAGATTGGCGGAGGAGGAGATGCGGCTGAGAAACCTCTAACGGGGAGTTGCGGCTGCGAAACCTAACGGGGGAGTTGCGGCTGCGAATGAGGAGGAGAGGCGCGATCGGGATGTTTTTAGGGTTAAACACGCGTGTAAAACCGCCACCTCGATGCAAAATGACGGCGGCAAAACGGCGGAAAACAGCGGAAATTAGCGGATGCGGTCCACACTGAACTGTTGCCAAACGATTTAAAAATTTGCGGTTGCGTTTTTCTAAGCTGGGCTGGACAAAATAAGTCCCCCCAAACTAGCCCTTAATGTGTATTGCCGGTGACAGACATAAAAAAATTTCATGTACAAGCGGAATACACATTTATTTAAAAAAATTAATCAACAAATATGAAAAACTGTCTATGTTATGTTAGTGTCGCATTTTTGTTTACATTATGTTCGTATTCATCACAGTGATTCTGGATCTGCCAAGAAGAATTTCAATGGTCGACGATGACTGGATGCGGTAATTTTAACTGCCCAGACTGCACGAGACGAATTATAGAGGCTCAACTAGTTCCTCTATATGTTCGTCCGAGAGTCTTCGTAGATCAACGGGATCATGACCTGACTTCTTGTGATTATTTCTGGGCGTTGCTATATATTGATGAATTCTTTCCATTTTTGTTCCTTCTTGCATTTGTTCTTTTTGTACTATATATATGCTTCCATTGCAACTAGCTTTGGTTAATATTGTGCGGTTCTAATCTGACTTTTGGGGAATATTTCTGAGCGTTGCTACATATTGATGAATTCTTTTCATTTTTTTTGTGCTATATGTTTTCATTGCAACTAGCTTTGGTTACTAGTTTGTAGTTCTGTCATGATTTTTTGAGATTAGTTATGTGCGGTGCTACATAACTATGGATTCATTCCATTTTTCTTTTTGTTTTATATGCTTCCATTTCAATTATCTTTGGTTACTAGTGTGTGATTTTGACTTGACTTTTTGAGATTATTTCTGAGCACTGCAACATATTTTGATGAATTATTTCCATTTTTGTTCCTTCTTGCATTTGTTTTTTTTGTACTATATGCTTCCATCGCAACTAGCTTTGGTTACTATTATGTGTTTCTGACCTGACTTTTTGGGATTATTTTTGGGCGCTACTACATATTGATGAATTCTTTCCATTTTTTTGTTATATTCTAACATTGCAACTAGCTTTGGTTACTATTGTGTGATTCTGACCTAACTTTTTAGGATTATTTGTGGGCGTTGTTATATATTGATGAATTCTTTTCCTTTTTTCCCTTTTTTTGCTACATGTTTCAATTGCAACTAGCTTTGGTTATTAGTTGATGAATTCTTTCCATTTTTTTCTTTTTGTGTTATATACTTCTTTTGCAATTAGCTTTGGTTACTAGTGTGCGGTTCTGACATGACTTTTTGGGATTATTTTTAGGTGCTACTACATATTTTGATGAATTCTTTCCATTTTTTTTTCCTTCTTGTATTAGTTTTATTTACTGTACACTTCCATTGCAAAAAACGTTAGTTACTAGTGTGTGGTTCTAAGCTGACTTTTAGGATTATTTTTGGTCACTACTACATATTGATGAATTATTTCTATTTCTTTTTCTTTTTTTGTTATATGTGTCTATTGCAACTAGCTTTGGTTACTCATGTGTGGTTCTGACCTGTTGGGATTATTTCTGGGCGCACCTACATATTGATGAATTCTTTGCATTTTTTCTGCGTTATATGCTTCCATTGCAATATTTGTGTGTGTCGCTATATATTAATCAATTTTTTTCATTTTTTTGCTATATGCTTCTATTGCAATTAGCTTTGGTTACTAGTGTGTGACTATGACCTGACTTTTTGAGATTATTTTTGGGCGCTTTTACATATTCTGATGAATTCTTTTCATTTTTGTTCTTTCCTACATTTGTTCTTTTTGTATTATACGCTTCTATTGCAACTAGCTTTGGTTGCTAGTGTGTGGTTCTGACCTAACTTCTTGGGATTATTTTTGGGTGTTGTTATTCTTTCCATTTTTTCTTTTTGTAATATATGTTTCCATTGTAACTTGCTTTGGTTACTAGTGTGTGGTTCTGCCCTGACTTTTGGGGATTATTTTTGGGCGCTGCTACATATTGATGAATTCTTTCCATTTTTTCTTTTTATATTATATGATTCCATTGCAGCTAGCTTTGGTTACAATTGTGTGGTTCTGATCTTACTTTTTGGGATTATTTTTAGGCGTTGCTACATTTTGATGAATTCTTTTCTTTTTTTTTCTTTTTGTGATATATGCTTCCATTGCAACTAGCTTTGGTTACTAGTGTGTGGTTTTGACCTAACTTTTTGGGATTATTTTTGGGCGTTGCTACGTATTGATGAATTCTTTTCATTTTTTTTGTTATATGCTTCCATTGCAACTAGCTTTGGTCATGTGTGGTTCTGACCTGAGTTTTGGGAATTATTTTTGGGTGATGCTACATATTTTGATGAATTCTTTCCATTTTTGTTCCTTCTTGTATTTTTTTTGTACTATATACTTTCATTGTAATTAGCTTTAGTTACTAGTGTGGGGTTCTGACCTGACTTTTTGAGATTATTTTTGGGCGCTACTACATATTGATAAGTTCTTTCCATTTTTTGCGGTGTATGCTTCTATTGCAATTAGCTTTGGTTACTAGTGTGTAGTTCTGACCTAACTTTTTGGGATTATTTCTAGGCGCTGCTACATATTGATGAATTCTTTCCTTTTTTTTTCTTTTTTTGTTATATCTTCCTTTGTAACTAGCTTTGGTTACTTATGTGTGCTATAACCTGACTTTTGGGGATTATTTCTAGGCGCTTCTATATATTTTGATGAATTCTTTCCATTTTTGTTCCTTCTTGCATTTGTTCTTTTTGTAATATATGCTTCCATTGCAACTAGCTTTGGTTATAGTGTGTGGTTCTGACTTGAGTTTTTGAGATTATTTTTGAGCGTTGCTATATATTGATGAATTATTTTCATTTTTTTGGTTATATGCTTCCATTGCAACTAGCTAGCTTTGGTTACTAGTGTGTGGTTCTGACCTGACTTCTTGAGATTATTTCTAGGATCGAGCTGCTTCATATTGAAGAATTCTTCCCATTTTTCTTTTTGTGTTATATATTTTCATTGCAACTAGCTTTGGTTACCAGCGTGTGGTTCTGACTTGACATTTTGGAATTATTTATGGACGCGGCGACATATTGATGAATTCTTTCCATTTTTTGTGATATATGCTTCCATTGCAACTAGCTTTGGTTACTAGTGTGTGGTTCTGACCTGACTTTTGGGGATTATATCTGGGCGCTGGTACATTTTGATGAATTCTTTTCTTTTTTGTGTTATATGTTTCAATTGCAATTAGTTTTGGTTACTAGTGTATGGTTCTGAGGTGACTTTTTGAGATTATTTCTAGGCACTGCTACATATTGGTGAATTCTTTCCATTTTTGTTCTTTCTATCATTTTTTCTTCCATTGCAACTAGCTTTGGTTACAGTGTGTGGTTCTGACTTGACTTTTTGAGATTATTTTTTAGCGTTGCTATATATTGATGAATTCTTTTCATTTTTTTGTTATATTACTTCCATTGCAACTAGCTAGCTTTGGTTACTAGTGTGTGGTTCTGACCTGACTTCTTGGGATTATTTCTGGGATCGAGCTGCTACATATTGATGAATTCTTCCCATTTTTCTTTTTGTGTTACATATTTTCATTGCAACTAGCTTTGGTTACTAGCATGTGGTTCTGACTTGACATTTTGGAATTATTTATGGACGCGGCGACATATTGATGAATTCTTTCCACTTTTTGTGTTATATGCTTCCTTTGCAACTAGCTTTGGTTACTAGTGTGAGGTTCTGACCTGACTTTTGGGGATTATATCTGGGCGCGGGTACATTTTGATGAATTCTTTTCTTTTTTGTGTTATATGCTTCAATTGCAACTAGTTTTGGTTACTAGTGTATGGTTCTGAGGTGACTTTTTGAGATTATTTCTAGGCACTGCTACATATTGGTGAATTCTTTCCATTTTTGTTCTTTCTATCATTTTTTCTTCCATTGCAACTAGCTTTGGTTATAGTGTGTGGTTCTGACTTGACTTTTTGAGATTATTTTTTAGCGTTGCTATATATTGATAAATTCTTTTCAATTTTTTGTTATATGCTTCCATTGCAACTAGCTAGCTTTGGTTACTAGTGTGTGGTTCTGACCTGACTTCTTGGGATTATTTCTGGGATCGAGCTGCTACATATTGATGAATTCTTTCCATTTTACTTTTTGTGTTATATATTTTCATTGCAACTAGCTTTGGTTACTAGCGTGTGGTTCTGACTTGACATTTTGGAATTATTTATGGACGCGTTTACACATATTGATGAATTCTTTCCATTTTTTGTGCTATATGCTTCCATTGCAACTAGCTTTGGTTACTAGTGTGTGGGTCTGACCTGATTTTTGGGGATTATTTCTGGGCGCTGGTACATTTTGATGAATTTTTTTTTTTTTGTGTTATATGCTTCAATTGCAACTAGTTTTGGTTACTAGTGTATGGTTCTGACATGACTTTTTGAGATTATTTCTAGGCGCTGCCACATATTGGTGAATTCTTTCCATTTTTGTTCTTTCTAGCATTTTTTTCTTTTTGTACTATATGCTTCAATTGCAAGCAGCTTTGGTTACTAGTGTGTGATTCTGGCCTGTCTTTTGGGATTATTTTTGGGCGCTACTAAATATATATCGATGACTTCTTTCCATTTTGTGTCTTCTTGTATTTTTTTCTTTTTGTACTTGTTGTGGATCTTTCGGGTGCTCTGGTAGACCGGTCGATTTGAACCACCTTAGCTCGGAAGCGAATCGAGCGAGCAAACAGTCAATGAGTGAATTAGTAAATGACACAAAAACTTTTAACGTGGAAAACCCGGAAAGGGTAAAAAACCATGCGACCGGAGCTGTACCAGCCAACTTCCACTATCTTCTTGGAGTTACAATTGGAGATTGAGAACTCGAGAGAAACAAACCGCTGCTCGTTACAATGGTAGAGAGATGGAGAGAGAGAGAGAACTCCAAGGGTGACAGGCCACCTCTCAGGAAGCTAAGTACTTCTTCTGGGAGCGGTAGTGGGAACGAATTAAAGTGAGAATGCTGAGTCGCCTTTCGGAATCTGAAGGTTTCCAGTTTACTTAGGAAGATAGACTCCCGGAGTGAAGGAAATCTCCAAGTACACGAAGGAGATCTTCGAAGGCCACAGAAGACCTTCGAGCACCGAAGGAGAATTCCAAAGAAATCTTCGAAGGAGCTCTCTCTGGCGCAGAAAGAAAGGTGTCTTGAAATGAAGGCTCTGGGCTCCTTTTATAGTTTTGGTCGGGGTAGCCTGATAAATTCGTCGTTGTAACCACCGTAACCACCTAACGGGCGAATCATGTTTTCCGATTAGGAGCACACGGATCACCATTTTTCGTAAATGACCGTCTGGCCTTTCGGGCAGTTCGGGCAGTTAGTTAATGGCGATGAAGACGACGAACGGGTCCTGCAATCTGAGAAATTAGGAAACGTTAACTGCGCGCGTGTCGGGAACGTGGAAGCGTTCTGAGCGCGCGAGGAAGTGTTATGAGCGTGCAACGAACATGTGAGCGTTCTGAGCGCGCAATGAACACTAGAGCGTTCTAAGCGCGCAACAAGCATGAAAGATGAGAAGTTGTGCCTCTATGGGAAAATTGGGACCCTGCCGCACCCGACGAGTGGGGCGCGGCTTCGGTCGTAGCCCTCGCAAGGTCCCCTCCGGGGGGACTTAAGCGCACCCCGTCACGGTGCGTGTGTGCAGGGGGGGGGGGGGGGGGGGGGGGGGCTCGACCGCACCGCCCACTATGGGGGTGCGGTTTGGCCACTCCCATCATATGGGGGTGCGGTTAGGTCGTATCCCGCCACTGTTGGGGGTGCGGTTTAAACTGCGCCTGGCGCCGACGGGGTGTGAACTGTGCGCGGCGGATTCCTCCACTCTCATGATCATGGGTTGGACTTTGAACCTACTAACTCCACTTCTTTAGTGGAGCCTTCTCTAAACGCACCCCAATTATGGTTATTAATATATGAGTGCATATCATAAGCCCCCAAACTTTCGGAGTCCGAATTATTGCGTGGAGGAGTGCAGAGATTTTGTCTTGTTTGTGGCGGTCCAGATTGTTGTCTTCGCGCGGCGTGTTGTACCATGCCGAAGGTAAGTAATTTTCTCATTTTTTGAGAGAAATAAATAACAGAGGGGGAGACCGCGCAGAGGCGGCTTTGCCGACGCGCGGATGACCAGCCGAGGTGCTAACGTCGGTGCACCGGGCAGTTGGAGTATCGCACCAGGAAAGTGGGTGGGGGCGTGTCGGGCGCCGACCGGCCAGTGCACCCGCAGCCAATTCTCGGTCAGCATGCGCCCGGCCGGAGGCGCGTGATACGCCCGTGAAAGGTGTATATAAATATGCAAGTGCACGTGCCGTACAAGTAATAAAATGATGAGAAAGTGATCGTTCCCACGAGGATGTGCTTAACTTAGCGCTCACAAATATTAATTATGCCTTTTCTCTAAATTCAAGCAAGTAGTGATGATTGGTAGAGAAAACTTAATAATTCAAAAACAACAATTACAACTCTAATTACGGTTACTTAAAATACTTTTACTTCACTTAGAAAGATAGTCTCACATGTGATTTTCCCTTGCTATGATGACAAACAATAAAGGTGATAATTCATGAAGTATTAATGATTATCTTGCAACGATTCTAAATTGGATAACTTTATCTCTCGATCTCCATTATCCGTTTATCTCAAATCCTCTAGTCGTCTCCAACTTAGATGAAATTAGAATAACATAAAGTACTAGAATCACGGTTGCTAATTCAAGAGGAGATCTCTCTCTCTCTCTTGGAATTATATTAAGATTTATGATACACTTTCAACGCTCCTCTCTCGAATCTCGCGATGAAGTATAAATACGGAAGTTTGGTTAAAAACTACACGACTCCTCTCTCGAATATCGCCGTGCAAAACAAACGTTCATCTAGCCCGACTCATCTCTCGAATTTTTGCCAAGCACTTTAAAGATGAAACTTAAACCAAAATCCCAAGAATAGATCATAAATTTAATAAAGATCACATCAATACATTCACAAATTATAAATGAAAATCAAGTCATCATCACAACTAAGGTACTCCACACATGCAAGACTTAGGAATTTAGTTCATGAAGGAAGAGATAAACCACAAATCAAAGTAGATCTTACTAGACATGATTCCGGAAATCAAAACGATGTAGGAACATTTTTAGGTTCAGATCTATCTCCTTAGTGCTGGTTCGAGTCCCCTTCTCCAAGCCCTAGCCGAAATTCTCCAAGAGAAAGAAGCCCTCCAAGTTCTCCCCTTTTTTTCCTTTTTGTTCTCACGTTTCTCCCCAAGAGAATAATCCCCCTTTCTCCAGTAATTTCATGCTCTTAACTTCCCTTCCAAATCTGAAGGGATGCCTCCTTTGGAAATACACGTAGGCGCCTCTTTTTAAAATTCAAAATCTGAATTTCGTCGTCACGTTGCAACCTGCTAATTTTTGGCGTTGCAACCTATTTTCTGCATCAGCAATAAATGATCCATTGCTTCCCCAACTTGATTCCTTTGACCAATCTTAGATAGAAAACCATGGAAAATGACCGAAATCAGTCCAATATTGATTGATAAGATATTTAAACATATTTTCTATAATTGGGGATTATTTTCCTCTTTTTAATGAAGATTAGAATAAAATAAGTAGTGAATTAACTTCCTTTTGGGAAGTTATCACCCCACCACACTTAGTCAGTTGCTAGTCCCTAGCAACAAAATAATCAATTCAAAACTTGAATAAAGAACTGATGAAATTGTGCAAACTCAGATAATCACACATCCATAACAACAAATTAACTAAGGTATATTAATGAAATCCGCTTTACTCAACTGATAAGCCAATAAATCAATATGAATTCAATCATTCACAAATCCATTAGCTCGAATGAAAGGTAAAGCTCAAATAATGTCATAAGTGTTGTGTGTGCTTTTCCTTAAAATTAGTTACTCCTAAACATCTTTTAACATTGGATCTCCGCAACATAGGGAAGGATAAGAATAGCTAAATTATTGATTGAGCCTACACAAAGATCTGTAGTTCAAATGAGAGTAGAATTGACTTGGATAAGCGTTCAAGGATGATGTTGATAGCAGAAAGACATTCCCTTAGTTCGTAATCTTAATAATTCACCAAATCATGGGGTTTATTGACATTTTCACTCTTTTTTTTATATTCATAGTAGGGATCATTCCAAGTATAAGTGTACATACCTAGGCCACATATCACTATGATGCATTTTTTTTATATATATATATTTTTAATTGACTAGCATAGTATGGATCATTCCAGGTATGTATACATATACTTAGGCCCATATCACTATGAATCTCAACCTTTTTTTTTGAATTTAAACACCCATAAAATGGTTAATATACTAAGACATAACTAGTAAGAATATTGAGAAGGTAAGCGTGGAATAATACATATCAATATGAAAAGAGTTCAAGCACAAAGATTGTAGTGGAGGGTCAAAATGGTTTAACTACATAAACCCATGCTTCAGCCAACATCGCTAACTCAGTTCTTACTTACCCATTCCCATAATATTTTAGAAAGCCATATCAAAAGCTAGGTTTTGAAGTAAAATCTTTCAAGGAAAATTGTGCTTAAATCAGACTTAAGAGCGCTTTACCAAAAAAAATTCTCACTAATTTCAAATTCTGTGACTGAAATCGTTTGATTAACCGGCCATACCACTCGATTATCATTGGATAACAAGAATGTCCTATAGGTTAAATTGCAAAAACAAAGACGGAGTTATTGAGTTCGCATATATAAATAAATAAGTCCTTATCCAAGCAGTAGGGGTTGAACTCTACCCACCCCCACACTTAAACCATTGCTAGTCTCTAGCAACTATATTAATGAAAAAGTAGAGGAGAAAAAATAAATGACAATTTAACGATACTAGAAGGAAGAACAATGTGAAAGCAAATACTCCCCTCATATCTTTTTGCGTGTTCCATAACAAGCTCCCAAAGAAGTCATAGTCCATAAGTTCGTCGTCCGACTTATGCCCGATCCAATATAACTGGGTTTGTAAATCTGCAAAGAACATCACAGAACAAAACACAAGCATAATCATAATAAAGGAGCATTGTATGGACAGTATTTAACATTAGCCCCGGACACTTGACTGAGTTAACATGTAGTAGCCAATCACTTTGATCAAAAAAAGTTAAGGGGATGCATGTTATAATGTAAACATGGAATATAAAAACACGCAATATTGTAGCAGGAGTGCAAAAGAAATATTGTCCAAAAACATAATTAAACAAAAATCATTCAAAATTAAACAAAATGTTCCCTTCCAGTCAAATTAAAACTAATCAGCTACCGCCTACTCGCTTTCATCTTCCTCCATCTCGTCCTAATCCTCCTCGGGTTCATCCTCCTCGGGCTCATCCTCCTCGGGCTCATTCTCCTCGTCAGGCTCTTCGTCATCGTCATCGTCAGTAGGAGACACGGCATCATCACTGTCATCCTCAGCATAGGCAGTATCCAACCTTTCCCAACCTTTAGTCATGAGATAGCCCCTCTTGTCAAAGTTATTGGCGTAAGGATAACTTGGGACCGGCATGGGAAGTTTAGCCTTGTGCATGAGTTGAGCAAGCACAGTACAAACGTAATCATGTCGGACATCAAAATAACAATGCTCAAGCCGTTGATACGTCTTCACGTACTCCATATCCTGCATAAATAGAATGCTGGCCTGATCTGGGTTGCCTTCATTCATAGTGATCGACTCCGGGGATCCGGGAGGTGGTCTTGTGTATTGCCCGTGAAGAACTGATTTCATTATTTCATTTTGCTTTTTCGGAGACTCATCCGCGACCTTAATGTTCTTCTCGATCACTGTCACCGTTATATGATGTCCCACCTGTGCAACTGCATCACTTCCCCTTACCTCAACACCCGCACTCTTACATAGCTCGGTAATTAATGTGGGGAACCATAGGTGTTTTGCTTTTTCTTCTCCTACTTTCTTCCGGATGCTATCATGCACTAATTGGCCAACATTAAATTTTATTCCCTTTAAGATACCATAGATGAGGGAAATACGTTCAAAGGATACAACATTTGCGTGCCTTGTTGGCAAGATACCTGCATTAATAAATAGTAGCCACACTTTCGCTTCACGAGATAAACATTGATACCTCAATGCCTTCTTTGACTTCAATACCCAACCCGGCTTCTTACCATAACAAACTACTGCAGCTATTTCTTCCAGTGTGGTCATGGGTTGCACTACTTCATACGGATTAATCTCATTATTGTGCAAGTCGAACATGTCATTGATAGCCTTTGGGGAAAAGTTGATCATGCGGCCTCGAACTAAAACATTGTCTCCCTCAGTGAACCTAGCGTTAGTATAGAACTCATAAACCCACTGATAAACTGCCTCTCCTCGTGGGTGGCACAAACTCTCCCAACCTAATTGGTGGATTAGGTCTTCATAAGCAATTCTCCATCCTCTGAACTCCATTTTGAAACCTCTTTCATGGATAAATGGTATGGATTGGAGTGTTTCACAGAAATTTTTCGCCTCATTGTGTACAAACTTTGAGTCACCCTTGTGAGCCACGATTTTCCCTTTCCCCTTCTTCACTTTTCCTTTAGATGACATATCTTCACCCACTAGAGAATAACGGAAATAAATACAAGATGCAAAGGATAGCAAACAACAGAGCACAAAGCGTAGAAAAATCGGAATCGAAATCGGAAGCTTTAGGTGCGCCGGTTGTTACCTAATGATTCGTAATCGAGACGCTGGAGTGAGAGAACAAGTGCAGCACTCGAGGTTGGTGGAGGAAGTCGACGCCGGTACGTCGTCGATCGTCGAGATAGCCGCTCGCGACGTCGCTCCTCCGCTGTGCAGTGCTCGCTTCCGCCAAACCCCTCCGCCGCGCAGTGTTCACGTGCCCTAAATGAAAAATCGGGGCTGGGGTTTTATCATAGTGCAGCATTTGGAGGTCGGTTCAACTGGACCGGCGCCCGTCGTTCACGTTTAACTGAGACAATCGACCGGTTCAACTGAACCGGCCGCCTTTTCATTTCAATTGCTCCCACCGAGGCTAGCCGGTTGCAACACGCGATTTCCCTGCGTTGCAACGCGGAATTCAATCTGCCAGAATTAAAGCTACCCCCGAGGCTAGCCTGTTGTAACGTGCAAAATTTTTGCGTTGCAACGCGGAATTCGATCTGCCAGAATTAAAGCTACTCCTGAGGCTAGCCTGTTGTAACGCGGAAAATTTTTGCGTTGCAACCTAAATTCTGGAAAATTTCTTTCTAAAATTATTTACTACCACGATCCACATTGCATTCTCATACCATTTTTTTATTTTGATTTCCGGTACAGATTTTTTTTTCTCTTCCATCACCAATTTTCCTCAAATTGAAAAAGAAGAAATAAAATAAACAATCTTAACTAAAAACGATAGAAAATAACGGAGATGATGGATTGCCTTCCACCTAGCGCCTCGTTTAAAACATCTCGGCCGGACGATTTCCCTATTTCATTTTCATCTGAAGGTTAATACCATCGCCTCGCGCTGGTCACTACCTTCATAATACTCTTTTAACCAACTTTGTCCATTGACTTTAAACTTGGATCCGTCTCTCTCATTACAAATCGTGATTACTCCAAACGGATGTACCTCCTCCACCCGAAAAGGTCCAGACCACCGTGACTTTAATTTTCCCGGGAATAATCTCAGTCGTGAGTTATACAGGAGGACGAGTTGCCCTTTTTTGAACTCCTTTCTTCGCAACCTCAAATCATGCCATTTCTTCGTCCTTTCCTTGTACAACCTAGCATTTTCATACGCATTAGATCTGATTTCCTCCAGTTCGTTCAAATGAAAAAGTCTGTTCTTGCCCGCTTCTTGGAGATCGAAATTCAACCTTTTTATTGCCCAATATGCTTTGTGCTCCAATTCGACTAGAAGATGACATGATTTACGATAGATCATTTTATATGGGGTTAGGCCTATCGATGTTTTAAATGCCGTCCTATATGCCCATAATGCCTCGTTTAGTTTTTGTGACCAATCCTTACGAGTTGCGCTTACCGTTTTTTCTAGGATTGTTTTTATCTCTCTATTAGAAACTTCAGCTAAACCATTTGTTTGAGGATGGTACGCAAGGGCGACTTTGTGAGTGACTCCATATTTTCGTAGGAGCGATTTAAATTAAGTATTACAAAAGTGTGCTCCACCGTCACTTATTATGGCTCTGGGTGTACCGAATCTAGAAAAAATATTAGCCTTAAGAAATTTTAGTACAACCTTAGCATCATTCTTCGGTGTGGCTATAGCTTCTATCCACTTCGAGACGTAATCCACAGCTAAAAGTATATAAAGATTTCCATTTGAGTTTACAAATGGGCTCATGAAATCTATTCCCCACACATCGAAGATCTCCACCTCTAGAATATTAGTCATTGGCATGCTATCCCCTCGATTGATGTTTCCCGTTCTTTGACATCTATCACAACATTTTGCGAACCTATGAGCATCCTTAAATAGTGTTGGCCAATAGAAACCAGCCTCTAAGACTTTTATTGCTGATCTCTCCCCCATAAAGTGTCCACCATAAGGTGAAGCATGACATTTCGCTAGGATACCTTGTACTTCTACCTCGGGGATGCATCTGCGGATCACTTGGTCAGCACAAATCTTAAATAGATACGGATCATCCCAGATGTAAGATTTCACCTGGTGGAGAAACCTTTTTCTTCGTTGATAGTCCATGTCTGGGGGAAATACATTGCTCACTATGTAGTTCACAATGTCTGCATACCATGGCATACTCGCCTCAGATATTGCCAGCAACCTCTCATCAGGAAAATTCTCTCTAATCTCTATGTCCACATTTTTCTCACACTCATACTCCATACGTGATAGGTGGTCCGCTACCGGATTCTCCGCTCCCTTACGATCCTTAATCTCTAAGTCGAACTCTTGCAAGAGGAGAACCCACCTAATCAGTCTAGGTTTAGCGTCTTTTTTCTCCACTAAAAATCGAATCGCTGCATGGTCCGTATAAACAATCACCTTAGAAGCTATCAAGTAGGAACGAAATTTGTCAAAAGCGAAAACGACTGCTAATAACTCCTTCTCGGTAGTTGTGTAGTTTACTTGTGCATCAATCAGCGTCTTACTAGCATAGTAGATTGTGTGAAAGACCTTGTCACGCACTTGTCCTAAAACCGCGCCCACAACAAAGTTGCTAGCATCACACATAATGGTGAATGGTAAAGACCAATCGGGTGAAATAATAATGGGTGAAGAAATCAGACTTTGCTTCAAAGAATGAAAGGCGGCTAGACATTCCTCATCAAAGTTAAAATGTGAATCTTTTTCTAATAAATGACTTAGTGGCTTAGAGATTTTAGAAAAATTCTTAATGAAACGACTGTAGAAGCCGGCGTGTCCTAAAAAACTTCGCACTCCCTTAACATTAGTTGGTGGGGGCAATTTCTCTATAACCTCTGTCTTTGCCCGATCTACTTCCAATCCCTTCTTTGACACCTTGTGTCCTAAAACAATTCCTTCTTTGACCATAAAGTGACATTTTTTCCAATTTAGGATCAAATTGGTTTGAATGCACTTATCCAAAGCTTTCTTCAACACTTTCAGACATTCATCAAATGATCTCCCAAATACTGAAAAATCATCCATAAAGATCTCAATCCCCTCATCAATCAGATCAGTAAAAATAGCGATCATGCAGCGCTGGAATGTGCCAGGAGCGTTACACAATCCAAAGGGCATTTTCCTAAATGCAAATGTCCCAAAAGGACAGGTGAAGGTAGTATTCTCCTGATCCTCGGGAGCTACCATGATTTGATTATATCTCGAGTAACCATCTAAGAAACAGAAATACTCATTTCCTGCTAACTTATCAAGAACCTGATCGAGGAATGGAAGTGGGAAATGATCTTTCCTAGTCGCTTTATTCAACTTTCGATAATCCATACAAATCCGCCATCCAGTTACCGTTCTAGTGGGGATCAACTTGTTGCTCTCATTCTTAACTACCGTAATGCCCCCCTTCTTTGGCACACATTGAACAAGACTTACCCACCGGCTGTCGGAGATAGGATAAATAATACCCGCATCCAACCATTTGATTATCTTCTTCTTGACCACTTCTTTCATTGGTGGGTTAAGTCTTCGTTGGTGTTCAACTGACTCTTTTGCTTCTTCTTCCAAAAGAATTTTGCGCATACAAATTGAGGGACTTATCCCTCTAATATCTGCAATGGTCCAACCCATTGCTCCTTTATACTCACGAAGAACCTCAAGCAATTTCTCTTCATTTTCCTTAACTAAAGATGCATCAATAATAACCGGTAGTGTGTTATCCTTACCTAGAAAAACATACTTTAAGTTTTCGGGTAGCGGTTTCAATTCTAGCGTAGGTGGCTCTAAGATAGAAGGCTTCATGACCTTAGACTCACTTGGTCTACTTATTAACTCAAACATATTAGCATTTGGTATATGATCATCAATACTTAAAGCTTCTACAGTTTCCGTTAAGTCTGGGTCCTCTTCTATTTCTTCATTTGTTAACACACTCAGGATTTTACGCTCCCAATCATTCTCATCATACATCATATGTGTAGGTGCATTCACTTCCTCAATGGAGAAACACTCCTCCTTATCGTTCGGAAATTTTATAGCTTTGAGGATGTTGAATGTCACATTCTCATCATTAACTCTCATCGTAAGCTCACCCTTTTGGACATCAATGAGTGTTCGTCCGGTGGCCAAGAATGGTCTACCAAGAATGATGGGGACATCCTTGTCCTCATCTCAAGTACCACAAAATCGGCGGGGAAGATGAATTTATCCACTTTAACCAACACGTCCTCTACAATTCCCTTGGGAAATGCTAGAGACCTATCGGCCAACTGTAGAGTCAGAGATGTAGGTGTGATCTCCCCTAAACCAAACTTCTTATAGATAGATAATGGCATCAGGTTGATGCTCGCCCCAAGGTCACATAGTGTAACATCCCCCAAACTACTAGGCCCCTAGATGATTTTTGTCATGACAAGTCATGACAAAAATAGGATAAGTGACCTAGAACCCTAGGATGAAAATGAAAGAGGTGAAAAACGCATGGTGTGCACTTAGCCATCATGATCCACCCTAATGAAAAGTGAACCAAAAAGGGAGGATAAATATCTTATAAACCCCACATAACCATGAATAGTTCCTATGATGAGTTAAGTATACAAAGTGGGCCAAGAAGGCCCCATGAACTCATTAAAATAGAAAGGAATGCACTTTGGGGTGCAAATAGCAAATTTTGATGTCCTAGCCTAGAGGTGACCAAAAGACTCCAAAAAGCCACATGACCCCACTATGATCCCTATGACCATCCAAGTAGGTGAGTAGACCACTAGGGACCCTTGGGGTCAACCAAATTGGTCAAATTGACCAAAAGTCAACCTTGAGCTATCATAGGTCAAACCTCCATGAATAAAGGCAATTGAACTCCAAATGATCAAATTGGAACCACCCTCTTAAGGCAACCTCCCTAGGGGACCTAATGGACCCAAAAGCCCCATCATAGGGCCATCAATTTGGGGAAATTTGGTCAATTTCTAAAAAGCCCCAAATTGACCTAAATGTGCTAAAACCCAAATTAATCTCCAATTGACTTAGTATGACCAAATTGATCACCCCTAAAACCTAAGGGGAGTATATGAGACCTAAATGGACCATGGTGTGCATTCAACCATGGAAATTAGGGCAAAATCAACAAAATACCCAAATTGCCCTTACAGGCAAATAAGTGCAATCAAGCCCCATTTGACCCCACCTTGACTCAATTTTTCTTGGAATAGATCCATAGGGTCATAGGGAGCAATGATACCAAGTCACATTGAATGTGGTGGGTGTGAGTCAAGCTCAAACCCAAATTCCCCATTTTAGCCTAAATGGGTCAAGTGAGCCAATCTCAAGCTAGGTGGACCTAACCCAAACCCAACCTTGGAACCTTGGGCTCAACCCCACCTAATTAAACCCACTAATGGGCTGAATTACCTAGAGCCCAAATTGGGTCCAAGGAGGGGTGCACCAAGGAGGTGGTCGGCCACCTCCAAACTTGAATTCATGAGGAATTCATGGAGGGGTGGCCACTTGGCCACCACTCCTTAATTCATGGTCGGCTCCTTCCTTCCCAAGGAATTCCAGCAGGAAGAGAGACTGAGCTGGCTGCCGCTGAGAGGGAGGGGAGGAGAGAGAAAGCTCACTTTGCCGGCCACCATAATGGCCGCTCCCTCCTTCCCAATACAATGTCGGCCAATTCCTTCTCCTCTGGCATCAAAACGAGCTCGGGAGCGATTTTGTGGTGAGCTGGAGGCCTGCGACTGGCTGCCTGGGGCGGTGGCGACATAGAGGAAATCGCCGGTTTTGGCATCCGACAATATACACTCCCTCCCTCTCTTTTCTCCCTCTCACCACATTCAGGAGCCCTCAAGCAGTCGAGCCCCCCCTTCCTCTGGAGTTTTCGACCTCAGCTGCACAGGAAAGCCATGGATGCCGGAAACAATGCCCAAATCTTCCTCCGCCGCAACACCCGCCGCCAAGGCCGTGCTCAGGCAAGTTCCTTCCCCTCTCCACTCGTGCTAGCCTCCCCATTTCTTCCGTTTTCAAAATCGTGTAGAGAATGGAGCACCTCCATTCATATTTTTCTATTGTTCCGACCGCAAAAACGCAAGATGCCGGAGAGCTCCTCCGGCCACCTCCGGCCAAACGGCCACCGCCACCCGGAAGCCCTATGTCGGGTGGAGGTGTTGGCTTGGGCGATTGGCCGGAGACGGCCTCAGGTGGCCGGAATCGAGCCCGCAAAACGGCCCCGGCACGTGAAAATCAGGGCTGTTGGTTCATCGGGGACGATGAACCCTGGCCGTCCGATCTGGCTGTATGTTAATCGCAGTCCAGGAAATGATTGAAATGTAAATGTTTTAATTATATGTCACACTTCTAAACATACATTCATGCTGGATTTTAAGGCCCTTAGAGGCCATAATTCGAAAAATGCCCAGAGATAACAATTGTAGGGCTTGATGTCTACTTTCTAATGGAAGTAGAATCAGGCTGTTTGGTTAAGTGTGGAACCCACAGCACTCATTCTAGTGAGGCTAGTCAAAACTCAAACCAGATCTTTAAACTAGTATAACTCTTAAATGACAAATCTGATGAAGTTGATATTTTGGCTATGCATGCATGTGCCCTATACCTAGCTCAGGTTTAAGCATCAGATTTTTGGGAGGTACTTTTCCTATAGTTTTGTTCAAAACCTAGAAAATCAAATAAATGAGATATTTGGAGTTACATGACTCCTATTGACCTCAAATTTTGGTGAGGGCCCCTTTAGGCCATATATGGCCATAGGTTAAATTTTCATCACTTATGCATGAGTAGATTTTCCTGAACTTCAAAATGAAGTTGGGCCTTGAGAATGAAATTTGGGTGCTAATAGCCATTTTGGGCTTGTGAAGTTTTTAATGGATTTTAAGGTGGAGAGCACCTTGCATGCCTCTGAACCTTGGGATCTATGATTTTAATGAGAGTGTGCATCATGGACATGAGCCTCATGCTTTTGGAAATTAAATTCATAAGGTTTCTATTTAAATTCAAATTGTCACACTATTAATATTAGTGAAATTTGAGAGGTTTAAACTATAGTGAAAATTCTCATTCTCTATACTTAGCTCTTTTATGACATCATATACCCATGGAAAATTATGTCATCTGGTTTAGGCAAAATTTAGGGTAGTTTCCTCACAAATCATGAAATGTATTTCATGTAGTAGAAAAGGTGAATATTTGGTATATGTGGAGTAGTATAACCCCAAACACCCCCAAACTTGGGTGGTAGGCTCTTTTTATATAACTATATCTCTGGTAGAAATTTGAGGTCATTTGGCCTTGTGCATGTTTGGTACTTCTCTTTCTCATGCATGCAAGTAGTGTATGGAAAATGAGGTGCATTTAGTGTAAATATGAAATTGGAGGGTCTCTCTCTCTCTATGGCTCCATACTTAGCAAGGAGTTGTTGTCCTTGTATGTGATATGAATGCATGCATCACCTTTGGGTGTGTAGGAAATTATGGGAGCTTAATATCTAGGTTGTTCAATAGCCCACTTTTGGTCACATTTTGCCTTTATGTGTAAATGTATCTCATGTGTGAACATTGTGCATAACCTTGCATGGAGAAAATAATCAACATAAACATTTAGGTATGGGATTTACCTTTAAAATGCCACTGACTTTATGTCATTTGGATAAGTACAACTCATTCCATGTCATTTTTGGTGTGACATGTAATTAGTAAGTTTTGTTATGTTAAATAGGTTGTACAGCACTTGTAAGTTAATTCCACCCAAGTTAGATTTACTTCTGGATTAAATAATCAACATAAACACTTAGGTATTGGAATTACCTTTAAAATGCCACTGGCTTTACGTCATTTGGATAAGTACAACTCATTCTATGTCATTTTTGGTGTGACATGTAATTAGTAAGTTTTGTTATGTTAAATAAGTTGTACAGCACTTGTAAGTTAATTCCACCTAAGTTAGATTTACTTCTGGATTAAATAATCAACATAAACACTTAGGTATTGGAATTACCTTTAAAATGCCACTGACTTTATGTCATTTGGATAAGTACAACTCATTCCATGTCATTTTTGGTGTGACATGTAATTAGTAAGTTTTGTTATGTTAAATAGGTTGTACAGCACTTGTAAGTTAATTCCACCCAAGTTAGATTTACTTCTGGATTAAATAATCAACATAAACACTTAGGTATTGGAATTACCTTTAAAATGACACTGACTTTACGTCATTTGGATAAGTACAACTCATTCTATGTCATTTTTGGTGTGACATGTAATTAGTAAGTTTTGTTATGTTAAATAGGTTGTACAGCACTTGTAAGTTAATTCCACCTAAGTTAGATTTACTTCTGGATTACATAATCAACATAAACACTTAGGTATTGGAATTACCTTTAAAATTCCACTGAATTTATGTCATTTGGATAAGTACAACTCATTCTATGTCATTTTTGGTGTGACATGTAATTAGTAAGTTTTGTTATGTTAAATAGGTTGTACAGCACTTGTAAGTTAATTCCACCTAAGTTAGATTTACTTCTGGAATAAATAATCAACATAAACACTTAGGTATTGGAATTACCTTTAAAATGCAACTGACTTCATGTCATTTGGCTAAGTATAGCTCCCTCTATACTATTTTTAGTAAGACATGTACAAAGTTGTAATTTGGTTAGTTAACACAACTTGTACAACACTTATTTATTAAACCCACCTAGGTTAAGATCATTCCTGGAGGAAATGATCAATGTGAATTCTGTAGACATAGATGTCACCTTCAAAATGTCACTGACTTCATGTCATTCGGCTAAGTATAGCTCCTCCTATACTATTTTTTCTAGTATGATACGTACAACCCTTAATTTGTTAAGTAAATATTAAGTGCACTCAGCAAGAATGTAGCAAAAGATAGTTAAAGTCAAAAACATCTTGGGTTGATTTGAGACTTAGGGTTGGACTTTAGATCGTTGTTGAACTACTGAGACTCCCCCGAAATCTATCGCAGCATTAGTCTAGTACTTGTAGTATAAACCCTTATCTGCACCCCGAAAGTAATAGATGGTGAATAGGATCAAGCAATTTTGGAGGAAATGGGAGACTCGGGAATTGAAGTGTTACCCACCAAGGGCAGCCCTTGGAAAGGAAGGCGGGGTGTGCTTAGTGAAACTAACAACCTAATGAATTGACTGGACTCACTCAAAATAACTAAGGATGACCTAGCAAGAAGTGCAAACCGTGGTAGGAAGGCAACACAAAGAAACAGTCGGTCGCTAGGAATGACGTGGTTTGGTGTCCAATAGGCACCGACTCGTGTCTGCTCGAGTCAAATGGTAATTCACCCTAGGATATTAGAGCAATTGGAGAGCAAACGGGGGTACTAGAACGGGTAGTAACTAAGCAAAATAAATATCATGGAAAGGGGGATTTGGGTTTTCAGTCACCATTGCATCCCATTATACCGTAGCGAGCCCTTCATCGGGTAATCCACGGGAAGTCCATGATTCACCCCAAGCTGCTAAGATCAACCAACCATAGACAATAGTAGTAAGTAGGAGAATCTGACAGGTACTCTTCCTCCCAATTTGGGATGATCCGTAGATGTTATAAGACTGGTGTAGTCTAGCGAGCGGTAGGCTCGTAGTTGTTATAAGACTGGTGTAGTCTAGCGAGCGGTAGGCTCGTAGTTGTTATAAGACTGGTGTAGTCTAGCGAGCGGTAGGCTCGTAGTTGTTATGAGAATGGTGTAGTCTAGCGAGCGGTAGGCTCGTAGCTGTTGTAAGAAAATTATAAGTAAGTTGTGCATGTGCATAGAAAGGTGGTGGGTCTTCAGCTCTGGCTTAGCCGTCACACCGGCAGCAGCACGTTGACTCGGCAGTGCTAGAGGTTAAAGAGGGACCAGGTTGTTTTACTGCGCGTCCGACGGGACGAATTCCCCAAACTCTGCCTGGCCAAATAAAGGTCTGGTATCTTCGGATCCAGCAAGAGTACGCATGAGCTCGTGAGTACCGGGTACCGGTGTCACAGCGTACGTTAGGGCCTAGGTCTGGTAGTGTGACTTACCCACCTAGGTGAGGAGACGCCCGCTCCTCTGCCCCCGTTTGACCACGACGGGAGGTGCCCGAGAGGTTAGCTACCTCTGAAAAGTGGGAACTAAAGGTATGTACGTACAAAGTCGCGTGGGTGTGTTGCATGTGTATGAAATAATACTCCAATCATTGCATCATTGCATTGCACATCATTGCATCGCATGTCTGCACAACCAGAAACCTCATCGTTTAAATTCGAATGGCCTCTTTTATACGATGAGTTACTTCTTGCCAGATCCCTTGACTTGTGTGCCTCGTGCGTACGCATATAAGTTAAGGTTAGTTTTTCCTAGCTGCTTACATATTTCTTTACTTGTTCATATTACAGCTATATAGTTTCTGTTATTTTGCTGCTTTACCTTAAGATTGATAGTAGAACTGTAGATTACTTCCTTAATGTATTGTTATTAATTTGCCTTGCAGAACTGCTAGAATATTTTCTTAGTGTATTGTTATTAGTTTTTCCTTGCCACCTGTCACATGCTTATTTGGCTACCCCTTGATGTCCTCCGCTTCCTCCTCCCCGCTCGGTGCCTAGGAGTCGTGGGTGGAGGCGGTGAGGAATGTGCTGAGTCTTTTAGACTGACGGTCAGTGGACCCTATTATTACAGGAGAACCAGGGAGAGCAGGTCAACCCCCAGAGGGAGGCACCTAAGACGGTGACCAGGCCCGGAGTCGGACTCTCAGCTGCTGCCGGGAGAGCTCCGGTAAGCAAGACCCCTCATATACCTACGCTTCACATCTACCCGGGTCAGAGGCCGGAGTTATATGCTATTGAGGGAGTCGAGCCATGCGGATGCATAGATTGTTATATCTTCGCCAGGCGCGAGGCGAAGAAAGCATCGTTAGATCTGGCTTAGGCCCATGTTGTACTTTTATTATAATTTCCGCACTCTGATTAACTCTTATTTATGTATGTTTATCTCTTGTTGGACATGTTTCTCTATTTGGGGTGATTATTGTGGACTTGTGCTTTTAATTCACTCTTCCTTTTAAGATTTTTGGTTGGCCTGGATATTGTTGAATAGCCGGCAGGATCGGCGTGTTGTGGTGGGGACCATGTTTTGAGATGGTACCACCGCAAGACGGCGGTTCTGGGCGGTAAGACCCGGTGTTTTGTTCGCAAAAAAAAAGGGTCTTACACATAGAGCTCTCCCAACAAAGTTTAAACCGATAGAACAAGGAATTGTGAAGCTACCGGGGTCCTTAAGCTTGGGTGGCAACTTCTTCTGCAATATAGCACTACACTCCTCAGTCAACGCCACTATCTCTTTATCAACAAACTTTCTTTTCTTTGCCAAGATATCCTTCATAAACTTGGCATAACTTGACATTTGCTCAAGAGCCTCAGCAAATGAGATATTTATAGTTAACTTTTTGAAAATCTCCATAAACTTTTGAAATTGTGTGTCAAGTTTGGATTTAACAAGTCTAGCCGGAAATGGGGTGGTGGATAGACTACTTCTTTCTTTTAATTTAGTTTCTCTTTTTGTTTCTCTCCCACCTCATTTTTCTCACCCAACTCGTCCTTCTCTAATATGCTCGACTCACTTGGCTTCTTACTCGTCTCTTCGTCCCTAACTTTCTCAAGCAACCCCTCCCCACTTGGGATCTCTACACCACTCCTTAGTGCAATAGCTTTGCAATGATTATTATGATTATCTTTTGTTGGATTGGGTGTGGTATCAGAAGGTAGAGTTCCAATGGGCCTTTGACTTAATGAATTTGCAAGTTGACCCATAGTAGTTTCTAGTGATCTTAACGATGATTCTATTCCTACCATTTTTGAGTCATGCTTTTGGAACATGCCTAAGATAAAATCATCAGTCATCTTCCTTTGGTTTACTTGTTGGGGTTGAGAGTTGTTATTGATAGGTAGTTGATTCATATTTTGATTAAAACCTTGTGGTTGACTCATCCCTTGATTATTCTTCCAGGAAAAATTTGGATGATTTCGCCACTCGGGGTGATAATGATTGGCAAATCCTGGCGGAATTCGTCTTGGTTGCCCTCCCACATAATTTGCTTCTTCAGTTATTTGATTTAGTTGTTCATCTGTGAGCGGGGCACTAGTTGTAGTGGTTGAAAGCGAATCTAATCTTTTGTTAATTAAATTGAACTGCGACGCCATCTGAGCGGCCAAAGAAGTGATTTGGTCCACCTGATGGACTCCCGCTGGATTACTATTAGTTTGTCTCTCGTATGCTTGATAGTTATTGGATGTTAAGTCTTCTAAAATAGCATATGCGTCTTCAGGATACTTCTTCATTAATGAGCCCCCAGCGGCTCCATCGACTAAAATCATGGTTGAAGTTTACAGCCCATTGTAAAATGTGGACACCTGTTGGTGTTGGTGCAACCCATGATGAAGATATTTTCTCAACAGCTCTTTAAAACGCTCCCATGCGTCGTAAAGAGTTTCTCCGTTACCTTGTAAAAATGTTGTAATATCCCTTTACAGTTTTGTAGTCTTAGAGGGTGGAAAATATTTGTTCAGGAACCTATCGACTAGTTCATCCCATGTGGTGATACACTCATGTGGTAACGAGTCTAACCAATCCTTAGCTCCACCCTCTAAGGAGAACGGAAATGCTCTCAACAGGATTGCATCTTCCGATGCTCCATTGAACTTAAACATATCGCAAATTGCTAAGAAGGTTCGTAAGTGGGAATTTGCATCTTCATGACCTAGACCCCCAAACTTATTGTTTTGCACTTGTTGCATAATTAGTGGGTCCATTTTAAAATTGTTAGCAGCAATTGCTGGTCGAGCAATGCTGAAGTGCAAACCTCCCCTTAGAGGTGTGTTATACTCGTGACAAATCATACGTGGTGGTGCTGGTGGTTGGGCATTTTGATCCACCTGACCATCATTATTATTAGCATTATTTGGCTCAGGATCATTCATCGCGGGATGAATAATGTTAACGGTCTTAAAGTCTCTCCTGTTTCGTCTACAGGTACGCTCAATTTCAGAATTCAACGGCAATAGTTCTACTTGCCTATATCTGGACATACACCGAACAATACTCAAATAGACAAATAAATTAAAACAAATAACACGAACAAACAAATGCTTGATCTCTAAGTACTAAGGTTTCACAAATATTGTGAGAAATAAAACACTAAATTAGCGCACCTCCCCGGCAACGGCGCCAAAAACATGATACGCTCGTGAAAGGTGTATATAAATACGCAAGTGCACGTGCCGTACAAGTAATAAAATGATGAGAAAGTGATCGTTCCCACGAGGAAGTGCTTAACTTAGCGCTCACAAATATTAATTCTGCCTTTTCTCTAAATTCAAGCAAGTAGTAATGATTGGTAGAGAAAACTTAATAATTCAAAAACAACAATTACAACTCTAATTACGGTTACTTAAAATACTTTTACTTCACTTGGAAAGATAGTCTCACATGTGATTTTCCCTTGCTATGATGACAAACAATAAAGGTGATAATTTATGAAGTATTAATGATGATCTTGCAACGATTCTAAATTGGATAACTTTATCTCTCGATCTCCATTATCCGTTTATCCCAAATCCTCTAGTCGTCTCCAACTTAGATGAAATTAGAATAACATAAAGTACTAGAATCACGGTTGCTAATTCAAGAGGAAATCTCTCTCTCTCTCTTGGAATTATATTAAGATTTATGATACACTTTCAACGCTCCTCTCTCGAATCTCGCGATGAAGTATAAATACGGAAGTTTGGTTAAAAACTACACGACTCCTCTCTCGAATATCGCCGTGCAAAACAAACGTTCATCTAGCCCGACTTATCTCTCGAATTTTTGCCAAGCACTTTAAAGATGAAACTTAAACCAAAATCCCAAGAATAGATCATAAATTTAATAAAGATCACATCAATACATTCACAAATTATAAATGAAAATCAAGTCATCATCACAACTAAGGTACTCCACACATGCAAGACTTAGGAATTTAGTTCATGAAGGAAGAGAGAAACCACAAATCAAAGTAGATCTTACTAGACATGATTCCGGAAATCAAAACAATGTAGGAACATTTTTAGGTTCAGATCTATCTCCTTAGTGCTGGTTCGAGTCCCCTTCTCCAAGTCCTAGCCGAAATTCTCCAAGAGAAGGAAGCCCTCCAAGTTCTCCCCTTTTTTCCTTTTTGTTCTCACGTTTCTCCCCAAGAGAATAATCCCCCTTTCTCCAGTAATTTCGTGCTCTTAACTTCCCTTCCAAATCTGAAGGGATGCCTCCTTTGGAAATACTCGTAGGCGCCTCTTTTTAAAATTCAAAATCTGAATTTCATCGCCACGTTGCAACCTGCTAATTTTTGGCGTTGCAACCTATTTTCTGCATCAGCAATAAATGATCTATTGCTTCCCCAACTTGATTCCTTTGACCAATCTTAGATAGAAAACCATGGAAAATGACCGAAATCAGTCCAATATTGATTAATAAGATATTTAAACACATTTTCTATAATTGGATATTATTTTCCTCTTTTTAATGAAGATTGGAATAAAATAAGTAGTGAATTAACTTCCTTTTGGGAAGTTATCAGCGCGCGACCAAGCCCGCACGCCGGATGGGGCGTGGCCGGCGCGCGGGGTCGCGCGCCGGGCGGCCGCTCGGAGCCACTTGCCGAGCAGTGCCCAGGGCTGTCCGCCGGGCGGCGTTAGGCCGCGCCCGGGGTCGACCTGCCGAGCGATGCTCGGCCGCGCTCAGGGGCGGTCGCCGAGTAGCGCTCGGCTGGCGCCGGCCGTGCGGGCGCACGGCCCGCGCGCGGCCGGTGCTCGGTCGGCGTTGGTCGCGCGTGCGCGCGGCCAGCGTGCGTGGCTAATGCTTGGCCGATATGCGGCCTGTTCGTGCGTAGAAGGCGCACGCGCGACCAACGCCGACCGTCGACAGTGAACCCCGTCGCGGGGGGTGCGGCTCGGCTGTATCCCGCCAATGCAGGGGGTGCGGTTTAAACTGCGTCTGGCGCTGACAAGGTGCGAACTGTGCGAAATTAGGAAACGTTAACTGCGCGCGTGCCGGGAACGTGGAAACATTCTGAGCGCGTGAGGAAGTGTTCTGAGCGTGCAACGAACACGGAAGTCTAAGCGCGCAATGAACACGAGAGTGTTATGAGCGCGCAACGAGCATGGAAGATGAGAAGTCGTGCCTCTAAGGGGAAATTGGTCCCCGGTCGCACCCGACGAGTGGGGTGCGGCTTCGACCGTCACCCTCGCAAGGTCCCCTTCGGGGGGACTTAGGCGCACCCCGTCGCGGGGGTGCGGCTCGGCCTTACCCTGTCGCAGGGGGTGTGGCTCGGCCGCACCCCATGTACACCCCACATGGGGTGCGGCTCGGCCATATCCCGCCAATGTTGGGGGTGCGGTTTAAACTGCGCCTGGCGCCGACATGGTGCGAACTGTGCGCGGCGGATTCCTCCACTCTCGTGATCATGGGTTGGACTTTGACCCCACTAACTCCACTTTTTTAGTGGAGCCTTCTCTAAACGCGCCTCAAAGATGATTATAAATATATGAGTGCATATCAGTACTGTGTATATACTTCCACTGCAGCTAGTTTGGTTAGTGGTGTGTATGGTTTTGCCTAGAAAAAGTCGCTTGAATCCCTCTCGCATGGCAACAGTTGCAGCAATCCTACCAACAAGTCATATTATATATGATTAAATCTAAATGGAATTTGTCGATGCGGAACTAAATTTGCAGCAATCCTACACTGAATTTTAAAAATACTATCTTCCAGTAATAAAAAATGAGTTTATCAAGGCAGATATGCTATAAACATATATTACAACAAAAATATTTATATTAAAATAGTTACCTTGGCTCAATTGGTAGAGCGTCTTTTTTTTTCAATCTAATGGCCTAGAATTCAATTCCTACCAACAACAATATTTAGTTTTTTAAACAAGATTATTGTTATGCTATTGTTTAAATGTTTTTTAAAAACAAGCTTGTTGTTATGTTGTTTAATACCTTTGTATAAACAAGTTTGTTTTGTTGTTGTTTAATTTTTTTTAAATAAGTTTGTTATTATATTGTTGCTTATTTTTTTTAACAAGTTAGTTGTTAAAAAAATGTTATATATAAATAAGTTCGTTATTATGGTATTGTTGAAATGTTAAAAATATTTAATAGAGATGGTAATATTCAAATAGCTCATAAAGAACAATGAATTGAGGTTTTAATTTATTATTTGAATTGTATTTATTTTGATATTTGCAAATTTCATTATTTTAATTAGTTTTGAATTATATATGTCCTAAAAGCTTAAATTTTTTGTTAATTCATAAATAATATAAAATTTTGAAGAATCATTAAGATCATGCAATACCTATTTAAAGTATTATGACAAAGAATAATAAAAAAAATTTGAGTTTATGTAAAAACATAAATAGGTGAAAAGATTATTAGGAAGTATGCATGACATGATTAATTTTTCTCTGCGATTTCACTATTTATTTTATCAAAATCTCATTATGTAATTATATAGAAATAAATGAATGTTTATTTGATAACTTATATTTAAAAAAATATTACCAACAAAAATAAGATTATCAAGAAATACTCCTAGAAGATGAAACATAAAAAAAGTATGGTAAATGATATCTTTTTCCCCAAATTGATTAACTATTTTAAATAATTGTGTGATATTAATGTAATATAGACATTTTTATTATATCTGTTCATTTTATTGAATAATGTTATACTCCGCCCACACTGAATATAATTTCTGCGTCCGCCACTGATTTCATATAGTTTTCATAATTTCAGATTTCTTAGTTTTCATATTTACAAATTTCGTATTTTTCATAATTTCAAATTTCATAGTTTTCATAGTTACAATGATCACCATAGTGAGCACTACCATATAGTTTCATATTTTTTGCTAGAAATCTCATCACAGTCTGGTTAAAAATCATAGTCTAGAAATCAAGTGTAGATATATTGTTTATTTTGGGTGATTTTTTTGTTGTTAGATGGGAAAACAAAAAGGAGATGTATCGGTCATTTGGGAAGCAAACGATGTGATGATCATCAAAGAGATTGAGCTCGGTAATAGGGTAATGATGCATTTTAGTAAGTACAGGTGAAACAATTTGGTGGTGAATTCCATGAGTGGACAAAAAAAACCTACTATGAGGTTCAAATGAAAAACAAATGAGATCACTTAAAAAATGGAAATTATGGCATGAGTTGAAGCGTTGGGAGACTATGCTAGCTTGGATGCATCAGACAAGTGGTGGGATGAGCGGATAAAGGTGAACTTATTAATTGTCTATATAAATTATTTTAAGTGTCTTATTTTTATTCTTTAAATAGGTGGTGTCAAATGCGAAGAAGTTTCGATTTGGAGGGATACACCCATAGTTAGAAGAAAAAACGAACATTATGTTTAGATATGTAGTGGCAACCGGAAATTCTGCGTGTACCCCTCACTCCAGGAGTGTGGCGCGAGAATCTATTGATGAGAGGGTTATGTCTGAGGGTAGCAATGATGTGGTTGATGTTAGCATGAATGCAGGGCCTAGTGACCCTGCAGCTTCATCTCAAGCATCTAAAAGATAGAAGAAGGGGAAGAAAAAAGCATCGCCTTCAGCACTAGATGAATTGGTAGAATCTTCGAAGTTCATCGGTCGTTGTCTTGTGGAGCCTCCCAAATCTTCGTGCCCTTCCACCATTACACAAACATTAGAAGAGCTGAACAAACATGAAGAAATCTGTAGATATTATGAGTTCTACGATTTTGCAATCATATTCCTGATTGACGAGAATCATAGAGAGACTTTTAGGTCCCTTCGAGAGGATTTAAAGGTCAAATGGCTACGCACTCGTTACACGACTGGGTCACAGTAGGAGGGACTTTTATGTTCATGTTTTTAGCTGGACGAACATCATGCTCCTGTTTATATGTTTATCTTTTTAGCTGGACAACATCATGCTTATGTTTATGTTTGTGTGGAATTATTATCATGTGCATGTTTTATCTATGTTCATGTTTATCTTTTTATGCTGGAAAATTTTTTATCTTGCTATGACACAGACTATTCGAGTGATGATTATGAGCTTGCCAGAAGAGGTTATTGTGTAGCCTATCATCAGGTATTAACATTGTCGCTATTTGCCCTAGCAAGCATCAAATCACTACAAGATATAGTCTCAACGACGACGTTTTTTTTTTTTTTGCAACGTTTTTGAAAGCGTCGCTGTTAGTTTTATATTTAGCGACGATTTTTTTCATAAACGTCGCTAATGCAAAAAAATAGCATTTGCTACGTTTTTTAAGGAAAACGTCACCATACGTGTTTAGCTCTTGTGACGATTATTTTTAAAACGTCACTGAAGTAATGTTTTTATTGTGACGTTTTTGAAAACGTCGTCGTTAGTTTACATTTAGCGACAATTTTTATTTTAAAACGTCGCTAATATAAAAATTTAGCATTAGCCACGCTTTGCATGAAAACACATCAGCATACATGTTTATCTTTCGTGACGATTTTTTAAAAAACGTCATCAAAACACATGATCTTCTGTCAAAATTTGTTATCTAATATTTCAGAAGATCTTTTGTTAAAAGAGATATGAGTGATATAGTTATCATTTATCAAATGATTGAACATGAATCACGTTATGTACTTAGTGAGCATGATGCATGAAATACATGAAGTACGTATACAACGCACATTATGCATGTTTAAGTTTATGATATATATCAGCCTTATCTATATGCACGTACACACCCATAACCATACACTTGGTTATGTGCGTACTCCAATGATATGGGTAGTTTGCTATGCACACATGCACCCATAATCATGCACTACTTGGGTCGGAGGCTATGCGCACCGGTACCCATGATGGCCGAATATTTTGCTATGCGCACATAACTATATGCACACACCCATTCATATGTACGATGGGGTATTTCGCTATGCGCTATAACCATATGCTTGGCTATGCACACCCTCATGATGGGGGTATTTAATTGTTATGAGCACCACCCATAACTACGCTTGGCTATGCACGTACGCGCACCCTCATGATGGGGGTGTTTTGCTATGCGCATACCTATAATCATATGCTTTGCTATGCGCATCGCCATGATATGGTATTTTACTATGCGCACACCCATCACCATACACCTGACTATCCGCACTCCCATGGTCGGGAGACGGCTGCGGGATGCGGCCGACGGTGAACCCGGCGTCGACATCAAAACATATACAATCTTCTGTTAAAGTTCTAATAATGATATTTTTGATGGAGTGAAGTTATATTGATGATAGCGGCGATCTCGATCGTAAGCTTGATACGAGTAATTAAATATATATAATATGAATGTGTTCACTGTGGATATTATATGTCTCCACAAACGTGCATAACTGTTAGGGTCGGCATACATACGTACATCATTTTCGCTTTCCACCACTTCAATCCCCTTTCATTCCCGCAAGAATCAAGACCATTGCAGTTTATCTATATTATATAACAGAATATGCATATTTGGTGGGAACACAAATTTTTTACTACTATAAAATAGAGATATGACGGCATTTTTATGCGCATTTACAAACACCACTAAAAATTATATTTTTGATATAAAATTGGCGACATTTTTATTAAAAAAAATAAGCGGGAAAAAAATTTACATAAGCAGCAAACCAAAAAAAAGAGGCAAAAAAATAAGGGTGCTGTTATAAGCAAACCCTTTTTGGTTGCTAGCAAACTAATTTTTATGAGTTATTACGCGCCTTTTGAAAATACGTTTTGTACATGCATTTTTAGGAAAAGTGTTCAACACGAAAATTGTAGATCTCGTCGAGATCTACAACTTTCGTGTTGAACACTTTTCCTAAAAATGCATGTACAAGGCGTATTTTCTTGTTATTTTCAAAAATTCACTATAGTTACGATCAGGGCGATTTTAAGGCCTTGTGCGTGCATTTTTAGGAAAAGTGTTCAACACGAAAGTTGTAGATCTCGACGAGATCTACAATTTTCGTGTTGAACACTTTTCCTAAAAATGCATGTACAAAGCGTATTTTCAAAAGGCGCGTAATAACTCATAGAAATTGGTTTGCTAGCAACCACAAGGGGTTTGCTTATAACAGCACCCAAAAAAAACTACCCCTCCATATAAACAGCCGCAAAAATATACTTTCTCCATTTCTCTCCCTGTCTCCCGCTGGAAGACCAAAAGCCGGAAACCTCGCCCTCACACAAACCCTCGACAAACCCCTCTCCAGAAGCCCTCGCCCGCCGGCGTCCCAAATCGCCGCGTCTCTCCATTTCTCGCTCGCGTCCCAGATCGTCACGCCGGCCACCTCGCTGCTTTGAGTAAGTTGCTGCCCTGCACCATTGCCATTTCTTGCTCGCGTCTCTTCGGTGGCCAGCCCCGACTCCCTTCTGCTTTAGGTTTTGGCGCAGCATGAAAAAGCCACATTCCGCCCGCCGGCGTCCCAAATCGCCGCGTCTCTCCATTTCTCGCTCGCGTCCCAGATCGTCACGCCGGCCACCTCACTGCTTTGAGTAATTAAGTTGCTGCCCTGCACCATCGCCATTTTCTGCTTCGCCTCACTTCTGTCCGTCCCCATGTTGTCGTTCACTGATATAATTATTATCTCTCTGAAATCTGTTCTCCTTCAATGAAATCAGGGATCCTTCACACAACAGGCCGAACCATCAAGGTTTGGTATATGCCGGATTAAAATTTTTTCCCTATGGTTTACTGTCCACAACTGAATGATTCTTGATTACATAAAAATGCTCCATTGCATTCATTTGGGAATGTAGATTTTATTTTTAATGTTTGCTCCATTGCTGTTATTAATTTGGGAGAACTTGATTACGATGCTTTGCTTCTATTGCAGAAATGGGTACCCAAAAGTCCTCTAACATTCTCCAATCTCACCCGCAGAGATCCGGCCCTTACTCCTAAGGTATAACTTCCAATCTCATTGTTTTATTTCAAAGCCATGTTTTATGTTTTTGGCTACTTCAAAATGTTTTTACTCCCAATTAATTTTTACGCGTGCTCTCTTCAAATCACTGTTACATGTGCTTAACATTCCCGTGCATTCCTCTTCCCAGACCATCCTCAATGTCCACAGCATAGTAGAAAAAAAAACTATTTTCATTCCATTTCAGGCTGTCATTCATCAGCTTCTCCCATAGAAGGAAACAATAACATGGGTTTTCTCTATTACTTCTTGCAATCAATTTTCGTTTCTCATTTTGCATTCGACATATGGAGATACTGTCTATGCTCTCTTGAGGTACTGACATGAATTTCACATCGATCCATTGCTTCTGCCAGCTAACAATCTAGCCATATTAATGCATTTTCATGAATTTTGGTAATTTTTTTAGGCTCCGAAGCTGTTTGATTCCAGGATATCTACAGCCGAAGTGGACCTCCTATCCACACAATTTCACACCACATCGATCCTCAAACTCCTCACCATATGATGCGCATCTCAATCAATCTGGCAAGGTTCGATCCATTTCTTCCTCATCATTTTTCTCCTTCCATTTCTTCCTCATCATTTTTCTCCTTCCATTACACAATTACTATCCGCCCAAAATTGTTAGCGCCTTTCGCTGACTCCCATTCCATGGTCATAGTGGCATTCAAAATGGCATTGAAACTTATGTCGTGCATGGAGCATGGATTTGATTGGGTAATAATACAGAACATGTATGGAGCATGGCTTTGTTGTGCATGGTGCATGGCTTTGATGAATTCATTCTTTTTTATTCATCAAACTCTGAACTTTTGAAAAATTTATTTCAGGTTAGTATGATTATTGTAAGATCGTTACTTTTGAACTATTTAATTTTGGTGCTTTAAAGATTAAAACCTTACATTTTGGTTTCATAGTTTGAGATTCGGCATAAGGAGCGGGATGATTTACAAAAAAAATAAGGCATGAGGTCAAGGATTAGGAAGAGAATTTATAATTTCTCAATTGTCAATTGAACATTATTGACGAACCTTTGCAAAATTTGGTTTCATAGTTTGGGATTTCACATAATTCATTCAAAGATTGGGATTTCCTCAAATAGTTCAACAATGTAGCAAAAAGTTTGACTCTCAAACAAAAAGGTCATGAAAAGAATGGCATTGGCCATTGGGGATTTATAAGGTAAATAATCGCTATAAATATGGACAAACATTGGCTGGGTGATAGTTGAATATTCATGGTCTACCCAATTCAAAAAAAATTATCTTCTGTGCATTTTTAATTCATATTACCAATGTTGCCCCCATGACCATGTCACCTCGACGATCAATGTCGCCGCCCCGGCCAATGTCGTCGTACGCGATCATCGGCCCGACGACCAATGTCCTCGCCCCCGACCAATGTCGCTTCCCCGACCAATGTCGCTTCCCTGACTAATGTCGCCCCCACGACCAATGCCCCCCCCCCCCCCAACCAATGTCGCTGCCCTCGACCAATGTCGTCGTCACGACTAATGTCACCCCTATAACCAATGTCGCCACCCACGATCAATGTTGCTTCCCCTACCAATGTCTCCCCCCCCCCCCCCCCCCCCCGCATGTGTGTCTCATCTGTATTTTCTTCATCAAAGATTATGCTACTTTTTTTTTATTGTTACTTTATGCGTGTGTCAATAAATGCGTGGTCGTATGCACAACTTTTTAAACCTACTAAATGCATGGATAGATTCCCAAATTAAAGCGTTTTGCCATTGAATTTGAGTGAGCTCCAGGACATCCTATGCGAAATCAGGAAGCATGCAAATTTCAAAAACGCTTCCATTTTTCTTCCATTTGTATTAAAAATTTCCCCATTTCTCTTCCATTTTCCTGCAGCTTTTAATAGTGAAATCCCCATTTTTTGTGCCTCCATGTAATAATGTAATTGATCAATGATGTGTGTTTATTAAATTCCTCCGGATATCTAATGTTTTACTTCCATGGCACATAAGAGTGCATCTTGGGTATATATGAGAATGATGCTAAGAAGTATTTGTGTCTAATGTATATGCAGGATTCAAATTGACCCTTGTGAACCCTCTGTATATTCGTCATTCAATAACATGTATTGATATCTGTCAATCTATAAAACCCAATTCCCCATTGGGCAGTTTGCATGTAGCATTTCTTATAAGCTACCTGGATAGAGAGTCAGATCACACTTTCTATAAACAATGATCTAATATAGATAGATTATTTTATTTGAAATTAAATGCTGAAGTCAAAGTATCACATGTGGGCATGTGGTGATCATTACTATTAGGGGTCATTTACCGGGAACTCCCCTCTAAGTTTGCTAAATTACTTGTTTTGCATATGACATGAATATGCGAAAATAATACTATAACCTGCTTTGCATTTGAAATGCTGTCTAAATATGCATTGAGTTTATGTAATATGGTAAGTTGAAAATCTTTTGTATTGCAGGAATTCGTCATTTTTGGAGGAGATGGGTTGCCTCGAGGCACCGTTGAAAATGTAGTGGCTTCCGATAATCAATTTGATTAGCTTGGAGGTATTATTGTATCCTTGCCCCAATTGGTAATTGTTAGTGGAAAATGTACCTTGGACACACAATATCATTATAACATGTTGATTAACCTTGCCAATTCATAATTATATAAAAACTTCTTTTATTTATGAGAAATCAAATGGTTCATACATCTTGTTAAACATTTGAATATTTCATAACCACATTAACTGAGTGTCTTGTCTATACCTCACCAAGGTATCAATTTTTTGGCCTACCACCAAAATCATTTGTCGTGCTTTATGTTTTTATGTTACTTCTATTTTTCTTTTTGTCACTTGTAAGATTGATACAATTTTTGTTTGAGTTGTTGTACATGTTCTTGCACGCCACACCTTTCAAACTTTATTATCTTGTAAGTGTGAAGCTATGAATTTTTGTTTGAGTTGTTGTATTTTCTGTCTTAAAACAACAATGCATGTCCAGAATATTGGTTTTAGTTTTTGTTATTGGTTTCTTTATACTTTCTTGAGGTAGGTGTTTTGGATGGTTAGATGTATGTCCATAATATTTACACTTTTCTAATGTGCTTCGGCAGCCCAAGTTAGTCCAATTCTCATGGTTAATGATAATGATTCTTTACTTGATATTTATCAGACAAGGTACCTTTTGGTGCACTTATGTCCTACTTTCCTTCTCATCTCATCCTCCTCTTAAACTATAGTAGGAAATCACTTTGTTTGTGATTGGCTGAGGACAAAATCTACAAGCATATTCACATCTATGAAATGTGTTTATACTAGGTGAACACTACACAACTATTCATATTTTTAACCGTTAGAAAAAGTTTATTCTTTTGTATGTCAAATATTTTCAAATATATGATATATTAAATTAATGATGTTGTTTTTTCCTTACAGGCTGGGAACGTTACACTTGAGAAGGCCAAGAAATTGAAGAAAGATGAGGTGCAATCCTCATCAAGATGTGGCATTTCAACAGACAATGCATTATTCCAAAATGAAGACTTTACTCACCTCTTTTTATGATAAATAATGTCATGTTTGTGAAAGTCACAAATGTTTTGGATATTTTGCTGACATTTAAATTTTGGAATTTTTTATTTGTTAGATTTTGACATGTAATATAACAATTTTTTTACAATTAAATTATAATTTTTTTGGTGGGAATAGTATGTTGTTCTCGGTAGTTAAAAATGATAAATATGATTTATTCCCTTCATTGTTTCCATTCATGATGCATTTTTATGTGTTTTTCATTATGCTTGTTGGTCAATCGTCTCAAAATTTGTTAATATCACTCTTAAAATAATTAAAATATTTGTCATAAGTATATATCTTTATAATAAATATTATTTATGGTAGTATTTAAGATTTTGAGATTTTAAATGTTTAAATGAGTTTTGATTAGTATTTAGATTATTTGAGAAGTATTATCATAATTTCTTTTCATTTTTTTTAAAATATAATATTTTGCGACGTTTTTTTTTAAGAAAAAAAAAACATTGTTGTACAGTTTTGGCTTTGGCGACGTTGGCTAAGAAATGTTGTGGTAGGATGAACATCTTTTACGACATTTTTTGGAAAAGTGTCACGATAGAGTAATTACTTATTATGACGTTTTTTTTAAAAAGTGCCACGGTAGAACAATTGCCAATCATGACGTTTTTGAAAAAAATGTCGCAGTAGAGTAACTGACAATCACGACGTTTTTTTTGGAAAGCGTCGCAATGAGCTACGGCGACATGCGCAATCACGACGATTTTGTGACGTTTTTATAAACGTCACGAAAACTATCGCGACGCTTTGAAATCGTCACTAAAGACATAAAAAAACGTCGTCGTAAAGCGATTTTGTTGTAGTGAATTCTACTTTAAACTCTCCAGTTTAGTGCATGACATCGAAACAAACTGGTGATAAATGGGTGTGAGAGCTACTACAAGGTGCTCCTATTAGATTTTATAATGCTTTCAGGATGTCGCAACAGATCTTTCATGATCTTTTGCAAACATTGCAAATAAATTATGGACTAAAAGGATCTATGTGTACCACATGCAACTGCAAATGTGTTTGCAATTACACTGTACATATTGTCACATAATGAAATGATGAGAAAATTTGGTGAGCGTTTTTAACACTCAATGCAGATCATTAGCAAATACTTGACTCGGGGTATCCGTGCTCTTCTGTGATTATCTGAAGATATATATTATAAAGCTAGCAGAACGGTACTTTGCTAGTACTACGTCAGAAATATTGTATGATGAATGTTACATGCCCCTCTTCAAAGACTGCATCAGCGCCATTGGCGGACGGACATTAGGTCGAGAAGGGGCGGACGCCCCCTCAATTTTTCGCAAAATAAAAGAGCCCCCCCCCCCCCACCCAATCCTCTAACGATGCATCACCCTCTCCCTTCTTCTCTTCGCTGCTAGGGCATTTCTTCCTCTCCCTTTCGCGTGCCTTAAGGTTTCTCTTCTCTCTCCCTCTCGCGTGCCCTAAGGTTTCTCTTCCCTCTTCCTCTCTCGCGACGTTTCGATCTTCAATCGATCATAGCGATGTCTTCTCCAAGAGTTCCCCCCTCTTTGCCCATGCTCTCCCTCCGCCGACCATCTCCATTGTAAGCTCGAAGATGAAATCGCCCTTGGTTACGGGATTGATGTCTTCCTCCTGGACTTAGTTGCACTGTAAGCTTCTCCTCCTTTCTTTCCTTCTTACTTCTTTGATGCTCACTATTTTGATTTATGCTTAGGAAATACAATTTTTTTTATAATACTCAGATAAGACATTTCTTGATTTTTGACTTTCAGCTTATTATGGGATAGTTCACTTAAGGCATTATGTGTTTCCTATGATTATAGTGGATCTCCTACTATAGCCTTGATTATTATAGCCCTAATTTTTACTTCATCCGCAACATAGATGGCAGGAGTGATCTAAAGAATGATAAGTTTGATGATGTTATTATAGCCCTAATTTTGTGTTTATAAATTGGGGAATGTCTGCTTTGCTTTAAATAATATTTTTACTAAATTCCCCGGTTTGTTTGCATGGACGAATAATAGAAAAAATAAGCAGGTGTTGTGCATAGCTTTACATTTTAAAATAATGTAATGTCATCTTGGCTTTCACTCTTCACAGTTCCTCTGCGGTAAACCTGTCATTTATGTTTGTCAACACAGAGCTACTGATTTGTATGGCTTGTTTAGATCCAAGTGAAAATTTTGCAGCGTTTGATATACATAAGTTGATGTGTCTTGCCAAATTTTATCCATCAGACTCCTCTTAAGTGCAACTTATAACTCTTCAAAGTCAGCTTTAAACTTACATTTTAGATGCATCATCGCGAGCTGTATTTTTGAATCTTACGGGAGTTAGCGATCTAGTGAAACAATTTGTTAAATTCAAGTTGGATATGATATATCCTCAAGTATTCAAGTTGATTAAATTGACATTATTATTGCCAGTTACAACAGCTACAGTGGAAAGAGCATTCTCCAAAATGAAGATTATCAAGTCACGTTTGCGCAACCGAATGGGTGACGAATGATTTAATGACAGCTTATTGACCTACATTGAGAGAGACAAATTCAAATTAGTTGAAAATGAGTCAATCATTCAACGATTTCAAACAATGAAAACACGTCGAGGGCAATTATGATTGATTGTAAGTGAATGTTAATTTTTAGTATGCATCAATATATTATTTTTTGTGATACATTTTTAAAATTTTAATTTCCACCCCTTGTGAGATAAAATCCTGGCTCCGCCACTGATCAACGCAATTGATGGAACTCATGTTTATGCTTGTATACCGGCTGAAGATTTTATTCCGTATATTGGGCGACAGGAACTCCGACACAAAACATAATTGTTGCTTGTGACTTCAACATGTGTCTTACCTTCGTTATGGCTGGCTAGGAGGGATCAGCACACGATAATCGTATTTTTACTTCACACAATTACTAATCATGGACACAACTACCCGCACCCACCTCGAGATAACTTTTGCATTTTTTATTTACTGTTAGATATAAACTATTAAATTGTACATATTCTGTGTGATATCCACTACAATGCGGTTATTTGAAACTTGCTAATTGGACTGAGTTATTTTCATTTTCAAAACTTACAAGGCATATTTGGTCAAAGAGAAAGATTATTTTTAGTTGCTTACAAAGAAGTTTTGTTGCTTTGAAGGAAAATTATTGAAATAGTTATAACACTAATATTTTGTTGGATAATTACCTTACAATTATAAAAACTGCATTATGTACAATTATAATTATATGAGTACAGTTATAATTCATTAACTTGTAAGCTCAACGCTGGTGTAATTTTCTTGGCAGCAATTATAACCATTGTCTTGCCAAACATACATTCTATGATAATTGTATTTTAGGCTCTGTTTGGTATAGTGGTGATGGTCATGAACGTGGTGGTAAAATCGTCATTCATGAACCCCCACCTAAAAAACTTCATCAACTTGAAAATAAAAGTGGATGAAAGTTTCTTAGGTGCTCGTTCACAAATGACAATTTTACCGCCGCATTCATGACCGCCACCGCCTTGCCAAACTGAGTCTAAATCCCTCTCCTTCTGCTCCAGAATTTCTGGTATTTTAATCTGGAGAACATCAACACAACTCAAACCTCTGCAGATTGAAACAATGGATCAGAGATTCCTTTTTGAGCAAACCAACACTAATGGACGCCGCAATGACTCAAAAACAGCATCAAGACGCCATTGAATCCTTCAATTTGCATCGGAAACAATCCTCCCGATCCATGACCGCGCCTTGCCGCCATCACACCAAAATCATCAAAATCGGAGAAACTAAGGCGAGCTTCAGCTTGTTAGAGAAGAGGAGCCACCGAGAAATTGTATTCCGGCCAGCCGTAGCTGACTTCCGCTTGATTCCAGTTTAGATGAGGAGGCTCGAATGGGGCGGCGCCGGGACCGCCCAATCGGTACATGGCTTCCTCCATGGGGCGCCCCTTGGTCAAATCCAATCCCTCGTTTATCCGCGATGATGGATCTTCATAGCCCCCCGCCATGGATTGATGGAAATCAAATAGATGAGCTTCGATGACTGATTGGAAGGTTTCTTCATAACCGTGGAGATGCGCATCTAGATCGAACCCTGGGAACAGGAGTTTATTTGAATCTGTGGGCGGCATGCCGTAGATCAGCGAGCAGAGATCAGCGGCGGGGATTGGCAGAGAGTACTCCGGCGGTCGAACCGTCTCTCTCTGCATTGGGACGGATGGGGGTTTCTTATTACGTTTATTTTTTCGGCAGCCGCCGCCGACGGGGACATTGCGGAGGGAGCCGCCGCGGGTCCAGTAGCGCTTGCATGCCCTGCAGAAGTGGCGAGGCTGCGCGAGGCTGTAGTTGTTGTAGTAGCAGAACTTAGTGTTTGAGGAATCACAGCGCGGGCAGTTGAGCTGCGGGGCATTCGAGCTTTGCTGCATCTGCATGCCGGCAGCGGCGGCGGCGGAGAAGACGGTGGTGTGGTAAACGTTAGGCACCATGAGAAACACCAGTGGAACCGACTGGAATAAAAAGAGGAAGATATTGGTTAGTTAGCAGAGAGAGAGAGAAGAGAGAGAGAGAGAGAAAATGGGAGGTAGAAGGTTCTGTGCCAAGCGGAAGGCAACAAACGGCGCATGCGGCAGCAGCAGCAGCAGAGGAATTATTGACAGAGATGGAAGCCCTCCCCACATGAACAAAGCTTTTATATACAATATACGAGTGATAGTGCACGGGGGACCCCCGTGCCCCACGTGACAGTACACTGTCCTTCCCGGCGGGGACAGTACACTGCCCGCCCCCGGCGAGCTTCGCCCGCCCCCGGCACTGTCATAATTATGTATTTATATTAATTATGTATAATTAATTATGTATATATATTAATTATGTATATATTAATTATATATATAATTTTTAATTATTTATATATTAATTATATATTAGTATTATATATATATATATTAAATTTTTAAAAAATTTAAAGCCAAAAAATAAACCCCACCCTCTCTCCCTTGCCGCCCTCTCCTCTCTTTCTCTCTTTTAATTGTAGGCCCCACTCCCTCTCTCTCTTAATTGTGGGCCCGACTCCCTCTCTCCCCTCTCTCACTCTCTCTCTCCTTATCGAACCGATAAGGAGAATCGGACGGCGTAGATTTGTTGGCGGACCGGGTTACACCATAACTCTATATCTTTATATAATAGTATAGATATAATATATAATATATAAAAAATGAATATTATATTATTCACTGTTTTGATTATGAACAAATATCTATATATATATATAATATATATAAAAAAGGAATAATATATTTTTCACTGTTTTGATTGGGAACAAATATCTAGGGGTATTATAAATTTAATATTCATGATAAATAATAGCACGATGTTGATTCACAATATTTTTTTTTGAGAGTAGATATTAGCAGTCCGGAATTGGCTATTCGCAGTCCATCACTATTCGTAGTCCATCACTACTCCTAAAAATGCATGTACAAAGCGTATTTTCAAAAATTCGTCAAAAATTTGCTATAATTACGATCAGGGCGGCAATACGCCTTGTGCGTGCATTTTTAGGAAAAGTGTTCAACACGAAAGTTGTAGATCTCGATGAGATCTACAATTTTCGTGTTGAACACTTTTCCTAAATATGCATGTATAATGCATATTTTCAAAAGGCGCGTTATAACTCATAGAAATTGGTGTGCCAATAGCCAAATAAGGGCTGCCAATATAAAGACCCTTTATTAAGTAGTAGAAGCCTAGAAAAATATCTTAAAGACTAAAATAATTTAAAAATCTAGCAGAAAAATAAGTTAAATGGCATGCAAGAGGAATTAACTCTTAACCAAGTTAAATGACATGCAAATCTTCCTCTAACCAGAAAACTGACTACTTTTTGAGATTTTCGCTGGTTAATTTCTTCTTTTTTAAAGGTGAATCTAAGAGGGGGAAAACAACGCGACTGATAGAACTACAGCTAGGGTTTATGCAGAGGGAGAGAGATGAAGACGAGGACATTATTTGATGAGGTGCGATTAGCGAGAATTGGACTGCGAATATAATTAGGATTATTACAATTTTGAGGGTGCGAATAGTGAGAATTGAACTGCTAATATCAACTCTCAAATTTTTTAGCATAATTTATAATTCAATTAAAATTTAGTGGAAGGCATCGATGAAAATATCAAGCAATTTGAAGGGTCAGGAACAACTTTGGAGCTATGAGGAGATAAATATTTATCCGCGGTTTATTTTCAAACTTTTAGCAATTTTTGCAGAGCGCATTTGATTATCCGCAAATCAATTTTTGACACACACTTTGCCCCTCCTCTAATTAGTGAATTCACCGTCTTTCTAGAAAACCGATTGTCATGAGATAATTGAAAGGTGAAAACCTCTACACTTCCTTGCTTGTTTTGACTTGAAAGAAAATATGTTGAATAAATCTTCCCTTTTTCAAGAGAAAGTAGAGTCTTCTGCTCTCTTCCCGCACCTCCCACCAAATATCACTTTACTCGCTCCGAAGTTTCCACAAAATACCGTCACGTGGGATCGGGCAAGCCATCCACTTCCTTATCAAACTCCTATCCCTTATTCCAGCTTCTTCACTTCGAAAAACAAAAGAATAAATAGTCTGAAGTCGCTTCCCGTTCCGCGGCTACGTCTGAGAAAGAATCTGTGAACTTGAACTTTATGCACAACAATTCACTTTATTCTATAAGGGATCTTTTGATTGGTTTGAATTCGTAATGCAAGATGAAATTCTTTTTTCCTTCTATTGCTGTGGGATATTTTGATCTTGAACTTAATCGTATCGTATATGATGTTGTATTGTCGGAGTTCGTTCATAGATGTCTTTCGATGTTTTCAGCGGGAGGAAGGAGGCGTGCGGCTCCAGCGGGAGGAAGGAGGCGAGCAAATTTAACGGGAGGAAGGATGCGAGCGGATTCAACAGGAGGAAGGAGATAGGAAAGAGGCGTCAGGATGCATTTAACCACAGAAAACAAAATGTGTTTTTTGAAAATCGTAGGTGCGGTTAATCAAAGACGGGAATATGCGGTGACCTTTTTTTGTTTCATATTGGTCCGAAAACTTTAGATAACGTTTGAAACAATGGTCTTATAGTGATGATGTGGCGCTAACGTGATTATTTACTAAAGTTATTTTATAATGAAAAAAATAGGTTTTATATTTTTATTTTGTGACTAATTAGAGTGAAATACTAGACCGCAGGTGATCTAAAACTGGCAGTCCGTAATTGGCTATTCGCAGTCCATCGCTATTCGTAGTCCATAAATTTTATTTGTAGTCCAAATTATATTTGCACCACACTCTCATCTCAAATAAGCGAAAAACTTTGTTGATTTATTAAGCACTAGAAGCCTAGAGAAACATCTCAAAGACTTTAAAGTAATTTAAATACCTAGCAGAAAAAGAAGTTAAATGACATGCAAAACTTACTCTAACCAGAAAAGTGACTACTTTTTGGGGGATTTTCGCTGGATAAATTTTTTTTTTTGAAGAAAGTGAATCTAAGAGGGGGAAAGGCGACGCGGCCGATAGAACTACTTCTAGGGTTTAAGCAATGAGAGGAGCGAGATGGAGAGAAGGAGGTTATTCGATTGAGTGCGATTAGTGAGAATTGGACTGCAAATATAATGATTTTTTTTTTACAATTTTCAAGGTGCGAATAACGAGAATTGGACTGCTAATATCAACTCTCAAAAAAAAACTAACGGTGTTCTAAGACCTATTTCAAACAGACTTTAAATTGGAGGGACTGACTTAAATTAGAGGGACTGTTTTAGATATTTTGAGGTTATATATTTATATAATTATGTTATTTAATCTATTTGATAATAAAATAATAATAAATGAATAAAATAGGATAAATATCTTCAGCGGACTGTAGACTGTAGTTCACACATTCACACTACTAATTGTGACAGCGACCCATTTGGACTGTCTTAGAGCAGGTTGCAATACTATTATCATACTTTAATCTATCGTATTTTAACAAATTCTCCTAAAATTTTGATATTATTGTATATTTATTTTCAATCTAATATATAAATTTATTTTATTTCTCTATTCTTTATGTTGCTTAGTTTAATGATCTATTGAATTAATTAATTTTAATTTAGTATACTTTTGTTGCGGGTTGGACCGGAAGAATCGGGTCGTCTTAGCTTAAGAGTGAGTCAAGGGCACGAATAGTCAAAATGTATAACCAAAACAGCAGACAACAGGTTTTTTACATGGAAAACTCGGAAAGGGAAAAACCATCGGGAAGGGCGCAACTCTGACGAAATCCACTATTGTCAATTGAGTACAAATATCAGTTTTCCTGGGAGTGACATGTCACCTCTCGTTTAGAGAATGTTTCTAAGTATCGGGCATTAATGAGGCTAAGCGATGTGGAGCACCCTCTAGAGCGGTCTTGTTGTAGCAGACACGCGGGAAGTGCGTGCTGAGTCGAAGGACGAGTGCTGGGGAGGTGGATTGGAACTGAGAAGGAGGACTTCGTCGGAAAATCTCAGAGCTCTGACTCATCTCCCTTTCAAATGAAGGCTTGACACTTTTTTATAGTTTTTTCGGGTGGGGGCATGGGGGCAGGTAATTGCGCTCTTTTAGATGCTGAATGGGCGAATAGGAACACTCAATTCTTGTCTCTTGGATCAACAATATTCGGAATATGACGATCTTGCCCCTGGACGGCATGGGAAGCTTGGGGCAAGTTCATCGGCGGAGGCGGCGAGGGAGGAGCGCGCACATGACAAGAGCGAGGGGACGTGCGCGGCTACATGTGTGCCTCCCGGGCGCGCGCAGCCCGCACGCTACGGGAGTGCGGGGGGGGGGGGGGGGGGGGGGGGGGGGGGGGGGGGGGGGGGGGGGGGGGGCGGCGGCGACCAGCATGCGCGCATGCTGCCCGCGCGCATCTAGCATGCGTGCGCTGCCGCGTCCCAGAAGGGCAGACGTGCGCGCGAGTTCCTGCTGATGGGCTTGAGTTGGTTGAGGTGGCCCGTTTCGACGAGCCGATCGAGATTGCGGGCTATGAACCCGTCTCGACCTATTTGAATTTTAAGAGAACCCTATCAACTTTATTTTATCAAGTTTTCTAGAAATTGCTGTTTTAATGAATTAAAATACACTAGATTATCTTAATAATTTAATTGTGTAGTAAAATCATTCTTATTATAATTAATCAATTTAACAAGTAAAAGATTCCCCAGCATAATATTTGGTCATAGATGTCTGTATTTTGAGATCTCTCTCTCTCTCTCTCTCTCTCTCTCTCTCTCTCTTATTTCAGGTAGGCATTATGGCTCTGTTTGGCACTGTTTTTATGACAGCAACCAAGAAGAAAAACTGATTTTGAACATGAAAGTGAATAAAGTTCTTTAGGTATATAATCACCGCCGTGCCAATTGGAACACCACATTCAGTCACCTCATGTTTTTATTTCAGGATCCTCTCCATTTCTAACGAACTAGTTCATTTCTGACGAAATGGTCCATTTCGTCAAGGATTCATTTCACGGTTCAGATGAAATGCTTTGATGATCCGACGGGTTCACCATTCTAATAACGAAATGGCCCATGCACCGAAACTCCTGTCTTTCCTTCCAGTGTCGGGCAGCGCCGACATGCTTGCTGCATATCGCCAACGTTCATGAATGATGACACCGGACATCACAGTAATACATGTATAGTGGACAAAAATGTCACCGTCATAAACTATGTGTTTGTCATGACAACTTATATGACTATTATCAAGAAAAAAATTAATTTTGAACATAAAAGTGAATGGAATTCTTTAGGTAAGGTTGGACGTTCACGAAAGATGGTTCATAACCAACAAATTTATGATCGCCGCCGCCATGCCAAATGAAACAATGCAATGTCACTTTTAGTATCATAAATTCCAATGCGGGCACTACAAATTCGGAATTCCATAAGAGTTTGTTCGTCTAAACGGAATTTGCTTTTTGGAATTGGCTTTTCGACGAAAACCAATATCTACATGAATTGGTTTTGTACAGAATTCCAATTTTGTTGTTCGACTGTAAAATTGAATTTAGTCAACAGAATTGGAATTTAAACAAAAAAGTTGTTCGGCTGAACGATAGAATTAGTATTGGAATTGACATTATACAATAATTTCATAAAATTCAAAATAAGCGTCAGTGTCGAACGCATTAAATTGCAAGACGCGCGTTTTTTGTTCGTGCGCAATTTTTTCGCCCAGGTGCGCATTTTTTCCCGGGCGCGTATTTTCCTCCAGGACGCGTGATTTTCGCCAAGGTGTGTGTTTTTTTGTCCATGACTATATTTTTCGCCTGATCGCGAGTTCTTCGGTTTTGAGTGCAATTTTTGGCACGGAAGCACACTTTTTGTCCGGACGCGCATTTTTTTCACTAGCGCGCGTTGGGAGAAAAACGTGTGCCCGGGCAAAAAATGCGCACTTGGGCGAAAAACGTGCTCCCGGGCGAAAAATGAGCGCCCGGGCCAAAAATCCGCGCTTAGGCGAAAAACGTGCGCCCAGCTGAAAAATGCGCGCCCGGCTGAAAAGCGCGCGCCAGGCAAAAAACGTGCGACCGAACGAAAGCGCGCACCTGGACGAAAAACACGCGCCCGACTGAAAAATGCGCGCCTGAACGAAAACGCGCACCCGGGCGAAAAACACGCGCCCGGCTGAAAAATGCGCGCTCGGCTGAAAAATGCACGCCCGGGCGAAAAAACGTGCGCCCGAACTAAAAACACGCGCCCTGGCGAAAAACGCGCTTAGGCGAAAAACATGCGCCCGGCTGAAAAGCGCGCGCCCGACAAAAAACGTGCGCCCGACAAAAAACGTGCGCCCGAACGAAAAACACTCGCTCGGGCGAAAAATGCGCGGTCGGGCCAAAAACGCGCGTCCGGCTGAAAAATGTGCGCCCGGCTGAAAAAAGCGCGCCCGGGCGAAAAAAACGCGCGCCCGGGCGAAAAAACGTGCGACCGAACAAAAAACACGCGCCCGTGCGAAAAATGTGCGCCCGGGAGAAAAACGCGCGCCCGGGAGAAAAACACGCGCCCGGCGAATAACGCAAGCCCGAACGAAAAACACGCGCTCGAGTGAAAAACGTATGTCCGGGTCGAAATAAATGCGGTCTGACGAAAAATGTGCGCCGGAGTAAATAACATGTTCCAGCACGGAAAACGCGATTCACGACGAAAAACACGCGCACGAACGAAAAACGCACGCCCTGGCGAAAAATGCGCGCCCGGGCGAAAAATGCGCGCCCGGGCGAGTGTTATCGTCACCGTAAGGCGGCGGTTCTGGGCATAAGATCCGGGAACTCTCCTGGTGCGGGAGGGGGTTCTTACAGACTGCGAAAAACTCGCGCCCGGGCGAAAAACGCGCGTCTGGGCAAAAAACTCTCGCCCGTCTGAAAAACGCGTGCCTGGGCGGAAAAATGTGCGCCCGACCGAAAAACATTCACGAAGGTAAAAAAACGTGTGTCGGAGTCGAAAAACGCGCGTCCGGACGAAAAATGCGCTCTAGTGCAAAAAATGCGCGACCGAGCGAAAAAAGAGCGCCCGGGCGAAAAATGCACAACATGCCGAAAAACATCCGGTCGGCCGAAAAAACGCCCGCCGGGGAGAAAAATACCTTTGGAGAGGATTCCAGTTCTAGGCTTCTTCCTCCCTTGGTTCTTTGGTTAGCTCCTAAGACTCTCCAAGGTGCCCGGTTTCAGCTTTGGCTTGAGAGGGGAATCGCTCTAAGATCTTCCGGGTGTGTGGTGGCACCTCCGTGCTGTAGTCAAGGGTCTGTGTTAAGCTCATAGTCTCCGGTCTGTTGCTTCCGCGGGATCAGTAGGTGCTACATGCCCCCTCTAAGGGGTCCGATCTCCTCGTTGGGGCCAAGTCTTGGTTTCAACACTACAAGTCCTTTATAAAAATATAATGAATTTTGAAATTAGTTTGCTATTTTAATGATTTTAAAATAGGACAAAACAGTACTCTTAAATTATCAGGGGACTCTTATCTTAATCAAACTTTGTGCAAAAATTTTTGGTGGGATTAGTAGAGGTTATTTAAACTCTCTATAAAATTTTAAAGATTTTTGAGTCATTATGGTATTTTTAGGAGTTTAATCGGTGGTGAAATGTGGCTAAATAATTTATTATAGGGCTAATATTGAACTCAACATGACTTGAAAAGATTATGGGGAGCTACTCGTGGTAACCATAATCAAGGGCACCTGTTAGGCATTGTGAGAGTTTAGTCACTAGACATGTTAAACGGGGGAGGGGTAGACCAAAAAAGACTTGGAATGAAACTATAAGAAAAGATATGATGTACTTAGGTATTAATGAGACTATGATTAAAGATAAAGAGCAATGGCGACAAAGGATCCATATAATAAAAAAGCTTTCCCCACTATGGTGGAATAAAGGCTTGAGTGTTGTTCTTGTATATGGTATTCTAATAAATTATTAGAAGTAAAGCCTTCGTATTTAATTAAAAGAAATAAATGATCGGACAAACCACCAAACCCTAAAAAGGATTAAAATTTGATAATTCAAGATAAGGAAGGGACAACTTAAATGATAATCGGGTTCGAACGACATGAAACCCGACGGATCCTGAAATTTAGATTAATATTAAATCCGCTACGACAAATATAGATTGTACCTCGTATGAACCAAGATGCCTCCTTGGATCAGAGATGCCTCCTTAGAACGTAGATGCCTCCTTGGAATAGAGATGCCTCCTTGGAACGGAGATGTCTCCTTGGAATAGAGATGTCTCCTTGGAACAGAGATGCCTCCTTGGCTTGGAGAAGGAACCACAGATGCATGAGACTTTCGTTTATGCAGAATTGTTTCTTATTTCTGTTATGTACTGTCCTATTTACTGCTCCTTATTTACTTATGCATTTTATTTACTGCACCTTCTTTTATTGTTGATTTAGCATCTTTGTGCATCTTGTAGGCCCTAATTAGAGTTAGCTTGGAGATGAAAGATTTTTTCGAGGCTAACCCTACCGCCATTCTCGAGTAGAGCAGACAGATCGAGGTTTTGGCTTTTATTTCAGTTTTGCCTATTAATTTAGAGTTGACCTGGAGATGGGATGTTCCTTCGAGGTCAACCTTAAATCTAAATTGTCCGCCACTCTCGAGTAGAGCGGACAGATCGAGGTTTTGACTTTAATTTCAGATGTGTCTATTAATTTTAGAGTTGACCTAGAGATAGGGTATTCCTTAAAGGTCAGCCTTAAATAATACCGAACTAGCTGCCACTCTTGAGTAGAGCAGATAAATCGAGGTTTGAGCTTTTATTTTAAATTTTCCTATTAATTTAGAGTTGACCTGACTAAGATGGGGTGTTCCTTCGAGGTCAACCCTAATAGTACCGAACTGACCGCCACTCTCGAGTAGAGCGGACAGATCGAGGTTTTGGCTTTTATTTCAAATTTGCCTATTAATTTAAAGTTGACCCGGAGATGAAGTGTTCCTTCAAGGTCAACCATAAATAGTACCGAACTGACCGCCACTCTCAAGTAGAGCGGACAGATCAAGGTTTTGGCTTTTATTTCAGATTTGCCTATTAATTTAGAGTTGACGTGGAGATTAGGTGTTCCTTTGAGGTCAACCATAAATAGTACCGAACTATTCACCACTCTAGAGTTGAGCGGACAGATCGAGGTTTTGACTTTTATTTCAGAATTACCTATTAATTTAGAGTTGACCTGTAGATGAGGTGTTCTTTCAAGGTCAACCCTAAATAGTACCGAAATGGACACCACTCTCGAGTAGAGCGGACAGATCGAGGTTTTAGCTTTTATTTCATATTTGCATATTTGTACAATCTTGTATTCGCCGAGTAGGTTCCCGGGGCACTGCCCCAAGAAAGAGGGGCGGAGGAATTTCTGGGCGTACTCGGTGAGGGGGGGGGGGGGGGGGGGGGGCGAGCAGGGGAGGCGGGCGGCCTCCCACTCGCCCAACCCCCTTAGGAGGGCGAGCTGGGGAGGCGGGCGGCTTCCCACTCGCCCAGCCCCCTTAGGCGGTCGAGCTGGGGAGGCGGGCGGCCTCCGGCTCGCCCATCCCCCTTAGGCGGGCGAGCTGGGGAGGCGGGCGGCCTCCCGCTCGCCCAGCCCCCTTAGGCGGGCGAGCTGGGGAGGCGGGCGGCCTCCCGCTCGCCCAGCCCCCTTAGGCGGGCGAGCTGGGGAGGCGGGCGGCCTCCCGCTCGCCCAGCCCCCTTAGGCGGGCGAGCTGGGGAGGCGGGCGGCCTCCCGCTCGCCCAGCCCCCTTAGGCGGGCGAGCTGGGGAGGCGGGCGGCCTCCCGCTCGCCCAGCCCCCTTAGGCGGGGGAGCTGGGAAGGCGGGCGGCCTCCCGCTCGCCCAGCCCCCTTAGGCGGGCGAGCTGGGGAGGCGGGCGGCCTCCCGCTCGCCCAGCCCCCTTAGGCGGGGGAGCTGGGAAGGCGGGCGGCCTCCCGCTCGCCCAGCCCCTTAGGCGGGCCAGCATGGGAGGCGGGCGGCCTCCCGCTCGCCCAGCCCCTTAGGCGGGCGAGCGGTGGAGGCGGTCTGCCCCCTCTCGTCCAGCCTCGAGAAGAGGAGGTGGTCTGCGTTTAGCGCCTCAGAATGGCGGGATTTGGTTGTTGACAGGCCAAACCTGGGGGTATTTTCGTAATCTCGTGGGCCAGAATTTGGCTATTGGCAGACCAGGCTCAAAAAACTATAAATATGACCAAAAGGGCACCTTTGAAGGCAGATCTCTCTCTCTCTCTCTTGGCTACTCTCCCCTAGGTTTCTTTGGTGGAGGAAGAGAGCCTCCAAAGGTGTCCCAAGCTCAGCATTGGCTTGGGAGGGGAAGCGCTCTAAGATCTTCCGGGTGTGTGGTGGGACCTCCTCGCTGAGCCCTCGGTCCTGTTCCTAGTTTCATAAGCCTTCAACCTAGCGCTCTCCCTTGGGAGAAGTAAGTGTGAGGTCACCCCCCAACTTGTTGAGGGCCCAAACTCCACAAGAGACCAAGTATTGGTTTCAACGTTATGGTGCGGTGAGCGTGGAGAGTGACCAACACGGAAAATCTCAAGCTGAGCTCTATGGCTGGGGGTGGATCGGAGATGGATCCGACCCGGGCCACTCGGAGTCGTCGATGGCTGTGGTGATGATGGAAATGTTTGAAGATTTCAAGCGGGAGGTCCTGCAGACCTTGCATCTAGCTTCGCCACGAGAGGCGGATGTAAGGAAGGAGGCGGTCCAGAGGTACCGCCCCAGCAGATGGGCCAGAGCACTCCCGTCCAACAATCCAGGAAGGAGGTGCCGGCCGCGGCAAGTGGGGAGGCGTCCGGCCCCCACTCGCCCGGCCTCCAAAGAGGGGGCGAGTGGGGAGGCGGCCTACCCCCACTCGCCCAGCCCCAAGGGGGCGAGTGGGGAGGCGGCCAGCCCCCACTCGCCCAGCCCCTCAAGAGGGCCAGTGGGGAGGCGGCCTACCCCCACTCGCCCAGCCCCAAGGGGGCGAGTGGGGAGGCGGCCTGCCCCCACTCGCCCATCCCCAAGGGGCGAGTGGGGAGGCGGCCTGCCCCCACTCGCCCAGCCCCAAGGGGGCGAGTGGGGAGGCGGCCTGCCCCCACTCGCCCAGCCCCAAGGGGGCGAGTGGGGAGGCGGTCAGCCCCCACTCGCCCAGCCCCAAGAGGGCCAGTGGGAAGGCGGCCTACCCCCACTCGCCCAGCCCCAAGGGGGCGAGTGGGGAGGCGGCCTGCCCCCACTCGCCCATCCCCAAGGGGGCGAGTGGGGAGGCGGCCTGCCCCCACTCGCCCAGCCCCAAGGGGACGAGTGGGGAGGCATCCGACCCCTACTCGCCCAGCCCCAAAGGGGGGCGAGCGGGGAGGCATCTGTCCCCCACTCGCCCCGCCCCAAAGGTGGTAGAGCAGAGGTGGGTGGGCGAGACCCCACCGGGCGGCGGCTATCCAGTAGCCCGACGATCGCAGAGGTCAGCGAGACGACTCCGCGAGAGCGAACCACTCGCCGAGTCGGGGAGGTAAGTCCCATTTGTGAGTTGATCCTCTCAGCCCCGGTTCCGGAGGGATTCAGGGGGCCGGAGATGTCTTACTACGGCAAGGATGACTCAGTCCTGCACCTGCAGTGGTTCGAGGACAGGGTCTCTGTCAGGCCTATGTCAGATGCCTTCCAGTGTCGGCTCTTTGCCACCACCCTGAAGGAGAAGGCAAGTGACTGGTTCCACCAGCTCCCCGTGGGGTCTATCTGGGCCTTCGAGGCTCTGCGTCGTGGTTTCATGCTTCGCTTCTCGAAGTCAAAGAAAAGGAAGAAGGATGCCGAGATACTCTTCAAGATAAGGCAAGAGCCAAGGGAGTCGCTGGCTCGTTATGTGGACTGGTTCCAGGAAGAGGTCCTGCAAGTCCAAAAGGTGTCAGAGTTCACCCTCCAGCTCGCCTTAATAGTGGGGCTGCGAGAGGGGTTCTTCAAGATGAGCTTAAAGCGGAAGACCCCCTATCCTTCGAAGAATTGGTGGAAAGGGCGGCGGAAGAAATTGAGGTTGAGGAGGCCAACTCGGAGTTCGCAAAAAGGTTGGCCAAGCTGAGTTAGCCGGAGGCAAGGCAGCAGAAAGAGGTGCGGGGGAATTTCTGGGTGTACCCGATGAGGGGGGGGGGGGCGAGCAGGGGAGGCAGGAGGCTCCTACTCGCCCGGCCCCCTTAGGCGGGCGAGCTGGGGAGGCGGGCGACCTCCCACTCGCCCAACCCCCTTAGGCGGGCGAGCTGGGGATGCGGGCAGCCTCTCGCTCGCCCAGCCTCGTTAGGCGGGCGAGCAGGGGAGGCGGGCGACCTCCCGCTCGCCCAGCCCCCTTAGGCGGGCGAGCAGGGGAGGCGGGCGGCCTCCCGCTCTCCTAGCCCCCTTAGGTGGGCGAGCGAGAGCCTCCAAAGGTGTCCCAAGCTCAGCATTGGCTTGGGAGGGGAAGTGCTCTAAGATCTTTCGGGTGTGTGGTGGGACCTCCTCGCTGAGCCCTCGGTCCTGTTCCTAGTTTCCTAAGCCTTCAACCTATCGCTCTCACTTGGGAGAAGTAAGTGTGAGGTCACCCCCAACTTGTTGAGGGCCCGAACTCCACAAGAGACCAAGTCTTGGTTTCAACAATATTAATTTAGAGTTGACCTGGAGATGAGGTGTTCCTTCGAGATAAACCCTAAATAGTACCGAACTGGCCGCCATTCTCAAGTAGAGCGGACAGATAGAGGTTTTGGCTTTTAATTCATATTTGCCTATTAATTTAGAGTTGATTTGAAGATGAGGTGTTTCTTCGAGGTCAACCTAAATAGTACCGAACTGGCCGTCACTCTCGAGTTGAGCGGACAGATCGAGGTTTTGGATTTTATTTTAGAGTTGCCTATTAATTTAGAGTTGACCTGGAGATGCGGTGTTCCTTTGAGGTCAACACTAAATAGTACCGAACTAGCCATCACTCTCTAGTAGAGCAGACAGATCGAGGTTTTAACCTTTATTTCTGATTTTCCTATAACTTAGAGTTGACCTGGAGATGAGGTGTTCCTTCGAGGTCAACCATAAATAGTATTGAACTGACCGCCGCTCTTATGTAGAGCAGACATATCGATGTTTTGACTTTTATTTTAGAATTGCCTCCGAGATGTAATTCCTTCTGGAATAAATTGTGCCTCCAAGATGTAATTTCTACGGGGATGAATTGTGTCTACGAGATGTAATTCCTTCGGGAATGAATTGTGCCTCCGAGATGTAATTCCTTCGGAAATAAATTGTGTCTCCGAGATGTAATTCCTATGGGAATGAATTGTGCATACGTGATGTAATTCATTCGGGATTGAATTTTGCCTCTGAGATGTAATTCCTTCCGGATTGAATTGTGTCTCGGGATGTAATTCTTTCGGAAAAGAAATTGTGCCTCCGAGATGTACTTCCTTCGGGAATGAATTGCGCCTACGAGATGTAATTCCTTCAGGAATGAATTGCGTAGGCGAGATGCAATTCTTTCGGGTATGAATCATGCCCCACGATATGTAATTCTTTTGGGAATGAATTGTACCTCCGAGATGTAATTCCTTTGGTAATGAATTGTGTCTCCGAGATGTAATTTCTTTGGGAATAAATTGCTCATATGAGATGCAATTTCTTCGGGGTTGAATCGTGCCTCCGAGATGTAATTCCTTCGATAATGAATTGCGCCTCTAAGATGTAATTCCCTCAAGAATGAATTGTGCCTCTGGGATATAATTTCTTCAGAAATGAATTGTGTCTCTGAGTTGTAGTTCCTTTTGGTATGAATTGTGCCCCCGAGATGTAATTCCTTCGGAAATGAATTGTGTCACCGAGATGTAATTCCTTTGGGAAGGAAATGTGCCTCGAGAATTAATTCCTATGTGTCTCGAAGATGAAATTCCTGCGGGAATGAAATGTGTCTTGAGAAATGTGCCTTCAAGAAATATGCCTTCAAGAAGTGTGCCAAAGGGAAACTACTGGATGGATGATGAGTTATACTCTGATGCAACTCACACGAAGGACGGTCTGGAAGGGCAACCCCATGTGAAACTAATAAAACTGTGCGGGTCTGAGACCATATGCAGGTTGATACAGTGTATGTAGGCGGTGGTCATAAGAAGACTGCCACAACCCAATAGAACTCTAAATGTTACCCTTTACAACTACTTTACATTACTTGATGATAATAAGGATTGAATTCTATACGTGGTTCTAATGTTTGTTCTGAGCGCAAGTGACAAGCGCATGTGAATGATAGTGCACAAGGAAATGAGAAAGCCGCTGAGCAGGCTACCTCAGGTATAACTTAACATAACTGTATCCTTCTTCTTACTTATCACATGGTAATTATAGAGCATTGACTGATATAGTTTAACACGACATAGATGTTGATGCTGCTCATGCAGGTCTTGAGTATTGAGTTTCTGTGATAATTAGACTTCCGCTAATAAGACTGTCTTCTGCTAATTAGAACGAGGTGCACTCGTTAAGTGTGTCTTTCGCTGGAAAAATGTTTCCCTACTCTGTTGGTGTGTTGTTATATTCTCTTAGCATCACCCTCGATGCATGACAACAAAGTATTCAAGGATAGAGGTTGGAGAAGGACGTGCTTTCACCCTTCGTAGTCGCTTCGACGTCTCTCATAGAGAGTGGTGTGCAATAAGATCCCTTGGTCGGACCGCTAATTTTGAGGGGGGAGGGTCTTACAATTACATATTTGAGAACATTAGGGTACTTTTTTGCATACTTGCTCAACATTTCATTTAACCGAACGTGAAACCATGAACTGTTTGTGAGTAAACCAAATGTTGTCATTCAGACAAAAAAGTACCACATTATTTGTTTTACTTGAATTTTTTTTTGCAATGAGCTGATATATTCCTATTAATATGAACTTGACTATTATTTGGAGTCTATTTTGTTGTGCTACTAACAAATAGTGATTAGTCCTGTAAGGGCCCGTTCGGCTCACAGGAATTTGAATTGCAGAATTGGAATTCAACCAATTCCAATTCCTGCAGGTATTGGAATTGGTCTGAATTCCAATGCAGTTGTTCGGTTGCAGGATGGTTTTCTAGAATTGGAATTGGTTTGAAATTGCAATGTCACAATAATTAATTTTGAATTTTCTTTCTTTCTTTTGCAATATCGTTATCCTGAAAATGAAAATTTTTTGTCAATCAATTATTTGGGAAAATGAAAATTATTTGGCTAGTGATTATATTTGGCTGACGACGGCGAGATCGTGCGTCGACGGCGTGATCGGGCGATGACGGCGCGATCGGGCGACAACGGCGCGATCGGGCGACGAGGGAGAGATCGGTCGACGACGGCGAGATCGGGCGACCACGGCGAGAACGGACTACGACGGCGAGATCCAGCAACGACGGCGAGATCGGGCGACGACGGCGGGATCGGGCGACCACGGCGAGATCGGGCGACCACGGCGAGATCGGGCGACCACGGCGAGACCATGCGACAACGGCGAGATAAGGCGACGACGGCGAGATCGGGCAACAACGATGAGATCTCCAAAGAATTCGTCATAGCACAAAACTGAATTCCATGGAATATCTGTCTTTACCCCTAAGAATTGGTCATAGTACAAAACTGAATTCCATGGAATTGATCCAATTCCAATTCCGCGGGAATTCCCTATATCCGAACACTGGAATTGGAATTCCACTACCCAATTCCAATTCCCAATTCCAATTCCAGGGATCCGAACGGGCCCTAAGTGTTAATATTAGAATTTGGCTATTATTTGGAGTCTATTTTGTTGTGCTACTAACAAATAAAAGTGCGCTTATAACATTGCTTTTACAAAAATGGAGTGACAATGGCAAAAATGAAATCTATTATTACTTGACGTGGAGAGAGAAAAAAAATGCGGTGCCTCTGCACCCTAAACCCTGAAAAGCTTTTCGCTGTGTTTTTCGGAAGCCAGCCCGATCCCTCCCGCCTCTCGCGACTTGCCCTACTTCCCGCTCCCAGCCGTGGACGATTCTTCTCCACGCGACGCCGCCGCCGTCAGCCACTCCGTGGGGCTCCGGAGGCCTTCTCTTTGCCATCCTCCAACGGAATCCACGAGCTCTGTGACGGATCCATCACCTCCCAGCCCTCGGTGAACGACGTTTCGTCCTGTTCGGAAGCCTACCAAGCCCCCTCGATCTTCCTGTACTCACAGCCGATCAAAACCCACCACAGCCCCCTCCATCCTCGTCTCCCTCCACCGGACCTCTCATCCCAGTTACCTGCAGCTGCTTAGACGTCAACTTGGATTTTTGGCAGCATTCGTGAGCCATGGTATACCTCTTACCTTGCTCGTATTTTGCTAGTATAATGCTATGCTTAAATTCACTTGTTATTTAATTTTCAGAGCTTCCCTAACTATCATAGAACCTATTTGTCGTAATTTTTCTTATTCTCATGTTTTCATTTATGTAATTTCATGTCTGTGGAATATGAATTCATGTTTACTCATCTTTCCATTGCTAGCCTCTTCGTGCACAAGTTAAAAAACATCAAGTGCATAATATGTAATTTTAGTGGTGGTAATACTATAAATCAAAATCCATCTTATTATAAGATTAAAGTATACATAGGTTTGATTAAGTATCCTAGATAATTTTTTATAAAGAACAATTATGTAGAATAAGGTTATAACATCTAATGTTAAGGATTGGTTAACATGCCAAAGTACTAAGTGCTTGCTTTGCGATAAGAGGACCTTGGTGGAGACAAAATGATAAATAATATGTACTTACAACTAAATCAATAGCATTGCGAGTATCTCAATGCCATGTGAAAAAACAAATCATTATTATTTAGCTTGGGCGTGACACAAATGAGAATGCTAAGATGAATATGTGTTAAATTAGAAGAAAAATTATGATTACATCATAGTTTTATTGAGAGTGATATATATTTATGAAGCCATGTTAAGGTTTTCCTCGAAAAGAGAGAAAGTGGTGGACTTTTTTTTGTTTTCCATTCACTCTACTTAGCATTGCCATTGGTATGAAATCAGGATGACGGGTTCCAAAAGCCACAGGTGAGCTAGTAATTGGGTTTTATAGTCCCTGTGACGAAGAACACTCCAACTTCAATGATGTTAACCAATCTTTGTATATTGGATTTGTGTGCTAGAACTCCATTTGTGGTATTTATTTATATTTGTTGCTTTTAAGTAATTTTGGCTGAATTTTGATGCAGGGTTCATCTGGAATTAGTCCGGATGATGGACATGACAAAGATTTGCATCACTCAGCAGAGGAGAGTGATTCCTCTGAGGATGAGGTTTTCTATTGTACTCATTTTGATTCCTCGAAAATGGTTTGAATTTATGCTTACATGATCATAGTTTTTCCCCTTCAACTTCAAATCAGGTGGGTCCTAGAAATACCATAGGTAATGTACCATTGGAGTGGTATAAGGAGGAGGAGCATATTGGGTATGACATAACGGGCAAGAAGATCAAGAAACGTGCCCGAAAGGACAAGATAGATTCTTTTCTCGCTGGTGTAGATGATTCAAAAAATTGGTGAGTAGCAAGAAGTTTGAGTTTATTTTCTGAACCATTGAGTTCTTCTGCATATGATTGAGCTGATAAAGTTTTGCTGTTTACTTGTTTTTTGACATATTTAATATAGTCACACTTCTTTGTGAGTTATGTATAGACAATATATTTTGATCATAATCTTAAAGTATGAAAAGTTATCAGCTCATGTAGTATTTATAAGATAGCCCCTGTTAGTTTTCTAAGTTATAGTTCCAAGTTGAATAAGTCATGTATAGTCTTATAGTATAGACTATAGATCTTTGATCATGTTGGAGCATTACTGCAACAAATTTTTCATAATTATTCATAATCTTGAATATGGAATGTTATCTGCTCATGCTAGTATGCCTCACATGAGCCTTGTTAGTTTTCTTAAGTTATAGTTCCAAGCAGAGGGAGGCATGTGTTGACTATAGATATTTGATTATGATGTAGTGGTGCTGCACCCATTATTCAGTATTTGCATGTAATCATATTAATAGAGGTGCACAAAAGGCCAAGCAGGCCCGGGCTTTTAGGCGGCTAGGCCCGGGCTTTTAGACGGCCAGGCCCGGGCCTAACATTTGCCAGGCCCGGGCTTTTAGGCGGCCAGGCCCGGGCCTTCCTTCCTAAGGGGAGTCTGGGAGGGCCCAATGGCTAGGATTTTGTCATTCCCAGGCCTAGGCCCGGTAAAAAAATATTTTATTTAAATCATTTTTAAATTAATTAATTATTAAAATTTTAAAAAATATTTTTTTTAAAAAAAGATAAGAAATCCCGCCTGTAGGCGTGATTTACTTCGAAATCCCGCCTACATCCGGGATTTCCTTTTGGAATCACGCATACATGCGAGATTTAATTGAAAATTTCGCCTGGAGGCAGGATTTAGAAGGCTGGTGCTTGGCCTGGGCGCCGGGCTCAGGCCGGACTTGGTGCCCTAGCCTTACTTGGGGCTGTCCCGGGCCGGGCTTTTAGGCTAAATGGGTCCTTCTTAGGCCCCCTAGGCCTGGTCCGGGCTTAGACCAGGCCTGTTCGTCCCAGGACTAACTGGGCTTTTTCCAGGCCGGGCCCAGGCGGGCTTTCTAGGCCCGATCCTTTTGTGCACCTCTATCTTAAAGTATGGAATACATAGGGTAGTGATGGGGATTCTCATTGCATTTGGAACTTCACACATTGGGGTCCACATATTTCTATTCGCGTAGGAGATCTTGACCGGATCGACGATCCGAACCCACAAATGCGTTCGTAATGCTGTTTACATATTTCTATGAATCTTGTTATAGTTTTTCATGTATTACTTAGTGAGATCGAACACCATACGTGAGCGATCAATCATAGCCATCCACGCATGGCCGCCCTTAGTAATTTTATTATAAATAAGAGAGCAGGAGCAACCGTCAGAGGCATTGCAGATTTTGGAGAGCTTTCTTCCCGGAATCTAGCGGTCTCTCGTGGTGCAGACTTCACGAAACCCTTAGGTGTCGGCTTCTAGGTATTATCCCTTGTGTTCCTTTGATAAACAGTCCTTTTTCTGCCATAACTAGCAGCCGAACCCCCCTTTCCATTCCATTCTGTAGCCCTAAAGCTCCCACCACCCATACCATAGCTGTCGGGCTTCACCCCCTATACAAACTACCACCTCCACCCCAACAACACCCTGTCGGCGACAATACAACAACCGCCACTCCTCCTAATTCCTCCCCACATCTAGCCAACCACCATCCACCTCACAACCACCCTCCATCCATACATCTTACAGTTGCCGACAACCTTCCACCTACCACATCCAATCACTCTAGCCCTTCCACTCACATTGTCGAGCCCCATAACCCCCGCCCACAACAACCCATTACATCCCTCAAACGACCACCTTACATCACTCCTCTCCCTTCCAGATCGCCTCCGCCGCATCCGAGACCAATGGATCTCCATGTCCTCACCATCGACTCCTCCCCATGAGTACTAGTTGTTTGTTGTTATTGTACTTCATTATTGTGTGGATTTAGACTCTTATTTGATTTTGGATGTGGGAATGCTAGTGTATTTGTCTTGGGAGTGATTACTTCTTGCAGGGTTTATTCATTTCATTCACATTTAAACTCAAGGCCACTCACACGGAAGAAATTCATAACTACTTGCTTTATAACACTGTTTTAAATGTCTTATGACATGTCCAATATGTCATTTTTGAGGGCAAAATGACATTTTTTCTAAAAGAATAGATTATGACATTCCGTAAAATATAAGACATCATATTTTTTCTGATATATCGACTGACACGACTAACGACTTTTGAGTATATCGTTTGATATTTTATTTTATATCATGTTAGCAATACAGGTTTAAATCAGCTATGTGTTTATTATATATACTTAAATCGATTGGACATATTGTTTCGTTCTCTTTAATATGTGTTATTCTTATAATTATTTTTTTAAAAATATTTCTCAAGCTGTCTTTTTTATTTCAAAAATATTAGAACTTTCAAACATTTATTAGTTGATTTATTTTATAATTTTAACATAAATTTGTTAAGTATGAAAAGACTTGTAGTCAATCAAAAATATTTAGCTTTTAAATCTTTTTATTTGCTATGGTTTATATTATGTAGATAAATGTATAATATTAAATATATTTTACAAAGTATCTATTTTTACTTGTTAATAATTGTCATAGTGTGTTACTAATATTTTATTTTGGATACTCTTTAAATTTATTTTGGGATATACATGACTCAGTGTTCATAAACTTGTTATGCTAATTTTATGTTAATTTTAAAACATATAATTATACATATTAATACATAAAAATATATTTTTTGTTTAATAGATATAGAAATTCTGTATTTTAAAATATTCCCTACATGTCTTAGAAGGGGAGTCGCTGGCGAAATGGAGAGCAAGTTGCTTGCGGTGAAATGGAGGAGAGCCGTCTGCTTTCGTCGGTGAGGAGTGCGCGAGACTCGTGAACGGTGGAGGCGGCGGAATCCTAAAGTACGACCTCACTAGGTCGGAATTCATAGCTGGAGAAAATAGGCTAATAACAAAATCCATGGAATTTGGGGGAATTCCATTCCATCTCATTATGAGGTGAGTCGAACAACAAAATTGGAATTGTGGCACCAATTCCAATTCCACCCCCAATTCCATCCAAACGCACAAGGCGTCTAAATGATATGTCAGTATGATACAACAATCACATTTAAGTAAAACCTCTATTAATGGAACAATTAATGCAACATGCATGCGAGAGTGCAAGAAAATAAATACTTGAACAAACAAGATCCGGCAAGTCACGAGATATTTTGACACAATGAGTACATTAAATATTTCTAAAAAGAGTGAATAAAGAAATAATTCAACTAAAAAGAAATCACAATCAAGGAATGAACTAACAATGAATACGGGATATGAGGCTCGGTGGATGTCCAGTGAGGTTCCGGTGGACGGAGAGACCACTGACTGAATCTAGCTATCAGAGGGGAAGTACTGGGTTAGATAGAATGGAATTGTTAGTGGTGTTGGTAGGAATGGGGAGGAGGTTGGGGTGTTTGCGAGTGGATTGAGCGTTGGGTTTGAGGGTAGACAGAGAATTAGATGCAGGAATTAGGGGTGTTGGAGGGACATTTCAGAGCCCAGGGATATGTTTTATGGGCTGTCCAGCCTGGGAGCTGGGGAGGCAGAGGTGGGGGTGGGTTCTGGAGGGCTTCAGGTGTGAGGGGGTGACATGGGAATGCAATTTCAGTGCCTGGAAATGGTATTGGACGGGTGCCTGAATCAGACGTGGAAGTTGGGGGAATTGAGGATCGGCTAGGAGAGAGAGGCGGTAGCAATTATGGTGGAGGGAGTTTCGGTAGGAGGGATTTGGAAGGCTGGCTAGCTGTTTTTACTTGATATGTTGGTGGGTTGTGATTTAGGGAAGTTATGAGAGGAGTTATTGGTGGTGGGTCTAGGTAGTTATGGATTAATGGGGTGGTTATAGGTAGTGGAAGGTGGTTACTTGATGGTTATGGTAATTATGGAGTTGTGAGGGTAGTTACTAGGAAGTTATGGGGGAAGTGGTGGAGTGGGATGGGGATGGTTGTTGACCGGCAAGTGATTGCCCATGGTGGTGGGTGGTGGATCGAAAATGAGGGAGGGAGAATGGGGTGTCAAGTTATGGGAATTGGTGGTGGGGATAGGTGTGCCGGCCAAGGAGGGGATGGAAGGAGGTTCCATGCTTGACACTTGGACTCCGGCTTCTGCACCAGGTGACCAAAAGAAGAATTTTCAGATAAATTTTCGACACCCTCAAAATGAGCCATCTATGTCTATTTATAGACTTAGGAGCCGCCATGGGCTGCCATGATTCTCCGATCACAAAAACCTCTAAAAACACAACAAAATGAGAAAAATATAAAAAAAACACTAAAATTCCTATGTCGACGATTCACACAAAATTAACGGCTTCGACATCAAAATGTTGTCAACTCATGCTACCATGTATCACATATCCCATGTTTAAAGTTGTAAATATCCGATGTCGGCAACATGTCAGATGTCGAATATCATCTATATTAAGTATATTAAGTATAATTATATGTTATAAAAAATTAACATAACAAGTAGATGAACTATAAGTCATATATATCTCAAAATAAATGCGAAGAGGATTCAAAGTAAAATATTATTAACAAGTATAAATCGATATATTATTAAATTTATATAATATTATACAATAATTTTATTTTGATAATTGTAGAAAATAAAGAAAGATTTAAAGTTAAATATCTTTCATTGATCACAAGAAAAATCTTAATAAATTTATGTCAAAAACATGAAATAATCAACAAATTACTGTGTTAAATTTTTCAAAATTTATTTGTAATATGAAATTATATTGTAAAATAATTATAAAAACTGATTGTAAGAATTAAACGTTAAAAAAAATAAAAATAAGTCTAATTGATTTAAGTATACATATTATAACACAGATGATTTAAACATATACTGCTATTTTGCAAACAAACATTAAATAAAATAGAGGACGATGTGTTTAAAAATCGTGTTGGACGATATATTAGGTATGTCGGCCTATATTTAAAAAAAAGAACATAATCTAGCTATCAAATATTCCATTTTTAAACATATACTGCTATCGGATATGCCCGACATGTCATGAATCTAGCTGCCAATGTCGTGCATATTCCGAGAGCTTGCGAATTATGGTGTTTGTGAGGAAAACTGTGTCGACATAGATAACAAGATAGGAGGCGACGAAAGAGGGTGAAACATGATTTTCTTTAGGGGCCTGCCATTTGTGTGCCTGATGTCTAGTCGATTTCGAGCGTTTTGTACTTTTGCTCGAAATCAAATTTTTTGAGTTGGCTCAAACGAAATCAAAATTTTGAGTTGGCTCAAACTCGAATTCAACTTGAATTTGAAATTGATTTCAAGTCATGCCGTCTCAACTTGAAATGGTTTGATTTAGAGTCGACTCAAAATTGATCGGTGAATATTTTTTATAGTTTGAGCCAACTCGAAATTGAGCAACAATATTTCTTGTGTTGTTTTTTTGCCCATTTTTTGCCATTTTGCTCTCTTTGTTTTTGCCATTTTGCTCTCTTTGTTTTTGCCTTTTTGCTGTCTTTGTTTTTGCCATTTTGCTCTCTTTGTTTTTGCCATTAAGGTTAAATATTCTATCATGCTAAAAGGTTATGTGCATTAAACAATGGCTTGATATTTTAATTTTTTAAATGGGTTTTATATTAAAAAAATTTGTATAATTTTTAATGCTTTGACAATTAATTAATTTAATGCTTTAACAATTATTTAAAGTCTAAAATACGTGAAAATCCCGACACATTGATTATAACTTTATAAGTTGATTGCATATTAGTACAATTTAAAATTTTACAAGAAAGTTTGGAGCTTTAAAGTTAGAATTCATTAGTACAACCTATGTAGTGCCATAACACTAATCCATACTCTGTAGATTCCATACTCCTTTCCAATGACACTCGATATTTAGATATCAACCAACATGGCTGACATGTCGGGTCGGCTGACATAAAGGTTTTATGGATAAAACTACATGATATCGATTTTTTGTGCAAAATGTCCTTTTGAAATATATCGGTCGATATATCAGCTATCGACCAATATATTCCGCAAAATATCGACTAATTTTTTTTAATTTATTTTATCTAGTGCCTATGATTTAATAGACAATGAAAAAAAATTGTTTTGTTGTCTGGGTTGTTTTGTGCCCTAGCTCTCGACTCTCTTCCTCCTCATATTTGTCCGCCATCAACACCGATTATTCTTGGCCTTTGAATTTTTTGACTGAAGGTTCCTTATCTTCTATCATCGTTGATGACTTTTTGGCTTCATACTTCCTTTGGTTTTTTTCCTTGCATTATACCATTATTATTTGTGTACCATAAACTGATTATACTAGTTTGATAGATTTAGAAGTTTAATAAATGTTAAATTGTTAATATATCAATATCTATAAATTTAAAAAATATTTATATTTATGCATAATTTTGTATATAAATAAATATTAAAATACTATAGATGAATTGTTTCCAATATATCCTCCGACATATTAAAACCTATATTAAGAACTCAAACCGACGTGTCCCTGACATCTGATCTCTGCAACCTTGTTGACTCCAATGTCCATAATCTATACTATTGTCCCACTCCATATGTTAATGATTGAAATATTGAATTACCTAGTTTCAAGGATAAACCAAAATCTATCTAAAATTATTTACGATAATAAATATCTTTAGATGATAATAAAATCATAGGTCCTTCGGGCCTTGATGGAATATGATATAGAGGCAATCGACTCAATCATAATTATCCTCAAAGATCGAGCTTCGAAGGTATAAAGAAATGGATGAACACATCAGGGCCTTATTTATCAAAATGCCCAAAAACCTCAGCCAACAAGCCAAGATAGTAAATACTAAATAGTCATGGAGGTAAGAAGCTAAGATGTGAAGAACTGAATGAGACAATAAAGTCTCGCATTCTCTCCGAGGGATTGAGCACCTGAAAGGCTGGAATGGCCATAGAGGCAAAGAGATGCAGAGTTACTAGTGAGACTAGATAGTTTGGTTCAGAACAAGATCGCAAGAGAGCCGGAGGAAGAGGCCACTGAAACAAAAGGTCGAAATAAATTTCGAGCTTAAAAAATGCAGAGGAAATTTGGCGGGCAGGTGCACTTGAACAAATCATTTAATCATAAACTTAGATGATTGCTGCTATTTTGAGCCGTTTCGAATCAAATTTTGACCTAGTCAGTCCGGCTCAAAATCGGCTCAAATTTTGATTCAAACTGGTTTAAATCGATTCAAGGTGACTTGAATCGTTTCTATCTGGTTTAGTATCTACTCAAATTTCGAGTGATTTTCAACATGATTCTAATCAAAATGATATCTATTGATTTAAGTGAAAAGTTAGAAAAATAAATGATCAAAGAAGATATAACAATTATCAATCTATTTTAGAAGATAGCGAGATTATTTAGATGTGATAAATTTAAGTATCTTAGATTTATTATTTAGAAGAACGATGGTATTGCTGCGGCCTGCTGTGGGTACTTCTGGCGTCAAAACATTATACATGGGGGACAATGTTGTCCTCAACATTTAATATGGAACTTATATTTCATGTTGTTAGGATTAACAAAACTACTTAAAATTATAGGTGTTATAACAAAACAAATCAATTATGTAAAGTTCTTGTTCCAGTGTAGTGTAATGCTACATTCCAACTTCATTTAAAAGCTTAATAAAATGACATTTGACATTAACTAAATTCATTGAATTGCACCAACTGAATTTAAGTAATACAATTTTCAGGATTTCCATATCTTTTATTTGGTAAGTCTACCTCTCAATAATGACCAATTAAGAATATACATTGTTCATATGTTTTAAATAGTTTTTTTTCCACAGATGAGATATGCAGTTAAAATATACTTTGATAATTGATAGGAGGTATCCTTTTGGATGAATTTATGCAAGAAGAATATAAAGAACATGTGTAATCTTTTTTTGAAGTAATGTGTCTGGATTACATCAGTTAGTATGGCTAGGGGTGTGCACATAAAGCCTGAGCCTAGAAAGCCTGATTAGGCTCGGGCCTGAGCCTGGAAAGCCTAAAGCCTGGTTAGGTCTGGGCTCGATCCAGGCCCCCATATGAGGCAACTGCCCGACTTGTTGCCCGGTTTAGGTCGGGCTCAGGTCAGGCCAGGCACCAGACAAGCCTGTTGCCCGACCAGACCGCACTGGGCCTGTCTGCCCATATATATAATAGTTGAGTAGCATGCCCAACTATAATATAACTGAGCGGCTTGGACCAACTATTTTATAGCTGTGCAATAAATGTTAGGCGGGAAGCCCAGTAAAGGGCCCTTTGGCCAGGACAAGGAGATGCTTTACCAGGACAAACATGCTCAAGCGGCCCCTCTTTTTTGTGGGGTTCTGGGCCCGATATATGCCATGCCCAAGCTTGGGGCTGGTTCTATAAAGCCCGAGCGTGGTAGGCTTGGGCGTCCCCCATGCTTATCAAGGTTTTTGTGCATGCCTAAGTATGGTTTCCCAAAGTAACATAGCTTGAGTAATTCATTTAATTATAATAATGAGGATAATCTATATAATAGCTTTCGTATAATCAATTAATGAAAACACATTCTTTGCTTATTATTTATTAATGTTTCCTTAAATCACATGGATTACATGAGATAAACTTCTAGTATAAACATTATTGCTACTACACACTTAGTTTACTAGGTTCTAATTGCCATTGCTTCCATTAGAAGTGAAGTATTTGATGCCCCTAAAAATGCTTCCCAACATTGTATCAAGACAAGTAGACAACAATTTCTCCTTATAGACTTGAGAAAGGAAGACATACTATTTAAAAAAAAGTATATACGTAGAATATTGGATATTCCATTAACAAAGATATTCAAGAATTATAATATGTTAGCGTTGCCATATTGAAGAGAACTTTGAGTTGTAAAGGCAAAGATTGAACAAAAGTTTTTATGCAGAAGAATGTGCAGAAAATCAAATAGCTCTCTCTGAACAATTTGTCTTCCTCTCAAAATTGTTCTCCTCTCTCAACCAACCTCCTTCGTCTCTCTCCCTCTAATTCATATATGAGAGATTGTTGTTGCGGCTTTCTGAAAGAAAAAAGAGATCTGTTCGAGTCTCTCTCCAATTGAAGATCAAGAGCAAATTGATTCAAGGCTGTATACACACTGTGCATAATTCAAGATCCATTCTGAACCTGTTGAAGATAGGATCTCATTGCGTTAAAGTTCAAAAAAAATCTGATTATCTACTGCAAAGAGTTTTAAGATTCCTTCTGCAAAGGATAAAGGGTTTTGGTTCTAAAAGTCTCCTTATCAAAAGACTTAATGGTTCTAAGAATCTCCTTATCAAAAATTCAGAGTGTGGTTTCTTCAAATTTCCTTATCAAATGACTCTAGCCATCTGTAGATAACAATGGATAGTGGATTCCTACTTGTGATAGAAGAGAAGTCGTACCCAATTTTAAGGGGGACCTCTATAAATTCTTTTGTGTCTTTTGGATTGCTTGATTGTTTTTTCTTTTTTGCTTATTTTGTCTTTATATTTCTCTCAGTGATAATCTGTTGTAACTATTTGAGGTGAAATTTTAAATACTCTATTCACCCCCCTCTTGAGTGATTCCGCACTTTCAAGATGCATCGAGTTGTGTCATCATCTCTGACGTGACCTATACTGGGTTCGTGATAATCTCCTTAATCATCGTCTCTATTGTAATCGATTTGTGTTTGTGGGATGGCACAATCTTTATGGTAGGGATATTTGGGCCAATCGGGGATTGGGCCCCTACGATGATTATATTCTCTCCGGCTCTCCTTGTAAGGGTGAGAAAATATGTTCGTATTGTCCATTTCATGAATCCCTTCATTAAGAAGTACCCGCGACCTAATGATTTCTTGTGGGCGGGTGTGGTGTGATCGGGAGTCCTAAGGGAATCTAGGCCATCAACTCTAATAATGAAGATTTCAACTTGTCCTTGAAGGTCACGAAATTGTTCTCTAAACTCATCAAACTGTGCATCTATTTGGTCGATTGTTTTGGAAATCTGCCATCAACATATCATTATTGAACTGTTGTTCGTAACATAAGTAGTCACTTGACCATCCTATGGAGTTTCCGATCATAAGGCTTCTAAGCACCGCACCACAACGCAACATACAAATGACCATAACGTTGGGCTAGGATGATAAATTTGACGTAGGATAAGGTAAGTAAAAGTGCAATTGTGCTCCAAGGGATTTGGGCTGCAGGTTGGCAAAAGGGATCTGGGTTGTTGTGGGTTTTGTGGATGTTGTTTGGAGAGAGGGATTTGATCAGTTTTTGGGGCAATGACACAAAAATTCCGAGGAAGGGGAACTTGTATACTTTCTCTGTAAAGCAGGCCTGGATGGAACTATTTCCAGCACTATATGCTTTCTAGGAAGGTGTGTGTGTGGGGGGGGGGGGGGGGGGGCGGTCGACTATGGAGGAAATTGGGGAAGAATGGAAGAAAATTACTGGAGGGGCGGTTATTGGCAGTTATGGGAGTGCGTTAGTGGGGGAGGCTGATTATTGGGAAGTTATGTGGGAGGAAGTGGTACTTGGAGATGTGGGATAGGGCTGGCCAGTAGCTGGGAAGATGGTCGTGGACGATTTAGACGTGGAGGGAGGTGGTGGTCGGTCAAGTGAAGGGGAAGGAATGATCTCGGCTTTGACACCTAGATTTCATGGAATCATCACCGTGGAGGGGATTGTGAGAGCCCAAATTTTTTGTCAAAAATATGCAACTACAGAAATCATCCCATAGATCCCTATTTATAGTCATAATGACTACAATAGACATTATAGATCGTCTGGAACATCATGCCATACAAGTACATGAAATAAAAATGCAAAAAAAAAAAAAAAAACATAAAAATATGCCGTTGTTGCTTTTAACGTGACTACGAGCTTGGATAGTTTATACGACGATCATATCTCCGCCTCCCGCATCTGTAGTCTCGTGCGGGCTCTAGTAAGTGTCGGTCCGCCCTCAATCCACGATCCCCATCAGTTCTTTATGATTTCATTAACATAAAATATTTATCTACTTATATTTTCATTTGTTTATCATGCTTATAAAACATGAGTATTGTGAATTGTGTATTGGAAAGTTATTTGAACTAAAATGGAGTTCAATTTCTGTTAACTTATTTTTTGTTTAAAATAGGATGAAAATTTATGATGAGTACAACGATGAAGAAGTGGAGTTGACAAAGGGTGAGGTGAAGCTTATCAAACGTATTATGAAAGGAAAGACTCCTCATGCTCAAGTGGATCCATATGCGGTTTGTACACATTGACATCTCATTTTCAATTTTTAATGTCTATTAGTGGATCCTTTCTATTTAATGTTGTATATAAAGGAGTGGATCCGCATATTATAGTGGATACGATTTTTGATCTTATTAAATATTTGGTATTCAAGAATGAAGTATGCTATTATTTCAGCCATATGTTGATTGGTTTGACTGGGAGGACAAAGGGCATCCACTCTCTAATGCACCAGAACCAAAGAGGCGGTTCATTCCTTCTAAATGGGAACACAAAAAGGTATTGTATTCAAGGTCCTTCATGATTTGTATGAAAGCATTAATAGTAAATAAGATTCATGTTATTCAATATTTCTGTATAAACTTCCTGATGGGGATCACAGTCCTGCGTCACTTCCTTAAACATGTGTACTTTGATAATTGTACCTATTTTATGAATGACGTGGTTGCCGATACTGTCTTTTTTAAATGCAGAATTTTGATTTTTTTTCGTTGATGTCTCAAATGGAACAAAGTCTTTCCTTACCTTAAGTTCGGTTATTTGCTCACCAAGTATAGTTATTGCTTAATAATACCTAAATGATTCCTTACCTGTTTTAAAAATGTGATTACCAACCAGGCTTTAGAATGATTGGTCCTTTCTGTTCTTTTCCCCTTAACATAGTAAAACCTTTCATCTTTATATGCATCATTGATTTAATCTACATGGTACAAAGTATCTTTGTAATGATTTTTTCGTAGTGATAAACATCTTTCGACCACCATTCATGAGAGTATTTCCATGTTATTAGTAGTCGAACACTGGGCTACCCTCGTGCCCAGTGCTCGAGTGCTCTCCCCCACGAACGGGCTCCACATGTCCGTGGGTTACAGACGGTCTACACTCATGCCCGGCTGCTCTTTGTTGCGACTGCCCTTCCGTAGGTTGCTTTAGGTGCACACGGGCCACACTCATGCTCTCAAAGTGGGGGTAAACATGGTTCAAACCTAAAAGAAGCCAAATGGTTCAAACGTCATCGAACAACTAATATGATGCTGCACACATAGGTTTGAAAGAAAAAAAAAGTAAGTAGTAGTTATCGTGGCGATGAGAAGTTAAGGAAACGAACACAAATATTACGCCCCACACACCACATAAATTCCAGGGAGGCTTGAACTTAAATATTTACTGACATATGAACATTAAATTTACGCACTTACTATCAAACTATAAATTAGCATTCATAAAGATTGCGTCACCCGTGAGATAGTATTCTATCATGCTTGAGCAATGTTCAAAAGAGGGTAATTTTAAAACTCTCAAAGTGGTTGAGTGTTTTTTTTTCATGCACAGTTTTATGTCCCGTGTCCTCCACGACATGCCAACCTTCCCCAGTATGTCATGACACCTGGCAAGTTGATGGGTTGCATTAAAGGTATTATAGATTAATAAAAAAAAAAAAAAGTAAGAAATAAAGTGTTAAAGAAAACTTAACTCTCTCTTCCATGCTTCCAGGTTTTTGTCCGTGTCCCTCACTTATAGGAACTGTAGGAAAAATGTGAATATACGAGTTATATCACACATTGCTAAATTATTACAACTTATAATTTAATAAATTAGTGTAAAACAATAAAAAACTACCGATCCAACATTTTTAAATAAATTGAATGGAGAAAATTTTATATTGTAGAAGATTTACCTTAGCCCATGTAAAAGCCCATTGTTGGCATGTAGTTTAGTCTCACATCTTGGGTTGTAATTTAGTTACTTCTCCTCTTTCCTATATAATGTGTACAAATCCTTGTATTGAAGGGTTAAGTTGAAGAGAAATAAATTTATTTTATTATTTGTATTTTGGATTTCTACATGGTATCAGAGACACCCGATCCAAAATCAGCGGACTCTAGTCGATTGAATCTTTCTCTGTTTGGGTACTCGCCCCTCCTATCCCGGGCACTCGCACATTGCCTGTGATTATCGGGGTGGTGGGCGCGGTAGCCGCAATCGCTCCAAGGGGCAGACCACTCGCCTTTGTTTGTGGGCGTACAAATCATACTGAGGCCACCTGTTATCCCAAACATGGGTTCCCACCGCATCCCTCCATCTCTCAGCACCATGCTTCTCCTGCGGTGGATGGTTATACTACCTCTCGCTCCGACATTGACACCTTGCGTGAAGAACTACAACATCTTCGTGGGCTGGTTAATCGGATGTCCGACTTCGTCGCCTCTATCTCCAATGAAGGTATATCGTGTTTTTCCCATGGTCCCTCTTGGATAGTGGACTTTTCGGGCGACGAATCATATTACCCCGCATAAGCTTTCTCAGTATATGGACTCTGCTTGTCCGAAGTTTATCACTGTTAGATTTGTGTGTTTTTATCCTTTTGTGTTGTTTTTCCGTTTGTACCCTTAGGGTTCCCTCCTATATATAAAGGAGGCTTCTCTTTGTTTGATCAATAAGAAATATATCGTTTACAACATGGTATCAGAGCTGGACGGCGTGCCCTAATCCCGCTCAGCCCGCGCGCGCGCCTCTTCAGCCGATCGTCTCCCCGCGCGCGTCTTTTCTTCCGTCTCGCGCGGCGCTCGCCTCCAGCCCGCGTCGGATCCCGCAGAGCGCTCCTCGACAGCAGCCCGCTCCTCGTCGGATCCCTCTCTTCCTCGACAGCAGCCCGCTCTCCTCGTCTCTCTTCTCCCGCAGAGTTCTCTCCCTCTCGACAGCAGCCCGCTCCTCTCGTCTCCCTCTTTTCTTCTCTCCGCCCGACCCGGCAGCGGCCGTAGGCCTCCTCTTCATGACGTTTTTCAGTGTCCTGTGACGCCGGATCTCCTGTATGACGTATCCGGCGTTTTCCATCCTTCTCTAGTGGGCTATTGCTCTTCTCTCCTCTTTATATGAGTGAGATCTCCCTTTTTTGCTGATCTGCAGCGTTCTCCCTCCTTCTATGCCGGATAGTATGGGCTCTCCGAATCCTTCCTCCGATGGAAGTGCCGCCTCCAATCCCGTGCCTACTCCTGTGCCTACTCCTGGTCCTTTTCGGGCCACCCATGATCATGGGACTCCCCAGATCACTACCATTAAGTTGGACGGCACGAACTATCTTCCGTGGGCTCGATCTATTATTTTGGCTCTTAAGAGTCGCCGCTTGTTTGGCTATGTTAGTGGTGCTGTTACGGCTCCTGCACCTTCCTCTACTGAGTGGCCTCAATGGGAGTCGGAGAACTCCTTGGTAATGTCCTGGCTCCTCAACTCTATGCTGGAGTCGATTTCTCGCAATTACCTGTTCTTGGACACTGCTGTCGACATCTGGAAACGGGCTGAGGTTACTTACTCTTGTCGAGGGAATGCTGCCCAGGTCTTCCAGTTACGTCGTCGGATATTTCTCTTGCGGCAAGGCGACCGTCCTCCTGCCACTTACTACTTGGAGTTCACCCAACTGTATCAAGAATATGATCACTTCGATCCTCTCACATTTGAATCTCCGGTGGATGAGGCTATGGTTCGTGCCAGGGAAGAGCGAAACAGGATCTTTGAGTTCCTTCATGGCCTTCATCGTGACTTTGATCAGATTAGTGTTCAACTGCTTGGCCGCTCTCCTCTTCCAAGTCTGCCTGAGGTGTACAGTCTTGTTCAACACGAGTATGATCGCCGACAGACGCTTCTTCCCGACACTCTTATTGAGGGATCTGCTCTAGCTGCTCGGTTCAGCTCTGGAGGTCGTTCCTCTCGTGATTCCAAGCCCAGGCCCGTCGACAAAGATCATCTGATCTGTGATTACTGCGGGAAGGGCCGCCATACTCGGGACACCTGCTTCAAGCTTCATGGATTCCCCACACCCCGCGGCGGCCCGAGCCCGCGTGGTGGTAGGGGCTTTGGTCGTCCTCCGTCTCGACCACCTCCCTCCCGCACTGCTTACCTATCAGATACTGTGGATGACCTTGCCCCTCTCAGTGGACCTGCTGTGGTTGACTCCGCGCCCTCTCTTTCAGCTGATGAGGTTCAGGCCTTCCGTCGCTTTATGCTGGGACATTCGTCTGAGTCTTCTAGCTCTGCTTCCTCCGCTTATGCTCAACAGGGACCTCCTGAGGCCCACTCCGCTGCTGCTCGTCCTCCCACTCAGTGGATTATTGATTCTGGAGCCACTGATCATATGACAGGTTCTGCTACTGGTTTCATGTCCTACTCTCCCTTGTCGGGTTGTGACAAAGTGTGCATTGCAGATGGGTCCTTCACCCCTATTGCTGGGAAAGGATCTGTGGCGTGCTCCAGTCTCACCCTCTCTTCCGTTCTTCATGTTCCTACTTTTACTCGCAATTTACTTTCTATCAGTCACATTACTAACTCCTTAAACTGTTCTGTGACCTTTTTCCCCTCTTTTTGCATCTTTCAGGACCTGAAGACGGGGACGGTGATTGGATCTGGTAAACTGCGCGATGGCCTCTACCTGTTCGATCCCTCCAGCCCCCCTCCTCCTGCTCGTGCTCTCCATGCTGCTCGGCCCTCTAGCTTGGACTCCTGGCACTGTCGCCTAGGACATCCCTCTCCATCTACTATGCGTGTTTTATTTCCTACTATGTCTGTTGTACCTTTAAATTTGTTTACCTGTGATGTCTGCACTCTTAGTAAACAACACCGTGCTTCTTTTAACCGTTTTTCCCCTTCTAGTGATACTCCTTTTTCTGTGATTCACACTGATGTTTGGGGCCCGTGTTCTGTTGCCTCGCTATCTGGCTCGCACTGGTTTGTCACATTTATTGATTGCTTCTCCCGATGCACTTGGGTCTACTTGATGAAACGAAAAAATGAAGTGTTTCCTCTCTTTCAACGTTTTCATAATATGATCACCACTCAATTTACTGCGACCATTAAGGTCTTGCGTAGCGACAATGGCCGTGAATACATCGATTCCGAATTTGAACGCTTCCTCAGTGATCGGGGGATTATACATCAGACTTCGTGTGCTTACACTCCTTCTCAAAATGGGGTTGCTGAACGCAAGAATCGCCACCTTCTTGAGGTCGCTCGGTGCCTTCTTCTCCAGCGACATCTTCCCAAGTTTTACTGGGGTGATGCTGTTATGACTGCAGCCTATCTTATTAACCGCCTACCTACTCGTGTCCTTGGGGACAAATCCCCTCTCAATGCCCTCCATCTTTCCCCTTCTCATCTGTCTCCTCGGATCTTTGGATGTGCCTGTTTTGTCTACGTGCATCCGAAATCCAAGCTTGACTCTCGTTCTCTCAAGTGTGTCTTTATTGGGTACTCGCCTACCCAGAAAGGGTATAAATGTTTTCACCCACCTTCCAAACGGACTTTCGTCACTATGGATGTCATCTTTCGGGAGTCCGAGTCATACTACGGGCCCTCTCTTCAGGGGGAGTCTTCAATGGAAGAGAGTTCACGTATTTCTACTATTCCATTACCTATTCCTCCTCCCTCACCTATACCTTCACCATCTATCGTTGGAAATATCAGTATCCCTCCGTTACCTCTACCTTCACCACCCACCATTACTGCTACCTCCTCGACTCTACCTTCTCTTCCCCTCCAGGTGTACACTCGTCGAAACAGGAGACCAGCTCCCTTGCTTAGCTTACCAGCTCCATCACCTGATACGTTGACAGGGACTCAAGGTAATCTTTCTTCCACCCAACATCCGATGTCTAATTTTGTTTCATATGCCTTGCTAACCTCCCTACACAGAAGCTTTGTTGCCTCCCTATCCGCCATCTCGATTCCCTCCACCTGGCAGGAAGCCATTGAGCATCCTAAGTGGAGAGGTGCCATGCATGAGGAGATGTTAGCCCTTGAAAAGAACCACACTTGGGACCTATCAACTCTCCCTCCAGGAAAGACTGTGGTGGGATGTAAGTGGGTGTTTTCGGCCAAGCAAAACCCCCAAGGGATAGTTGAACGGTATAAGGCTCGGTTAGTGGCCAGAGGTTATACTCAAACTATGGGCATTGATTACCAAGAAACCTTTGCGCCCGTAGCAAAGATGAACTCCATACGTGTGCTCCTCTCATGTGCTGCCTGCAGAGGGTGGACACTGTCCCAGTTGGATGTAAAGAATGCCTTTCTGCATGGAGAGTTAAAGGAAGTGGTGTATATGTCCTTACCACCGGGGTTTACCCCAAGAGATTCTGAAGGTAAAGTGTGCAGGCTAAAAAAGGCATTGTATGGCTTGAAACAGTCTCCCCGGGCCTGGTTTGGTCGATTCCATAAGGCTATGGTGGGTTTTGGATACTCCCAAAGCCATGCTGACCACACTCTGTTCATAAAGCACATACAGGGTAGAGTCACTGCCCTCATCGTCTATGTTGATGATATTGTTATAACAGGTGATGACATCATAGAAATTGCAAAGCTCAAACAAAGGTTGACAAAGGAGTTCGATGTGAAGGACCTTGGTGATCTCCGATACTTCTTGGGGATTGAAGTTGCTCGTTCTAAGCATGGAATATTCATCTCCCAAAGGAAGTACATCTTGGATTTGCTTCAGTCATCTGGAATGAGCGGATGTCGCCCTGCTGACACCCCTATTGAAGCCAACCATGGGCTAGGAAGAGATGATGGCTCTCCGCTGGTGGATATTGCTAGTTTTCAACGATTGGTTGGGCGTCTCATTTATTTAGCCCATACTCGTCCTGATATCACATATGCTGTTGGCGTCATAAGCCGGTTTATGCATTCTCCCAAAGCCAGGCACTTGGAAGTTGCCCACAGGATTCTTCGCTATCTCAAATCCTCTCCGGGGAAAGGTATCCTGTTCTCTCCGAACAAAGAATTAAATGTGGAAGTATACACCGATGCTGACTGGGCAGGATCTGCTGATGATCGAAGGTCTACATCTGGATATTGCTCGTTTGTTGGAGGAAACTTGGTCACCTGGCGAAGTAAGAAACAACATGTGGTGGCCAGATCAAGTGCTGAGGCGGAATTTCGTTCGATGGCACATGGAATCTGCGAAGGCCTCTGGATCCGGTCTCTCCTGAATGATCTTGGAATGAAACATAATGATCCTATGAAACTCTACTGTGACAGTAAAGCTGCTATCAGTATTGCTCACAACCCTGTCCAACACGATCGCACGAAACATGTCGAGGTTGACCGCCACTTCATCAAAGAGAACATTAAGAGGGGTGTTGTGACCACTCCGTTTGTCTCGTCTGGACAACAGCTTGCGGATGTTCTCACAAAAGGATTAAGCTCTCGAGCCTTTGATGGGCTTATATGCAAGTTGGGCATGAAAGACATCACACGCCCAACTTGAGGGGGAGTGTTAGATTTGTGTGTTTTTATCCTTTTGTGTTGTTTTTCCGTTTGTACCCTTAGGGTTCCCTCCTATATATAAAGGAGGCTTCTCTTTGTTTGATCAATAAGAAATATATCGTTTACAACAATCACGATCGCAAATGGCGACACCACTCCGGTCCGCGGCTTTGGCGATGTGCCGCTCACTCCGTCCCTCTTTCTTCGCTTTGTGCTTCATGTTCCTGGCTCTCAATTCAATCTTCTCTCTGTTAGTCGTCTTACTACTGATCATGACTGTTCCATCACCTTTTCTCTTCTTCCTTTGTGGTGCAGGATCGACGAATGCAAAATATCATTGGTAGGGGACGAATGTCAAGCAGACTCTACACTCCGGACCTTCCCACCTCAGTTCTCTTTTCTTTTAGCTCTGTGGATTGACACCGACGTCTTGGTCATACTCCTCTTTCTATTATGCAGAAAGCTCTTCTTGATTTTTGATGCCTCAATATGATTCGTTCTCCCACAATGGGTGCAAAGACAAGTATTTTTCCCTCGTGGGGATTGCGGGCATCACGCCCACCGCCCCGAGTTGCATGACGACCTCCACAGTGCCTAGGAGGTGGAGGACGAGCGTCATAAAAGTGTTGGAGGAGGGCAGCAGAGGGATGCATTGGGAGATCGATGGGCGGAGTCACCTTCAAGATCATGGAGCACACATCTGCGAGGGACATAATAGTGGGAGAAGATAAGATGGTCGCACAGACACTGTGGAGATGAGGTGGTAGCCGTACCATCATTAGAACTATGCCGACAACCTCCTTCTGAGCACGTAGGGTAGCAAGATCCAACACCGGAGGCTGTGCTGAACCCAAGCCTCAATAAGTGTCTTGTACTGAGCTACAAAGGATGTCAGATCACCGTCAGAATCGGGTTCAACGGCTTGTAGATATCGAACAAATGATGAAGACTGTCCTGCCCAGAGTACAGGGTCTTCAGTTCATCCCACATAGCTTTAGCGGTCTCGTGGTGCATAATCATGTGGTACGACTGACTATTCATGGAGTTGAGGATCCATGACTGTACGCATCCATCATCCCAGAGTCATTGCTCGGTAGGCTCAGTAGGGGTATCACAAGTGACATGATGAAGGAGACCTTTGGTCTGGAGGACGTGACACACAAAGTGTGCCCACTCAACAAAGTTTTTCTTCCCGGTGAGGGAGATTATTGTAATGCGGAATTCATCCCAGATGTCAGGGAGAGGGTCCGGAGCGAGTGCATTGAGGGTGGAGGTAGCATTTGTTCCCGCGTGATGAGACATTGCCAGGAGAGAAGGAGAGGTCTCGCAAGCGGCGCTAGAGGAACCAGCCGAGAGAGAGAAAAATGTGGCGACCTCTGGAGAAAAACAGGGGACGGCGAGTTTAAGCGAAATCCCATTGAGGAGCCAGCGGGTCAGCAGGTCGCAGGAGGAACAAAAGTTGATTCAGACGACAATGCATCAAGAGAGACTCGTCGAAGAGCCGCTGAAGGAAGTTGTCAGATGAGCTACTTTGATGGTCAGCATGACCAATCAGGCGTACTCTAGTACTGAGCGTCAGCGAGAACAAATACGAGTGTCGAGATCGACGTAGGGACCACGAGTATTGAGAACTTCGGGCAAATGAGCTGTGAGAGCAAAGCTGGTTACTCGTCGAGCGGCAAGATCAATGTAGGACCACGAGCGGCGAGATCGACGCAGAACCACGAGCGGCGAGATCGACGCAGGACCGCGAGCGGCGAGAACTTCGGGTAGATGAGATACGAGAGCAAAGCTCGTTACTCGGTGAGCTCGAAGCAGGAACCACGATCGGCGAGATCGAAGCAGGAACTACGATCGGCGAGATCGAAGAAGGAACCACAATCGGCGAGATCGAAGAAGGAACCACGGTCTTCGAGATCTTTGGGCAGATGAGATGCGAGAGCAAAGCTTGTTACTCGATGAGCTCGAAGCAGGAACCACGATCGGCGAGATCTATATGCAGATGAGCTGCAAGATCGAAGCTGGTATTACGAGCGGCGAGATTGTAGGTAGAGGTGCTGCGAGAAACAGGGGTCCGCAGAGCTTATAAAAGAGGCGGGTGGGCATGCTTCAACTGAAGGAGCGCTCAGCAACCGAGAGTATGTGAGTACCCTGGATAGGGGGTATGAGTACCCAAACAGAGACATGCAAAAAAAGAGAACGACTCAATCGGTACGAGGAGAAGTCGCTCGTCGAGAGTCCTTTGATTTTGGATCGTGTGACTTTGATATCATGTTGAAATTCACAATACAAAAAGAAATAAAGATTTATTTCTTTTCTACTTCATCAATCAATACAAGGATTTGTACAATATATATAGGAAGGAGGAGTGGTAAATAAACTACAACCCAAGGTGTGGAACTAAACTACAACCCAAGGTCTGGAACTAAACTACATGCCAACAACGGGCCTTTACATGGGCTAATAAATATTAACCATGATTAGTTAGTTTGTTAACCATAAGTGCAATAAGGTTTTTTAAAAGTTTGAGATCATGCTTCATTTTGTACCCGGGATACACAAGACATACATCTGTTTTTCAACGTTTTTTTAAAAGTTTGAGATCACGCTTCATTTTGCTAATCCCGGTATATAATTTAATATATTACAATGGTCACATAAGTTGGATCATGTAGATTTTTCTACGGTTTTATGTAGGTTGTTAAATATATTAGAGCAATTCGCAAAGGTTGGCTCAAGTTTGACATACCAAAGGAGGAACCCCGGTATTATTTGTTATGGGGTGAGGATTCTACTTCGGCTGAAAACAAGAGGCAAGGTTTGAAATATATACCTGCGCCAAAACCGAATCTTGCAGGTAATATTCAATTTACATTATGAACATTTATAAGTAATTGAAAACATTGTATTGATTTTGTTTGGACCTTGTATTCATAGAGCTTTAATGAGTTTAATCTTGTCTATTTTCTTCACTTCCAGGCCATGAAGAGTCATATAATCCATCTTTAGAGTACATCCCTACTCAAGAGGAGATCAACTCTTACCAACTGATGTACGAGGAAGATCGTCCCAAATTCATTCCTAGGAGGTTTTAACCAACTTGTTTATGTATTGATAATATAACTTCTTCAATGACATTGAACATGCTAATCTTTGTGATGTATTTTTAACAGGTATGATTCTCTTAGAAATGTGCCTGCTTATGAGAATGCTCTCAAAGAAGGATTTGAGCGTTGCTTGGACTTGTACTTGTGTCCTCGAACAACAAAGAAACGGGTATATTAAAGAGCTCAATCTACCTTTTTTACTCTCCTTAATGCATGCAATTTTGAAGAGATTGTTACTAGAGGGTCAAGTAATTTTTAATAGAATTTGCTTATACTTTGCAGATTAATATTGATCCAGAATCTTTGAAACCTAAGTTACCAAGTAGGAAAGATCTGAAGCCTTATCCATCAAAGTGTTATCTTGAATATATAGGTCACAGTGGTCCTGTAAAGTCAATTTCTGTTGAAATATCAGGGCAGTGGCTAGCATCGGGTCAGTGTTTACTTGTCTTTTATTGTTTGTAATAATGTTTACTTTTGGTTCATGCCGAGTAACTCATTATTGGTGTTCAAATATGAAGGTTCAAGCGATGGAACCATACGGCTATGGGAGGTTGAAACCGGTAGGTGCCTCAAAGTCTGGAAAGTTGGTGAACCTGTCCATTATGTTACTTGGAATCCTTCGCCCCAGCTTCCTATTTTGGCAGTATCAGCGTATGTTTGATATATTTCTTCAAGAATGCTTCACTTTTTCAAAACTAGCCCTATATTTCTTATAAGCATGATGAATTTTTTTTGCAGGGGACATGATGTACTTCTTTTAGACATGGGGGTTGGAGATCTCGAACAACAGAATAGGGTTACCGAACTTCTCCATATCGAGGAATCAGAATCAATGGATGATAGAGGTTTTTTATTTTTATTTTCTTTGGACAGTTTAGAAATAATGGGTATGGTTTGACTCTGCACAGCTAATGCAGAGCTTGTGAGCTGGGTTAGAGACGACCTGAACGGGGGCATTCGGCTGAAGCATAGTAAGGTAGGCTTTGTTGCGTTCTTTTTCCAAATTTGTATTCATTTTATTTGATGTTGCTAAAGTGGACCTCATTTATTATATATATATATTTCTTTCTTTCTTTCTTTGGTAGGCTGTGGCCACTGTTGAGTGGCATCGAAAAGGAGATTACTTTGCGACAGTCGTGCCAAAAGATATCCTTGAGGGTCATTTTTTTCCTTCATTGCTGCACAATTTTCTTTTAGAATGATGTCAGGTCTAGAGATTAAGGATTAACATCTATCAAACTTGATGTAGTTGAATAGACATGCGGGATTTGAACATCTACAATGTTAGAAAATACATCAATTAGATGAGTAGATAAAATTAATATGTAGAAGTAGATGGGCTATATCTTTAGGTAATTCGAATAATTTTTGTTCATAATGATTTTAGATTGGATTGGAAGGGGAGCCTTAGCGCACCGGTTAAGGTATTGCCATGTGACCTTGAGGTCATGGGTTCAAGTCTTGGAAGCAGCCTCTTGCAAAAATGCAGGGTAAGGTTTGCGTACATTTCACCCTTGTGGTGGGACCCTTCCTTGGACCCTTGCTGCGTGGGGATGCTTTGTGCACCGGGCTGCCCTTTTTGTAATGATTTTAGATTGGATCTAATGCCTAGGGCAACATTTTGCAAGTATCAATAAAAATGAGGAATCTTAAAACTAGCCCCAGATAGTTTGTTGTGGAAGTCTCTCTTTGTGTGTGTGTGTGTATAGTACGTGTTTTTCGTTTTCCAATTCCGAACATGTTATACATATATTTTTAACTATATAGCTAATTAATTTTACAATGCAAAACTACTCTACTGAATACTTCAAGAAATTTAATGATCATAATTGACAGCTTTATTAATCTTTAATTAGCCTATTCAAGTTGTTAGTTGATTACCATGATTATTCATAATAAATCATTGATTATAATTAATTATAATTGCTAAAAATCGTTAAATTAAATAAAATTGCTGAAAATTGTTGTTAGATATAATTGTTGAAAAATAAAGGTTGAACTGTTTGTTTGTTCTTGTTGAGAGTTATTATATTTAAGTCTTTGAGTATTAGTCCCACACCGCTTATCGGTGTTTTGTGTCTTGTTGTATTGCTATATAATAGCCCCTATATGGATGAATATATTGTACCTTCTATTTCCATCTCCTAATTTCTTAACATGGTATCAGAGCAGGTTAATAATTCCTGGCCTCTGTAACCTAAAGTTTTTTTTTCCCGTGGCCGCCACTTCACTTCCGGCCTATTCCTCAATCCCGTATCCCGTCCTGCGCTAATATAGATCCCGTCGAGCTGCTCCCTTCCCGCTCCCGTCGACGGAATCGTCCTTAGATTCCATCGACGGGAGTGGCCTCTCTAACCTTCGACGAGGAGGATTCCTCTGGCCGATCCCGTCGAGGTCGACAGCGCCGTTTCCATCGTCGACGACTGCTTCTCGCATAGTGATCCCGTCGACAGATGCGTCTGCTCCCGCAGCTTCTCCTCTGCGATCGATTCCGGCGCCTGATTTCTCTGTCGTCCTTTCTGCTCGCTGCGGCTTCCTGTTCTGCCGTCGCTGCTCCCGTTTCCGCCGCCTGCTGCGTCCAGTTCTGCCGATCGACGATCCCGTCGAAGCTCCACTGCTGCACTTCCTCTCCGGCTACTGCCGCCATGTGCCGCTGCTGTCATGCCGCCTCTCTGGCTACTTCTCCGGCGCTGCTCTTCTTCTCCGTGGCGCTGCTTCTCCCGGCATCTTCTCCGGCTGCTTCTCCGGCCCCGCCGCTCTGTGCCATTGCTGACCTGCCGCTGCTCGTCTTCTCCGGCTACTTCTCCAACCCTGCCGACCTGTGCCACTGCTGTCCTGCCGCTGCTCCTCTTCTCCGGCGCATCTTTTCTACTCCAGATCTGCTATGTCGTGCCCTCTAGAAGTTTTTAAAGTGTTGCTGTAGTTTGTGTTATGTTGTTGTCGTCGTTATTGTGTTGGTAGTGTCTTCTAGTCGGTTTGTGGACGATGGTTTCCCGTGCTGCTGCTCTCTGGGTGCTGAGCTCTTCTCTTCCTCCCTTTTCACTCGCCGCTGCTTGAGCCTTTTCTTGCTCGCCGCTGCTTGAGCACTCTGCTCGCAGCTGCTTGAGCCTTCTGCTCGTAGCTGGCTTGTGCTTTGCTCGTTGCATCCTAGATCGTGGTCTTGCCGGCAACCATTATCCATAGCTGTTGTTCTGGTTGTCTTCGTCTGTGTCTCCATGCGAGTCTATGTCTTCATGCACGTGTTCCACGTGAGGGGGAGTGTTTGTGATACCGGCGACTCGGATGCCTTTTTCCCGACTTCTGCCTTAGTCACACACGGCCTCCAGGCATATTTCGTATGTTGTGTGTGTCTCCCCATCTTTTTCTTTGATGTTAGGTAGGTGTGGTTTGGCGTTTGTTGGTTGACCTGGCTCCAGCACCGGGAGCATCCAGTGTGCTCATGGTCGGTTTGTGGACCAACGTCGTGTGGCCTTTGCCCGGTTGAAGTATCCCCGGTGACACGCGGTTGGGCCTCGGTTGCTGGTGTTTTGTCCCACGTTGCCAACCACCATTTACCTTTTCTTTTATGTTATGTTAAAGCTGAAGGGTTCCCCTTCAGCTTGAGGGGGAGTGTTGAGAGTTATTATATTTAAGTCTTTGAGTATTAGTCCCACACCGCTTATCGGTGTTTTGTGTCTTGTTGTATTGCTATATAATAGCCCCTATATGGATGAATATATTGTACCTTCTATTTCCATCTCCTAATTTCTTAACAGTTCTAGTGATTTAAATTGAGTTTTTAAGAATGCTTTAGTATCTTGAATGTTTCTTTAGTTAGATTTTTTTTGTTTGATGCCAAGACCTCTTATGGAGAAAATTTAAATAGTGTTCTCTGGAATTACTTGTGTATTTGTGATGTGAATCTTAACCCATAGTTACGTGATACAAAAGCAGTGTTGCTGCATCAACTTTCCAAAAAGAAAACGCACAATCCTTTTAAGAAGTTGCGGGGTATTGCAGTATCTGCCGTATTCCATCCTACAAGATCAATATTCTTCATCTCTACAAAGAATCATGTCCGTATTTATGATCTTCTGAAATCTAAGCTAATTAATAAGCTTGAGACTGGATTACATGAAGTGTCATCAGTTGCAGTTCATCCTGGAGGTACATGTTGTTATCTACTTCATTTATATATTGTGCGATAGGCTTCTCTATCCTTTTGTGAGATTATAATCTGTTTTTTATGAAACCTTTTTTAATGTTTTTTTAATCTTACAACATTCAATGGGGCATTCATGTTAATATATAATTAGTAAAGTTAAATTCACGGATTTCAAGATGATTTTGTTATGCATCACACTTGCAAACATAATACTTTAATGGAGGGTTTAGATAGTGAGATAAATAATTATCAATTGGTGGTGAAAGGTCATTCAAATCAAGTTAATTTCTTTTTCAAGTACATAGTATGATGTGCGGAATGATTTTAATGGTTTCGATGTAAACATAATTATAGGAAAGTGTTTCTTTTAACGCAAGACATTTTAAGCTTTCTAGTTCTTTTGAAGTTATAATAATGGTCATTGCATTCCTGAAACTATCCTCATTGTCATGTCGGCAAGAGCATCCAGCTCAACACTACAGGAATCAACATCTGACAGTATAACCCGAATGGGTCAACAAAACGTAGTCCAGCAACGAGATGACTCTATATCCAATGGAATCAAGTCGATGAGCATTGCTCGCAAGTCACCCATCTAGGAAGATCTTCCTGGTCTCCCGGAGAAGTCAATATGCTTGGCTAAGTCCTCGAAGCACTCTTAAAAGCAGAACAAGCTCCGAGTATGTGATTCCTATCCCAAGGCGCATTCAAACCCGTTGGGTGACCCTAGAGGCAATCGTCTCTTCCATCCAATTAATTATTATCTTGTGATTAAGACAATATTAAGATCTAAGTGTTCCTTGAAGCACCTTACAGACCCATAACCTAGCAATCTGATCCTTCTCTCCTCGTACTTAGCTTGTATCATTTGTTTCATGAAAGGGAAGTTCTTCATACTTCTTTATCATTGGTGTCCCTTCCGAACTATAATCAATCAATTCTCTATTTATTTCTCTTCAGGTTGCCTTCTCTTGCTTGAGTGACTATGGATCTCGAGTAATACGCGATTAGTATCTTATGGACAAATCAAGACGAAAGGTGCGATGAGCATGAATTTGGTATTGAAAGAATCGGGCCAACCTGAACAACATTTACGATGGGCAAAATAATAGAGGGAGGTTCAGTCACACCGTTGGATCTACAATAGATGGAAGATCGAGTAAAATGGATGATCCAGTAGGCTCTAAAAACCATCATAAGGATCCCCTATACATCAATTCGCTAGAATCTAGGAGCAACGTGAATAGAGGGTAGAGAGGCATCTTAATCCCTCAAACACACCACCCATCGTTTCAAAATACAACATCCAGACTTCGTTGGGTCGAACTGAAAATTTACTGATGAATGCGGTAGCTTAATGGCATTGTTCAGCCAAAGTGCTCAGGACAATAAGGCATTAGAAGGATTTAGTGAGTGAGTCTAACCTAAGACGCTACAAAACACAATCGATCCAAGGAGCATATAAAGTGCTTTTGAGTCTGTCGAACTTCACATGCGTAAAATTAAAAATGAATAATAAGAGTCACTCTACATATAGTGGAGGGTATTACAAGTAAATAAAATAAAACATTAAATAATAAAGTAGCTAATTATTCTAACACTCCCCATCAAGTTGGTTATGTAATGTTCTTCATACCCAACTTGCTAATAATAGTCACAAATGTTTTTTCGCTCAATACCTTAGTGAGGAAATCTGCAAGCTATCCCTTTGAGTATACGAAAGGGGTACATACAATTCCTTTTATAATATTTTCTTTAATGAAGTGTCGGTCAACTTCAATGTGCTTGGTGCGGTCATGTTGGATAAGGTTATGATCAATGTTGATTGCAGCCTTGTTGTCACAATACAAGCTGAAAGGGCCAGCTTCCAGTAAACCATGATCATTCAAGAGAGAATGAAGCCACATCCCCTTACATATACCATGATCCATAGCTCTAAACTCAGTTTCAGCACTAGAGCGAGCCAGTACATATTGTTTCTTGCTTTTCCAAGTGACCAGATTAACCTCAACAAAGGAACAATATCCTGTATTAGATCCCATCACCAATTGATCCAGCCCAGTCTGATCAGTATATACTTCAATTTTTAAGTTGTCACTAGGAGAGAATAGAATGCCCCTACCAGGTGAGGTCTTCAAATACCTCAGAATTCTGTGCACGACATCAAGATGTCTGACCTTAGGAGAATGCATGTATTGATTTACCACTCCCCTGCATATGAAATGTCAGGACGAGTATGAGATAAGCATACCAGTCTTCCTACAAGCTTCTGATAACTCAAAATATCTTCCACTGACTCCCCATCATCACATCCAAGTTTGTGGTTGACTTCAGTATAGGGTATCAGCAGGCTTGCAATCACTCATTCCTGTCTGCTTTAATAAATCAAGGACATACTTCCGCTGCGAAATATGAATCTCATATTTTGATCTTGCTACCTCAATCCCTAGAAAATATCTTAACTTGCCCTAATCTTTCACTTCAAATTCACTAGCAAGTTTTAGTTTCAGAGCATGAATCTCATCCATGTCATCACCTGTAATAACCATATCATCAACATACACAATCAGGAGAGTCTCCTTCAACTCTTTCCGTCTGATAAATATAGTTATCAACATGACTTTGGGTATATAGCCTAACGAGGTCATGACTTTGTGAAGTCTTCCAGACCAAGCTCTCTGAGATTGTTTTAACCCATTAAGAGTTTTCTTCAATTTACAAACCTACCTTTCTGAGCCAATAGGGACAAAACCAGGGGGCATTGACATATAGACTTTGATGGGGAGCAGCCCGCCCGACCCGTTCGGGTCTACTCACGACGATCACGTGTGTAGTGATGATTGGGACCGCTCATTTCGAGCGGCTCGACGGCCTTTGTATTTTTGTCTCTTGTCGTATTTTATTTTGAGTTGTAATTTTATGTTTTATTTGAGTCAGAGTGTTCTACCAATCATAGCCGTTCATTTGGTCCTAGAAAAACTATAAATAGAGGGTGAGGGCTGTCATTTTAGGCATTGAAGATTGGAGTTTAGAAGCTCAATCCTTGATCATTTCGATGACGAAGCCGACTCCGGTGCGAAGCTCGGGCTTGTTCTCCTTTCCCTATCCCTTGGCCGGCCAAGCCATACTTCTCCTTCTAGTGGCTGGCCAACCAACCCCTCCTCCAATACAACAGCCTCCTCCCCAAAACCATCACCACTCCTCCACCTCCTGCCCCCCAGGAAACAACCAACAACCATCCTTCAGCCCATCTACAGCAGCCGGCCAACCAGCCCCTCCTCCAATATAGCAGCCTCCTCCCCAAAACCATCACCACTCCTCCACCCCTGCCCCCCAAGAAACACCAACAAATATCCTTCAGCCCATCTACAGCAGCCGGCCAAACAACCTCCATCCCCCCATCTACAGTCGCCGGCCTAAACAACCCCCCTCTCCTCCATCTACAACAGCCGGCCAATCCACCACCCTCCTCCACCATCAAGCAAACATCCATCATATTTCCCCTCCAATTCTCCTCCAAAACAGCCCCAATACTCTCATTAAGACATCTCCGGCGATAACCGGAGTTCGTCTCCGGCCACCTCCGGTGGTTCTCCCTGCCTCCTTTTACATATTTCCATCATTTGGAGTTTTCTGGCGATCGCCGGAAAACGTCTCCGGCGACCACCACCGCCACCAGCAACCACCTCCGGCCACCACCAGCCACCACCTTCACTACCCCATAACCTCCATAACTCCCCACTACTCCCATATTTCCACTCCTAAATTTTAGGAATTAATTCCTAAATTTGAGGGTAACCAACCCCACTCTTCCTCCACTTGTGCTGGCCGGCCACTCCAATTCCCCCTACTTCTCAGCCCACTTCCCACCCATAACTGAACCCCCCACTCCCCTCAATTCTCTAACCTCCCCATTCCAGCCGGCTCTACCCCCTCTCCCCTTTCCTATTTCCCACACGTGGAGCCACCTCCTCTCCCCTCCTTCCATCAGCAAATTTCCCCTACCCCTCTGCTACCTTCCTGCCGCCCAAACTCCCCCCTAAGCTGTTGTATAACTGCTGTCCAGACACTCTACAACGACCTAAAATCCCAGCCAGGACACTCCCCATCTCTTCTCCACATCCCCACCCCCTGGAAGCCCACTGTCGGCCGCCCTAAATCCCTCCAGCCAAGGGCTAGGCTGCTGTCCTGCTTTTAGGACAGCCATGTCTTCCTACAACCTGCAGAAATTGCCTCCCGGCACATCTCATAGTTGCTGTCCTGTTTTTTTGGACAGTGCCATACAACATCTGAGTGCTGAAAACAGCCCCGGACAGCCCTCTGTGAGCATCTCCAGCCCTCCCCTCTTAATAGTTGTTGGTAAACAAGGTGTGTTGTTCTTATTTTTGTATTGGATCATGTGTTAATTCTCTACTTGTAGAGATAGTGGCTTGTAAGTCTTGTTTCAATCGTTTTCGTCTTTGTAATTTTCTATTTAGATAGCATTTGCTTTCGCGCACTCTCACGCTCATACTCCTCTCTTGTTTTCTTAGTTTTTAAATGCTTTAATTCAATGGTGGGAAAATCTATTATATTGTTTATAAATATTGTTTTGCAAGTTTGAATTCACCGGCCATTTGCATCTAGTCCTAGGTTTCATTAGCGCCTTACCCTACGTCAGACTTCCTCTTCCAACTCATCGTAAAGAAAAGCATTCTTTACATCCGACTGTTGTCTGTTGAAGATCCTACCCTTTACAAGCGGCACACGATAATAAGACCCGGATTGAATTCATTTTTGCCAGCAGAGCAAATGTCTCTTGACAGTCAATACCATGAGTTTAGGCGTAGCCTCTTGCCACTAACCGTGCTTTGAACCTCTCCACAATACCTTCACAGTTCTGTTTTATTGTAAAAATCCATCGACAACCAACTATCTTCTTGCTAGGAGGGTGGTCGACCAGGTCCCATGTATGGTTCTTTTCTAGAGCCTGCATTTCCTCCATCATTGCCTATGTCCATTTTGGGTGGCCAAGTGCCTCCTGCCATGTACCTGGAACAGACACGGAGGATAGAGAAGTGACAAAGGCTTTATGGAAGTGGTTAAAGAGGCATATGAAACATAGTTAGATAAAGGATGTTCAGTGGATGAGTGAATACCTTTTCAGAGAGCAATAGATAGCTCAAGGGGTGCTGAAGACAAATTCGATAGTGACTCTGGTATTATGGAATGCGACTGAGTGTTTGATCCTTTGTTTCTCTGAGTCTACACTTGCAACTCCTTTTCTTTGGGAATATCTTTGAGAATATCCCCACTCTTCCCCTTATCCCCACTCTCCCCCTGAGTGGTGTTGTATAGAGGAGGAACATGTGGCGGAAGAGTAGGAACACTCACTTCCAAGTGTGAAGACTCCTACTGAAGTGAGCACTCATAATAGGAGGTAGTTTCATAAAAAGTGACATCCATAGAGAAAGATTTTTCTGCTAGGAAGATGATAACATTTGTACCCTTTCTGTGTAGGAGAGTAATCAATGAACACACGCCGAAGGGCACGAGGATCAAGTTTTGTTTGAATAATGTTATGAATGTGAACAAAACTGTTACGGATCGCATATTAATGTTACGGATTGCGTATTATTATAATTATCTCTATTATCTAGGTGTCTAGTTGTTATCGTTATGTAGGGGCCTCGAGCTCCGTGTCTAGTATTAGGTGTCATTATTATTGGTTTGTCTTTTATTATGTTGTAAGCCTATATAAAGGCATTGGATGTGTTGTTTGAGGAAGGAATGAAAGAGTTCTAGTTCTCATCTTGAATGTGAGATCTTGGTGGCTCTCTCCTCTAACGAGCAACCTCGCTTAGGCAGCCGCGATTAATGCTCCACGGTATCCTCCACCACCGCCATCATCTCCACCTTCGGCCTGTCCTCCGACAACATTACAAGACCCGTAACAACTTGGTATCAGAGGAACTTTCCTTCCCTTTCCCCCAGCTGTTGCCCGTCGCCCTCCAGCCCGACGTAGCTGCTGCATCCTCCTCCCATCCAACATACATCTTATCCAACACCTCCTTGTTCTGTCACCGCCTCCAGCAAAACCAACGCCATTTCTTTGTTGAACTCAGATCCAGAGCCCAGCCGCAAGCTCCCTTCCTCCACTCGCCGCTGCATCTCCTCCCTACTCTACTTCAGAGCCTCTTCCACTCGTCGCTCTCAACTTCTTAGCCTGCCGTCGAGACTAGCACCACCGACGTCGAGCCCTACCGTCGAGACCATCCGTGCTCTTTCAGTCGCCTCCTCCTGCGGGATCTACTTCCTCCTTTTCCATTTCCATTTCAATCCAACCGACGGGCCTCTTCGTCGCTCTGCTCCCCGTGCCCAACCTTCACGCAGTCCAAAATCGACGCAGTCTCTCTGCCTGGATCGACGACCGGCCGGTGCTTCGTCTTTCGTCCAAACCGCAGACGGCCATCGACTGCTCTTCCGTCGCCCATCACGGGGCTCCTCTTTTCCAGCAAACAGACAACCTTCCGCGCACGACATCGATTTCTCGAGCCCAGCGTGCTACAACTTTCAATAGCTTTCCAAACCAACGTTGTTGCATCGGGACCAACTCTGACTATTCTACCTGTTTTTCTTTTCATTGAGCCCTGTGCACCTCGCAGCTACATATCCGCCCACTTTATTCTCAAATCTCAATTAATGAAATTACAATTTTAATTGATTAATCCATTTTGATTATTTAATTATTTATAATTTCATTAGTAATTTATACTCGGGCTAATTAATTCAAGAGCTAGGCATGAAGATAAGTATGATGGAAAAGGCCGTACTCTGTTCAATGCTCCAGGAAATGATGGCTTCCATGGACGCCCGCCTTCGGGAGTTTGACACGTCGTCGGGACGCCGACGCTCGTCGTTGTGACGGCATGTACACACTCCTCCATCAGCTTGATGACTTGATAGCTGCCTTTCCGCCAAAGTTTCCACCTTTGTCACCGCCACTGCCCTCTCCTCGTGCAGCCGCCTTCTTCGGCAGCCGGCAACGTGCCACCGCTTCCCTTGCCAACGCCCGCTCCGCCAACCCCGACGGACCCGTTCCTGCCTCTGGCCATATCGACGCCTCATTTACCGGGCTTTTCTCTAGCCCCGCTCATGCTGCCCCACTTTGGGCCCCCTTCGTCAGACACAGTGGCCACCTCACTGCCTTCATATCCATTCCTTCTGTCGGCCGTCGCTCCCCCGACCTACTTGTTGCTGCGGTTCATCATCGCTCCACCGACCTTGTTGAAGCCCTTACTTCTGCCGCTCGACTTCTCTACAACGCCACCGCTACTAGCCGTCGCTACGCGACATCATGCATTGTTCTGGCGGGAGATCAAGTTGCCCGATGATTCGATCACCACGTGGAGTTCGAGCTTAAGGGCAAGTTCGATTTCAAGGGTGGATGAGATGTTACGGATCGCGTATTAATGCTACGGATCACATATTATTATAATTATCTCTATTATCTAGGTATCTAGTTGTTATCGTTATGTAGGGGCCTCGAGCTCCGTGTCTAGTATTAGGTGTCATTATTATTGGTTTGTCTTTTATTATGTTGTAAGCCTTTATAAAGGCATTGGATGTGTTGTATGAGGAAGGAATGAAAGAGTATTAGTTCCCATCTTGAATGTGAGATCTTGGTGTCTCTCTCCTCTAACGAGCAACCTCGCTTAGGCAGCCGCGATTAAGGCTCCACGGTATCCTCCATCATCGCCATCATCTCCACCTCCGGCCTCTCCTCCGGCAACATTACAAGACCCGTAACAAAAACATAAACATCCAAACACATGAGGTAAAAGAGTAGTAGGAGGGATACCTAAGGTATATAGAGGAGTGTGATTGCCTAGTTGACGGGAAGACATACAATTGATGAGGTAAGCAGCAGTAAGAAGGGCATCACCCCAATAGTATTTCGGAAGAGACGTCATAAATAATAAACACCTTGTCACTTCAAGAAGATGACGATTTTTACGCTCCGCAACACCATTTTGTGCAGGAGAATGTACACAAGTGATTTGATGAACGATGACAAGATCACTGAAGTAACTTTCAAATAGGATTCCATATATTCATGAGCATTATCACTGCGAAGAATTTTAATGGTTGCACCAAATTGAGTAGAAATCATTTTATAATTTTTTTGAAAAAGAGGGATTATTTTACTTTTACTACGCATCAAATAAACCCAAGTAGTGCGAGAAAAGCAATTAATGAATGTAACAAACCATTGATAACCAGAGATAGAAGCAATCGGGCAAGGCCCCATACATCACTGTGAATAGTATGAAAATGTACAGTACATGACTTAGACAAATGATTAAAAGAGACACGTTTATGTTTAGCGAGTTCACAAACATCACACGTAAATGTTTAAAACACAGAATATGAAAAACTAGGAAATAAAGTCTGCATAGTAGTAGTAGTAGAGGGATGACCCAAGCGACGATGCCAAGTTGTCAACAAAGGAAGTTGGTGAGCATGAAGAGCCTGAGGAACAACAATATCAAACACGCACAATCCATCTCGCATCCTACCAGAGTCAATCACCTTCTTCGTCCGCAGGTCTTGAAAGACACAGTAAGAAGGAAAGAAAGCGACAGAACAATTAATAGAGTTTGTAATGTGGCTAACATACAAGAGGTTGCAAGTAAAAGAAGGGACGCGAAGAGCATAAGCCAAGGTAAGAGTAGAGCAATTGATGGATCCCTTTCCTGCAATAGAGGAAAGAGTTCCATCAACAATGTTTACCTTGTCTCTGCTAGACAATGGTGAATATGAAACAAAACCTGGCGATGACCCAGTCATATGGTTAGTGGCTCCAGAGTCAATGATCCAATGAGTGATAGGCGGTACAATAATATAGTGAGCACTTGGAGTAACTAAATGGGCAAATGACGAGGATGGACCAGGAGGGTCATCATCTCATCAGTCGAAAAGGACCCAGGTAGATAAGGGGGCTCAGAGATCTGGCCAACTGAGGTACTATCATCAATGAACTCAGTCAGGTGAGTAGAGCGAGGAGAGATAAAATTGGAGCGGACACGCCCTCCACAGACTCCACGAGGTACTATTCCACTTCTCAGTGGAGGGAGCCCATGCAATTTGAAGCAAGTATCGCGAATATGCCGACTCCGACCACAATAGTCACACATAAGATGGTCTTTGTCAGTGGGCTTGGGCTTAAAGTCCCGAGTATTGGTGCCTCCAGAATGAGAAGAAGCAAGTGCAGAACCACTAGTGACAACCTCTGAACTCAAAGACTGACGGTGGTCATATTCTTGCTGAACAATTCTATAGGTCTCTGACAACGAAAGGACCGGATTGCAGCCAAGGATCTGAACAATAATCTGATCAAAGTCCGTGTGTAAACTATGTAGAAACTCAAACACCCTGTTCAGATCTTCGCGAGCCCAAACAATGATCGCATCAGCGGAGCAGACAAGGTCGAGGGAGGTAAAATGATCATACTCCTGGTATAGCTGAGTGAACTCCAAATAATAGGTGGACAGTGGGCGATCACCCCGTCGAAGGAGAGAGATCTTCCTTTGTAGCTGAAATATCTGAGCGGTGTTTCTATTCTGGGAATATGTAGATTCGACACGACTCGAAATGTCCGCAGCGGTATCCAAGAATAGATAATTTTGTGCAATAGCCTCTTGCATTGAATTAATCAACAATGACATACCCAAGAGTTCTCTGATTCCCATTGTCCACAACTGAACGCAAACTTCTCTGGCTCCTTAATAATACCGTTAACATAGCCAAACAACCGGCGACTCTTAAGGGCTAAGGCAATAGATCAAGACCAAGATAGGTAATTTGTTGTATCAATACGAATCATGGTAATTTGAGAAGTCGTATGATCGTGCCCAATTTGGGTAGATCCAGCGGGTTGTGAGCCATCACAAGAATCAACCATATCAGACATTATGAGACCAAAAAACAAAAACGGCGAAGAATTTCGGAATAGGTCAAAAACAGCCACTAGAAGATCGCCGGAAATGTTGAACACCACCAATAAGATCGCCCAAGATCCTAGAATATTAAATCATTGAGGGTCAAAGTCAAACAAAGCATGAAGGAGCTAAAACCCTTTTCATGTGAGGAAGCATGAGGGGAAGAACACTAGATCGTTGATATAGTGAGATCTAGTGGAGCATCATTCAATCGATCCTCCTAGTATATGATAGAGGAGGGAAAAGCAAATCTTTTCTGGAAAAAACCGGCAAGTCAGACGGTTTCCGGAGAAGGAGGCATTCAGCCTAGCCAATCGGCCCGTGCACCGATCGGCACGCTACAGTTGGATCAGAAGCTGGCGGTAAGGGAGAAAGAAGAGGGGAAAGTGAATCTGCGGTGGAGAGGAGAGGGGAGAGGGAAGAGAGGCGGGCATCGGATCGAGCGACGGGCGGGCAGCGGATCGAGCGACGGGCGGGCAGCGGATCGAGCGACGGGCGGGCGGCTAGGGCTGCTCTGATACCATGTCAAACTTCACATGCGTAAAATAAAAAATGAATAATAAGAGTCCCTCTACATATAGTAGTGGGCATTACAAATAAATAAAATAAAGCATTAAATAATAAAGTAGCTAATTATTTCTAACAGAGTCAAACATCGTATTCAGACAACCATTTTTGTGGGATGGAGTGCAATCTCTTGCACATGGCCCTTGAGGAAAAACACAAGATATGTTTACCAATTTGTCGGTTGAGTCCATCCCAAGCTTCATGAAATTCAGAAGAATGTTGATGCATTTCATTGATGAAAGAATCACTATGAGCATCATAGACTTCGAAGCAGTGGTGGTGGAGGCTGATGATGTGTACTTCAACCTATGCCAAAATGGCATTTTTGTGGGGATTAAAGAAAAAGAAAGATAAAATATCAACTTACTATGAAGCCTTCCAAATCTTATGAGGGCATTATGGACATGACCTATACTTTTATAGGCAGAAGAAGTGATCTACCAGGTGAGAAGATTGAACTTCGTTCCCGAGAAGAACCAACTTATTCATACAAGGTCGACTGAGAAAGAACGGTCTTTTGACAATTAAACATGCATTAGTTCGTCACCTTAGAAAGTAGGATCTCAGTGCATCTATTGGAGAGAGAGAGGGAGTGTTCTTGTGAAGTAGAAAGGAGAAACTGTTGGTGCGAAGTGTGGTTGCATCACACACCACTCGACACTATGATAGAAGAGATCGTCTATGCTATCCAGAGGAAACCCTACCTCAAGAGGCTGTCGCCGATAAGTAGAATGCTAGGATGAAAAAAAAATTAAGTCATATATTAGCAATTATCACCATGATCATGTCATGATACTACAAATTGCAGTGTTGTGTGAGATTTTTGCAGAGCTAATTCGCGAAGGGAAGTTGAAGCAGTTCATGGCGATGGTGCCATAAGAGAAAGAAAGAGAAGGACATTGAGTAGGAGGGAATGACGCCTCCATCGTGCAATGAGGATCAAAGTTTGTTTGCAGTTCAAGAGGGCACCTACCTAGATTATGATAAGAATAGGAAGAGGAATAGCCAAATATGATATCATTTTCCCCCTTATTTATATCAGTATAGTTATTCTTTTAATGAAGTTATTCTTCTTCTATTAAATTTATTAGACGACTAATCCTACTTCCGTGTTTAAGTATGAGAAAGAAAACTCGATCCCAGCGAGAAGCACTGCCGCAGTGCAGAAGCTGGCGATAGTGTAACTCAAACTTGGAGATATTCTTATAAGAACAATATCATAAATAAATTCTCACCAACAAGCAAGAAGATAAGATCAACGGAGATCCAAAGTTGTAACAAACTAAAATGAACTCTTTCATTAACGTAAGGTGGTTGCAAAAAAAGAAACAAACTAAAGGGTATGAGCATCTTACTTGGATGGAGCCTCCTCATCCCTGGAAGACTCATAATTCTCCACTTCAACCTTCTTTTGGGGTCTCTGTCGACCAACCACAGGAAAACAAGTGCTGAATTGTATCAGAAGGATCGATCCTCCCAAATCGTTGGAGCGCCTTGAGGAAGACTATCATACCAACTTTTAGTAAGTTAAGCTTCTCTTGATATTCAAGAGTCAGGCAAGTCCACTCAAAAATGCGAGAAAGACTAAGGATAGTATCGCTCAAACGAGAGCAAAGCTCCAACATGTCCTTTCGTACTTCATCTCGACCAATCTTCAAATTGTCCTTATCATCCATACCAACATTTTTAACATGTTCCTGTAAATGAACATGCGGTAAGTAAGATAGCACTTCAAAGAAGAAATGAAATCGGTGGAGGATGAACAAACCTCTCTTTTCTTACGAAGATTCTAGACGACCCTCTTGTGGAACAAGTCACTCTCCTTAGTCTCCTCAAACTTAACACGATGACATAATTGCAATATTACCAAATAATGAGTAGCCTTGAAGAAGGCAAGGGACTCCTGATCGTCTTCCATATTCAGATGGTCAATCGAGTAGCTTCGCAACACCTCAAACTCACGAGAGATGAAACAACCTGACCTAGGTAAAAAGTGGCGACCAAGATCTCCTCGCTTAAGATAGAAGCTCCCAATGTGCTCATATGGAACCTGATATCACCACAAACCCGTCTGACAATAGGATGGCCTAACATATCCTCAGACATCGAGTTATAAGAGGGATATGAATGAGAAGAAGGTTGCTCTAAGTGTTACTGCTTTACAAGATTGTAAACATCGGATATTGACGACATGTCAGAATAAAATGTGTTAAAAGCATTAGAACCATTAACTAATAATGTGTATAGTGTTGTAATATTTTGTTTAATATAAAATAATACATATGTAGTGTGAAATGATTATACAAATTTGATCGTATAACTAACACTTATGAAAGAGAATGAAATGACAAGCTTAATTGATCTAAACATTTATAATCCAATACATAGATGTAATTTAAGCGTACATATTTGTTAACATAACATAAAATGAAATTCAGAAATCTATTTCAAAAGTCATGTCGACCGATTTATTGGGAAGAAATCGAATGGCGATCTGTATTTTACTAAAGACCAACCTATTTTTCAAGAAAATATGTTGTTTTGCTCTCAAAACCTGCATGTCGGAGGACATCTAAAATAATGTAACATTGCTTCTGAAGACACAAAGACCGCAAACTCTTCATTCAATTGAATGCTTGATCTTTGACGAAGAGCTATTGAAGTTCCTTTACTCCCCAACCTCCTCACAAGAAGGGCCTCTTCCATACCTCCGACTTATTATCGTAAACCGAAAGGCCGATAGGAGCTTCTAGGGAATAAGAAAAACAAACGAGAAGAATTTTCAAGTAGAAGAGATCAAAATCAAAACGATGCAATGACCGTGGTTTTAAAAAAGTAAAATGTTGCCTACACAATCCTCATTCTCAACGACATAGTCGACAAGCTCAAGGTAATGAGCATCGTCGAGAGATACCGGAGAGCACAAATTCACTAAGAGTCTTTCAGGACAAGCTCATCTGAAATATGTTCCAAAACACGTTCTCTTGGTGGTGATACACGATGAATGCAATGATAGTAGAAATTAAGTTGCAACCGAGCTAAGCCGAGACCAATCCATAGAAAACTAGAGCCTTAGTAAGCTCTGACGCAGGGCAAGGTCTTAAAGAGGCTAGGGGTATTTTCTATATGCAGACACACTTCTGACAATTTATTTTACTTGCAATAATTTTTCTTTATAAATCAAAATACTAGATGAGTTGATAAAGCGAACAAGCAAGAAAACACGGGACGTCGTATATATGTAAGAGTACTCAAAACCAAATAACTAAGTAAATGAAAACTCACAAAGATTCAAAAGTTTGGATCAATGATTACAAATAACATATCCCTTAAGTAGGAAACTAACACATAATTCAACAATCAAATATTGACTTCAAACTAAAAACTCACAAATCTGAAATGGGGGAGGTCTAGATGGGTATTTGGAGTCCTTTTGGAATCGGAAATGAGGCCCGGGGTTGGATTTTGCCTCCGGTTGTAGCCCAGGTTGCTGGACAGTACTTGTGGATGCTGGAATGGACTTCTGGGGTAGTTGGTAGAGGCGGGCTGCTGCTGAGGTAGGAGGGTTGTGGCAGCAACAATTAGCTTTTGGAATGTTGATTCCTGCAGCGGGGACTGAATTCCAGCCCCTGGACAGAATTCCGAAGGGCTGTATGTGGGCTAGTGGGTGCTGTTTGCAGGGAGGGAGATTGTTGGAGGGTGGTTCCACGAGAGAGGGAGAGGGGGAGGGTGGCTGGAAGGGATACATGGGCTCAGTTTTGAAGTGGGGAGGCAGGGAGAGGTGGTTCCACGTGAAAGGAGAGTGGGGTAAGCTGTTGGGTGGAGGGAGGGAGCTCGGTTTTGGAGTGGGAGTGTGGGAAGGAGGTGGCTCCACGTGGGCTGTTAAGGTAGAGGGAGAGGGCCGACTGTAGTGGAGGAGATTGGGGGTGGAGATACCGAAGGAAATTTAGGAGATCCTAAATTTTAGGAGAAGTGGAGTTAGTGGGGTAGTTTGGACCTGCGAGGTAGTAGATAGGTAGTCAAGGTAGTTATGGGGTGGTGGTGGTTGTGGTGGCCGAAGGTGTTTTCTGGCGATCGCCGGAAAACTGAAAATGAATGAGATTTGAAGGGTGGTGGTGGAGGCTTAACCGTAGGTGGTCGGGGAAGATTTTTTGGTGATCGACGGAAACTGAAAATGGATGGGATTGAAGAGGGGATGGAGGTTGTTTTTGGAGGAATATGGGTTGGCAATGGATTGTAGCCGGCCGATGGTTTGGAGGTGGGAGGGGAATGGTGTTGCCGGCTGTAGGAGGTATGTAAGACGGTGCTCAGTTTTGAGTGGAAGGGAAGTGAAGATGTTTGCCTGCGGCAAAGAGATTGATGGAGGTCCATGCTTCACACCTGGGGGTTCTGGCTTCAACACCTGATGATAAAAAAACAAGGCTTCTTTGCTTCAAATTTCAATACCAATCTAAGGAGCCCTCTATCCCTATATATAGACTAGAGAGGGGCAACGAACGGTCATGATTCTCCGTTCATTGTATCCCTCAAAATAAACAAAAATACAATGATACAATCCACTCGAGATGAGCGGCCCGATCGTCACTAAGCCCATGGTTGGCGTGAATAGACACCATAACAGGCTGTGTGGCATGATCCCCATCAAGCTCCCCACAAGCAAAAACAATGTCTCAAAGACAAGTGGCTGGTATAAAAAACCGGACAACCATTCCTTCGTATGTGCCTCCTAAGGTGCCTCCTGAGAGAACTCTTCGGGATCAAACCCTTAGATACTCCTTTGTCAATGAAGAAGACTTAAAGGAAACACTCCGAAAAAGGGAAACAGACTGCATGGCGTGTTTCTTATTTTTCATAGAAGAAAGTAGCGGAGGGCTTATCAAGTGAGCTTAGAATAAAGTAAATCAAGCATAGAATTTGGTTAAATAAAAGGGGTTATTAAAAAACTACACACTTTAATTTTCCAATGCGATTGGTCCTCGAAGAGAAAATCTCTAAATCATGATATGATTTATTCCAAGCCCCTAGAAGAATTTTCATTAGATAAATAAAATGACACCGCACACGACAAGCTTGTCAGGATCGAGATCTTACGTCAGATTGGTCGGCAGTGGTACGATCGTAAAACGTGGGATCGACACGAAACGGTAAGATCTTACTTATTATACGAAAAAAAAAATCTAATATATATATATAAAAATATCTAGTAGATCAACAATCATAAAGCAATATATAAAAAAAAAAGTTCAATTGCATAGTAATTAGTAAATAATAATAGTACATTTACCTCATTCAAAATAAAAATAAGTCATCTAAGGTAAAGTCCACCGAATTGCCTAATGAAGCATCTTCGTCGCCTTCATATATCCCAAGATCTTCTCCTCCCCCCCCCCCCCCCCCCCCCCCCCCTATGTGAGCAGCTACCTCTTGGTCCTCTTCAATATCCAGAGGCTCTATGTCAAGATCTTCTTCATCATCTTCATCGGCAACAATCCACTCATTATCGGATGGAATATCATCAAAATTATGTGCATGAGTTAAGGTAGTTATGGGGTGGTGGTGGTGGCCGAAGGTGTTTTCCGGCGATCGCCGGAAAACTGAAAATGAATGAGATTTGAAGGGTGGTGGTGGAGGCTTAACCGTAGGTGGCCGGGGAAGATTTTTCGGTGATCGACGGAAACTGAAAATGGATGGGATTGAAGAGGGGATGGAGGTTGTTTTTGGAGGAATATGGGTTGGCAATGGATTGTAGCCGGCCGATGGTTTGGAGGTGGGAGGGGAATGGTGTTGCCGGCTGTAGGAGGTATGTAAGACGGTGCTCAGTTTTGAGTGGAAGGGAAGTGAAGATGTTTGCATGCGGCAAAGAGATTGATGGGAGGTCCATGCTTCACACCTGGGGGTTCTGACTTCAACACATGATGATAAAAAAACAAGGCTTCTTTGCTTCAAATTTCAATACCTAAGTTACGATCTTACGATCCTGCCCAAGCTGCGATTTTACATCTTCTCCGAAACGTTACCCCCTAAAAAATCGTAAGATCGTACGATCTTATGTGTAAGATCGCGTTTTTGAAAACCTTGGCACACGAGGTGACAAGGACCAGACATGCTGCACTCGACAGCCATCTCACACAAACCTAATTGGCTTTCTCGACCAATTTTGGTAAAGCATCGAAGAGATTATAAAAATGTACAATTTCAACTGCTAACATCGACAGCCTTAGAGGATCCTCAGCAGGACCAGCACGATCTCTCCCAACTCACACAAAATCTCTTCTGATAGGCATGAAGATCTCGTTGATTTGTCATGTCATCTCCTCCAGAGAACCCTCTAGCGAATGTGTTAAGGCATTCTACCTCCCCTCGAATGCCTATTCAGAGTGGCGCTTCACTCTAGCAATCTGCCCCTCCACTTTGTCAAAATAGTTGGTCGTTCTTTCCATCTCGTCAAGCCTTGTCTTTAGTAGAAGCACTATGCTGTTGATCGAGGAACTATGTCCACCTCGATGGAAAATAAAGATGCTGCTCAATGAATCAAAGTGTCAATTGTACAAACCGACACATCAATTTTTTTTACTAGAAGCCTGTAAGGGAAGAATATTGGGTTGATTCTGATAAATAGGATAAACTTACAAAGCCCTCCTAAGGAGGGGGAGGAAGCGGAACTTTCTGCATTAGTGTTTGTAAGATCCATGACAAGGCCAGTGTTCACAATTACTTAGGAAGAAACATCTAGAGCTACAGGACTTGGTAGATCCAAGAATTAGCTCAATGTGTAAAAGATACAAAGAGATGAAAAATCAAATGTTTATCATCTTCAAAATGTGATGAGGAGCAAGTCGAAGGTTCAAGAAAATTTAATTCAAGTATGATACATCAAAATGACTACAAATATTTATAAAGATATCAAAAGGCACACAGTTCGAAGTTTTGTGTGTTTCAAGTTCCCGAGAAGTTTTTCTGGAAGTGGACATTCCACTCCCTAAAAAACCCCGAGAAGTTTTTCTGGAAATGGACATTCCACTCCCTAAAAAACAGGGATAGCTATATACCTTAAATGTATTCTCACCACTACGTTAACAAGAGTAGCCAACTTAAACTGACATGGAGCAACTTCAGGCATTTTAACCTTAAAGGGTCAATCAAGCAAGCACTCTCAACTAGCAAGAAGATTCCCTTCCTTAAGGTTCCAAGCCACTGAGCACTACTCTACTACTCGGAAGTCATCAATCTAAGAAGATTATCTTGGAGTAGTCATCTCATAAAGTTTATTTGTCAAACGCAATCTAGGAAACACTCGACGAAGACAGAAGAATTTTTTAGGACGATTCCTCTCCTAAGATGCATTCAAGACCGATACAACGACACAAGCGACAAACGTCTCTCCCAACAAACAAATTAATATCTTGTTATTAAGGCATCACAAATATCAAAGGGTTCCTTAGTCCCATAAATATGTGTAAGATCGAAGGAAGGAAAACCCAGAACCCAACATCTTGATCCTTCTCTCCTCAAACCTAGCTTGTATCATTTGGTTCATGAAAATGGATCTCTTCACACTCCTGGACCAGTTGCTTGCTATGTTGTAAGGGGACGAGATACAATATTGATATGAGATTTGTGATTTTCAAAAAACTTATGATATATGATACATTTTTGAATTTTAATTATTTGCATATAAGTACAAATTAATATGAAGATGTGTGACATTTACGGCTTTTTTTTAATCATGATATCTCAATGTCTTGTGTAACAAAATGATATGAAGGAGGAAGGAGAAGAGAGATTTAGAGAAGAATACTAGAGAGGTTTAGGGTTAGAAGAGGAAGAAGAAGAATACCTTGAGAGCTAATTGCATACCCTCCCATGAGAGCAGCCCGGGTAATATACCCGAGCCATAGAGGGGCCGGCCGGCCCCTCCAGTTGTGGCTGAACCGGTTTGGTTCAGCCCCGGCCGTCCGGTTCACTGGTTGGGGGCTTAACTGGTTGGTTCAGCCCCGTTGGTCGACGCTCCCTTGCACCGCCGAACATAATGACGCCCCGTGAAGCGTAGCGGGGGCGTAACATTCCCCTCCGCATCAAGGACCAGCTTGTCCTCAAGGTGGTAGTCGGGGTAGAGCTCCTTGAAGTCCAGTAAATCCACCCAAGAATTGTGCGCCGTCGACAAATTCCTCCACTTGACCAAGAGCTCTGACCGATACTCCATGCCCCGGTTCTTCCATTTAAGCATTAACACATCCTCCGGTAGTGGGCGAAGCTCGCCCGCAGCAGTAACCTCAGGCAGAAGAGTACTTGGTTGGACATCGGCACCCACCTTCCGCTTGAGTAAGGACACATGAAAGATTGGGTGAATGCGAGATCCCTCCGGCAAAGCTAACTTGTAAGCCACCGGCCCCACCCTGCTGAGTATACGAAAGGGGCCGTAATATCGAGGAGAAAGCTTCTGATTGCTCCGACGAGCAACAGATAACTGCCGGTAAGGCTGGAGCTTGAGGAAAACTTCATCGCCCACAGCGAACTCCCGTTCCTTGCGGTGTTTGTCCGCCTGCTGCTTCATACGGTCCTGGGCTAGGCGGAGGTTCTCCCGAAGAGTTGCTAACATGCTATCCCGATCACGAAGAGCTCGATCAACCATCGGTAGGGCGGTGTTGCCTGGCTCATAGCTACCTAAGGTCGGTGGAGGGCGCCCGTAAATAATCTCAAACGGCGTCATCCGGCTGGCAGAGTGATATGAAGTGTTGTAGCAATATTCGGCCCAATGTAACCACTCCGGCCAAGTCCGAGGCTCATCCATAACAAAACAGCGTAAATATGTCTCGACACCCCTATTAAGAACCTCCGTCTGACCATCCGACTGAGGGTGATGTGTCGTGCTGAACTTTAAACGCGTACCCTGTAACCGGGAAAGTTCCCGCCAGAAACTGCTCACAAAAGTAGGGTCCCGGTCTGAAATAATGGCACGAAGAAGGCCATGTAATCGGACAATCTCCCTAGCAAATAGTGCGGCGACCGACTCACTAGTGTACGGATGACTGAGAGCAAGGAAATGCCCGTACTTGGATAGTTTATCCACCACCACCAAAATCACCGATTTCCCTTTGGACTTCGGCATCCCGTCAATGAAGTACATGGAAACCGTGTCCCAAATATGTTGTGGAATCTCCAGAGGAACCAATAGCCCGGCCGGGGACGAAGTCTCGTACTTCTGACGCTGGCAGATCTCACACTGTCGTACGAACTGTTGTATGTCCCGCCGCATGCCGGCCCAAAAGACATTTGCTCGCGCCCTCTGAAGGGTCCGGAGCACCCCCGCATGGCCACCCGTCGGTGAAGAGTGAAACTCGTGCATCATAACCGTTTTCCATGCTGAGTCGGAGGGCACGACCACCCTGCCCTGATAGTACAACCGACCATTCTGAAGATGATAACGGGGGGCCACCGTCTCCCCCCCGCTGCAAAGCCTCCACCAAGGAACGTAAAGTAGCCGTACGCATGACCTCTTCCTGAATATCATCTAAGGAATCCACCAACGGTCCCGAAGTGTGAGTGAGAGTACCCTCCGGCAGGCGAGAAAGAGCATCCGCTACCACGTTATCCTTACCCCTTCGATACACAATCTCGTAATCATAGCTGAGAAGCTTAGTAACCCACTTCTGCTGTAGAGGAGAAGAGACCCTTTGGTCCAGGAAATGTTTCAAGCTTTGGTGGTCGGTGCGGATTTTAAAATGCCGACCCAACAAATATGGCCGCCACATAGCCACAGCATGAATGATAGCCAACATCTCCTTCTCATAAGTGGAGAGTCCCAAGGTACGGGGGGCCAGAGCCTTGCTGTAGAAAGCCAACGGCCGCCCCTCCTGCATCAGAACTGCCCCTATGCCAACACCAGAGGCATCCGCCTCCAACACAAATTCCTTTGTGAAATTCAGTAATGCAAGAACTGGAGTGGTGGTCATGACCTGCTTAATAGCCTGAAATGCTGCCTCCGCTCCCTCAGTCCAAGAAAAGGAATCCTTCTGCAGCAGCTGAGTCAAGGGGCGAGCTATCTTCCCATAATCTCGTACGAATCGCCTGTAGTACCCTGTAAGCCCCAGAAATCACCGCAAAGCACGGACTGTGACGGGCCGCGGCCATGATTGCATACTCCGAATCTTCCTTGGATCGGCCCTGACGCCTTGGCCGGAAACCAAGTGTCCCAAGTACTCCACCTCCTCCTGACCGAAGGAGCATTTGGAACGGTTGGCATAAGCCGGTGACGACGAAGTATGGACAAAACCTGCTCAACATGGCCCACATGGTCCTCCCAATTGGCGCTGTAGATAAGAATGTCATCAAAGAAGATCAGCACAAATTTCCGCAGGAGCTCGCGGAAGGTCTCATTCATGTTCGCCTGAAAGGTAGAGGGACCGCCAGTCAGCCCATTGGCCATGACTAAGAACTCGTAATGGTCATCACGTGTCCGGAAGGCCGTCTTATGGATGTCCTCCCGTGCCATCAGAATCTGGTAATAGCCTGAACGTAGATCGAGCTTCGTGAACCGTCGTGCGCCATGTAGCTCGTCTAGTAACTCTTCAACAAAGGGAATCGGGAAGTTGTCCTTTACCGTGGCGCTGTTCAGGGCCCGGTAATCCACGCAAAATCTCCATGAACCATCTTTCTTCTTTACTAAAATGACGGGAGCTGAAAATGAAATTGCACTTGGCCGAATGATGCCCGCCTCCAACATCTTGCGGACGCTACGCTAAATCTCTGCCTTCTGAATATGCGGGTAGCGATATGGTTGGATATTAGGGGCCTCGGCGCCCGTCTTAAGCTGAATATGATGATCTCTGAATCGAGGTGGTGGTAATGTGCGTGGTTCCTGGAAAACATCAGAATATTCCATCAGAAGAGACTGTAACTGAATAGGTACCGCAGTACTTGCGGTATCGACCGTTTGGACTTCCCTAAGGACGGCCATCATCTTTCCTTCCTCACCCAACCGTTGCATGCTCCGAAGAGAAATCTCCTTCACTGGCGAAGAGATGATACCCTTCAAACAGAACTGCTTTCCCCCGTGGAGGAACTCCATAGTCATGTGCTCCCAGTCGAACGTTACACCCTCCGTAACTGACGTAGCCACTGCACTTCCAACACCATATCCGAGCCCCGAATAGGTAACAGGTAGACGTCGGTGCACCCGCTATAGCCCTGCATCCGTAGCACCACACCCTTCAGCACCCCCTCACATTGCAGCTTGCTGCCATCCGCCACCATAACATGGAAGGCAGCCCCCTTATCGATCTTATGCCCCACTCGTTGTGCCACCTCTGGATGAATGAAATTGTGGGTGCTCCCACTGTCCACCAAAACAGTCACCTTCTCGCGGGCAATCCGTCCCGCAAGACGCATAGTAAGCGGAGGAGGAGCGCACCCCTCGAGAGCGTGTATGGAAACACCGAACTCGGTCAATTCCAAGTCCACCTCCAACTCCTCGTCCGGAGCCAGCTCGTCTTCCACATCCTCATGCAGCATAAAAACTTGTATCTTTTGGCACTTGTGGCCCGGCACGAACTTCTCATCACAATTAAAACATAACCCTTTTTCCTTTCGAGCGACCAGCTCACTCCAAGAAAGCCGTGTCACTGTTGGCTTGCTACCAGTTGGCGGATCCCGTTGTGTTGCTGCCGCTGCGGCCGCAGGTGGCCTACTCGTGGTCCGGGTTCTCTGCCTGTTGAACCGCTCCTCCTGAATGCGGGCTAAACTGATGGCGTGGTTCAAACTCCTTGGCATATAAGCATGCACCTCATCCTGCAATTGCTCCTTCAACCCCGACACAAAACAACTCAGCAGCGTCTTCTCCTCCCAGTGTACCCGGTTTGCCAACCTCTCGAACTGTCCGATACTCAGTCACGGTCCCCTTCTGTCGCAATTTCTGCAGTAGCTCCTCAAAATCTTCGTACTCCGGGTGCCCAAATCGGGCGGTGAACCCTTCCACGAAATCAGTCCATGGCACATAATCTCTACCTCTTAGGAACCACTGAGTCCACTGAAATGCGTCGTGCTCCAGATGGAATGATGCTAATTGCACCCACTGCACCTCCGGGACCTCCTGGTAACTGAAGAACAACTCCGCCTTCTGAACCCATTCCAGTGCATCCCCCCTTTGAACTTGGGAAGTTCATTCGTGTCAACTTGGGTGGCATGTACGCTCGAGGCCCCGCTTTCCCTTGCCAGCCCTGTCCAAGCCCATTATGTCCCTGCCCGTTCCATGCCTGACGTCCCGGGCCCATATGACCAACGTACGCTCCTGGGTAGCCTAGAGGCGGCTGAACCTGATGAGGAACGTGCTGCCCGACCCACGGAATGTGGCCTCCGTACCCGACAGGAAGAACGCCGCCTCGCGGGTTAGGAAGAAGGCCACCCGTACCTCCTGGAGCCCTCACAGTTGCTCCCGGCCCTCCATCAGCCCGCTGCCACGGCTGCCGGCCCCAATCCGCAGGAACAGGCCCGCCGGAACCGCCACCTAGACGCCAAGCTTGCCCGCATTCAATCTGCACAGCCGATCTAGGCGGAAAACCTCCCGCTGCCGCCGTCCCAGCCCCAGCTGCCCCCACGCCGTCGTCGGAGGTCCCGCAAGGTCGGGAAGACCCCACGCCAGCAACGCCGGCCGTCGCCGCCGTTCCTGTGCCCGCACGACCCGGATCGGGCGTTCCCGATAGATCGGCGGACCGATCGGGTCGTCCGCCGTTAGATCCCTTATCGGTCGTGTTTTCCCTTTCAACAACGCCTTAAGTTCCTCCATACGAGCGTCTAGACGCTCCTCCAGCCGCTGCGAGGACGCGCGCATCTCTTCCTCGATCGTTGCTACCAAATCCGCCAAACCACCGTAGTTTTCCTCCAAGGTTTCCAAACGGGAAAAATCTTCTTGTGTCCGCGTGGTCACCATCGTCGGAGGACGAAGCCTCTGATACCAAATGATATGAAGGAGGAAGGAGAAGAGAGATCTAGAGAAGAATACTATAGAGGTTTAGGGTTAGAGGAGGAAGAAGAATAATACCTTGAGAGCTAATTGCATACCCTCCCATGAGAGCAGCCCGGGTAATATACCCGAGCCATAGAGGGGCCGGCCGGCCCCTCCAGTTGGGGCTGAACCGGTTTGGTTCAGCCCCGGCCGGCCGGTTCACTGGTTGGGGGCTGAACCGGTTGGTTCAGCCCCGTTGGTCGACGCTCCCTTGCACCGCCGAACATAATGATGCCCCGTGAAGCGTAGCGGGGGCGTAACACAAAACATCTATCACAAATAAGAGTCATAAATAAAAGTATTTAATCAATAGAATATCACTACTTATCATTCAATTTTTTGGGCTTTTTCGAGAAAACTCAGGTGTATTAGTATTCATGAGTATTTGATTTTTTTTAATTAAAAGAAAAAGTTTCTTGGAGTTTCATGGTTGGTTTCCGAGAGTTTTCTGACTTTGGAACATTTCAGATACGTTACATAAGCCCATTGCAAGTATTTGTGTTTCCTAACTAGTGGACCCTCTGAACATTAAGTAATCCATTTTCTACTTGTTTCTTTGATTCTATTTGCTTTCTCTTGCTTGTACGGCCGTGTAAGTTGAGTAATACTCAGCTAGCACCATATAGACAAATCGGGTTTCAAACGTCATATTTTTTAGTGATGCCATATGTATTTATAATGTGATCAAATTAGATCACCAAAGTAATTTTAGGTTGTAGATTAGTGAATTTGATCTTATTGAAGAGAATAACACTAAGAACTAATTGAATGGAGAATTAGTTATCAGGATAGTATCCCTATATATATCATCTATATTTACATGCCATTAATTCTGATTCAACTGGGTATCCTAAATTTATGTTCTAGGTGATAATGTAATTGTTGGAAGCAAGGAGGGCAAGATGGTCTGGTTTGACATGGATTTGTCATCTCGACCCTACAAAATTTTGAAGTATGTCCATTTTTTTATTTTTTATGCATCTTGTTTTTTTCAATTCATCATTGATGATCTATATGCTTCTTTCAAACTAACCATCATAATTGGAGAATTATTCTATTTTTCTTGGAACTAATCATTTACTTATTTGTTTTGTTGTGGTTTATTTCTTAATCTAAATTGCTAAAATTTATTGGGTGTGATAGCTAAGATATGTTTTTGACTGCTAGGCCGACTAGCTAGAAAACACGGATGGTTCTCTTGGTGAATGTCTTAATTCTTAGGACTTGATCTTGTCATTCTATACAGGATAAGCAACCAAAGATCTGTATCTTATATATTTTTGTAAATGCATTTGTTTGTTTGTATATCTATTTATTGTATTCATATTCATCGTTTTCTTGAACTAGATTATATAAGCACAATTATCCCATACTTGAGAACTTAATAAATCCTAATGTTTCTTTTTTGGTTTATGCGATTAATTTGATACTGTTGATAGTTAATCTCAGAATACAAATTTAATTGGCTCGGATATAGGGTTTTTTTACACAAGGTTATCATGATCGAGATCCTAGGTGGGATCGTTTTGTGGGTTGGATCGGATCGTAGGATCAGATCGAGGATCGTAGGATCCTACAGTACTACATTCATAAAGTAAGACTTAAAATATGAAATTGAATTTAGTATCATCCAATTATACAAAAAATCTACAAAAAACTATAAAATTAATCATTTTCATATGTTGAATGTGAAAATTTGATCAAACACGAAGAAAATGAAAATTAATCACTTGAGTTTAATTCTTTCAGTTAAGAATTTTGATTCTGATGTCCTTGAAAGCTCAATAAGCTTGAACTTGTCAACCTTGAGACTTTAGCTGCATGTTTAAATAAGCTTATAATTTCACATACATATGCTACCTAAATTGACTCAAAATAACAAAGCAACATTATAAATTTAAGCATAAGTGCATAACAACACATCAAATGAGAAATAAAAACTAATGTCTGTAACAATCAATAGTCTTGGAGAGCATAAAACCATCAGTACAAATCATTAACTGGTACATCGACCATATCCTCATCACCAATTATCCCATCTTCTTCATCATCACCACTTGCATTCTCATCATCATCATCCCGTTCACCCTCACTAATATACTCGATAGCATCGAGGTTACTGCGCCTTATGGTGAGATATTCGACTCCACCTAAAATGAAAGAATTTAATTGAATGGGTGTTTGATACATAATGTAGTTGAAAAGTTTTGCATTATCAGATGAGTTATTATGAAACTTACATTCTTCATTTACTTTCGTATCATGTTCTTCAACATGCCTTTCAATACTAAGTTTCCAACTTCCACGGTGGCGCACGCGAGTCACGAGGTCTTTCGCAGTCCGTAGTCTGCAGTCCACACCGAGCGCCGACACCGATTTTTGGCCTGCACCGAGCGCCGACCGCCTCTACAGTCTACACGCCGCCGATCACAAGGGACTTATGGAAGGAGCAGTCGGCCGAAAGAGGAGAGTGCGGGATCGGGATTAGAAGAAATAGCGAATAGGGTTTGGTCATCCATTTTAAACGCCGAAATAATTAAACCGGGATCAGTAGAATCGTGCAGGGATCACGATTCTACCGATCCCTCATGTTGGATCGCGATCCCACATGAACAGGAGCCTAAACCGATCCTGCATACGACCCAGATCGGTTTTCAGGATCTGGATCGTAGGATCGCGCGATCCTACGATCCGGATCGCGATCCTGACAACATTGTTTTTACACCGAACCAGGAAGGTGGTGGTGTTCTGATGTAAAACCTAATTGTTTTTTGTCCAATTGATTTACATTTGTAGAGCAATTTTTTATTTGATATGAACTACTTTGAATCCGGTGGGATGGATAGATGTTTAAGGTGACAATCTCAAAGGATTTGGGTATAAAAGAGGTGAAATTCATGATAATGCTAAATAAGCTGTATGATGTGCATGCTAAATGGATGATGCTGGTGTTAGACGGATGACTATGTGGTTTGTTGAGGTGAAGAGGGACGTAGATGATTACAACTAGATATGGAAGCAACTAGATAGATGACTTATAAGATACTTTTTATTAAATATGAGGGACTAAATGAATTTTGTAGAAGGTTATTATGTTTTAGCTTTTTCATTGAATAAAATATTCTAGTTATCATACCACAACACTAGAATTTATGATAATTATAGTAGGTTAGCAAGGAAGGAAAAACATGTTAGAGAAATATGATCTAGATATTTGAAAAAAAAAATTAAGAGTGAAAATATCATGTCGTTTAAACATGATGTCATGAACAGAAGGTTGATGTGTCACTTTGAAATAACTTTATAATAACTAATAATAACTTATTATTTCTCTTTTTCAAAATGGTGAACTTAGGTTAGCTTTAAAAAATGTATCATTTATAATATTTTTTTAGTTGAAGATACTTAAATATTTGGTTATTAAACTTTTCTAGTGAATCTTAAAGAATAAGAGGATGTCCATAATCAGAGGAAAAACCTTTCAGTATAGATTTACAACTTGGTAGATATTATAATTATGGAAATTGAAGGAAAGTTATATTTAGTCATATACGGAAGCTATGGAAGATGGTATTGGAACAAAGATTGAAAAAATTTACGTTGTATTAAGAATAAAATAATTGTATACTAGGTTTATCTTGTTTGTGGGAGATTTTTTGCTTTGAGTCAATTACTAGAAATGCATAGATTGAATGGAAAGATCTTTGTGAACTTTGTTTTATTTTGGAAAAAATGGTTCAAAAGTATGTTAAAATTATTAGGCTATTTTTGATAAGACGTTGACTGGTTGCTGCAATGAGTGAAATTATAGGAACCCGATTTATTGGTTGGGAGTTCTGAACCAGAGATTAATGGCTAGATGAATGTAGAAAAGGCTAGGACACTTAGGGAACCAATTGCGATGCTTTCCAGAGAGTTTCTAGGTATGATTGGAAGGATTAAATCTTGCCTTCGTGGTCTTGATATTGTGAGGTAAAAGAGGGGTGGGGTTATAATTTGTGTAGTAAGCTTTAAGCTCGATTCAATATAGAAGTCCTAACCCTGTTCCCTTGAGGCACTACATATTTTATCTACAAAGTACAAGAAATGTCGTTAGAAGGCACCCTCCGATCCCTAGCCATCAGCAAAAAAATAGACGTCTGTATATGTATAACGTCACAACTCTGTCTGAATGATCTTAACTGTTTGTCTAGTAGGGTGGATTTTTTGGGTGGGATACTCTCACTGGGATCCTAGTCGATAACTGCTTCATGTTATTGAGATGCCCATTCCTATAAGTCGAAGTAGTTTCCTTCTTCTCGACTCTCAGAAATTGCCGCATGGTCGGTGTTGTCATCTCAATTCATATCTTAATGACCAAATGTCACATAAAGGTGAATTTAGTCATACATAAGCATTGGTCACTAAGTACCAGCGACCCACACACAAATTAGACAGAATTCTTAATCTCCATTCACGAAGAGAACACAAACACAATAGAGTTTTAAGATTTCAATCTGTATTATAAAGGGGGCATTTATTGTACAAAGAGTGTTTTTCCAATATCTTCTTGGATAGAACTCGACCTCAAGTTTGTGTTAGACATTTGGTATAAGGGTTCTATACTGTTATTGGCTTATGTATCGATCCATGGAAGCTCCTGATCTCATTTATGTTAATCAGTGTAAATAACTCCAAATTGTACAAACTTTTAACTCATCCACCCTAATGCCAGATGCACTTATGATGAATCTCAAGAACAATTTTTCCATCATGAAATAACACTTTTTGAGATTGAGGGATAACTGGTTCTGTTTTTGTACTTCCATCCCATTTCGAAGATGTTGTAGCTGCAACTTGTGATGCCTGCTGTAAACAAGATTTTCATCAAAATAAACAACGCAAACTCAACTTGAAAGGGCTCACCACTTTGTTCATTAGACCCATGAAGGACTTGACACATTGGAGAGGCCAAATGACACGACCTTCTCCCTCACCTATATGATTTTCATCATTGTCTCCAACTTCTTCACTACTCTCACTTTCAAGATAGCTCAATTGGAATTCATTGTGCTCAACCTCATTTGGAACCCAAGCATCATTTGCATGCTCAAATCATAATTTGACTCTCAATTTCCTAATATCGATCTAAATTTATTGATCTATGTTGAGTGTTACTCATAATGAGATTGATGTCTTTTTTTTCATATAGCTTAAGCGTCTCCATGATATCATCATCATTATCTATCTCATTGTATTATACTCAAGTAAACAATGTATTTTGAATGTTATTCTATGATGAGAATAATTTTATAGCGCATTATGTACTATCATGTGTTAGATCTATGAAGTTGAATGTTTCTTCATCATGTATCTCATGTGTGGTAACAATTATCCCTTTGCAATTTATAACAAAGTTATGTCTTTGAATCATATTCGAAATTTCAACAAAATAAATGAACATAAATTAAGTTAAGCTATTATTTGCTTAAAGGATCTAAATAGCTTCCTCCACCTGTAACATCCTGTATCTGATGAGGATGGTCCGATGATAATGAAAAGTGTCTTTGGGGTAGAGAAGCTCGAGAAAGACAGATCATGACATGCTCTTAAATGACTGGTTTCTCGGTAAAAGGTGATGGTATGAATTGAATTTCACACTAAAATTGGAGGGAAGTTGTCGGAGTTAAGTAATAATTTTGATCCTCAAATATCATAGATGTCTTTTCAGAGCAAGTGGTCGAGTTGTTTTGAGAACTCTGTACTTAAATGTGCTCTTGTGGGCGTAGTTTTTGAATGGGTGATCTCCTGGAAAGTACTCATAGTCCACCTATAGAAAGGGATAAAGTCACACGGTTCGACTTAGTATGGGCTAAACTGAACCAAAGCAAACAATACTCTGATATTGTGGGTTGAATCGTTTCAAATGGTATTAGAGCCAGACCTCCTACAGTACGATCTGTGGTTCGTCCCGGGGACGAATCAAGTGAAGTTGGTGGGCTGGTAACATCCTAAATCTGATGACGGCGGTCTGATGAAAGTGGGAGTGTCTTTGGGACAGAGATGTCCGGAGAAAGACAACTCATGGAAGGCTCTCGGGTGGTAGGCTTCTAGGTGAAAAAAGATGAATGAATTAAATCTCACATCAGAATTGGAGGCAAAGTTGGTCTTAAATAATAATTTAGATCCTCAAACATCAGAAGGCTCCTTTTCGGAGCAAGTGGCGGAGTTGTTTTGGAAACTCCGTAGTTGAGTGTGCTTTGGTGGGAGTAGTCCTGTGGTGGGTGACTTCCCAAGAAATACTTGTAAGCCACATAGAAAGAGATAAAACAGTGTTGCTCTACTTAGTATGAGTTGGGCTGATCCAAAGCAGACAATACTTCTGATATTGTGAGTTTGGTCGTTACACCAACACCCAACAAAAATAAAGACTATTAAATTCACGGTGAATCATATGAAATGATGGGCAAAATTCAGGATATCAATAGCATCCTCATTACAAAATTTCAATTCATGCTGAATCAAAGGATCTCAATAAGAACTCAATTTCATCCTCCCCCCCCCCCCCCCCCCCCCCCCCCCCCCCCCCCCCCCCCCCACACACACACACACACACACACACAACAACGATAAAAATAAGGAATATTAAATTCATGATTTGTTTGAATGTTTCTTCATCATTTGTGATCTCTTTACTAGAGCAATAGATTCATACCTAGGTACTAGAGTATCTCAGAGAGATATATTTATGAGGGCACTGGAGACTAAACTCGAGGTGGGGGCACTGGTTGGTAGCGCTGGCGGATAAGATCGAGACAGCAGTTCTAACAAAGCTTGGGAGAAGAACTCATTGAAATGGAGAGACTGATTGCAATAGGCAGTGGTGGTGACAAGCCGATACACGACAAGACACTGGCAGCAGAGAGGCGTATATTGTGGTGGTGGGAAAACTAGTTGTTCCGCGGAAGGAGAAGAGCTGGATCAAGATAGTTGTATGCTTAGATTTAGAACTTTTTTTTAACCTAACCTAAGTTTACATATTACGTAAACATTATTAATTTGATTAAAATAGTATTTATAGTAAAGGAGCGTAAAAAAGAAACTTTTAAATATGATAATTTAAACTAATATTTATTTATAGGGTTAATTACGGGGACCTCCCCTGGGAGTTTGCATAATTATAGGTTGCACACCTCTATCTTTTGAAATTACATTTACCTCCTCTCTAAGTATCCCTTGATTCTAGATTACGAAGGGTAAAATGTAACACATTATTTTCGATGTAGAGTTATTGCAAAGGGTAAATTTTGAATATCATAAAATTATTTGGCATATTTGATTACTTTCCATCTATATTTCTAAAGAAAAATGTCACACCTTTCACTGTAGAGTCATTACAAAGGATAAAATTGAATATCATAAAATAGTTTGGCTGATTTTATCATTTTCCATCCATATTTCTAATGGAAGGCACTTTTTTGTAAACTGGGGAAACTTAGAGGGGAGGTAAATGTAATTTCGAAAGATAGAGGGGTGCAACCTATAATTATGCAAACTCCCATGGGAGGTCCGGGTAATTAAACCTTTATTTATTTATTTTAAAATATAATTTTAAAATATAAGGGCTTAAAGCTGACCTTGGTGTTTATTATTTGCAGATGATATTGTTTTGGTCGATGAGACGTGCGAGGGTGTAACACGAAACTTGAATCTTGGCGAGACACTTTAGAAAAAAAGGGTTTTAGGTTGAGCAGGACAAAGACGGAGTATATAGAGCTTAAATTTAGTAGTGCAAGAAGGTCAGATGACTTCGTCTTTAAATTGGGTGACAAAGATATTTCTCGCAGTGAGTGCTTTAAATATCTGGGATCGATAATTCAAAAAGATGGAGGCGTAGATAAAGATGTGATACATAGAATCCAAGCAGGTTGGTTGAAGTGGAGAGGTATGTCTGGGATCTTATGTGATCGTAAAGTACCATTAAAACTCAAAGGCAAGTTTTATCGTACTGCAATTAGACCAACAATGTGTTGTGTTATGGTCCTCCGTCAGTTATCTTATTATCTCGTCGTGTGTATTGAGTCATCGTTATTAGACTCGTCGTAATGTTTTAGCGTTTTAATATTTTATGCATCTTATGTAATTACGGGTATGCCACCCGGGGTCCTATAAATATACCCTTCTCATGTAGTTGGTTTTTTTAAGGAATGAATTATGAAATTTTCCTTCTCTCTCTCTAATTTCTCTCTCTCTCTCTAAGCTCTTCTCTCCTTCCTCCATCCTCTAGGGTTTCATCTTCTCTCTTCTCCTCCTCCACCATTCTAGGGCTTGCCCGTGTATCCCCGCCCCAACAAAACCAACAAAAACAAGCTCATAACAACTTGGTATTAGAGCCAAACGCCGACGACTCCATTCCCGGTACTCCTTCCGCCCCATCCGCTGTTTCCGCAAGCCGCCGCTGCCTCCCCCCTCCAACTGCCACTGCTACAGCAAGTCGTCGCCATTGTTTCAGCAAGCTACCACTGTTTCAGCATCCGCTGTTTCCGCGAGCCGCCGCCGCTGTTTCCCCGAGCCGCCGCCGCTGTTTCCCCGAGCCACCGCCACTGTTCTTCTTCATCTAGCCCGAGCCTTCATTAGCAGCCGCAAACCGCTCGTCCAGCAGACAACTAACCAGCAACAAGCCCATAACAAACTTCCTCCCGCTGGGAACGCTGGCAGAAAAACACTGTCGTTTGCGACCCACCCATCGACGACGATCAGCGAAGGCTTTGCCATCGTATCTTTCTTCCGTGCAGAACCGCAACTCTCTCGACATCCAGAAGCCGACGCGCCTCCTCCCAGCGCACGTCTCCTCTGCTTCCCCTCTGCGGGATCAACTCCTCTCTGAGAGGCACGGGGATCGATACCCCGCATCTTCACCAACCGCTGCTTCTTCGCCTGTCACCTGTTGAGCAGCCACACCCCTTTTCCCTCGAGCCCAGCACCCCTGCACCATCAAGTCGTTGTTCCCTTATTATTATTTTTTAATTTTCTTTCTCCAAATCCCCCAACCCTCTCCTTTTATTTTATTTCATTTCATTTCCTTGTCTCTTCCTAACAGCCCTCCTTCTTCCTAACCGCACCCCTTTCTTTTTGTTTTAAATTTCTTATTTCCTCCACGTCATACTATTTTTTAATTACGCCTACTCCCACTTCTCCAATCTCAAATATAATTTGATGAACATTCATCTTAGCGCCACGGATGCGGGCGTCCTCCACTCGATGCTACTGAAGTGGTCGACGATTCAAGCCTCCATGTCTCGCTTCGAGGCCAAGCTTGATCAATTGGAGCACTCAGGATACTGTGACGTTCCGCCACCGGGTGTTCCGCCTCCTCCGCCACCGGCCCCTGCCTTGCAGGTCCCACTCTCCAAGCCCGCACAGCTTGTGCTACCTCCGCCGTCGTCGCCGCCGCCGCCATCACCGTCGTCGCCGCCACCGCCTCCGCCATCGTCACTGCCTCTGTCTGCTCTTGCTCTGCCGGCCCCTGCCTTGACGGTCCCGCCATCCTCGTGTCTTTCTGCTCTGCCGGCCGCCTCACCGCCGGTTCCCGCTCTGCCGCCTCCGACCACGCTGCTGCCGACCACTACTCTGTCAGCCCTTTCGGCCGCATGGTCGTTGCTGCCTCACACCACACCGTCGTTCCTGCCGGACCCCTTCTTTTTGCCGACCGTTGTTCCTTTGGTTGCCCTGCTACTCCGGCTTCCCGCCGCTCCGCCAGACCAACCGGCCTCATTCCTTCCGCCACTCGTCTTCCCAAAGGCGTCGCCGCTACTCCTCGCCGCCACTAGCACCGCGACGGACTACCAGGCGCTATTTTGGCGCGAGATCAAGGAGCCAGAGAAGTCGACCATCCTACTGTAGTTTGAGCTTGAGGACAAGCTCAAAATGAAGGACGGGTGGAGTGTTATGTGTTATGGTCCTCCGTCAGTTATCTTATTATCTCGTCGTGTGTATTGAGTCATCGTTATTAGACTCGTCATAATGTTTTAGCGTTTTAATATTTTATGCATCTTATGTAATTACGGGTATGCCACCCGGGGTCCTATAAATAGACCCTTTTCATGTAGTTGGTTTTTTTAAGGAATGAATTATGAAATTTCCCTTCTCTCTCTAATTCCTCTCTCTCTCTATGCTCTTCTCTCCTTCCTCCACCCTCTAGGGTTTCATCTTCTCTCTTCTCCTCCTCCTCCACCATTCTAGGGCTTGCCCGTGTATCCCCGCCTCCAACGAAACCAACAAAAACAAGCTCATAACACAATGCTCTACGGTTCTGAGTGTTGGGTAGTGAATGGTGTACATGAGCAAAAAATGGGAGTTGCGGAGATGAGAATGCTTAGGTGGATGTGTGGTCACACGATACTGGATAAAATTAGGAATGAATGTATCGGGGATAAGACAGGAGTGACGCCAATTGTAGAGAATATGCGAGAAGCTCGTTTAAGATGGTTCAGACATGTACATAGGAGACCATTAGATGCACCTGTTAGGCGTTGTGAGAGTTTAGTCACTAGACATGCTAAACGGGGGAGGAGTAGACCAAAAAAGACTTGGAATGAAACTATAAGGAAAGACATGATGTACTTAGGCATTAGTGAGACTATGATTAAAGATAGGGCACAATGGCGACAGAGGATCCATATAGCCGACCCCACTATGGTGGGATAAAGGCTTGAGTGTTGTTGTTGTTGTCATAATTTTAAAATCCAATCTGACATGTCACTAATATCCGATATTTACAACTTTGGCCGACATACATTAGAATAGTTGTAATTTCCTTAATTTTGATGCTAAAATAATTAAGAAGCGCTCTCCCTGACTACACACACAATTTGTCATTACTTTGGAAAACAATATTCATCCCTGTAATATGAGCAAAAGTGTCTTGGAAATCAATTTCATAAGTCTGAATGCATTCTTTAGCTATTAGGTTTCTTTAAACTTCTCAAGTGACCCACCTGCTTTATACTTCATAGTGTAAACACGTTTGCATTCCACTGGTCTCTTGCTTACAGGTAAGATCCCTAATTATGGTGCAGGATGGGTGTGACAAAAGTGTGTGCGCCCTAACAGAACTCTAATGAGTGAATGCAAGGATATGATGCAGGGAATTCTAAAATGATGCAATGCACATGCGATTGTCTGACAAGTAATTGCAACAAAATTATGAATTAATCTAGGCAATGCAAACATGCATGATTGAGGTTAGGCTTTGAAGCAATGAACAAGTTTGAGCAATAATTAAAGTAAGATTGCTTGGATTAAATGTTTGACGAATAAATCCTCCAAATAGATGCGAGGAAATTGAGCATACTATTACAAAATAATATCTCAAATCGTATACAATTCAACGGGTGTTCATCACAAAAAAAAATAAACATCCAAATGTAAAACTTACACGCATTCAAGGCCAAAGTTAGACGTTTGCAACAGTTTCAGGCTTGGGCAGCAGAATTGGTGTCTCCAGCACTAAAATAGCTGTTTTCCTGCTCTGATTTGAAGTTCCTGGAGGTTGTGAATGCTGGAGAATGACTTCCGGTTGGAGGTACACCAAGATAAATCACTGAATATAAACCTGGAGGGCTGGATTACAGTGGGATAGACGGCCAGAAGGTGCATCCTGGCTTGGACAGCCACTGGATGGGCTATAGTGCGGCGGGCAGTCAAGCTTTGGGCCGAGGGGGGTCTGGAATCCTGCAGGAAACTGACGGCCTTGGGCTGGAATTACAGTTGGGGCACCAATTGGTGCAAGTGCAACCAGACCCTTGACGGGGGCGGGAATACCCAAAAGTAGCTGACGGCAAGGATAACTGTCTGAGTTTGCTGGCCGGCAGGGGGAATGAGAGGGAAATCCGTGGGATTGAAGTCAATCAGGCGAGGGAGGGATGCCGACAATCAGAGATTCTTTGGACGATGGCTGAGAGGAGCAATTCCTGCTGTCCAGTAAAACAGGTAACGTAACGCCACATTTAGCTGCAAGAGGCAGTCGTGGGTTGGGAATTCTGCCAGGGAGTGATCGTCCAATGCTGGGAAGTAACCGCTACAAGGACCCGTTGAAGTAGAAGGCTGAAAATTGTACCTGGAAGGACTCGCAGTCGGAGGAGTTGTCGACCTCTGCAACTATACAACAGATCTCTTGGATTAAACAGCAAATGGGCTCTCCAAGGACCCGTTTGCTGTCCGGCAGGGGGAATGAGAGGGTAATCCGTGGGATTGAAGTCAATCGGGCGAGGGAGGGCTGTCGGCAATCGGAGATTCTTACAACCAATTTTGTATAATTGTTTCATAATTTTTTAATTTCATATTACAAAAAAATATGAAAATATTTAGTACATTTATTAAAAATGAAAATATTTAAATCTTCTTTATTTGCAATAAATTTATTGTTATCAAAATAAAATTATTATATACTATTAAATATATTTTACAATGTATCATTTTGTATTTGTTAATAATATTTTATCTTAGATACTATTCGATTTTATTTTGTAATATAAATGGCTCATTTTTTATCTATTTGTTATATTATTTTTCTACTTTTATAACATATAATTATAGTTAGTATACATAAAAATAAAAAATTTATTTATATGGAAATTCAATATTTTAAAATATCCCCGACATGTCTCCGACTTCCGATACCCGACATTTAAAAACTCAATCCGATATGTCGCCGACATCCGATATTTAAAACATTGCCTAGGAGGACTCGCAGTCAGAGGAGTTGCCGACCTCTGCAACTATACAACAGATCTCTTGGATTAAACAACAAATGGGCTCTCCAATGGTTAGATTGTCGATTGGGCAGTTATTGAAAGGAGAAACCTCGGTTTGGCCTTAGGAAGGAGTAACCGTCAATAACTGCTTAGATAGTGTGTAGTTACAGCGGTTATAGGCACTTTTTGGTGGTTTTCAGCGGTGTTTACATGCGGCTATAGGTAGTTATTTGCGGGGGCGGGGAAGTGGTATGGAGATGATTGGCTGGACGTGCAACTTGGAGAGGAGGGGAGGGGATGGCCGGTGGTTGTAAGGGGAGGGACTAGGCTTCGCACCTAGGTTCCACAACATCACACCATAGAGGGATCACAAAATTAGGAAATTTCATCAAAATTCTGTAATGTATCTGAATTCAGCCCCAACTCTCATATTTATAGGCTAAGAGGAAAACACCGGATAGCTATGATTGGCCGACACGAAAACATGTAAAAGGTATGTATTTAATGTACGGAAATATGTGTAGGAAATGTGTCGTCGATGCTCCGAACGCGACTCGGACTCGGATCGTCCGTACGACGATCTTAGCTCCTGCTTCTATGATTGTAAACCCGAACGGGCTCCGATACGGGTTGGCCCACCCGAGAATTTGATCTCCATCAAATTATCATGTATAATTCTTTTCCGAAGTCTCCATCACTGAATTTATAGCTTGTTTCCAATTTTCACTTGAGTATAGTCAGGATGAGAATACCATTTAAGCTAACAAGGAAGCTTCTATGTGATGGGAATGGATATAATGCTTATTTAGGCTTGGTGCTCCTTTGATACTCCTGCTTGATGCGTTACGGTGGAGGGGAAAACAGGATCGCAGCACGACGGAGTTTGGTGAAGCCTTCCGCCGCGCCGTTACGGCTTGAGCTGGAGGCTCCAGCCCTGCATTCCGTCCCGCCTCCCTTGTGCATCCGGCGAGAGGCGGGTAGCCAAACTGAGCCCTTAGTGCACTGTCCGGTCCCTTTTCTAACAACTACTAGGAAGATGAAGCTCTAGCTTATTTTGTGAATGGGGATTATGAATTATTCCATCTTTCTGGATTTGTTTAAATTATTGGACAGAAGAGGACTCATGAATTATTCCTTTTAGAGAAGATTGTCTTTGGATTATGACAAAGCAATGACAAACTGTCACTGGAATATATGATCAATGCAATCCATAACTGATTGCAGCTGGAGATGACCGTTACACGATTTAACTGCTATGAGGAGTCACTACGTCTGAGAAAATGCGATTAAGGTAGCAGGCATGAGGAAGAGGAGGTAACAACAGAATGTTGAAGCTATGATGGAATGCGGAGGCAATGAAGGATTGCAGAAGCCTCGACATGACATAGATGGATGCTGCGATGTAAACAATCACGTTAAAAAGGCCAGAAGCGGCGGCCCTAGATCGAGAAGCTCATCTCGGATACCATCTAGACTGACATAACATGACTTCTCCCTTATGTGCTCGCGTTCTCTCAGCTGCGGCGGCTTAGTTTCTTTCATGTCGTAGGGCTTACCAAAATTTGAAAGTAAGAGATTTAGAATTGCAAACCCCCTACCTGATTTTAATTATGAATATACCTGGATTTCCTGCAATATCATCCTGAACAAGAGAATGGCTGTATGCCATACATGGATAATTTTGCACAAAGCTCAATATTCAAGTGCCAAAAGTCCATTAATGGATATAAATCTCAATAAAGCTACAATCGACTCCACCGGATTGAATGCTCACGGTACTCATTGTCAAAAAATTGTACTGCTCGCAAAGAATCCAGCTACAGTTGAGTTATCTCAAACATGGAAATATGCAATAGCATTATAGCCTTATAATATTATAAGTCAGATGTAGCATCTTGAAAACTCATCTGTATATTAAACCAAAAATTCGAGCAATGTTAAATCATATGACAGCAAGGACTTCAGCAAAATAATTCAAAACTCAGTATGTGACGGTGGTTACTTTAGGGAATTTCATCATCTCATAATTATACTATTTAGGGTTTGGTGCTCTAAAGTTTGCAATTTACTATAATGTTTCATTTTGTTTGTCACATTTAAAGCCAAGTGTTGAACTTACTGCAGAAATACACATGCTATTTAGATACTTCTTGTTTGCAGCTAATACTTCAGTATAAAAATGATTCATAAAACTGACTTTAAATAGTTAGGATAAAACTAATTCTGGATGCTTGCAGGACACACCCAAAGGATATAACGAATGTTGACTTTCATCGCTCATACCCTCTGTTTGCCTCAAGCTCTGAAGATTGTACGGCGTACGTGTTTCATGGAATGGTGTATTCAGATCTTAATCAGAATCCCCTTATTGTCCCTTTGGAAATTCTCCGTGGTCATGCAGTTTCAAAATATGGAGGTAAGCATTTCATTGCATAATGTCCTAAGCATTTCATATTTTTATCAGTTTCTTTTATAAATAATGTTTATATTGGAATGGTTCTGCAATTTATTATAGATTTAGTGTACCAATCCTGGCTACTCTTAACCTGAAAAATTCTATTTGTACTGTTTTTCCCTATGTGACGAGTCTTATGTTTGATAGTGTTATAGGGTATGAAATTATACATTTTATAGCGACTTTGTTCACTCAAAGAAATGTGCTTGAAACAAATAAAAACAAATCTTGATTTGTTCCGTGAGTTTCTTGCCGGAAGTCGTTTGAAGCCATTTTTTTCAACATTTTGTATTATTATTGCTTATATTCTTTCCTAATCTTGAAAATAAAAATATAGATGTTACGCGAGACTGCTATTTTTTCTTAAAATCTAAGAATATTATAGTTTTTTAAGCTTCTACCTCTGAACAAGTAGTTATTGTTAATCCTTTTAGGTAGATCCTATGCATCTAACTAAAACCAATTTGTTGTAGGTGGAGTGGTCCATGACTTATATTAGGTGCACAATGTTATAGTCGTTATCTGTAGTTGGTCAATATTCTCAACATGCCATCTTTTATAGTGTCTTTGGCCTCTGATATGTGGACTTCTTTTATAATTGGGTGATGTAGTTGGCCAATGGGCCTAGGCTTACTTTATAATTAGGTGATATGAGAATTGGTCATTAGGTCTTGTCTGCTTTGATACTATGTTAGAACACAACCAATTTAAATCAATCAATTGGTTGTAAGTATAAAAATAAATCAATATTAAGTGTGCCATGCTACATAGTTTTTTTTAATGTGAGACTATACCCTCAGCTCGACCCATCACATTTCTAAGATCTTTGACCTTATACCACATTGACTAATTTTATAATTCGGTGATGTGAGTTGTCCATATCCTATAATGATGCTGTTATATTAGAGCGCATTCATCCAACTTAAAACTTTGGTTTTAGGTAAGACTAGATGATTTTTCCATTGTGATATTATATTTTTAGTAGCTACAAACCCAGCAACATGTTTTGAATGATCATTATATGTTGTAACCAAGTGTCGGGGCTAAACGTAAGCGACATAATTTATTTTTCAACGGAAGTGCGTGTTATCATAAATATCATAGCGCCTCATCTAGCTTTTTATTGAAATGCAGGAGTAATGGATTGCAAATTTCACCCAAGGCAGCCATGGCTCTTCACTGCTGGTGCTGATTCTGTAATCAAGCTTTATTGCCATTAGGAGACTTTAAACTGAAGAGATTCTAGATTTCTAGATGGTACAATCAGCAAAGAAAGGAAGAAAAAAGAGAATTCCTCGATGAAATGGGAGAGAGATGAACATATTTGCCTCGGAAATTATTATCGAGCTGTCGTCATATCATATGATCATGTTCATATTTGTCCTAGCCAGGTTTAGTTTCTTAGTAATATTGGCCATTTTTGTGCAATTGATGCCATTTATTGTCAGTAATGGCCATAAATTTTGTAATTTTTAATACCAGATTTGTGCTGTGTTCAAGAGGGGGCAAGGTGCAGAGAAATGTGATATTTGTATTTGGGTTTAGTAAGCAATTATTTTATTAATTTTTAATTAATTCAGACTCGCTTTGCAATTAGATGTGTTTAAATGTTCATTATATATTTTTAAAGCAGTTTTTTTTTTAATTTGAAGCAACCAAATGATTGGTATCTAATGATTAATACATGTTTTGATATATTTGAAATGTGAGCAAATGTATTTCTGTTATTGGTTTACTAGCATTTGTTAAAAAATCAACAATTTGATTTTTAGCGCCCAAACAAGCAGGGTTAAATATTTTTTTTTTAATTTCCTCCCATTCAACTTTTTGCTACAAAACGAGTCCAACAAATCAACTTAAAAACTGCCACTGAGTACTTGACAAAGGAATTTATTATTTACAAACATTATTGTCTATTTGGTAGCCTTTGTTTGGAACTATGGATTTTAAAAAAAGAACTGCTTTAGGTTCAATTCTGGCTGCAGGGAGGGGTGTGTTTAGAAGTATAATTATATAAAAGGGGCAACAAGAAGATTCTAGAAGCATGTGGAGAGACATAGCAGCCTAGCAGAAGATATTGCTCTTTCAACATAGTAACATGATCATTTCTTTTTGGGCTTGAGTAGAAACAAAATTCATTCAGTTTGAGAATGATTTTAAACTATTAGGATTGATTCATTTGGACGGATTTGAAACCCGATAATTGGAATTAGAGGTCCAATTTTAATGTTCTTTCATGCACATGAGAGTAAATGAAATTCAAAAGACAATTTCAATTCGTATGAGAAATGAATTTAAGTTGGAACAATTGAAATTGATCAAATGGAAGCTGGAAGGTGATTCGTCTACATTTGTTTTTAATAATATTTCAATGCAAACCTTAAATGTCAATTCAAACAATTCAGCTGAATAGAGTCATGGGAGAAATGTCATTACTCCTCTTTAAATGTTAACCTCTTCTTCAAACCAAATTTTGTACTAAATAATATTTTTAATTATATTTATAAAATATTATTTTAATGTGATACCATCAAATTCGCCAGTATGTCCACTAGTAGCAAAAGAAAATTTACGATATATAATTCAAAAAATATTATTACAGGAACAAAATATGCACATTCCTGTAGCATGCTTAAAAGGTAAACAAAAATTGAATACCAAACAATAGTAACTGAATGATTATTGTTGGAACAAAGGCAATATTCTCCTGATAAAAATACATTGCAACACAAAGCATTCATTGGTATGGGCAGCTACAGGAAAGTTGAGGAGCGAAAAGAAGCAACAAACTATCGAGACAAAAACAGAAAGCGTCGCCGTGGAATCACACGTCACTTCCAAAGCTCCTCCATCGGAATCCCGCGTTCCCGGGCGACATCGCTGAACTGCCGCATCTTCCCAACGGCGACCACGGCGGCTCGGGCATTGTTGAGAGCATTCTTGCTGCCAATCTGCTTTCCAAGAGCATTCTCTACTCCAGCCATCTCCAGCACAACTCGCACCGCTCCTCCGGCGATGACACCGGTACCAGGTGAAGCTGGCCTCAACATCACCTTAGCCGCTCCGTAATCCCCGTCGGATCTACCATTCAGAAGTAGAATTGAGAGCATTTTCTATTGTTTGAGTGTAATAAGCTCAACAAATGTAGTATAAAAAATCACAATATACATACAACATGATGTTTTCTTTCAGTGGAAGCTCAACAAATGTAGTAGAAAAAATCACAATATACATACAACATGATGTTTTTAAGATGCCTTTCTCGTTGTTTTACATAATAGATAATGATTGATAAAACGGTCACATAAATATTACTTTATCTTTTGCTAATATTGACTTATAATTGCTAATAACATTATAAAATATATGCCAAATCTTTCTACAAATTCTTTGTTTTCTATCCTCTAAATATTTTCTTCGTTTCAACTATCCACTTAGTTCAACGCTGTATCACCATTTAAAACTATCGTCTGCAGTCCAACGCACCTCACATCAATTATCATCTTTTATGAGCTCTCCATGTACTATAAAATGATATAAACCTAATGTTAATTATTGATGTAATTGTTACAGGCTTGCAAATCTAGCGCTCCGCAGTGCAGCCTTATATTCTTCTGATCCCTAAGTCAGCTTTCAATTGCACTTGCTCACAAGAACACAATAGATGAAAAAACTATAAGAGATCTTATAAGCCCTTAAGTTTGAGATATAAAAATGAGAGAGGTCTCCACCCTTACGTAAGCTCCGAAACCTCTCCTACAATAATAAATATAAGAATTCCATAAGACTAGAAAAACTTGTACATGAACTAGAGTAATATACAATTCCAGAAATTTCTATAAGATCCAGGAGTATTCTTCAAAATTTCAAATCATCAAGATACAAGCCCATATAACAGCTTGGAGGGGCAATGGCATTAACTATCAAAGCATCAGCTCCGTTTGGCACGGTGGTGGAGGTCATGAGCGCGGTGGTTATAAACCATCGTTCGTGAACGCCCGACCTCACTTAAGGAACTTCATTAATTTTTATGTTTGAAACTAGTTTTATTTTCTTTGTGGTAGTCGTATCTGTTATCATGCCAAACATTCTATCCGTTGCCATACCATTCTATGATGGTGGCGTTTTTGTCCAAACTCACCGAAGCAAAAACGCCGTGCCAAACAGAGCCATCATTGTCACTCAGACATTTATGGGCATTCCATGAGTTGTCATTAAATTTCATCCATGATATTCTCACATGCCTATTTGGGCGAATGTCCTCATAGCGTGCTTGGCATAAAATATTTCCATCTACTTCTTGTGCTACCAAACAATTGTAGTGGGAGACCAACTTGCATCAACTTGTAATGGCATTAATCTTTCTAGATTTACATCAAAGCTCGTAGAGGGAATTGATGTAGAAAAGAATCATTAGAAACCCCCATTGGAATTTTTAGATTTATTTCGTTGTTGAATGGTTTCCTCAGTCTCACCTACAAACTACCAATGATAAACCCAAAAGTTATCTATAAGATTACAAAAGCTTGTCTGTATGACTTCGTAAGGTTTTACATAAACTAGAGTTATCTAAAAGGCTCCAGAAGATTTTTTACATAACCTAGAGTTATCTAAAAGACTCCAAAGGTTTTTATAAGGCTCAAGTAAAGGAAAAAAATAAGAGGGGAGAAGGTACACGGCAGTACCATTACTTCATTTCATAAAAAAGAGGAGTCGCAACCAAAAGCTCGCACTGCTCCAGAAGGGGAGCAACTTAATAGGAACTGGATACAAACTTCCCCACATACGACAGGGGAGGAGCTCAGCTAATAAAGACACAAGCAAGGGCAAAAAAGGAAAAGTACAGAGTGCACAAAACGATACAGGGCTGAATATTAAAATGCGCGGTTTGGCTCAGGGCTCGATGTTCTTCCTCTTCCTTCTCTTTGTCGTGCGGCGTAGCATCCCTGATGTAAGTTCTTTGTTGATTGTAGGATCTAGTTGAAGAGGAAAGGGACATGGCCATCCGACTGACGGGATTACTTTCTCCATATCCTCCCGTAATCCTGGAAGTCGGGTTGATTAACTTTTGTCGATGACGATCAAAGGTGTTGCTGGTTAGCGGCTTGGTCAATATATCTGCGGCTTGATCTTCTGATTTGCAGTAACTAATGTTGATTTCTTCTTTACTAACATGATCCCTGATAAAATGAAGCTTTAGATCCAGGTGTTTTGACCGTTTGTGAAACACCGGGTTATAAGCTAGGGCAATGGCAGAGGAGTTGTCAAGCTTGATTTCTGTAGGTTCTTTCATTTCCACCAACATTTCTCCGAACAAATTTCTCAGCCACAATTTCTTTAACAACTTCACTAAGGGCGATGTATTCTGCTTCAGTAGAAAGAGGGCAACTATTCTTTGTTTTCTTGTGCTCCAAGAGATGGGTTTTGTGCCCATAAAGACCACAAAACCTTATGTGCTTTTGCGATCATCTTCACATCCTCCCCAATCACTGTCTGAAAAACCCATAAGAGCATTGCATTCTTCTTTAGAGTAGCGGAGACCATGATATTTAGTCTCATTAATATAGCTGAGAATTCTCTCCACAGCTGCCAAGTGTTTGATGGAGGGTTCTTGCATGTATCTAGATACTACACTCACAGCATATTCTATATCGGGACGAGTATTTGTAAGGTATATGAGGGACCCAACAATACTCCTATATTCTTTCGGGTTTGTCTTCTCAGAGTCATCCATCTTTTTTAACTTTTCCCCAGTGATCATTAGTGTGGTGCAGGGCTTTGAATTGAGCATTCTTGTGCGGGTGAGGATATCCTCAGTGTATTTACCTTGAGAAATATAAGTGTTGCTTCCTTCTTGAGAGATTTGAAGACCCAAGAAATACTTGGTCATACCAGGATCTGTAATTTCAAATTCTGAGTTCATGTGAACTCTAAATTTGATGATTGAATCTTGGGAATTACCTGTAATAAGCAGGTCATCAACATATATGCACACGATAATATACTTACCGTCCTTTCTTTATGTACATGTCTGGCTCACTGACTGCCCTTATGAAACCAATGTTGAGAAGATGGGAGTCTATCTTGAGGTTCCAAGCACGAGGGGCCTGGTTAAGACCATACCAGGCCTTTTTTAGTTTATAAACTTTAGCAATTTCTCCTGGCAGAATATATCCCTCAGGTTGTTACATAAATTTCCACTTGGATTTCACCATTTAAGAATGCAGATTTTGCGACCATCTGAAATATCTTGAGATTGTCTTGGGTGGCAATGGCAATAAGCAATCTGATAGATTCAAACCGAGCGACTGAAGCAAAGGTAATCGAAGTAATCTACTCCAGCTTTTGGATCATAGCCCTTGGCCACGAGTCTAGCTTTGTATTTTGATATCTCCCCAAGTTCATTATATTTGATTTTGTATAGTCATTTCACTCCTATTGCTTTCTTATGAGTGGGCAGTTTGGTAAGTTCTCAAGTATCATTTTTGGCAATCATCTGGATTTCAGCATTCATGGCAGTTTTCCAATTGGGATCATTGGTTGTTTCTCTGAAGGTGGAGGGTTCTGTGGCAAGGAAAGCAAATTGACAATTTTGGTAGACATCGGAGAGAAGTCGAAACTTTTGCGGCGATGAAGGAGATGATGAATCTTGAGGACTGCACTGCTCCAAAGGAGAGTTTTGATGGATTTCTTTCTTCCGGAATGGATGGCAGATGATCCTCACCAATTTCTGGATCAGCTGTAACCGCCGGCCTAAGATTTTGATCCTGAGCCACTTCCCAATTCCAGCGGCTATTTTCATCAACAATGACATCCCTAGTAATCAACATTTTTTTTGGTAAGAGGGTTATATACTCGGTAGGCCTTTGAGGTATCACTGTAACCAGCAGAATTCTTTTTTCCCCTTTCAAAGCAAGTTTATCTCTCCCCTTTTTAATTTCTAAGTTGAATATTATGCTACCAAAGGTTTTGAGATGCTCAACTGAGGGCTTGTTTCTTGTCCATGTTTCAATTGGAGTAGAGAGATGAAGGGCACGACATGGTGCCCTGTTTAGAAGGTACACGGCTGTGCTTGCAGCTTCAGTCCAGTAGGATTTTGGTAGCCCCTTATCGTGAAACATGCAACGTGCCATCTCAATGATAGTTCTATTTCTTCTCTCGGCAATAGCATTTTGTTGAGGTGTGCTTTTGACTGTTAGCTACCTCCTAATCCCTTGTTCTCGACAATAATTGCTAAACTCATTGCTTAAGAACTCACCCCCCCCCTATCTGTTCTTAAGGCTTTTACTTTTAGACTTGTTTCTCTTTCAACTTGGTTTTTGAAGATTTTGAACTTTTGGAAGGCATCAGATTTATGAGCTAAGATGTAGATTCACATCATCCTGGTGAAGTCATCTACTATGAGTAAGTAGAATGATTTTTCTGAAAGGGATAGATAGGGTCCTTGAGGGTCCTCAAATATCAGCATAGACAAGTTCTAAAGGAGCTGTGGATTTTTTGGTGGTGGATACAAGGTGAGGTAATTTATGAATTTTGCATACGGCACAATCTTCACAAATGTTCACAAGATTTCCAATCTTTGGTAGACCAAGAACCAGATTTTTGCTTTGAAGTTTTTGCAAGTCTTGAAGGTTTAAATGGCCATATCTTTGATGCCATTTTTTAGTTTCTGAAGTTTCAATAGCCTGCATACTCCTTTCTCCTTGTGGAAGATTTAATGGGAAGACTTTGTTGCTGGTCATTTGATCTTAGCAATTATGTGAGATGAGTCTTTATCAATTATGACATAGTGGAGGTTGTCAAAAATCAATTTATAACCCTTTTTAACTAACTGCCCGACACTGAGTAAGTTTTGGGCTAACTCTGAAACATATTGGACTTCGGCTATGTGCTTGTGTTGACCCTTTTGAGTTCTTACAGCAATGGTGCCCTTTCCTTTTATCGCTTTTGTGGTTCCATCTCCAAACACAACTTGTGATTTTAGATCTTCATTTAAATAGATAAAGGCCTTTTAATTATTTGTCATGTGGTTGGAACAAGCACTATCCAAATACCATATGTCACTCATTACTTCACCATTGCCATCACAAGAGTAGAATACTAAGTCCACTTCATCTTGTTCACTATAGTGAGCTTCTTCCTTGGGTCGGTATTCTTGTTTATGTTTTGTCCAGCAATCTTTGTTTAGGTGTGTTGGGTTCTTACACCTTTTACATCTATAGAAATAGTCATGTGCCTCATGATTGTTTCTTTTGCATAGAAAGCAATATAACTGTCTTGGTTTATTTTCTCTCATATTAGCTTCACTTTCTGGTTTAGTTGGAATTTTAATGTAGGCTTTACTTTGAAAGGCTTGTTCAAGGGATTGATGTTCATATTTCTTGAGCCTATCTTCATGAGATTGGAGAGATGCTAACAGGTCTGGGAGAGTTAGGATGTTAACATCCTTGGCTTCTTCTATGGCTACAACAAAAGCATATTTCTGAGAGAGGGTTTTCAAAATTTTGAGGAGTATCTTCTTTTCTTCTAAAACATCACCATAACTCCTGATTTGATTTGTAAGAGAGGATATTCTTGAGAAGTAAGAGTGAGCATTCTCATCTTCCTTCATATTTAGAGTGTCAAACTCTTGACATAAGTTTTGAAGTTTCATAGAAATTACCTTGGTTGAACCTTGAAAATCATTTTTTAAAGAATCCCAAGCATCCTTAGCTATGAGAGCTCCCATAATTCTCGGAAATATACTCCTTGCAACACCTTGCTGAATGTACAACAAGGCTTTAGCATCCCTCTTATAGTTTTCTGCATACTCCTTAGCTTGAGCAGGTTCCCAGGCAGTGAGTGGGTTAGCTGTGGTGGGTTTTTCATAACCAATTTGGAGCAAGTCCCACAAACCTTGTGAAATGGACAATGTCCTCATTTGAACATGCCAAAATTCATAGGATTCTCCTTCAAAAATTGGTACTCCACTTGGAGAGTATTGGAAATTTTGAGGCAGGTTACTAGAGGATACCATATGATGAGAAATAAAAATGGGAAGATCAAACAAAGAACAGAAAATTGCAGAAGGATCCCAATCACTGATGGCGGATAGAACCTATCTCTGATACCAAAAAGGAAAAAATAAGAGGGGAGAAGGTAGACGGCACTACCACTACTTCATTTCATAACAAAAGAGGAGTTACAACCAAAAGCTCACACTGCTCCAGAAGGGGAGCAACTTAACAGGAACTGGATACAAACGTCCCCCACATACGACAGGGGAGGAGCTCAACAAATAAAGACACAAGCAAGGGCAAAAAAGGAAAAGTACATAGTGCACAAAACGATACAGGGCTGAATATTAAAATGCGCAGTTTGGCTCAGGGCTCGATGACTTCTTCCTCTTCCTTCTCTTTGTCTTGCGGCGTAGCATCCCTGATGTGAGTTCTTTGTTGATTGCAGGATCTAGCTGAACAGGAAGGGGGCATGGGCATCCGGCTGACGGGATTACTTTCTCCATATCAAGAACATTCTTCAAGGTTTAAATTAGTCAGATGTAGGTTGTCTAATCATCAAGATACAACCCCACATTACAACTGAGAAAGCTAATTATATGTCACTATTGAAAAGTCGATATCACATGAATGTGCAAGGATGTTCCATAAGTTGGCATTGTTTCATCTAGTTGCTTGGCAACTAGTTCTAACATTAGTCAGCACTTCATCATATGTATACTTAATAACATTCAGCATATTGTTCAACTATTATAGTATCCACCATCACTCTCCAAATCTTAATAGGTCTCTGTATATGAGCCTAACTCTGTACTATTATGCATCTTCTTTCTCCACTTTATTATTTCATTTTTTTTTTGAAAAAACATGTCTTTATTTCATTCATTGAATCTTCAAAATTAATTTTTTAAAGTAGTATTTCCTTTTCCTTGATGTTTTCATTAAGATCATATTCTAGATATTGTATCTCATGTCTTAGCTATTAGGGTCCGTTCGTTTGCACTGTTTTGGTGGTTCGTTTTCGTTTTCAGTTTTGGAATAAGTAAAACAGGTGTTTGTTTCACTCTGTTTTGGTCTGTTTTGGTTTTGAGCTGAAAACATTCGGTTTTCATTTCCTTCTAAACTTGTCACCCCCCCAAAACAGACCTAGCGGGGTCTGTTTTGCTCGGTTTTGAGAATAGACACCCTCCAACTCCCGCAAGCTTCACCTCCCGCATCGTCGGCGTTCCGCCTGCTATCTTCATCCGGTCGTGATCAACGAAAGGGGGCGCATCGCCGGCATTCCGCCTGCTAACTTCTTTCGCGTGCTCTCTTCTTGCAGCATGGGTTGTCGGTGTTATTCTTCTTCACGCATCACCTGCGCTTCTGCTCGCCGGAGATTTACTTACTGTGCCTCGCATCTTCTGGCAAAAATCTGCCGATCGCCGACGAAGTCCGAACGCCTGCTGCAGTGGAAATCAAGGAGGTCTTTCACCATAACAGCGAAGCAGCCACCTTACCCTCCTGGTTCTGTTTCTCTAACCTAAACCCTTCAGATTTCTCATGAGCATCAACATTTGCAATTCTATCAAACTCATCCCTAACAAGCTACTTCTCCTGCAAAATGGAAGGTCTCCTAATTAGCTTATGAGCGATCTCTACAAGTACAATGATGAATCTTACTGGATTCGTCAAGACAAAATTCATCTCTGATGCTCTTATGGGCTCTCTGACCAAATCAGTCAAACCCTTGTTGTCTTAGTGCCAATTCGTTTCGGTATATATGCACTCGACGAAGAAATCCATGGAGTGACGTTGGAAACGAACATAAGTTTTCATTTTGGACCAAAACGAAACTGAAAACCAGACTGCAAATGAACATAAGTTTTCGTTTTGGCCCAAAAACGAAAACGCATGATTTTTTCGTTTTGGACCAAAACGAAAACCTTTCAATGAAAACGTGCAAACGAACGGACCCTAATATATATTCTCCTTAAATACTAGGCTTACTACAAGCCTAGTATCTCATGTCTTAGCAAAAAGGTCATTTTTTGCTTTGCACATTATCCTCAAAGCAAGCCTTCTACCTATTATCATTACAAGTCTCAACGGTATTTAACTTCCACTTTTTAAAATATATTTATTTTTCTTCACTACTTTTTGTATCTCCTTAGTCCAACACGTCATTTTATTAATATACAAATATTTCTAGAATCACCCGAAACTTCCAAGATAATCTTTATAATATCACTAGCCATTTTATTACACTACATATTTAAATTCGTTAAAGGATTCCACATTTCCT